>FTRY01000009.1:1200000-1800000 GCA_900157415.1 Armillaria cepistipes
GATATAGCTGTACCATCGCGCTGGAATGGCCAACTTCTCGCTATTCTGCTGTCGTACTCGTTCATGGTGGGAGGCTGTTTACGTTACACGTCGGTAGGGGTTTGTTCGTCCATTCTTGTACACTGGAATTGGAGGTGAAGGAGGCTCTCCCTACTGATGTTGTTGTTCTGGGTTTCGACTGGTTTCAGTCGTGTACTGTGAACATCAGTGTGAGTCCGTGTAAGTATCATTACACTGGTACTTATCTCCTTCTAGACACATCTCAAGCTCGGTTACGAACGCATCGATGGTTACTAAGTAATCTGTTAGACATACGACAGTGTGTGTCGGCTAACCTCTCCGCCCTTTATTCCGTCTGCTTCTGAAGGCATTGTCATTGCAAATTTGTTCGGTCATGGACTAGTGGCTGGTACTACCTGCCAGGATCATCCTCGATGTCGCACGCGTTTCGTGTATTATGGAACATTTGCTGGCAGGTCCGTTTGTCAGGGAAAAAGTGGGACATAGTGCTTGGATGTTGTGCAAGTATGTCGGAGCGCATATGTATATCCTCATACCTTCTTCGTTGCCTGTGTTGTGTCCTCGAACATCATCGGGAAAACTTGCGCTATACATGGACTGCTTCACCCCTTTCTTTGTCGCTGGTGTGCAGCGGAACAAGCATCGAGCAGCATCTGTACACCAAACCGATTGAGTACGTTTGAGTACGGTATATGCCCTAGGTCGACGAACATTTGTATCTGCTCCGTGTCGTGAATGCGGAATTCGAGCGGTTGACCTTATTCGGTCAAAGGCAATAGCTCAAGTTCATCGCATCGAGTCTTCGGGTGGAGAGGGTGCTGGATGGTACAGGAACGAACTCTCAGACTGTGTAGTCTGTGAAGATAACCTTCGTGCTTGAGGCCCCTTTGACTATGTACTTCGTGGAATCGTGTTCACCGGTTCTCCAGGATATATGGAATATCAGTCACGGCAACGGCTGTATGTTCAGTCTACGGCGTCAACTAGGTTTACATTGAGCATCACGGAATATTAGCTCTAAAATGTTCTTTGGTATAGGTATGCTGCCCGTCTTCAGTATCTGGCCAATTCCTTGACATCAGTCCTTCTAGAAATCTCTCTCAAGTTCCATCTGCGGCACTACATTCACAAAAAGGGCTCGCACGGTTTCGACATCGCAATATCATCCCTGGCATACCTTGCTTTGACGGAGGTTGCTACTGTCAGCACTCACAATGTATCTATTGCCAATACGACCAGTTCAGAAGGACGAAAGACGTCGATGGTGAGATAGTGTCGTCAGTGGTGCTCGCCGGTCTGTTTGGGTCGTTTAATCCCGTTCTGTATGCCACCGTATCACTCATTGACCCGCAAACCTCTTAGCAGAGCAGACGGGCCATTCGAGTCCCTGAATTTGACTCATTTGCCGCCGTGCTTCTAGTATGTTGTCTTGTGAATGTCTTCGAGCATCGTTTGTGGAGGCTTGTCCAGAATCTCTCGAAAAGGCGTGTATTTTACATTCAATATCTAGTTTTCTGTCCAAAATATTCACTAGATCTTTTAAAGGGTAGAGGAAGAGACTGAGAGACGCGCCCAGGAGAAATTTGGGGATAGATCTCCACCTGGCAGACTCGCCGGAGACCACTCTCAGAGTCAGGTCACGACGTCGAGGCAGCGTTCCTATCGCGGATTCGCACAGGTAATCTCCCGTAATCCAGTAATGTGTACAGTGGCGTTCTGACGCTCCCCCCAGCTATCTGACGACTTTACTCAAGTCTTCGATGCATCGAGGAGTGCCACACCAACTCCCAGTCGCATGCCACCCCTAGCAGAATGGTCACGGCTCTTCACGAAGGTATATATGGCTGTCGCTATCCTTAATACGCTAATACCGCAGAATCGAAGTGACAACAGCCTTACATATGATAACTACTCTGACGCCCTGAAGAGTCGCACCATGTCACCCAGATACAACAAATTGCTAGCCGCAAAACCACCATTTCTAATACTGTCGATGGTTTAATCTCCCAGCGGCTCACTCACGCTCACTCACCCAGTATTGTATACACCCTCATCGATTCTGGTATGGTCATCGAGGTACATGCATTTCTTGTCGTTGATTGACTCTTGTATGACTATTGTCCCTCATCAATTCGTCAAGGACGCTGGGAATTGAACTTTGTGGCCCACTCTAAGCAGCATCATTCAAGGTTAAGGACTCCTAAAGGACTCCGTGCTTTGTCCTTCCATAAATTACATTCTTGGAGAAGTTTGGCCTAGCTTGCACCCTCACGGCGAGTCACAAGACATTGTCTCCCTGACTCTCGTCTTTCCCATCTTCATGTGCTCACCGTAGAAGTATTGTGGTGGTCAGAGCGATACTACCTATAAATGCCTCACACTTAGTGTTTGTGCCGCTAGCCATGGAAGCTATGAATCCTATGCTTCATAGCATTTAAAAGCTCTAAGGAATGGGCGCGGGGGAAAATGTGAGCTGGCGGCGGCGCAGCTGCCGCTGAGCGAACTTTTTCCCTGCGTCCAGCCACAGTTGAGAAGCAAAGTCTTGCCCAATTGTATCCTTTCCAGTCGAGGAATCCCGTGTTCGTGTGATGTCAAGGTAGCGGGCCTTGCCGCTTGCCGGCCTTACTTAGTTATTTGAATTTCAAAGTGGCGTCCGCCGTCGTTTCCTAACCTTCATTGCTTCGTCCTGGACCCGTCCAAGTTCGGCGCTGGTCAACCAGTCGACTGTCCTCTACAGAATGGAGAACATGACCCTGGTATGTTCCCTTCAGACTCTAATAACTTTCCCTCTGACAATTCAGAAGGCTCCAATCAACGACCTACTATCTGACGACATTTTTATCTTGATTTTTGCTGGCGTCGCGGCAGTAGAAACCAAGCATCCAGCGGTGTGCACCATTTTGCAGATGTCCTCCGTCTGCCGACGATGGAGAACCGTCGCTCTTTCTTTTCCTGAGCTGTGGTCCAAAGTCGACTTAAATCTACGGATTGGCAGGTCCGTCAGGTGGCACCAGGAATATTGGCCACCCGGTATACTTGCTGCAGCTGACTACACGCAATGGCCACTCGCCTCCGACGTGGGTCTGCTGAATTTCCAGCTGCAACGTGCAGGGAACTATAAACTCTCCATCACGATGCACGGCGACCATTACTACATGAGCCGTGATATCCGGCTTCCGTCCATAGATCTCATACGTACGAGAACTCCCCAATGGGGGAGCTTGGATTTACTCTCCCCGAGATTGTGTTCTCAAGCCATCCGCCGTCTCATCAGTAATACCTCATCATTTGATAGTCTCGACAGTCTCAGTGTCGGGCACACGTACCTTGAGCATTTCTACAAACTTGGAGAAACGGGACCGACAATGCCCTTGCTACGCACCTTCTACACGCGACTCAATGAAGCTGGCATAAATGTCCATCCCCCGCTAAAGATGCCCCGACATCTCGGTGCATGGAGCACAAACGTCGAAACCATTATCTGCGAAAATGCCCTCTGCTGGTTCCCCCTCTTCAAAAATGCTCGAAATCTAGTCATCACGACCACAATGAAACGAAAAGAAGACAACGCCGAACCAATACTCTGTTTGTCCCAGATGCCAGGGGTGCACCAAATCAGCAATATCACCAGTTTGACGTTTGACATAAATGTCGATACGCACGACATTCGTTGGTTTGGGGAGCGTTTCCGCTTTCCCAACCTCCTTCATCTCAAGATCTCGTATCACAAAAACGGGACATACGGACGCGCTCGCGACGCAGCCGAAATGGTCTACATGCGCTATCCTTTCTGCGCCTCATTCATAGAAAATCTATTGCAGTTCTCCCCTTCCTTATCCTCACTCACTCTCGATAAAATCCCTATGCGAATAGCCCAGGTCCTGGTGATCCTGGCACCACTGACGAGCCTTACGAGGCTTGTCATCCATGAACCTGTACCGTGTCTCAATGGGATACCTATCGATCCACTGTTCGCGCCATACTACCCCATCTCAGGTCGGCTCATCGGGGCATTGACCAACGATGCGTACTTACTACCCCGTCTGAGGTCGTTGGAACTCGTGTGGCGGCACAAAGTGAATGAATGTGCCCTGCTCGAGATGCTCGAGTGTCACCGTCAAATGAATCTGGAGGACGTGTCCTTGGGGACTAGATATCCTGAACCAGAGATAACGGAAGAAACGCGGGCTAGCTTGAAGAAGTTCCAGGAAATAGGGCTTCGTGTTCAAGTGCTTAAATTTGAAAGTGACGCAAATGATTTTGTGGTACGAGCGCGCCCGTTTGTGCGCAAACCTGATGCTTCGGTATGAACAGGATTGTATATATCTTTTTTGTTGATATAGACTGTGCTTGAAAAGCTGAAATAGATCTTGTAACCGATACATATCACAATTAGATAATGCTTTTAATGATAGATATGCGGAGGAGACATACTGGTTTTAGACCTCATCGCCAGGAAGAGGCTATATAGCTTCGACTTGCATTCAAATGCAACAAAGTATCACAAGATCTTACCTTTCCGGGCCTTCCGACACTGGTATTTGTGTCCTGCATCCCATATCATCTTCTGACACTCCCGGACCCGCGAGCATCAGCTCCAAGCACCACGAGCATTTCCGCAGTTTCGCCTAACGCGGCTTTGTGCAACACTATAATTGAAATACAAAGTCAATTCAGGATTCAGTGGTCTTGACTGACAGCGAAGCGTAAGAGTACTAACGAGATGCCACCTGTTGGACCTTCGTCTACCTGAAAGGGTTCACTTTGAGCAAACGTGACGTTGACGTTTCTGATGAATATTGTCTGTTAGACAAAGGTCTCCTAGTCTCAGGGAATGGCCACTGACGCTTGGGTAGGACTGGCTTTTATGGCTTCGATGAAAGTTTTTCTGCAAAAACGGTCATTTGCCGGTTGTACGTTGGATAGTTCTCAAGGACACACCCTGCAGATTGGAAGACAAGGGTTACATTGCGACTCGCTGTGAAATTATCCACCGGCTATATGAACGAAGTGACATTGGAATTCGGCGAAAATATTCGCTGAACGGCAAGGAAGGAACGAAATGGGTCATCCGGGCTCCAAGCCAGAAGTACTGAAGTACTGGCATTGGCTAGGGGGTGATACTGGGTCGGAACTGTAATAGAGAGAGAGATAATGGGCAGGATACACATGAGTACTAGCGATCTCTTGAAGGTAAGTCAGGCCATCAATGGACACTGGGATATCAGTATATGACCTACACATAGCGCAGAAGGAGGATCATGAGAGTCAGCCATTAAGTTCACAGACCAAAGACTGGGGATTATATAGACGGACAGGACGAAATGATTGCAGATGCTCAGAGCCTCAACATCAGATCTCTGATGAGCATCACGAAACGAGACAGTTCGCGTGATACAGATGAATGTGTCAGAGAACTCATTCGCAATGACGGAGTCTCGTATCGAAAACGTATAATTGGTCAATGGGGTAGGAGTTTGTGTAATATCGCCGGGAAATGCATTCGGGTAATAAATGGCAGTCTCTGGATCCGGGCCTGGGCATTGTACATAGCGGTACCAATGTTTAATTAAGTACAGCTGGCTATGCGAGAAAAATCGATTGATCTTCTTTCGAGGGGGCTGCTTGATGAAAATCATGAAAACGGCGCGATACTGTGCGGACGGTAACGGTCTGAGTCTGAGAGCTTGGTGCTGGCGTAAAAGCTGATGTAAGTCAAAACGGGACCATAGCGCGACGCGTTCTATTTGAATAGTATTTGAATTTCAACTAGCGGTCGTCGGTCGACGACTTTGATACCTTGCTTGAGCGGTGTTCATCCAAGTTTATTTGTACATGGTTCTGAGTACGACAATGTGATTTCATGGCCCATCAACGATACACTACCAATATCCGAGGACACTGGACAGAGATTCAGAAGACATGAAGAAGGGAGCGTCGTATACGGCAGGTCATCCCAGCTGGAGAGAGCTACCCTGATGGTACCGGGTGCACTGAGTACCAGTACTGATCCTCTAAAGCATACTCCTTCGTGTTCGCTCAGGCTCTCTAGCAAAGACCACAGTTCCTTGTCTCTCCCCCAACACAAAATTCAAAGCCACATGGAAAGTTACGTGGAATTGGCGAGGTTCTGTGAAACAATAAGTAACTATTGGTCGACCGAGCAAAGAGTCAAGCTTCAAGCGTTCAACGTTCAAACGTTCAAGAGTCAAGTTATATACAGTAACGAGTTCCGCGAGTTTCTCATAAAGCCGATTTACCAGGCTAAGATGCATAGTACACAGCTGGGCGGCGACTATTTTGAGCGAGTCAAAATAGAATCAAAGTGCGAAATGTCAGATATTGCCTGAGTCAAAATCCGAAGAATTGCCTAATAAGGAAATATCGATGCATTTTGCCTCGCCCAAAATCGGCATCTCGTATTTTGATTCTATTTTGACCATCCACAAATAGTCGCCCCCCAGCTGTGGTACATACTGCGTCATATCACGTGCATCACGTGCAGCTCTTGGCTTGGTAAGCGAAGATTTTAGACCTTGAGAGACCTTGACAAGCAAGGTAAAGTAGCGTCTTTATTGCTAACCTTCATTGCTTCGCCCTGGACCCGTTCAAGTTCGGCGCTGGTCAACCGGTCAGCTCTCTACTACAGGACACTGATAATTTATAGAAAATGGATGAGGTACGTTTCCTTGACACTTTGATAACCTGCCACTTGACGATTCAGGAGGCTCCAATCAACAGCCTACTATCTGACAACATTTTTATCTTAATTTTTGTTGGCGTCGCAGCAGCGGAGACCAAACGTTCAGCGCTATACACCATTTTGCAGATGTCCTTCGTTTGCCGACGATGGAGATCCGTCGCTCTTTCTTTTCCCGAGCTGTGGTCTACTGTCGACATATGCCTAGATGCTAGGCTCAAGTGGCACCAGGTGTCTGTTTCAGCCGACTATAGGCGGCGACGACTCGCCTCCAAAATTGGTCTACTGAATCTCCAGCTGCGCCGTGCAGGGGGTTATAAACTCTCCGTCACGGTGCATGGCGACTACTTCATGGACCGCGATGCCCTGCCATGCATAAATCTCATACATACGAGAGTTCGGCGATGGTGGAGCTTGAATTTACTCTCCGCGGGCTTGTGTCCGCGATATGTCCACGGTCTCATTGGCAGTACTCCATCATTTGATAGCCTCGAAGTTCTCAGTGTCGGGCACACGCTCCTTGAACATTTCTACAAACTTGGGGAAACAGAGCCAACAATGCCCTTGCTACGCACCTTCTGCACGCAGCTCAACGAAGCCGACATAAATGTCCGGCCCTCGCTAAAGATGCCCCGACATCTCGGTGCATGGAGCACAAACGTCGAAACCATTATCTGCGAAAACGCTCTACTGGTTCCCCCTCTTCAAAAACGCTCGAAATTTAATCATTATCGCCGCAATCAAACGGAAAGGAGACAACGCCGAACCAATGCCCTGTTTGTCTCAGATGCCAGGGGTGCACCAAATCGGTAACATCACCAGTTTGACCTTTGACATAAATGTCACTACACACAACATTCATTGGTTTGGGGAGCGTTTCCGCTTTCCTAATCTCCTTCATCTCAAGATATTGTATCACAAAGACGGGACATACGGACCCGTGGGCGACGCAGCCGAACTGGTCTACATGCGCTATCCTTTCTGCGCCTCATTCATAGAAAATCTCCTGCAGTTCTCCCCTTCCTTATCCTCACTCACTCTCGATAAAATCCCTATGCGAATAACCCAGGTCCTGGCGATCCTGGCGCCACTGACGAGCCTTACGAGGCTTGTCATCCATGAACCTGTACCGTGTCTAAATGGGATACTTATTGATCCACTGTTCGCGCCGTACTACCCCATCTCAAACAGGTTCATCGAGGCGTTGTCAAAGGACGCGTACCTACTACCTCGCCTGAAGTCATTGGAACTCGTGTGGCTGCACAGCGTGGATGAGCGTGTCCTGCTCGACATGATCGAGTGTCGTCGTCAAATGAATTTGGAGGAGGTTTCCTTGGGGACCAGCTATCCTGCACCAGAGATAACGGAAGAAACACAGGCTAGCTTGATGAAATTCCAGGAAATAGGGCTTCGTGTTCAGATTGTTATGGATATCGGGCCTTTTCCGGTCGCCTGCTCTCGGCCTTCTCGGCCTTGACCTCGGTTTACTCTTACTTTCTCTCTTCTTCGTACAGATACTAGAATAGCAATTACTCGATACCTTACTAGTTTTATATAAGTATTGTACTCTCCCTTGTATAGGAATTTTCAATCTAATTTTACACCTCTTCGACGTCCACTTAACTGTGTGATCTAAGCATATCTGTTAGGTTACGCCTAGCGCTTGTTAGCACTCTCATCGCATCCCTCTCGGTGATTAGAACTTCGCTTTCGAACACCCTCACTCACGACTTGGGTTTTACTTCAGTATTCGTTTGCTCCGATTCCTAACACAGATGCTTAAAAATGCAAGTGATGCAAATGGTTTTGCGGTACGAGCGCGTCTGTCTTTGCCCTTCCGATGCTTCAATATGACGAGGATTGTATATATCTTTTTGTTGATATACTGTGCTTGATATAGTTCTTGTACCCGATGTATATCACAAGATAGGATCCGGCAGATTATAATACGGTTAATGATAGATACGCGTAGAAAATACACTGATTCTAGAACCAACCACCAGCAAGAAGCCATATAGCTTCAAATCACACTCAGATGCAACAAAGTATCACAAAATATCTCCTTTCCGACACTGGTGCTTATGTCCTGCATGCCATATCATTTTATGACACTCCTGCGAGCACACCACCAGCTCCAAGCATCGCGAGCATTTCCGCAGTTTCGCCTTGCGCGGCATTGTGCAGCACTACGATTGGAAGGCAAAATCAGTTATAATCTCAAAGGAAGAATCACCAGAACAGACCTTTGGATTCATACACTTCTCAAGGATATCTCTATCACCAATAATAGCATTTTTCATCTTTCCCCAAGCCTCCCAAGCCTTATTACGTTGTTTGACCAGACCATCCTGTAACGACGGATGGAGCGTATGATCCAGAGGCAGATCCTCCCTCACGTCCAACCTTCCGCGGATAATCTCATTCATCGCCCTCCTCGCCAACACCGGCTTCTTCTCCCCATACTCAGCAAGCAGCTCCAAAATGCCCATCAGCGGTGCGAAGCAGTCAGCAAGATTGATCGCTCGGACGACGGACAGTAAGAGACGGTGCCGGAGCGCCACTTCGAGGAGCTCCACTCTGGCGTCGGGGGGCAGGAGGAACGTGTAGATGAGCTCGAGGGACGAGCAGAAGGGACTGAGCTCTGCGAACATACACGAGGTCCGCAGGGGGACGGGAGTCCGAGGGGAGGTCATCACAGCGAGCGCGCGACAAATCCATACCAACATATTCTGCTCAAGGAGGTGCTCCCTGAATTCATCGTCGGACCTACACAGCCTGGTGATGAGCATGACGTTCGAGCTGTACGTATCGGGTGGCGAAGGCTCGGTGGCACCCCGGGGGTACGCGTTGACGTATTCCACAATATTCCGGAGGATGTGAGATACGGTATCGAGGGGCGCCTCCTGCACGGTATCAGTGAAGATGGCGTTGAGCGCGGGGTCCTGGATGTAATGGTCCAGCGTAACAAGGGAGGTTATAGCCAGCCGCCGGGGCAGAGGCGTGTAGTTGAACGTCACCGATGCATCGAAAATACGCGGAACGAGCCGCTTTGCCAAAGGTGACGATGAGACGAATGCTGTTGTCTGTGAAAAGGCGGTGCAGTGGCAAAGAAGCGTCACCGCAGCGTCCACAGCATCAGAGCGAAATTCCAGCTCGTCGTGGGATGTCTTGTGGTTCAGTGGGGTGTCGCCGAGAAGTGCTTCGAGGAAGAAAGTGGACCATTCCATGATCCATTGCACGCCCTTGCGCGATTGTATCATTTCTAGAAAGGAAAGGTGGCATTTGATACAATGGTCATCCATAAAAGTGCACATCGCCCGGATACAGAGAGAGGCAATGATATTCTCGGGGACCAAGACATCGCAGTGGTTGTGCTGGGGAGGCTTCAGACGACACATGTAACGTTTGATGATGGGTTCGACGGTAGAGAGCATCGAATGTTCGATATTGAGCAGAGGTCGAGCAGCGACCGGGATGCGATCTAGGAATTCTTGAGACGTCCAGTCGATGTATGACTGTGAAAAGGATTAGCTTTCATATATAACGTAGCGGGGTGGTACGCACCAGGTAATACATGATTGACTGAAGTGAACCTTGGAAGAAGGGAGATGAAGGTGGAGGATGCGTAAGAATGAGGTCGAACCCTATATATGCTGGATCCTGAACAAAGAGCACTCTGAGCTGTGCCCCGAGGCCCAAGCTCCAACAAAGACCAAGTTGCTATCTGGACAAAACAACGGTGGCACATTTGCATATATGCGAGAAAAAGACACGAAACTGTAGGACGTAGTCCGTGTTATAATGTCAAGCGGCCGCACTGCGCTGCCACTCGGCCTGGGGCTCCTGCGCTGAGAAGCCAAGAATCCCTGCGAAAGCAATAGACCTGCCTGAGGCGAAGCTCATTTGGGCTACTGTTGCATCCCTTTTCCCAGCCAAAACGTGCCTTTGATTGCTCGAGCATCTGAAGCTAGGCGTCTTCACACTATGGGCGCATATGGATCCAAACTTCCATGGTATTAAGGTGATTTGTCAGCATTTATTGCTGATAGGGGGTATCGTTCATAGGAATGGTATATCTATTCGGTATCAACACGTCGCTTCATAAATAGCGCTGGATGCACGAGATTCCATAGAACCATCGCCGTCACCATCATTGCGGCATCCATCGCAACTACACGTAACCATCAGCCAATGTGTACAGAAACGGGACCGGAAGACCCACCAACAAACCGCTCAGTGACCATATATCTCCCAAATATTCCATAGCTGAGCTCAAGGGTCCTGTATATCGTACTAGGAAGATAGATTAATACTCGGGCTAGCACCATTTTCACGAATGGCTCCTCACCGAACAAAGATACATGACATATCCAAAGTCAGGGCCACGCTCAACACAAGGACCTTCTTGTCCCATGGTGCACGGGGAATGATTGTTCCTTGAGAGCTTTCCATTGCTTCACTGCTGGGCGAGTCGAGGGAATGTTGAATAAAGAAGAATCCGGAGAAGACAAAATACGAGACAATAGCGGCTAATAGGAATGCTCAGAAGTGAAGGTAGATGGGGAGTAAGATGGACGGACCAAGGTGAACGGCGACACCAGCCAAAATAACATTGACACCCTATTATCTTTCTATCAGCATGGCTGGCCTGTGCAGTGAAACGGACGCGCGTACCGTGTTGACCTGGTCCAAATCCAGGCGAGGAACGGCCCCTAGCGCGATGCCAAGACCAACTATCATTAGGATAGCCGCGACCACTATCTACGTTTCGAGTCAAAAGGCCAAATGATACTGTAAAGGCCCGAATACTCACAAAGAAGGCGAAAATGATTAGGTCTGATGAAGTATGAGCCAAGCAATACACAGGGAAGAGACAAGATGTAGCTCACAGTGTCGAGGCTTGAGGGGGCTGTACCATGGACCCAATCGCTGAACAATCCGAACGAAGATCACAATGTTTGCAGCGAAAAGGAAAATCGGCGCAATCAGGAGACAAAAGTACCTAGGCAAATGTGATCAGAAAAGTCAACGCGAATAAGGACGGACGAACGCACTGCACTTCAAAGGATCGCAAAAGAAAAACATCGTTATTTGACCATAATCGACAACTCCATCCGACAATCTCAGCAACACCGCACATAAAAATGGTAGGAAAGATCCATGCTTGGCGAAAAGCTACTGCTTGGCAGAAATGAAGAGCTGGAGACGAGATCAGTATCAGAGAAGAGAAAGAGCAGAGCGCCCTTACCGGTTGATATTGAGAAAAAGACCAAGAAGACGATACAGGCCGTTCGCTCGGGGACGTAACCATAAAGGCTGATGGGTAGGCGGGAAATTAAAGTGGCGGAATCCATGGCCTAGGAAAACAAGAGCTGGAAAGGCGGTAATCTCTCATGGTTTTTATAGGACAGGCCAATCCTAGCTTGGCCAGCCGAATAATGAAGCGGAATGGGGTTGACACGAGGTATGTTTTTGTTTGAGAAAATTCCTACGAGAGAGAAGGACGGGTGCGAGGAGGCATGTGCTGCAATCTGAAGGTAAGAATAGTACGGCATAGTAGAAACATTTATGCGTACAAAATGCCGGCCATCATCTATATCGTGCCGTTTTGCCTTTGCTGTTCGCGTCATTCACAAATAGTTCGTGATGCATTGATGACCGAGAATAGACTGGCAGCGGGAACCGTGCTCGTAGGCATCGTTGAGGCTGCACGCTGCACAGTGGTGGGGTTCTCAGTATACTCGAGGTCGTCGGGAATAAATCACAACCAACGCACCGTTCCTTGAACCATTCAGCTTGCCAGCAAAGGTCACAAAAGGTCTGCCGGAGCTAGAAAATTCGGAGCGCAGGTGGACGTCGGAAATGATTGGGGTGCTGCCGGCATCATCAAATGGATCAAACAATTTAAGAACGACGCTGAAGTCGCATGGACCGTGGAGTACGATGGTGACGGTGCAGAAGCAAAAAGCGATCAGGTTTAATTTCAGTTCGCCCCAAAAATGGTGGGAAAATGAGGTTAAATGCTGATAATTTAGTCCCGAAGCCGAAAATGCCGCGGCACCGGCTCAAGATCAAACGGCTTTCAAGTTCGTTGCCCCCCGGGCCAGTTTTGTGCAATGCTCACGCCGTGCCAGCCTGATTACTCCAGGAAGAATTGACTTTGAGTGGTCCAAGCTGCCATCGAAAAAAAAACCGGCAGGAAGAAAGCGGAATCTCTGGGCAGGACTCGAACCTGTCTGATGAAACGTTTATACCGTTATTCTACGACCAGAGTAGCAGTGACTTGGATTAATTACTCAGAACGAAAGCCCAAATTCCAACTATGCAGAAATTAAGAAAGAAACATCATTTAGTAGAATATGTGGACGATAGTATAACGAGTTAGTATGAGATGGATCAAAATTTTTGATTCAAATTCATTATAGGCATATCTTCAAAGCTGTTATACCAGCTTGTTCACTGTGGCGGTGATCAGAGTGATCAGACCCATTCAAAGATCCATTCGGAAGCCGGGGCAAATTTAGCGCACAGGATACAGTGTACGTGACGGGTAATTCTAGGCTTTGGACGAAGAAATTCACCTACATGGAATACAAAAGGTGGGGTGCTTGATAATATATGTGCGTCTAGTGAAAGCTACAGAGAATCATGAACATACACCGTCATGAATTAAATACCCGTCAACCAGTCTATATTTACGGTGTGCCAAGCAGCGCGCTGTCTTTCTTCTCTGCGTCTACAGCAATCTGGTTTCTTCCCATGGTGCGACCAACCAAGAAGCCAGGGTGTGCAAAGTTCAACGCGTAAATAGTCACGACCACCATGGCCCCATCCAAAATATCTGAGAATCGTGAGAGTCAGTCAAGAATCGACGCATAGATCAACGCGACGCGACATACCGAAGTAAACCTGCGTAAAAATGATCCTTCCGTTCAATCCATCAGCGAGTTCGATCGTGCGGTAGATCGCGCTGCGAAATGATGGGTATAAGCTTTCAATAGTACCAACGATATGAGAAGTAATGAAGAATACCGAATTAAGAGACACAACGTACTGAAACTTCGTGAAGACCATGGCCTTTATCAAGCAATTCATGACTCCGCGTTCAGGTTCGGGTGACGAGAGCGTAACCATGAAGTCGTTTGATGCTTTGCTCGCCGACATGTAAAAACTCATCGCTCGCTGAGAGCGGGAGCGGGAGCAGAACTTTGGATCTCTACGACAGTGTATTCGGTGCCGATCAGCATCAATCATCATCGGCGATTTCCATGCTACCAGATCACTCGTGCCATCCCTTTAAGATATCGATGCACTGGAAGAGCCTGCCACTTCTCGTGTTGGAACAATCTATAATGATTATCTTCATATCCAAAGGCACCGTACTGTAGAGAAGGATTTGTCTATTAGAATAGCGGTCCGCGGGATGTACAGCAAGGGATATATGGTGCTCTAGTACACTACTTAAGGGGATATAGCTAATGCGAATAAGAGAAGATCTAAACTACGCTGTGTAAATGATGATATGCCGTATATGTAAAGGATGAAAACATTCCACGATCCGTAAGTCCATTCCGAAAGCGATGAATAATGATACAGCAGGTGATACAAGGCAATGAAAGAGAAGGGTGAGCGACACGCCGAGCGTGCGTCGTGATGGTTATTCGTACTGGAAAAAGCATCAATATGCAAAAGCAAAATACGAGGAGAGAGCCCGTACATCATTCGATAGATAATACTATCACCGGAGCACACACGGCCTCCAGAAACTTGGGTTCATAAATGGCTATCGATAAAGCGCATCAACACCGGCGAAAACACACAAGACACTAAAGAAGCAAAACTCACGCCATTGGCGCCATTGCTAACATCTACAAATCAATCAGAACAACCGGTCATATACAAATCAAGCAGACAGACGTACGTGGAGCAAGACATAGATACGCAGCAATCATCTGTCGGCCATTCTCGACATACGCAGCGAGGCATATCTCGCCTGCTTGCCAGGAACATCCAGGTCCCCAGGGTCGTTGTGGTAATCGCGGAGGGTAAGGCATAAGGAGAACGTACAAGCCCCGGCCTATCCATTTTAAGTATAAACTTTCACGCCCGAGTCAGAACAAGTCATAAATGTATTCGACAGCCCAACACAGGAAGCTCAGGAATAGCGGCTGCGAGTAAGCAGAGTAGACAGCATTCGAGTCATACAGAGAAGAAGGCAGTGTACGACTGCTGTTTAACACCTCTGAGTCATATGTGGAGGTAGCTGAAGCGCCTATACTGAATGTGTCATCGTCCGATATCATCATTGCTGTCGTACTAAGAATGACTCACCAATGCACCGAAGCAAAGCGCCACCCGGAAGCCACTATTGCACGACGAGCTCGCAGCACAAGTCTATCGGGTAGCAATACTGCGAGACGAGGGGGTATAGTCAAACACGTATCGCAACAAAACAAAAAAAAAGCCTGCGGATAACGTTCAAATGCCCAGATCCGTGTGTGCCCGAAACGCTGCAGCCAAGAGCTGTAAGCCAGGATCCTAAGCGCGATCATATCTGATTTTGATAAAACCAGTAGCGCCTCGCGTTTGAACGCTTCTAAGGCAATTATCACTTGTGGATGGGGTGATGGATAAGGGTTAGGTTGAAATTTGAAATGGAAGCCCCGGAATTTGCGCCACGCCCACGTGATTCGGTCCCGCGTCGCGTAATTTAGAGTGACTCCTACCGGTGATCCAATATCGTTCTGGAGACCCTCACGCTTCAAATACCTAGAGAAGTCGATGCAGGAATCAAAAATAATGTTATTTTTGCATCTTAGAAAGCAAGGGTGGAGATCAGCATAGTTCACTTTGAGTTGCATTTTAGACGAGGTTCTATTGTACTGGCATTCCGAGCTGGTAGATACATGATATAAGTTATCTATCGTAAAGAATTCCGTATGAAAAACTGAGATCAATAGCAAAAGAAATATTACAGTTCAGACGTAAACACGACGATGATCTTCCTGGTCGAACCGAAGATCCCAGTGACCAGTAGTATAAGAAACCCCCTTCGACGTGGTAACAACTGATATACCAAGTCCTTCCTCCTTCACCTTCTTAAGCCTAGCTACATCCTCTATGCTAAGATCATCTAGTATTCGCGTAGTATCAGCCTCAAATCTGAATAACTTCAATGCGCCGGCGTTCCATCTCGATACGACCACGTCAACCAACTCGGAATCCATAAAACCAAACGGAGACGTAACACGATCCTCGTCTTCAGAAGTCGCTGTATAATCCTCGTCTTTCTGTATCGTGATTTCCAGCGCCTGCAGAGCCGGAAGGATTTTATGCTTCCTGCTGTCCGAACAGTTTGCCATACGCAGGGCAAGATTGTCGAATTCTTCAGTATCTTCATGGCACCACTGGGGATAGTTAAGTTTCAGATGAACAAGTCCTGGTGTAGAGTCGAGGATTTCGAAAAAAACGGTATCTATGAATGCAAAGTCGACATGGAGAAATTGGAGCGAATCTCCGGACGAGGTGATTAGGGCATTGATCTAATCATTTGTATCGTAGTCTAGCAAAGGAGGCGTCACCGTCAAGTTTGTCAATTGCGGAAGTTCTACTTGTGCCATGAAAACGTCGGAAGAAACGGTGAGGGACTTCAAGCCGGTATGGACAATATCTTCCGCGAAGTCCGGCGAGAGATCGCTTTCGGGACCGTACTTGAAGATCAACGTGTGAAGATGAGGGGCTGATGAGAGGATACCCGTGTACGTTTTGTAGCTTCCTGCGCTCTCCCGAACGTCCGTTAGGGACGTCACCTGAGACCATGGCAGACCCTTGAACTTGTCAGCACCAATTCCTTCGAAAGAGACCTCCTTCAAAACTGGCGCCGCTTTGAATGCGGTTATCGAAGGCATGAGGACGGCTGAGACATCAGATACAGCGACGTGTAGCTTCTTGAGACGAGGGACGTTGCCTTCCACGGCGTTGAGTATGTGAACCAATTGAGAGGGTATACAGATACTGAAATCCTTCCATCGCGCTGAATGCTCCATGACCTTCTGTAGGAGTGCTATCACCGTGGACTTGGTCTGGATATCTACCCTGTTGTTAGAGATATTGAACACCACATTGAGGTCGCGCTGATTCGAACGGGATAGTACGGTAGATAACAAGGAAGCGGGATCTTTCCGAGGTTTGGCGTTAGACAAGAGGGTCGGACATTGGCTTGTCGAGTACGTAGGGAGGTAAACAGAGCTGTCGTCGATGAGGATAGAGGTCCAAAGCGTCGGATCACCGCATACAGCGAATCGCCACGAGCTGCATACATAGCTAAGAGCCCATGGTCCGGTCTTGATATCTGACGCATTGAAAAAATCACCCCCTATTGCAAGGCCGAATATTTCGCTGAGCACTTCGGTGGGAAGGAGGGTGTCAGACGTAGGTTGTGACACGCTAGCAAGCTGTCCGCGAGGTTCTTCGGTTATTTTCTCTAGGTCTGCATGTTCTGAAAGCAGCCGGAGCATGCGATCCTTGTTGCAGTAGATAGCAGCAGATATATCAGCCGCAATTTCACTTTGGGTTTCTGGAATGTAAGCGTTCAGACAAAACGAGGCATTGGAGAGACAAAGGATTACACACCACGTCGAAGGAAATATCCTTTGCCCCCACAGGCAACGCAAACGGTTCTTTGGTCCATCGATGGTGGCGGTAGAGACGAAAGAGGGGCCATCGCGTGCTTAGTCTGAGATCGTCCTTAAACGGAAATCACCGTGGATTTCTATTGTAAGAGGTCGTGCAGCGAACTGGCAGCGAAAGATGAAATTCATCATTGTCATGATATTCACGTAGTACAGGCGATCTACCGCGTCCAGACTTGAAATTGAGGGGAAAGCCACGTGGATCTTATGTCCATAATTGCGGTCGTCGTTGAGATGTACAAGCTGCTGACACGGGAGTGAGATTTGGGTACTGAATGCAAACCCTTGTAGAGTAACCACTACCAGCATCGGTGCCATCTCGAATACCGTGATCACATCGCGGTCCCTCGTATCGGCGTCATTACATAGCGCCAGGTGAAGGATCTCGAGCTTCGAAAACTGGCCGTAAACAACACAGAGATCGTCCACCATATAGCGCGGTAAACGGAGCAAGACGTTTCTCCACTGGTGCGACCTTTGCGCCAGTCGCAGGAGAAGCACCCGCATCATAAATGCTTGGTCAGGATCGGTGTTCCCTGTGGAGTAATCTACGTTCACTGACAGATCATGGGAGTCAGCCCGTGAGAGAACGGTGGAAAGCAGCGAGAGAGGGTCATGTCGTCGACGATATTTTGACGTGTTGGAACGACGAAAGTGTGGTTTCAAGTACACCGCGGGACGGTTGCTATACAAGCGGAAAGAGGAAGCGTCGAGAATGATATGGGACCATAGGCACGGATAGTCGAGAGCAGCAGCTCGCCAAGAACTGCATACGTAGGTGAATATCCATGGACCTTGACTCGTGTCACTGAAGTTGAACCCGTCGTCGTCCAAGAGTGCAAGGAATATCTTTTGTAGTACTCTTGGGGGTAAATTCTCGAAACCCGTGCAACATGTGTCCCTCTTAGAGTATCTCTCAGCGCGTAGTCGCTGCATCTCTGTGACTAAAGATCATCAGATAGTGCCACTGCATTGAACAACCTCCTCACGTTCTCCGGTGGATCCACAGATCGAACAGGAAATGTGGTTGGTCATGAGATGAACGCCAGTTCCTGGAAGATCATTCAGAATTCCAACGCACATAAGGAGACTGATAACCGATGTCATACCTTGGAAATCCATATAAATAAAGATACGTCGCGCTGCGATGTGGGAGAAACTGAGTATAGGAAAAGCTAAGCGCTGATGTATAAGGCGTCGACAAAGACAAAGACAAAGACCGCCACTTGGGCAAATTTCAAAAACTTGCGCTTCAACCGGCCCAGGCTGTTATTTTCGTTGTGCTTAAATGAAAGTATAAAGGCTTTTTGTACACATCGCGACCAGGACCTTAGACAATATCGTGAACGAAAATGTCGCGCATTGGGCGCCAAGACGTACGTTGAAAGCCTAAGAAGTATAGAATCAAAGGGTAGACCACGATATACAGATTCAAGAGGCGTCCGTTACTGCCAGAACAAGGTCGAGGACTGAAAAAACGAGAAGTGGTAACTGCCCTAAATAATTGCCACGGAGTGTGTCGACGCTTTGAGGCTGCGATAAATTTGATAATTGTTCTCGGAACAAGATAATTAAAAGATAATTTGAAACGAAGCGGATTCGGAGTTGCGGAGAGCCGGCTAGAAGCGGCATGGGGAGAAGATAGCCGCAAACAACAACATATATCACGAAACATTCCCTTCCATACTAGGTGCGCGCCATGTTCTCCGCACCAGGAAATCAAGACCATGATGACTACCTTGGCAGTACTTAGTGGGTAGTCAATCAAACAAGAATATTGCGAGACTTAGCAGCAATACCCAGACCCTCCAGCCTTTCAATATTTTCCTTATCCTCCATCATGACCAGAATACTACCGAATAACGTGTACGTGTCTTCGGGTATCGTATTGTCCAAACATGCCCTTCTTTCATTAGCACGGGATGAATCGGCGAGGGTCATTGCTGAGTCACAGGGTGAGGCAAAATCCAATGGACGCCGCTTCCCATGGATGTCAGAACTCGGAAGCGTGAGGCGAATTGAAGGTACAAGTAAGGCAAACGGCAAACTGGACGAAGGCAAAGACGAACGATGACGTAAGACACGCCACCACTCTTCGGCCCGAACCCCTTCAACACTGCCACGCCATGCCAACTTTGCGACTCACTTCTCTATCGCGCCCATTTACGCGTTCTTCACGCGTTTCTGTGGATCAATTCTCTCTGTCATGACAATGGTGCTTGCTCACGCTCCCAAATCCCACAACCGGATCCTCGAAACTAGCCGGATGGTCACAAAGAGGACGTGCAACAGAGTCGGAAACAGCATAAGGAACCCTTATAAATCCGCATTCTGCAGGACATCATTGACTCACTGGCTGCTCAACGCACACCTCCAGGAAATTTGCTCCTGCCAGCCGCTGATATGTGACAAGCTAAGAGAATGATTACTCTCTCAAGACTCAAGGACAAGTCCTCGAACCTGTCCAGTATCCTTTCACTTGCCTTCAGCGTCGTCGGGGCTGGTGGGATCCATTCGTTCTGCTCCACAGACGCCTCCGCTCTCGCAGAAATGAGAAGTCACGCGGATCCCTCGTGCTGTCAGTGTTAGAGACACGTAAATCATTTCCTCGTATGCCAGTGAATATCGGCCATTATCGATATCAGTTATAGATAAAATCAAAAAACAGATGCACCGTGAATCCATACGTCCTGTGAATCTGTCGACTTGCAAGTAACGCCGGTACATTCCTGTTCAGATTCTCAAAGAAATACTATTTTCGCTCTGAGTCAATCTTTATCTTCGCTGATTTTGAAAGGATATCTACTCTTCCAAATACGTCATGCACACGAGTACACACGCTGTCAACGACATCCAAAATCCACAACGCACGTGAAATAGTGTCTCTGTCCCGATGACATTTGACGTTCTGAATAAGACATTCAATGATTTCTGAGAAAGAACACAAGAAGAAACGTAACACTGAAATTACTGAGATCGGTTGGTTTCCTCACGAGAAGACCAAGTATAAATTTATACCTCTGCCGGTAGACAAGTGATATCGACCACCTTTCAATGGATAGCACAACCTGTACAGAATGTTACTACGGGCAGGTGTTACATCGCACAAGATTTAGAATATGAACTAAGCACCAGGAAATTAAGACCGTTATGGCTATCCGTGGAAGCGATAGGTAGTCAAACCAAGTAAGATAAGTGTCAGACACTCTAGCGATACCCATATCCTGCAGTGACTTCACTTTATCTTGGAAGGGTTCATCCATCACGACCACCGACACCTTCTCGAATATTTCATCTGGCAGTGGTCGTCCAACAGCCAAATTGAGTCGGTCTACAGTGTACAAGGTGTGGTTACCGGCACAAGCTTCACGTAAGGGGTGTGCACACACGGGGCATGCACCACTACCAAGTAACGTGTACGTGTCTTCGGATATCGTGATTTGATGAGTGGCGTATATTGCAAATGTATGCTGTATCCTGTCCGCACTTTCAACAACCAACTCTCCCCGTCGATCTCCCCCTTCTGTCGATTGCACATCCAATCCACGCGCGTGCCCCTTTTCGATACAAAGCAGATCAAACCAGTCCTTATCTGTCTCGTCATCCCGCTGAATAGAACATCCATAGTGGGTATTCCATGGTGGCAGATGCTCTACAGTCATGATCTGCTCCCACGCCGGTCTCCACTTCCTGGGTCCAAGTCCTACTCCAGGATACACCAAGAGGAAGCCCCCCCGCATGAGAGGGTGCATTGCATTCACTAGCGCCGTCCATACATCCTCGAGAGACTCGCTCTCATGGTATGCCGGTATCGTCTGGGATCTCAGAGGGAATGCGAGTCCCGCGACTTTGTCTACGGGATAGGTGGACACTCGCTTCTGCATGTCAGCCAGTCGACCTAACATATCCTCGTCATGATCCTGCGTCAACCCTAGCTGTTTGTGAAACCTTGTCAGCAGCTCAGTCTCGTAGTTTCCGTCCTCGCCAATTGGCTTGGCATGCATTGGTCCATGTCCATTAGGCATATCTCCAGCAATGATCCTCTTTTTACCCACCTCCTGGAGTGTCCACGCACGTCTGAACCAACACCTCTCACCATCCAGGTCGCCCTCCTTCACAGTGCACACTCAAAGGCAGCCCTAAGCCGCTCAGGTAGATCACCACCATCTCATCTTGATACACTCTCGCCCGATTGTGGCCACGTCTAGCTTCCATTCCTCCACGCGCAGATTCTCCCTCAGGCCCTCTTTCTGTCTCGAACAGAGGACATCCAGCCACGTGTACTGCAGTCCCAGATTCAACATCTCGATACGGATGAGGTTGAGACTGGCGTCCTTCGGGATGGGCACGGGCCACTCCTTCCCGTTGATAGGTGTCATCACATCCATGCGATCATGCTCATCCACCCATGCATGCGATATTGGCTGGAGCAAATCCCATAAATCATCCACATCGCCGACAGTCCACGCCGATGGCACCACCCGATTGCTGTACAAGTCCCATACACGTCGAGGTGGCAAATTGGGTTTGACAATCCGATTACCTTCCAGTGCTTTCCGCCGCATCTCCCTGTCCTCCTCTTCACGTCTGCGAAGTTCGCCTCGGATATTACTCCAGTCGTCAGTGTATCATATCCGGCGAAGACGGCCATATGCAGTGCCAAAGTCGTACTTCTTCTCAACGCAGTCTTCGAGAATGGAGGGAAGAGATGGTGTGTTGAGGGTGTATGCCGTTCTAAGGGTCGTGTTCAGTCCATCTAAGACCCCTGAAATGCCGAGGGTAGCGCAGGGAGTGTCGGCGAGGGAGGATGGTATAACGGGAGTTCGACCAGTGTAGGACCGTTGCAATGGAACATCGATGGACGATTTCGCTTGGCCCGTTTCAGTGAGGGCCGAGATTTTGACTTCAGGGAATGCGATGTTCAGGTCCTGGAAACATGTTATTAAGTTACCATCATGTAGGACTTGCGGACTGACATACCTTCGGCAGCCAACGAGGAGAGTAAAACTCATCAAAATCAACCCCAATATCATCACAATCACTAGGCGATTGCTCGTTCACAGAGCCGCTCTCAGAACCCGCAACCACCGATTTCGAAGCTGGTTCTAGTCCCAGGGTAGGTATCGATTATCGCCTCTGAGAGGATCACGCCATTCATTGCAGTAGAATTATCGTCCGGGTTAAGTAGAGACTCTGAAGGTGCGACTACGTGGTCCGATTCGGATGTCAAGTCAGGAAATGGTTCCGGCATTATTCTTTGAGGTTGAAGGGACGGAGTACGACTGTCCTATGATCATGATGAGTACTCGAAACGAGATAACATATACGTACTATTTTCTGCGCGTAAACAGATACACCTTCAAGCGGGGTGCAGAATACAGAGCTGAGGTTCGAGCCTGGCAAGTCGCAAGCCACAGCTGATGTGGGATAACAACGTGGTAGGTGGCAGACGAACCAACGACGGTCCGGGTTCTGTGAACACCGATGTCGGCAACCGTCCTAGTTCCCGCGGAGATCAGCTCGCTGCTCCCTCACGTTGAAAATTGTACGTACAAGCGAAACCTCATACCATTGTGGGACTTGAAGACGAATCCTCCTGCTTCGTATTCGTCGATGTTGCTAGAAATGTTCATTAATTTATAGCTCAAAGTCAAGAAAATTTGTAGTTCGAGTCAAATACTATCGTCACTCTTGATAAAGTGCCTTCAAAAGGCATCGATTATTTTGACGTACACGAGTACATGCGAGAATCGAGATAATCAAGCTTCTGCGTGGGTGCTGACAGTCAGTCGTCGTTTAGGTTCTCGTAGGGATTCACTTACGTGTTTGCTTCTTCCCGCGTGGCTTTCATGGTATATATTACTGTAAATTTCGTACTAGTTAATCCTCGTGGATCTATGAGACATAATTAGCTTTGCAAGCGGGAGCGTGGAACAGAAGGTTGCGTACAGATAAATAGCTCTACAAGCGTCGAGGCCGTGGCCATGTCAGTTGTTTACGTTGCCTATCCCTCGTTTGTTCGACAGACTGATACCAATTGTATCAGGTAGGCTCATCGTGTCACGAAGTGGATAATGAATTCTTCGGAGACGGACTTCTATTCATCGAGGACGACCAAACAAGCACGCTAATGACGTCCGAGTGTCAGAAACAATTCGTAAGAAAGGAAGAATAGACGTACCCGTGCAGATTTCCTTCTGGTACGTCCGCGTCATCCCTGGCTGCGAAACAGTTCGTTTGCATACCTTCAGCGTAGGTTGAGCACCGTCACTTTATCCTCGTCCTCGATGAGTATTGCTTGATTCATCCCATGATGCGAATAAAGACAGAGTGAGACGCCTCATGATGTATGGAAGAAGAGGGTCTGATGCGAAAAAGAAGTCAGTTGAGAGAAGAGAAGTATCGGAAGGCACGTACTCAGGCGGATGTTCCTCATCAAGATCTTTCCAGCGACTGCTCGTACCTCCTTCCGGCGACCTACGGTAGCAGGGAGAAAACGATCTTGATTTTAAAACCTGTCGGGTATCTGTTCATTGCCAGAGTGATTCTGGCTGAAGATACGCCAAGCGCCAAGTCAGATGGCCACAATCAAGGGTCCATGCATAGAATTCGTTTTCTCCAAGGTTCGTTCCGAGATCATTGTTACTTGAATTCCGCCGGACGTCGTGTTCAGTGACTTGCAATAACGCACGGCGGTAAGTCATGGGCAAGAAGCGAAGCGAGTGTGTAAAAATGGCGGAGCCTCGGCACTGGCCGGAGACGGCACGGGAGAAGATAAGACATAAAAGGAAATCAGTCCAAAATCAGTCCTTGCCGCACATCAAAGACCTTCAGGCTGTATGCGACTCTCATCGGGATGCTCCCTGGAAACAACGTAGATCGATCTTCCATTAATAGCCGCGCTCAAACAAGGTTTCCCTCCTGCGAGTAAGGATTCTTATCACCTGGCAGCGGGACCTCGGCTGGTTATAATATATATTCACAACGACAATTTACGGTGACAATAGTACAAGTCCACTAACATATTTAGAAAACTATGTTTACAATAGCGAGCTTCCCATCGGCATCTCTACTGCTGATATATCATATCTTACGCAATAGCCAACGTAGCCTGCGCTCACTCTGCATCGTTTCACAATGCTCATCTGATATCGAGGCTGTGAGCTTCTGCGTTCACTTCAGCCTATCTGTCTATATAACCCTAGTCTTTCGTCTGCGAGCTTACCGGTTGGCTCTCATGATCCCCATCATTCTGTTCTATGCGTAGGTCCAATACAGATACCTCAGTGCCTACTGAATACCTGACTTGCATCCAATAGATCGCTATTCACATATATCCTGCCAGTTCCCTCTCTTGTTATAACAGTTCCGACCCAGCCTCACCCACGGGTCAATGACAGCACTCCAGTACTTCTGACGTGGAGCTCGGGCGACCCGCTTCGTTTCTTCATTGCTGTTAAGAAGATATTCTCGTCGAATTTCAACATCACCTCATTCATACAGCCGGTGGAGAATTTCACTGCGACTCGCAATGTATCCATTGTCTTCGAAACTGCAGGGTACGTCCTTGAGAACTATCCATTGTTTAACCGATGAACGACCTTTTCTGCAGCAAATTGTTCATCGAAGCTACAGAAGCCAGTCCTACCCAAGCGTCAGTGGTCATTCGCTGAGACTAGTAAACCGTAGTCTCACAGACAATATCCATCAGAGACGTCAATGTCACTTTTGCTCAAAGTGAACCGTTTCAGGTAGACGAAGGTCCAGCAACTGACATCTCGTTAGAACTCTTGCACTTCACTATCAGTCAAAAGCACTAAATCACGTTTTTCAGAGCTTCCTTCACCTCTACAATCACAAGGTCGACTATGGAGACCTCTGTGTAAGCTGATACTGCACCTCAGACAAATGACATCTAATAAATTTTGATAGAACGGTCCCTTCAACATCTACTGCAGCAACTGCCTCATCATCGTCAAAACATGATCACACAGCTGCTGTCATAGCTGCTGTCCTCAGCAGCGTCATTCTTCTGGTTCTAACTGCCGCATCTGTTTTCATATGGCGATACCACAAGCGTCGCAAAATCGTGCACCAGGGCACCTTCTCTACAAACTTCGATGATGAAAGGCAACACATCCCATCCATGCCCGCCTTCCTGAACAACCTTGATGAAAGGGAATTTAGAGCCTCACCGGCCTCACTGAGCGATCACTCATTTGATGTGCCTCCGCCACCATATTCGTCATTCATTAGGGAATGATTCTTATAATTAGGAGCCTCGACGTTATGATGATGCAACTTTGAAAACTTGCTGAGGTTTTAGAATACAAAATGGCGATTGCGGGTATCATTACAGAAGTGTCAATCTCCGATTCCCACAAGATTATACATGAGGATGGAAGCATCACGGTATACCGTATGGTCCCATAACCAAAGGAAACGTCTTTCCGCAGAGTCAAGGCAGACTCGCAGATTCAGCTCGCCTCATTTGATCATTGGGCTCCTTCAGCTCGTCTTCAATTTTCATCAGGAAGCTCAAGCTGTGCTTGATTAAACTTTCGCTTCATCGCTCATCTCACAGAGTAAGGTCACAGCTAGATATCCGTATCATTCTCAACGACAATTGATTTTATAGGCTGCAAGACTGTACCAATTCAATACAGGCCCATCAACGATCAATCTTTCTCGATGGTAATAGCGGCGGACTGAATGGAACCCTATTATCTGTCCTACGTGAGGAGCAAGTCGAACGATAAGATGGTGGACGGGAACCGTGAGATGCAGTGTCCGTCGGCCCAGCTACTGATTCCCTCTGGCTCTCTCCGACGGGGACTCTGATCTCTACTCTCCCTCGTTCAGTCTCTTCTTCGTCCACATTCACAGAAGATCTGGACATCCTGCCAAGGGATTCTATGTTGGAGTGATAAGACCCCGGGTACAACGACATGTTTGTGGTGGTGGAGCCGTCTAGTATGGAGCCCGTAAAACCGCCATCCTGCGCATCATTGGTACGCGCCTGGTGGCGGCGTAAGTTGCTTCTCCGCCAGAGGACAAAGAGCGAAATGACAACGCCAACAAAAGCCAGCGATTCAATAGTACTTCCGACGATTATTCCTGGCCTGGATTTGGCATGACTTGATGGGGAATTAGCATTTTGTATAGGTAAATTCTACCGATACCATGAAATTGACATCGGCGTGAACTCACGAATCGCTTTCTGAGGTAGAATTTTTCAACGAAGAATTGGAATGTAGCCTAGAAAGGATACTTATCGTGGTTATCTATGCTATAAAATCCAAGTTCACTCACGATTCCGCTGCCAGTACTCGAAAATGATTGCTCTGACAAAGGGGAGAGCTCTGCGCCTGCATTCTAGTAGTTGGAATACTTTAGATTCTTAGTGCCTTTTCCAGAGGGTGCGCACTGACGCTTCGGTGGTGTCAAGTAGTACGGCTTCGATGTAGGTTACACTACAGAAATAATCATATATCAATGGTACTGCGGAGAGATCTCGGAGACCTACCCTGTCACCTTAAAGACAACACTTATTTGGCATGTTTCGGTAAAATTCTCTATTGCCTGTAAGGACGAGAGGAGGCTGGCACCCGGAGTGGTTGTCCGAGCATTGAGGGAGGACCGAGGATCATTTGTGAACCAAGTCAGTACCACCGGGGTACTCTCATTGATTCTGGGAAGGGGTTTCAGAACCGTAATGTTGAGGGAGGAAGCCAGAGAGATAGAGAGAAATATCCAT
This sequence comes from Armillaria cepistipes, assembly GCA_900157415.1. Classification (NCBI taxonomy): domain Eukaryota; kingdom Fungi; phylum Basidiomycota; class Agaricomycetes; order Agaricales; family Physalacriaceae; genus Armillaria; species Armillaria cepistipes. The sequence continues at coordinate 1,227,170 of FTRY01000009.1, forward strand.
CTAGTAAAACTTATTCAAGTAGTGAATGGACATGACCGTTGGACTTGACTTACGCAGACAGAAGTCAGTGATTCATGGCAGTTAGGTGGCAATGATTCGCTATAAGATCCAGGACTTTATAGGTGGATATGGCTCGCTTTAATCAAGGGATGGAATCTAGGAACGATACAAAATATACTGAAGAATCCTTGTTGTCTTCATCACCTCAGATAGACTGTTAAAATACTCCTGACCCACAAGGAAACCAGCGGAAAGGAAATCAAGCGGAAATGATTTGCCGAGCAAAAAAAGGTTCCTCAGATACATTCCATCTGCCAGAAATCAGATTTGGCAAAGAGATTTCTGTTTCCGACTTGACGGAAACGGTATATGGAAACTTCTCCAGCCCCACTGCACATTCCCTTCATGCAGAAACTTAGGCGTGACAGGAGTGAAAGAAATTTGTTTAGGCAGTTGCTAAGAAATATATAGTGGCCGGTGGAGAGTGTTTGGTTCTTTACTCATTGGCTAAGATTCATTCTGAGTCCTGTGTACAGGCTCGGTCTTATGCGGTTTTTGGGGTAGATCCTCGGTGGTGGTGCATTTTGGTTATCCTGGTGTTTGCCGGTACTTGTCAGCAGCATACTGATGTCATTTCTCGGCTGGTTTCGGCATGCTGGTTTTTTGCCCTTTCTTATAGCGCTCTTTTTTGCCCCTGTCTTTTCTTCATATTGAAGTTTGTTCTCATGGAGCTATGTTTATACTGTTCAGTATCCTACTTTATGTTTCAGCATTCTGACTGTAAGCTCCTCTCCTTCAGTATTATGATCCTTCTGCTCCACTTTCTCCTTTATGTTTTTGCAATGTATTGTTCTTTCTTTCTCCTGTGCATTGTCATCAGTGTGCACTTATCTTCCTTCAAAACTATGACTCACCTTGGAAAATCCCTCATCTACCAGAGCAACTGATCGCAACTTCAGCTTCAACTTCTTTTGGCCATTCTTGAGGGCTACTGCTATAATAGACAGTTGGACTTCGAGTATATCCCTGATGCAAAATATCTGTGGTTCAGTGCCCTCAAAACTGCAGTGGTTGTGTCAGCTCCTTTGTTCTGGGTTCAGTTTTTCTCTCACCTTCTTTCCCCTTCTTTGTTGATGCTGCTTGAGAAGAATCTGACCTTATTGTCCTCTGTATGAAGCAGATTTTTCCTTGTGCAAGCCATGGCGAGTATACCTTTTGGATCAACACCTTTCTCAAATGATGCTTGTTCCTGTGGGTATGCCTTGCTCATTTCAAGATAGCAATTGCTGATGTTGATGCCGATAAAGCCATCCATTGTAGTACTCATCCATTGTAGTTTCTTTTGGGAAGTGTTTGCTGAGGTTCGCTGCTGACATGCTTGGGTGGGGCAAAGGTACAGGTGATTGTGAGTAGAGTTGGATTCTGACTATGTCATTTACTGTTTCATCTGCAGTCTGCCCACTTTAGGAATATTGCATGTTGTGTTCTGGTCATGAGCTGGTCACCCCATTTCCACTCTTCCTTCTCATGCTGTTGGTTTCATTTTCCTGACTTAATTGTTTACAGTGTTGTTTTCTGTCAGCCTGCTATAGTAATATTGCTTATCATGCCCTTGTTGCATACTGGTTACTCCAGTATTGTTCTTCCATTCATTGTCTCGGCATTCATTCTCTCATGTGTTGAGGACCTCTAATATGTGTGCAAACTTTGACGTGTCATTCCTCCTTGGCATTGCTTTGGTTATTGGCTATCTCTGACCCATGTCCGCGGTATTTCTCTATTGTTTCCTGGCTTCCCTTGCTGGATATGCCTGGTCCATATCCCTTTTTGATGTGTCACTCGCATGTCCCTCAGTAGTTGCCTTGCTATTCTGATTCTCAAATGGATCCTCTTCATTCTCAGAATTGTGTTTGTTGTCACTCTTAATCTCCATGTGGTTTCTTGTTGTGTTCATATCTCTTCAGGCCTGACTCTATTAGTCATCCAACTGACATTGGATCTGCCATTGACACATTGCCGTCTGTTGGCTCTGCTGTGAGGGCTCTTTGAGTCTGCATTTCCCTGTATCTTTGGTGTATAGGGCAGATATGTGGTTTATGTATCTCGTTGACTTGTTTTCTTTGTGTTGGAATCTGTAGAGACAGCTCAAACCTTGCTAATTGTCTTGTGCTGCTGGTATGGTGCTGTTGCTGCCAGTGTTCCACATGTCTAATGACCTTCCCTTCTGCCTCATGCCTCACGTCATTCATCTGGGTTGGTGTGCACTCTGTCCTGTTCACTGTTAATGAAATAATAATTTTTTGGTCCACATCGGTCTGCTGTATCTCTGCAATGTCTGCAACCTTTTTCTGTGGAGATAGCCAGTTTTTTTAACTTTAAAAGTCGTCCTGTTGTCCTCAATACTTTCACCTCTTTTTAACTGTCTCTCTGTAGGCTGTCACTTTGCATCTCTCTACTTTTGTATCTTGCTCCATGCTGCATCCCATTATGCCTGTGTCCAAAAAAAAAGCATAAGTCTGCCTCTCTCTCGCTCGCTCACCTGTGTTCTCTCTCTTTGTTTTTATTAGCATGCCTAAAAAGCCTGTCAAGCAGGAGTGATCTGTACTTGTTATCTCCAGCGATGACGAGAGTATGCCGTGGGTCCTTTGCATTATTGGTTGTTTAGCCTCACACTCTTCAATCCTTTGCCAGATCTCCCTCCAAATTGAATAAGCACTCGGCTGTTGCCTCAAAGTTTGCTTCTGGTGGTTCGAAGTCTGCATCTGGTGGTCTATCTGCAAAGGTCCTTGCGGTGTTGGGAAGTGGACGAGAGTTGACTCTTTCTGCACCATTGGATGATGATCCTACCAAGAAAGGGTCTTCTATTGGGTGAGTCTCTCACACTTTGATTATGTCTGTCGTCTTTGTTGATTGGTATGTAGAACCAACGCTCATTGTCAGTCTGACAGAATCAAGACACTGTCTTCTAAAGTCAAAGTGTTGGTCTATTTGCTTTCTTGTTATTGCTCCCCTCTCACAGCATCACTGGACAGCATCTCGGAGGGGACTGCAGTTGCTGATGTTTCTTCAAAGAGCTGTCAGGGTGCATCTGCCTTGGTTAGACCTGGCTTCCCTTCGTATACTGCTGTGGTAACTGGGTATGTGTTCCTTACACCTCATGTGTTTACTTTTCAGTTCTGATGGATCGTTCATAGGGTTCCGTCCAGTTCACATGATGCTGCTGCTGAACATTCTGGTGGAGACAATCGGTCCCTGTCTGATCCTTCTCCTGCCAAGCGGGCCAAGTCGTCTAAGGCTGGAGGGAAAAAAGCGGGAGCTCCCGGACCTGGTGTTGTTCTTCAGGCTTTGAAGGTGATTGAGTGCATGCTCTTATTGTTCTCGTTGAGGCTCCTTCTGACCTGCCTTGCTCCAGTACACACTATGAAAGTGTTGGTCAGGCATCTCCTATTGCATTGTCCTCTGAGGCGAAGACATATGCTTCTCTTCATCCAGGTTCAAGAAGCAAAGTGTTACAATTTATTCATTTTTCCTTATCTTATCTTATCTCGGCACCTTGGCATCTCGGCACCTCAGCAACCACGCCTAGACCAGACAACTACCACGATCCAGTGTGCCACATGGTTCCCTGACGGTTTCCATTCATCAGACGACAGATTGACATATGGACTCTTTATTTAGAACATTCCGAAAACATATATAAGTAGCGTATCTCTCAGCCATGTACTCCAGCTTCGAGCTACGTTTAATCATACCGAACTCTTAACTCTTACCTTCAACGCTAGCCATCTGATCGTACCCCTCTCAGAACCTGCATATTGCCGCCACACTGGTGACTGTACAAACGTGATACAGCCTGTGTTTGCGCTTACTTGTTCTCCCCGGGTTCAGGTCTAACAGTTAGCTCAAAGCTTTCTACATCGTTCTACCAAGCGCATGCTGCAGGAAGAACAATCATCCTTTCCCATAACCGACAATTGAATCATCGAATCAGTACAGAACGAAGGACTATCCCTTTACGACGCCCTTGCCTGACTCATACCTGCCACCTATGCGGCAACCATAATCCTGACACCCCGTAAATGAACGATTGGACACCCGGAACCATTGCAGCCATCACCATCTCTGCCATCCTATTCTGCGTAGCGTTGATCGCTTCCATCATCGTTGACTGTTTCCAGCTCTATCGAAGCATACGAGCATACCTAATCCAACAACGACTAGTGCGCCAATGAACAGAGAAGTGCCAGACCTTGTTCTACTATTCTCATCTGCGTTCATAGGAGCAATCATCGCCTTCCTAGCAGCGCTAGTAACCTTCACCTTCCACCATGAAATACAAGAATGCTTCATCTTGAGAGGCCTCATCGTCCCACCAAATGAACCCAGACCACCGAACCCTGCCCAACTCCTCCTGGAGCGACGATGAAACCAGGACGAGAGAAACGAGGAGAGGAATGATGGCCAACCAAGGTGCGTTCCCCTCTACGTCCTCGCACGCGCAGGACATGTTCCAGGGCTTCCCGTGGTCCAATTACCCCCAGGCTACAACTCTGAGAACGACCCAAACAGGCACTTATGGCTTGGGAATTTCCCCGCCACCTTCGCCACCTGGAAAAATCAAGAACACGACCCCTGGGACGAGCCCCCAGACCAAAGGTCCCGAACCCTCCCGACTGACGGGACGGTATGGAATCCCCACCCTCAGTACATACTCAACTGGGACCAGCCAGTGGCCCCTGAGCAGCAGCCTGTCAATGTACCGCCCACGTATCAACGCCGCCCCACAATTGGGGAGAGCACCCTGGCCAGAACTCGCCCACGTCTTAGAAGATCGAACCCTGTCCCCTTCCCCACCCCCCGTCGAGCTATCGGTCTACCATCCACTTCAAATGATGACCCCGATCAGACATCGGACACCGACACCCTCATCGACCGCGACATCCCTGAGCAGATTCGAATCCACCCCGACATCCCTGAAGATATCCTTTCCACCCTCACCAACACCATCGATCTCGACGAAGATCAATGAACCCCACGAGAACTTCTTCTCCTCGAGACCCGAGGAGAGGAAGACCCCTTCAACGTCGATGGCCCCGACTTCAAGTGGCCAGAACTTACCCCAGTTGACCAAGAGATCATGGGTGCCGCCAGAGCAACGGCATGGGAGTTCAGACGACGGGACGTCGAGGACAGAACAACCGATGGCCTCCCCAGACCATGAGAGCCCATGGCCCTCTACCTCGCCCTCAATCGAGGGGAACCACTCGGCGCTTCTAATGCCGCATCCCTATCCGAGTGCCTCGAGGCCAACGCTCAGAGAGAGATATGGGACCCCGCCCCAGGAAGAAGACTACTCCACCTTCGACCCTGAACCGCTGACAAACAAGGCACCCTGGAGCATGCCCTCTCCTGTATTGTATGGCAGGAGGGACTATGGCGCTCCCGAGCAGCGCTCTAGATTCCCCTTTGGGTACGCAGCTGGTTACGACCTCCCCGGGCCACTACTGGACTCACTGCCTTACCGGCGGCAAGGGACGTACAAGGGGAAAGGAACGAGTTGCCTAATAGCCGGAGGTGATCATGAGATGGAACCAGGAGGATCAGGGTTGCCAGCAGACCCTACCGATGCCAAAAGGCTCGAACAAGCGCGTGCCCTGTATGACAAGGAACGCAAGAGGAATGACCGCCTGGAACAGGAGATCGAAAGCCTGAGGAAAGGAAAGCAGCCGGGCTGCAACCCGCTCCGACACACCGGACCGTGAACCGACTGATTCTCCATTCCCCGACCCAATCACTATGAAGGTCCCCCAGATTCGGGACCTTCCAGCACCTATGACATCAAACGACCACCACCCATGAGCGAGGTCAAGCCCCTGCTCATGGAAAAGCCCGAACACTTCGAAGGCGCCCACGATGACATCGAGCACTTCTTGGGGGACTGCAGGATGTATTTCGAAGTATTCCGATGCCACTACATGCAGCATCCAGCCCTCATGGTAGTGTTCACCACTTTGTTATTTAGGGGCCCTGCCAAAGACTGGTGGGTGCATTTGTGGGACGAATACGACTACAATCCCGGCACCAATGAAGCAGAAGAAGACGAAGAAGAGGACGCACCATTCAACGGTGGACCCCGATACCGATTCCTGGACTGGGCCAAATTCACCAGCCTGGTACGCGAACAGTTTCAAGATCTGGCCATCGAACTCGTACACAAAAAGAAGATGGGCGAACTCCGAATGACTGGACCCGCCTATCTCTTCTTCAGGCAGATGGAGTGAGAGGCCAAATTGGCCAACCAATTAGAAGACCAGAGCGAACAAGGGGTGCTAGTGGAAGCGGTCCAAAAGGGAATTCCCCGGGATTACTCCCGGATCATTGCGAACATCAGGTTCAGCATCCTGCGCACCTACCCCGAATGGAAAACGCGCATTCTCACCATGTACGAAGAACGCACCAAGGACGGCGTCTACGCCCAGACCCACTTCGAGCCCTGCCACGACAACCGAAGGCCCCCGACAAACCAGAAGCCAACTACCGCCACCAGCAGCAAACCCGCTACAGGTGGCGCAACAAGTTCATCGCCGGTCAAGCAGAACAACTGACCACGTGATGCTTGGGGCTGGTACACACCGAGGGGGGCAGATGCTCAGATGCAGATCGACACGCAGCAGAGCAAGCTGATGAGCGAAGGGAGGTGTTTCAGGTGTCAGAAGAAAGGTCACCTGTTGAAGGATTGCCCCGACAAGAAGGAGGGGCATCAGGTAAGAGCAATTGAGGCTGTGCCAACCACACCGCCCATGGACTCTCAGTCAAAGGTTGAGGAGGTAAAAGGTTAGGTCGTCGAGCATTTGATTCCGCTGCAATGACCAAGGACTTATCTACTGGTGTGCCCGTTTCTTCCACTGGATGGTCTCTTTCACTTGGCGAGGATGGTACTTCTTTTGAAGATGCATCCTCTACTTTACCTTTTACAGACATTTTATATTACACACATTCAGATATACCCCTGCCCCCCGATGAAGGGCGGGTTTTTAGCACAACTTCAAATATACAGCTCACGCGCCACGTACCGACTTCTATTTTGCACCCAGTATCAGAATTGACGAACTGATATAGTATTCTTCCCATAGAAGGTACTAACAAATTTTCTCTAGACGACTCGGGTTGTCGGAGCCCGCCAAAACCGACTAAATGACCGGCAAGTAACTCATTGCGAGCGAACACATCGATCAAAAAGACCACCACCACATCGTCAGCCATCTTAATGGCGACAGCCCAGTCGAGGCCCTCTCTCTCGAGGTTTCAAGCTGTAGTGACGCAGCCCCAACCAGATGGTGCAGAGCTGTATGCACGCGCCCTTCAGTCTAGTGTTGCAGAGGGACATGCTGACTCTGAAAAGGCGGGCCCCCAGGCGCAATCAGCACTCCCCGCCAGGAGCCACCTGCAAAGAACCGCCGAGACGGCCCCGACCGAACACCCACTGAAGAACGCCCGTGAAGACAAGGCGCGGGATCCTGAGTGAGTGACTACGAGGACAACTGGTGCGTCCACGAGTACCGATCCTAGAATTGCTCTGCACGCCGCTGAGACGACGGGAAACGACTACTCCAGCACTGACTGACATGCCGTCGGTAAGGCCATAGCACAACCGGTTTCCCTGCATACACCACCTATACAGCCTGGAGGTGTGATGATCCCTCCGGGAAGTCAAGACCAAAGAACTGTTGGATGTGCAACAGCCCCGAACGCCGCTGAGGTGCCCAACAAAATGGAGAACTGACCTCCCCGCCTCGGCGGGAGGACAGCCGCAGGACAGGAAGCCGCTAGCGCCCAGGTGGTAGAAAGGGGGCATCAGGTAGCTATGATCGAAGTACCTGACGAAGAAGATGATACCACTTACCAGCGGTGGCTTGCTAAAGGTTCCCCTATAGTAATCCCGACCCGATCAGTCGCGACGCTGATGAGCCTAGACTTCCGTGGCAATGGCAACACCAACTCAAAATGAGACTGGATAATTAACGTAGTGGCACGGCAATCAAGGCGATCATGTGTGCGAGTGGTTCGAGGCACCTCTGTGCAGTAGAACAATTCCTCTATACACAAGAATACACTGCGACTTTAAGTCTGCGAAGTAGTACTGCTTGGTAGTCGAGTACTAAATGCTATGGCTTCAAGCCAGTAGGGATCTCTTGAAATGAGAGGGTACAAAAACGGGTATGACGTGAATACCACGAATTCGTATGCGAAAACGCGCTGCGAGACTAGAAAACGTCGCTCGACGGTAATCGGAGCGGGGTGAACGATGGAGAATAGACTAAACGGTCTGCAATAGTCTATGGGTGATCGAGGCTATGAGAAAACGGCGTGGGGGACTGCGAGTGGCGAAATAAACGTGGAACGAGGTGCTGAGGGTGTACTGGCGAGAGAAAAACGTGGAACTACGAAAACTGGTGGCGATACTGGTCCTATACGATGCGATGGTGCTGAGTCGATGTCGAAACTTGTCTGGTGCTGAAACGATCCTATCCTATGTCAAACTAACCTTCAAGTCCACTTGGGGGACTGATACTATACGAAAACTGGCTGAAACTGATCCTAAGTCTGCTCTGAGACTACCCAAGTGGGCGACGAGAACGATGGCGAAAGAGAAACGGTAAAAACTCCAGTGGTATGAAAGTGAAACGATGACAGCCTATAAAAGATAACGGGGATGAGGTATGGCGCGGCGATCACGTATTGGTACAATATGAGCATGTACCAATAGTGTTAAGCACGAAGAGCGAGTGTGGAAGGACTCTTCACAGTTAAGAACCGTGGAATAACTCTGGTGAGCTCAAGAGTCGACGTGCAATCAAGAATATGCTGGTGCAAATGATATATTGCCGTAGAACGGTGAATAGACATTGTTAACTGGCGATAGACTAGAGCGTGATGATAATTGACGTAGTCTGGGGTCAACTGGAGATGAACTTCCTAGCTACGTTTTTCTAACTAGTTTTTATACTGAAAGTACAAAATTATAAATAGAGTATATATGCGAGGCTCGGTAAGATTGTAAGGCTTTTAGCTTAGTAAAATCGTCGTCGACATATGGTTTTTGGACTTCCAAAGTAACAGCAGCTCGTCGACGTTGCCGCATATGGATGCAAACCGTATGGTTTTTGCTGAGCAATGCTCGGATCGTTAGGTGCTGTTTAGCTGCGGATTACTGAGCGATAGTCGTCATGCTGAGGAGTACGCGTGGGGTAACGTTTTCTTGAGGCCTTGGCGAAGTAACAGCCTTAGTAAACACGGTCTGTAGTTGCCGTAGCTGCTATTGCCGTAGCTGGGAGGGTACTCGCATCAATCACGTCATTTTCATTAAGTGATCAATGAGCGCGTCAACTCGGTGCTTCTGAGTGATGCGTCAATTCCGTATTGGGGTGATTGTCGACCAAAGGTGCCTTGCTGTGATGAGGTACGGCAATTATGATGCGTGGCAAGATGGGATGGATATCAAAGCGCGTAAGGAGTAGTTGCCGTAGGATGAAAGTAGTATCAGTGTGTGTGCAATCATTGTTTTGCTGAAAGTCCGTTGAAGGGATGGTAGCGCTAATTAGCAGGCAAAATCCGCGAATTCTGAGCGTACAGAGCCTGGAGGCTCATCAACGCTTCCCATGCCTCCCGACTCCCCAATTCAAATCGGCCAAACTTACACCGATGGTCCGACCTACCAGGACTGGCAGACCCAAAGCAAGGTGACCTCGCCAATGGTAGTTGTGCCCTCAGCGGCCAATGCAAAGGCTCGAGAGGTCCCCCACCAAGGATGGATGAAACCATTATCGGTAGATTGGACACTGTGAAACATCCAGGAAGTGTGCAGCGACAATGCCGCCCGTGCTCAGCTTGTGCTATGGATGCACAAAGATTGACTCGGGGAACTCACCAATGAACTCCTCGAAGAACTCTGAACTGGCAGACAAATCGCCGTCGAACGACTTTGCGAGATCCGGAAACCAATTCGGTATATCCACGGAGCATCCGGAGACTTCTCTATTCCCATGATACTAGAGCCAGTTTCTAGTCGACAGAAACTAACCACTCAAGCCCTGGTTGACAGTGGCTGTACAGGAAGCGCCATCAATAAGGCATACATCGAGAAGTATAGCCTCGACATGAAAAAGGCGCTAATTCCCATTCCAGTCTATAACGCCGATGGAATCCGCAATCAAGGCGGGGATATCACCAAATTCGTTGAACTCTCAATGATGATCAGCGAACATTGCGAACACATCGACCTCGCCATGACAAACCTTGGAAAGAAGGACGTTTACCTCGGACATGACTGGCTTAAATGCCACAATCCAAGCGTAAACTGGGAACATGGCACGATTATCTTCGGCCGTTGCGACTGCATGGGAGAACGACTCATACTCCCCAACGCTGACCCCGACAATTGTTGGGACAAAGAACTCGAGGAGGGTGACTCAATCCTCGCAGTACGGATGGAAGAGGAACTGATCATTCGTGCCATACACCACGCCAATGATCTCACTGCCACTGCCCATGCAGAGAAGCCAAAGAAGACGTTCGAAGAAATGGTGCCCGAGCATTACCATTCCTTCCGAGACCTGTTCTCCAAGGAGAACTTCGATGAACTACCTGAACGAAAGCCCTGGGACCACACCATCGAGCTCGTCCCAAACGCTGATGGGGTGTACCCTGTTATGAGCACAGATTATGTTTCTTGTTTAGCCAGATTAGTCTTTCTACATAGCTTTATTCCTAGTTCAGTAGTTGATTACCTCAGCAATTCACCCTTTGACTCATACCACCACCTCTCTCCAAACAACTCGCAGGATGAGGCCTCGCTCTAGCTTGTATAGAGCTCCTCATTCTCAACAACACGAAGTCCACTCTGGACTGCAAGGTATATCCCTTGGACCGAAACAAACAGGAACAACTCGACAAGTTCCTGGACGAGAACCTGGAGTCAGGACGCATTCACCCCTCCAAATCTCCATTTGCCTCTCCCTTTTTCTTCGTCAAGAAGAAGGACAGCACCCTACGACCAGTACAAGACTACCACAAGCTCAATGAGATGACCATCAAGAACCGTTATCTGTTACCACTCATCTCCGAACTCATCGACAAGCTTCGTGGTGCCAAATACTTCACCAAGCTTGACATTTGTTGGGGATACAACAACATCAGAATCCGAGAAGGCGATGAAGAGAAAGCCACCTTCCGAATGAATAGGGGACTGTTCGAACCAACAGTCATGTTCTTTGGGCTCACCAACTCACCCACGACATTCCAATGGATGATGAACGACATCTTCCGCGATCTCATCGGGGAGGGAAAGGTCACGATCTATCTCAACAATATCCTGATCTTCTCGAAGAATCTAGACAAACACCAACAAATTGTGAAGCGTGTGCTCCAGCGACTTCGCGAAAATAAGCTTTTCCTCAAAGCAGAAAAGTGCAAATTCGAAGTCCTCAAAATGGAGTATCTCGGAGTAATCATCAGCGAAGACTCGGTCTGAATGGACCCAGTCAAGGTCACCGGCATAGCAGAATGGCCGACACCCATGAAGAAGAAGGAACTTCAGTCATTCCTAGGGTTCACGAACTTTTACCGAAAGTTCATCAAGAACTATTCCAAGTTCGTGAAGGTGTTCACCCAGCTCACTGGGAATACCGCCTGGACGTGGGGAAAGCCCCAAGAAGATGCATTCAAGGAATTGAAACGCCGAATGGCTGAGGACATGATCCTCGCCATCCCGAACGACGATGACCCCTTTAGAGTAGAAGCCAATGCCAGCGAAGGAGCAGTCGGTGCTGTTTTCAGCCAACAGCAGAATGGAGTATGGTGCCCGGTAGCCTTCATGTCGAAGTCCCTCAGTGCCACGGAATGAAACTACAAAATCTATGACAAAGAACTCCTAGCCATCATGCTAGCGCTCTCCAAATGGTGACATTACCTCATGGGCGCCGCCCAGGATGTAGAAATCTGGACGGATCATCAGAACCTCCAGTATTTCCGACTACCGCAGAAGCTGAACCGATGCCAAGCACATTGGGTAACCGAACTAGCCGAATATCACTTTGTGCTATGACACAAGCCCGGCATCCTCAACAAGAAAGCAGACCTCTTGTCCTGATGCGATGACCACGATCAAGGCAAGGAGGATAACGACAACATCATCGTTCTCCAACCAGTGCACTTCTGAGCACTCGTCATGCCGACAACTGACTCAGTACATCAACAAGTCGAAGAAGCAACCCGACAGGAAGAGCTTTGGGACATTGGCATTGCCACCTCTCTTGCTCACGATCGAGGAGTATCCCAAAAGGAAGGGTTATTCTATTACAACGGACGAGTCTACGTTCCCCAAAAAACCTCGCTTTGAGGCGAGATCATTTCCTGAAGTCATGACCACATCACCGCCGGCCATCCAGGAATCGAGAAGACGAAAGAGTTAATACTCCGCGAATTCTGGTGGCCCAAGATTAAGAAAGATGTCGAAAACTACGTCAAAGGCTGCAAAACTTGCCAACGAACGAAGTCTAGCACGCAGGCCAAGGCCACGCTGCTTCACCCGAATGTGATTCCAGAAGGACCATGGACCCACATCTCTGTGGACATGGTAATGGGACTCCCTGATTCCCACGGACACGACACAATCCTAATGATCGTCGACCGATTCTCCAAAGCGATCATACCAGTCGCCTGCAATGTCGAACTCTCAGCTGAAGGATGGGCTCGAATCCTTAGGGATCATGTCTATGCCAAGCATGGAATGCCTCAGGTTGTCATCTCAGACCGAGGCCTGCAATTCGTCTCCCAGTTCATGAAGGAACTCTACCGGATGCTCGACATCACTCCCAACGCCTCCACGGCCTTCCACCCACAGACCGACGGACAGACAGAATGAGTTAACCAAGAAGTAGAGAAATATCTCTGCATCTTCGTCAACCATTGACAGACCGACTGAAGCGATTGGCTCCCACTCGCTGAGTTTGCCCACAACAACCGCATCCACAGCGCCACGAAGAAGAGCCCGTTCATGATCCTATATGGACGGAACCCTCGAATCATTCCTGATTCTCCTCAAACGACCCCCTTCTCAAATCCTGCCACCGATGACTTCGTGAAGGTCATGATGATCATTCACAAGGAAACCCAAAAGGCTCTTGACGAGGCTGCGGGGCAAATGAAAGCTCAGTATGACAAAGGAAAGTGTACGGCCCGGAACTATCAGATTGGAGATCGCGTATGGCTCGACTCAACCAACTTGAGCCTCCCTCGCCCAAAGAAGAAGCTCGACGACAAGCATGTTGGGCCCTTTGAAATGATTGAAAAGGCCAGAGCATCAGCATACAAAGTGAAACTCCCACCCCATTGGAAGATTCACCCGCGTTTCAACGAGAAACTTCTAACGCCGTACATCCCACTGGCTTTCCCGAATCAAGAACTACCTCCACCTCCACCACCAGATCTCATCAACGATGAGGAAGAATTCAAGATTGAAGAAATCCTCGACTCTCGACCACGAACTCTACAAGGACAAAAAGGGAAAAAACCCTGAAAGGCCATGGACTACTTCGTCAAATGGAAGGGATGGACATGAGAGCACAACTCTTGGGTCCGTGATGAGGAAATGGGAAATGCACAGGAGGCCATAGAAGAATACGAAGAAAGGACAAATAGCATCAGAAGACTTGATGCTACCAAAATCGTAACCAACAAAACCCATCAGAACGTGACAATGATCCTAGACCATGACTACCAGAACAACAGGACCGCTCGTTACCTCGCACAATGGAAAGACGGCTCCCAACTATGGATCCAGGACTTGCGAAAATACTGTTTCGAGTGGAACACTATCCTCAAACAGTATTGGGAAAATCAACTTGCGAGTGACAAAGAACCAACCACATGGGATGACCCGGACGCCTACCTATGAAATCTACAAGCAGTCGGGATGCCTGCCTTAATGAGGGGGTAATGTTATGATTTATTCATTTTTCATTATCTTATCTTATCTCGGCACCTCGGCAACCACGCCTAGACCAGACAACTACCACGATCCAGCGTGCCGCATGGTTCCCTGATGGTTTCCATTCATCAGACGACAGATTGATGTATAGACTCTTTATTTAGAACATTCTGAAAACATATATAAGTAGCGTATCTCTCAGCCATGTACTCCAGCTTCGAGCTACGTTTAATCATACCAAACTCTTAACTCTTACCTTCAACGCTAGCTGTCTGATCGTACCCCTCTCAGAACCTGCATATTGCCACCACACTGGTGACTGTACAAACATGATACAGCCTGTGTTTGCGCTTGCTTGTTCTCCCCATGTTCGGGTCTAACACAAAGTATTGAAATATCTGAATCCTGGGTGATTATCACTGGGGGTTCTATGGAGATGCACCGACTTTCAATCTCTATCAAAAGAACAAGACTCAACATGTAATGATAGAGGGTTGGGAGAACTACATTTGCATGTTGCTGCCTATATGTCACCATTGCCATGGGGTGCTGAGCTGATCTGCCTGAGTCTGTGGACAAGCATTGGTATTATTATGATGAAGCTATTTCGTGATTATTACTGCTGGACGAGGCACAGTTAGAGTGATGTGTGGATACAAGTCATGAGCCTCTGAGTCAAGCTAAATTCAGGGAGCACAGCAGTGCCGGCCAGTGCAATACAGGAAGGAGAGAGCAAATACCAGCAAACACTAGTAACTACATGGACTCAATTGTCCTTGCAATGTCCGATGTGTCAGCGCCGCTTCTACTGCCCACATAGCCACAAGAATGGAAAAAAGATCTGTCTATTCTGAAGAAGAATGCACCGCCGTTTCAAGAAGCGGAGGCCATCTTTGAAGGCAAGCTGCCATGGTATGAAACTTTTCTGATGTGTCGTTGCATGGACATACACTTTGACCTCATGTCCAACTTCTTGGATCTCATACTTGATGTCTCTTGTCTTGCTGTTCTCAGGACGATTCTCTCAGACAATGCCAACTATGCGTGGCAAGGGTAGTATTGGTCATTTCATCCTGGGTCGCTGAATGCCTTGTTCGTTTCAGCAGTCATGGTGTATGTATGTTTATTTTCTCTTCCATTTGGACTCATGCTTACTCACTTTCTGTAAGGAGAGCCATATGCCTGATGGAGCCATTCAAGAATTAGAGTTAATGGTTCATCTTCAGCAGGTCTTGATTGTGAGCCTGGTGATGAGCCTCCAGGCTCTGTATGCTCAGAATTCGCAGATTTACCCATTCATCACCCAATATCTTTGAAATGACACCATTATAATCCCCACACGCTCCATAACACTGCCAGCTCTCGATAATACCACGGATTTTCGCAGTATATGCCACAAACATTCAGATACAGTCCTAAAACCGTAACATTCACTCCTCACACATTCCGTTATCCTTCCCAGCTCGCCTCACATCACAATTACCATATCCCATCATGGCAAGGCACCTTTGATTGACAATCATCCTAAAACGGGGTTGCTACATCACTCAGAAGCACCTAGTTGATGTACCCATCAATCATTTAATGAAATGACGCGATCAACACAAAAACCCTTCCAGCTATGATAATTATAGCCATGGCAACTACAGACCACGTTTACTAAGGCCGTTACAGTGCCAAGACCTCGAATTATTGTTGCCACAAGTGTACACCTCAGTATGGCAACTGCAGCTCAATAATCCGCAGCTACACAGCACCTCATGATCCACTCATCGCTCAATAAAACCACATGGTTTGCATCCATACATGGCAACATCGAGGACTTGCTGTTACTTTAGAACCACAGATACCATATGTTTACTACGGCTATTACAAAAGCCATGGACTTACAGCCTTACTAAGGCTTCGATGAATATTCTATTTATAAAATCATACTTGTAGTATAAAAACTAGGTAGATATCGCATTTTTAGAGCTAGTTCTTACCCAGTTGACGAGACTATGGCATTCCAGTCAGCTACGGTTACTCCAAGTTATCCCTCACCGCTTGCTTTACTCTTTAACGTTGTTGGTTCGCTTTGTTAATTGCACCAATACACAAAATCTTGCATCAATAACTTGCTTTTGTCTTTTAATGCCACAACATCGCTTCACCTTCACCACATAGGATTGTTTTATCGTCTTCACCTTCTACATCACCATCGTTTTCATTGTCCAGTTCAGTATTGCCTCCATGTAGGCCCAGTTCAGCATCGTTCTTCATAGGATCACCCTCGTCTTTATCATCATTCAGAGTTGCCATGCATCTATTGCCGCAACACCCCACTCAGCACCACAGTTACCACAATTTCTACCAGTTTCTTGCAGTCTCTGTACATTTATTGCTATTGTTTCGACTCACAATATTAGGTACACCCTCTAGCCACGTTTACTAGGCTATTTCGACGTCTTCTAGTCCATTGCCACGTCTTCTAGTCCCTCCCTGCATTTTCCAGTCCATCCCCACGATTTCTAGAGCATCGCAACAATTTCTAGCGTGTTGCCATGATTACTAGAGCTATTTCGTGCTCTTTAGCCCATCCCCATGATTTCTAGACCATTTTCGTGGTCTCTATCCTGGTTTCTTGGTATTCACGTCATACCAGATTCCTTCCCATCTCGTTTATCAAGATCCTTCCCAGCTTACAGCCAACGTCTATTAGTACTCATTGACCAAGAGTACTACTTCGCTGACTGAAAAGTCACAGTGTATCTTGTGTTATTGAGGAATTGACTGCATGGAGGTGCACCGAACCACTCGCACACACATTGCCTTGATTGCTGTGTTGCTACAATAATTGCCTAAGCTCTCTCAGAGTTTTGGGTGTTGCTGTTGCCATGGAAGTCTAGACTCATCACTGGCTGACTGAGCAATGATTCAAAACTAGTGAAGTAAATAGTATGTGCCTTACATGCTAACAGCCAAGTCTGTCATCTTGATGATATGTCAGGAGGCTCTGTGTGTTACCGCCTATTTCCCAGATGAATTATAGAGGATCTGACATCAATATTTCAGCTCTCGGTGCCCACATAAGGTTGCATATTTTGGCTTTTTCTGAGGAAAAATGTTCCATTGGCTCGAGGAGCAGAAACTATCGATGACAATCATTGTGAGGAGTCATGGTATGGAACTTAATGACATGTCTTTGGGTAGGCAGGCAGGTAGGTAGTGGGAAAGCCTTGATCACGAACTCAGCTGATTGAGATACGGATCAAACACGAGGAAGAGAATGATACGTGACCTACAGCCAGGTCATGTCGCATCTTGATGACATATCGCAGCCTCAGGGCAGGTCAAGATGTCAGCTTCTAGTACTTCTTGTCCCATGTAGAACACTAAATCTAACCGCAATAGCCCTGAAAAGTCTTAGTGCAAAATGAGAGGTCTGTAGAGACTTTATACTACTGGAACGTTGTGTAGTCGAGAAAGTGAGTTAATGAAAGTTCAGTACGTTCAAATCAGAATGCGGCTTTCAACTTCGTTGTGTCACCTTCGTATAATTAACGCAGTCTCCGCTGCGATTATTATTACTCTCAATTCATCATCTCATCAGACTTCTTCAGGCTATATGCGACTTTCATCAAGCTACTTCCTGAAAAGAAGGTGACTCAATCTTTCATTTAGTGTTTCTTGATTAAAATTTGTGTCTCTCCTGCACATAGGGATTCTCATCTCCTTGCAGTCGGAATTCACTGTGACAATGGCACAAGTTCACCAACACCTTTCAAAGACTGCATTTGCAGTAGTGAGCTTTCTGTACTGCTGACGTCCTACACCATGGTAACTGTAACCTGAGGACGCCTCTTAATCTGTTACCGCCACCACCTCCAAAACTCCCACGGTCCACTAGCACTGCTCGAAGGGATTTGAGTAGGCAAACAAGGATAGATACGCATATATACTATCTGTATTCTCATACCGAAATACAAGAACACAAATGTCCGACACCTCAGAACCACCCGACAACATTGAGGACACGAGCTTTACTGTGACCCCATCGTTGAGGGCAACTGAAGCAAAACGGCTGCACATGGGGAAGTTTGAAAAAGCGGCAGAAAGTGTAGTAAAGGACTACAGCCAAACAGTGGAAGTAGAAGGTACGCCTGTCAGTGCCATTTTTGATGTCATGATCATGCTACGACACATGATCAAAAACGAGTTGAGACCATCGAAAGTGATGTCGACAAAACAACTCCACACGGTCACCAACATGGTTGGAATGCTGGAGGCATGGATGGATATGGAAGAATATAAAGCAGCTCAGAATGCAATGGCTCTTGCAAACCTGATGAATGACAACTTCAAAATGCTACAGGAGAACTCAAACACCATAAAAACCATGGCTGATACACAATGCACCAACGGCAAAGCTGTCAGCAAACAGCTCCAGGAGCTCAAGCAGAATGTTACAGCTCTGCAATCTATAGTCAAGGACCTATGCATCACCAACATCCAACCCATGCCTATACCCACTCCCACACAATCTAACACGACCTCATATGCTGATATAGCTGCCAGACCAAGCCCATTCACTGATCCTCACCACACTGATGCCATCGCAAAAGCAAAGCTTGCTAATCGACACATTATTGTGAAGCCAGTCACAGACAAAGCGAAAGCCAAGATGGGAAAGCACAGTGAGAAAGACCTCGTATCAAGCATTAACACAGCCCTATCCATAACAGCGACCAAACTCAGGGAGGTCCTCTATGTCGTACCAGAGGACATCAAGGTCGTTGGAGTGCACAAACTTGCAAATGGCGGCATGATCTACATGTTCAATTCAGACGATGCAGCTACATGGCTCTGAGGACCTGGAGCTCTGGAGAACATACAGCAAGCAGCAGGAGATGGAACATCTGTCAGCCTGCAGCTCAACAGTGTCATAGTGCTGTTCGCACCAACTACAATCAACATCAAAAACACTGAAACCTGGCGCAGTATCGAGGACAGCAGTGGACTGACAGCAGGGACTATTCACAGCATAAGGTACCTCAAACTGGTAGAACACCATCATGAGGGCCAGCGAGAGGCACACCTCATAGTGGGATTTGACTCATGAGAGCAGGAAAACAAAGCCATTCGAGCGGGAGTCATCATTGAGGGAAAAGAGCTCCAAGCGAGGAAGGAATTACCAGATGCATCTAGGTGTGTAAATTGCTCAGTCCTGCCTCGTGATCACGATGCAAAGAACTGTCCAAATACCACAAAATGTGGGCGATGTGCTGGTGGTCATGCAACCAGAGAATGTACAGTCAATGATTGCAAAAAGTTTCACTGTGTTAACTGCAAGGTCACTGGCCATGGGGCTGTTGACCAGACTTCCTGTCCTTCTTTCCTTAGGGCTTCCGACATTGTATGTAGCCGCCATCCAGAATCAAAATACAAGTACTTCGTAACTGAGGGCCCCATAACGTGGATATCCAATGATGTACAAAAACGAGTTGAAACTGCATGCCCTCACAAGGCAACAGGCAAAAACACGGGGCAATTTAACACCCAAGGTGGCACTGCGGTGCACTCCTTGGGAAGTTTTATGGTCTCATCACACCCAACTCGGGATTGGAAAGATGGCGGCAGCATGAAGCAAAATAAGAACAAGAAGACGAACCCCAACACCATACCAGTGGTGTCCAGCAAGTACCGTCAACCATCGCTAAACCAATTTTTAGCGAGAAGCCAGTGATCAACAAGTAGATCATCTGCTGACAGAGTCCCATGGGCAGAGGATGGCGATATCACCCTAGGGACACAAAGTGACCATACAAGAGCTGAACAATGTTACGATTTATTCATTTTTTCCTTATCTTATCTTATCTCGGCACCTCGGCAGACCACACCTAGACCAGACACTTACCACGATCCAGCATGCCACATGGCTCCCTGACGGTTTCCATTCATCGAATGACAGATTGACACACGGACTCTTTATTTAGAACATTCAGAAACGTATATAAACTCAGTAGCTATCAGCCATGTACCCTAGCTTCTAGCTACGTTTAATCATACCAAACTCTTAGCCTTTACCTTCAATGCTAGCCGTCTGATCATACCCTTCTCAGAACTTGCATCTTGCCGCCCACACTGGTGACTGTACGAACGCGATACAGCCCGTGTTTGCGCTTGCTTGTTCTTCCCGGGTTCGGGTCTAACAGTTAGCTAGAAGCTTTCTACATCGTTCTACCAAGCGCATGCCACAGGAAGAACAACCATCCTTTCCCATAACCGACGAACGAATCATCGAATCAGTACAGAATGAAGGACTGTCCCTCTACAACGCCCTCGCCAGACTTATACTCGCCACTTACACGGCCAGTATCATCTGACCACCCCGTAAATGAACGACACCTGGACAACCGGAACCATCATCGCCATCACCATCTCCGCCATCTTACTCTGCATAGCATTGATCGCTTCCATCCTTTTCGACGGTTTCCAGCTCTACCGAAGCGTGCGAGCCTACCTCATCCAACGATGACTCAACCGCCAATGAACAGGGAAATATTTGACCTAACGATACTATTCACCTCGGCATTCATAGGGGCAACAATCGCATTTCTAGCAGCCCTAGTCACTTTCACCTTCCATCATGAAATCAGAGAACGTCTCGTCCAACAGGGACTCATCGTTCCACCTCATGGACCCCGACCAGAGAACCCCGTGCTCCAGCAAGTGCGGGAACACCAACGACGACTACAGGAGGGAGACGCCGCCCTCCTCCTCGCCGTCGAACAGGAACAACGAGCCTGGGGACTCCCAACGGTTCGTCTCGTCCACCATGAGAACGACCCGAACAGGCACCTACAGGCTGGGGATTTCCCCGCTGCCTTCGCTGCCTGGAGAAACAGAAACGACGACCCATGGGGAGTACCACCCGACCCTCGACCCCATCGTCTCGCAACCGACGGGACGATTTGGGATCCCCACCCCCAGTACATCCTGGACTGGGATCAACCCGTGGCCCCTGAGCAGCAGCCTGTCGACGTACCGCCCACATACCAACGCCGCCCCGCGGCTGGGGAGAGCACCCTGGCGAGAACTAGCCGACGTCTTAGAAGATAGAACCCAGTCCCTTTCCCCACCCCCCATCGAGCTATCGGTCTACCATCCACTTCAAACGACGACCCCGCACAGACCTCCGACACCGACACCCTCGTCGACCGTGTTACGATTTTTCCTTATCTAATCTTCAGCGCCTATCTAATCTCATCTTATCTCGGCGCTTTGCTTATCTCATTACCTAAAATCTCCACGTATCGAACGACTTTCAACTCGGGCTCGCCCGGCTTCACACACGTATACCACGATCCGCATTCAGACTCCGACTCATAGTACTTAAGGACAGTTTTACTTGTACCAAGACCTCCCTAGCTTTTAGCTAAGTTTATACATACCGGATTCTTACCCTCATCTTTGCGACTAAGCGTTATCCTCCACTCGCTTTAGCAGCAACGCGCAATAAGGGTGACTGTACGAACGCGATACAGCCCTTATCGTCGCTAGCCTGTTATTCCCGAGTCCGGGCCTAACAATTAGCTAAAAGCTTCCCTACCTCCCTCGCCGTTGCTAGCCACAGCAAGGGACTTCATGACTCCAGACCTGACAACTTCCCAGACCATTGGACTTGCCTCAGCGATAGTCGGCTTTTGCCTGACGGTTTTTTTCACCACTCTTATTGTCCTAACCTACGGACATCGGATACGACAGTACCTATGATGGAGAGGGTTGCTGGTTCAGCCCAGACCTCAAACACCTGCTCACCTACCCTTCCACTATGTCCTCCCCTTCCAACAACCAGAACCAGCCAGAGGACAGCTCGCGGACCTGGCACCCCGCGAACGCGAGCCAGAGACTGCTGGGCCCGCACGACGACGCCCCACCACCTACGTCGCCTCGTCATCCGAGGAGCTCCTACAGGATAGGGAGGAGCCCGGCCCACGGAAAGCCACCCCTGGACCCAGCAATGCTCCAGCCCCAGCCGCCAACAACCGGGACATACTCGCCAGATACTCATGGACACACGAACATCCCCCCCCCTACGACGAACCTCGTCTACCGCAGCGGCCTGTGGTACCGAACTGACCTCGCCCCCGGATGGAATATCCCCGTCCCGTCCCCGTATTCATCGACAACCTCTTCCGCGGTCTACCATTCATCGATCTCTCCAACTCCGATTCCGATTCCGATTCCAGCTCCGACATCGTCGTTGAGCCACTCCCCTTCGCCCCAACAAACGATGATCCCCTCCCCTTCACAGATGAGGGGGAGGACGCGGAACCCCTCGTCCGAATCCGGAGAGGGAGCGACCCTCTTAACCCCCATTCGCTCAACTACGACTGGCCCAACCTCTCTCAGGTTGACCGGGAGATATTCGGCCCTGAGCGGGTCCGAGCATGGGAACTCAGACAGCGAGACGTCGATGGAAGATTGGAAGGACGCGATCGGCACTCCCGACCCAGGCAATCCATGGATCGATTCCTCGCCACCCACCGAGGTGACCCCTTAGTCGGGACTAGCATCGAGGCCCAGATCACCGCACGAATATTTGCCAATCGGGACCGCTCCGTCGCCCGCCCCGCCTTTGGAGGGGATCGACTTGATAACCTTCGACCCAGGACTCCGCTCGAGCAGCGACTCCTGGAGAACCACCTTCGGGCCCTATCAATCCGCCTTCGAGACCGGCTTCTCCGCGAGGGCGCCATTGAGGACGCCGAGGCCGTTTATGTACGATAGAGAAACCCTTCCTTTCCAACCCTCCCAGAACGCAGAAGACTTCTACGTTCACCCGATGCCAGACTTGCCCCCGATGGCTCCAAGAAGGACCACCGGCATCCCAAACCCACGGAACCCCGGGCGGTTCTTCGGGCGCGGGACGAGTCGACAATTTGCGGCCGGAGTGGAGATGGATACAGGAGGAGAAGGCAGTGCCGCTCCCCCTCCGCGAACGGCGGAGGAGCGGTTAGCGCAGATGGAGGCGCAGATGAGCGCAATGAGAGAAGAAAACGTGCAGCTACTAGAGGAGCTGACGCAGGCCCGAGCAGGAGACAAGGGCAAGGATCCTGACAGGGGGCGACCCTCAGGCCCTCCCTTGCGGAAGCCGAGGACCGATCATTTCTCACTCCCCCGACCCCCACACTACGACCCGCCAGAACATGGACCGCTCGGGGAATGGTCCGCCGATCCTCCGGTGCCATTTCTAGGTATGAAACCGACGTTCGAACGTCCCGCCAAATTCAAAGGCGAGCATGACGACATCGACCGGTTCCTTGGGGACTGCACCACGTACTTCGAACTATTCCGACACATCTTCGCCGGAGTACCCTCGCTCATGGTCGTCTCGGTGGCATCGCTCCTTGAGGGTGTCGCGCAGGATTGGTGGGTCCATCATCGCGAAACCTACCTCTATACCCCAGATCCCGACGACGACGGCGACGACCTTGTACGATACCGATACCCGGGCTGGGCGGTCTTTTGCGAACTCGTTAAAGAACGGTTCCGAGATCCCGCAGTGGAAGAAGTCCACGAGAAAAAGATGGGAGAACTGAAGATGACGGGAACCGCCATCCACTTCTTCCAGAGGCTGGAGCGAGAGGCTAAGTTAGCCGCGCTCCTTCACGACACCGGACCTCGGGGCTCCATGGTTCGCGCTGTGAGGCAAGGAGTGCCCACCTACTATACCCGCCTAATCACGAGCCTCGGATTCGGCATCCCCGTTAACTACAACGGATGGAAGGAGCGCATCCTTCAGATGTACGCGGAGCAGGAGAAGGACAGGGTCTATAATCAGTCCCACGGAATCAACGAGAAGAAGCCGCAATGGGGGACGAAGGCGAATACCGCCGGGGGCAAACCTCCCTTGAGCGGCACGACGAGCTCCACGCCATCCAAGCCCCCCGCCCCGAGTAGGGAACCGACTACGGGAAAGTGGCACTCGGTCACAACGACGAACTACGGAAAGCAAGGAGAACCGATGGACGTGGACAGAGCGGAGCACATGACAAAGGGACTCTGCTTCAACTGCCACCAGCAGGGGCACTTGTCGCGGGACTGCCCAACGAAGAAGCAGCAGGTGCGTGCGGTGGTCACTGCTCCCATCGAGGAGCCGACAAAGGACGTCCAGAAGGCAGTGACGGAAAAAGAGTAGGTCGTCAAGGGTCCGATTCCCCTTCGACGACCATGGACTTACATACTGGTGCGCGCTTGACTACTGTGGGACAGCCCGCCTCCTTTTTTACTACATCTTGTTTATATAACGCGCATTCGAATATACCCCGCCCCTCTGCTATTGGGGCCGCACTTACGACTTCTAGTGTTCACGCTTGCCGCACACCAGTACCAGAATCACTAACCCCACGACACTTAGTTTCTCGAACAGATACGATACCAGCGGGGGCCGTCGACCCCAGGATTGCGCAACCGACTAAACGTCTGGCCAGTAGCTCATTGCGAGTGAACGCCTCCGACGAAAAGTCATCCACCATAATGACACCCGTCATAACAGCGTCCGTTGAGCGACGACTGGACGGGAACGAAGACCACGAGGCTCAGCAAAGTCCCGATGCAACCAGCCCGATGGTGGAAGATCCCCGGATACGCCCCCCGACTGCTGACTGCAAGGACAGCGGTAGTACCACAGAAAAAGCTGCACGATCGGGGCGACGAGCTGAAGGCCAAACGCGGACGGTCACCAAACGATCTGAAACGCTGGAGGAGTCTGCGATTCAGAACCCCCGAGCCAGAGGACCCGAGGGACGGGCGGTCTTGCCCTCTCCGAATGCGACTCCCGTCCTAGGCCTAGACAGGCGGGGTGATAGCAGTGTAGTCTACCTGTCGCCCATTGATCGATCCTTCGACGTTTTGGACAGTCGAAAGCCGAAGATTGGATGCGCCTGCCCCAACAATCCCTCGGAACACCCTGGAGCCGAAGAAAGGAAGGAAGCTGCTAGCGCCCAGGCGGTGAAAAGGGGGCAACAGGTAACTATGGTAGAAATACCGGATGAAGAAGATGACACCGCTTACCGGCGCTGGCTCCAAAAGGGCGGTCCCGACGACAAGCTAAAAGGGGAATTGGTGGCCAAGCCGACTTCTCCCGACTCCCCGAAACCGACTAGCCGACTCCCTAATGAGGGGGTCGACCCGACCTACGTCCCCAGGACCGAGGTGACCTCGCCAATGGTAGCTGTGCCCGTAGAGGCCAGTGCGAAGGCTCGAGAGGTCCCTCATCAATGGTTCAAACCCTTTGAGGTCGACTGGATGCTTCGCGCGATTTGCGAAGCACGAAACGACAATGCGGCTCGCACCGCCCTGGCAGTGTGGATACACAAGGACAAGGGGACGGCCATAACCGATGCCCTCCTCCGTGAACTCCGCGTTGGAGGAGAAAACGCTAGGGAACAACTTTACGAACTCCGCGACCCACCCGTCATCGTCCAGGCCCACGAAAGTTCGACTACCAACTTCATGGTAGACATCGTCTTGAATCCCGTCACGGGAACGAAAACCTTGAGCACTAGAGCGCTCCTGGATAGCGGCTGTACCAGCAGTGCCGTCAATCGAAGCTTCGTCGAAAAGCACTGACTCGAGACCTGCAAGATCAACGTACCGATCCCCGTCTATAACGCGGATGGGACTCGCAACGCAGGCGGTGACATCACGGAGTACGTCGAGACGCGCATGACCGTCAAGGGACATACGGAACGTATCAACCTCGCGGTCACGAATCTAGGAAAGAAAGATGTCTACCTAGGCCACGATTGGCTCAAGCGCCACAATCCGGCGGTCAACTGGAAAACGCAGTCGATCCTGTTCGGCCGATGTGCCTGCGCAGGCAATGCTTTCAGTCTGCCTGACTCCGATCCCGACGACAAGTGGGACGAGGAACTTGAGGAAGGGGACACCATCCTCGCCGTGCGAATGGACGAGGAGGTCGTGATCCGCTCCCTGCACCACGCCAATGACCTGGCGGCCGCTGCGAACGCGGACCGGCCGAAGAAAACATTCGAAGAAATGGTGCCGGAGGAGTACCGATCCTTCCGTGACCTGTTCTCCAAGGAGAACTTCAACGAAATGCCCGAGCGAATGCCCTGGGACCACGCCATAGAGCTCGTACCCAACGCGAAAGCGACGCTCGATTGCAAGGTGTACCCCTTAAATCGGAACGAACAGGAGCAGTTGGATAGGTTCCTCGACGAGAATTTGGAAAACGGCCATATCCGCCCCTCCAAATCCCCCTTCGCCTCCCCATTCTTCTTCATCAAGAAGAAAGACGGGACGCTACGACCCGTCCAGGATTACCGAAAGCTCAACGAGATGACGATTAAAAACTGTTATCCGCTTCCACTTATCTCGGAGCTCATCGACAAACTGCGCGGGGCGAAGTATTTCACGAAGTTGGACATTCGTTGGGCCTACAACAATGTCAGGATTAAGGAAGGGGATGAACAGAAGGCCGCCTTCCGCACGAATCGGGGCCTGTATGAGCCCACCGTCATGTTCTTCAAGCTTACTAACTCGCCCGCGACGTTCCAATGGATGATGAACGACATCTTCCGCGACCTCATCGGGGAGGGGAAGGTAACCGTTTATCTGGACGACATTCTCATCTTCACGAAGGATAAGGCGGAACATCGCCGACTCACGAGGCTGGTTCTCCAACGGTTACGGGAGAACAACCTCTTCCTTAAAGCCGAAAAGTGCGAGTTTGAGGTGCTCGAGACGGAGTATCTGGGAGTTATCATCTCCGAGAACTCGATCCGAATGGACCCCGTCAAGCTAGCAGGGATCGCCGAATGGCCGACGCCAACCAAGAAACGGGAACTGCAATCGTTCCTTGGCTTCACGAATTTCTACCGAAAATTTATCAAGAACTATTCGAAGGTCGTGAAGGCGCTTACCGCCCTTACTGGGCTCGCCCCTTGGAAATGGAGCTCGGAACAAAACAAGGCGTTTGCCGAACTCAAACGACGTATGGCTGAAGACGTCGTTCTCGCTATCCCGAACGAGACCGACCCGTTCATGGTCGAGGCCGACGCCAGCGAAGGGGCGGTCGGCGCGGTGCTTAGTCAGAAGCAAGGCGGAACTTGGCGCCCAGTAGCGTTCATGTCCAAGTCGCTCTCGGCTACAGAACGCAACTACGAGATATATGACAAAGAGCTGCTAGCCATTATGCTGGCACTCGACGAGTGGCGCCATTATCTGATGGGCGCCGCCATCGACGTTGAAATCTGGACGGATCACCAAAACCTACAATACTTCCAACAGCCCCAGAAGCTCAACCGCTGTCAAGTGCGCTGGGTGACCGAATTAGCGGAGTATCACTTCGTTCTCCATCACAAGCCGGGCACTTTGAACAAAAAGGCAGATTTGTTGTCCCATCGCGACGACCACGACCAAGGGAAAGATGACAATGGCGACATCACCATTCTTTCCCCCGCGCATTTTCGGGCACTCATTATGCCCACAACGAACGAAGTCCACATGCAGGTGGAGCAAGCTACCCGACAGGAAGAACTCTGGGACGAGGGAATAAAGACCTCCCTCGCCCATGAACGAGGAGTCACTCGGGAGGGAGGACTCCTGAAGTACGATGGACGTATCTACGTTCCACGCCAGCACGCGCTGCGCGGCGAGATCATCGCCCAGTTCCATGACCATGTCTCCGCCGGGCATCCAGGCATTGAGAAAACGAAGGAGTTAATCCTCAGAGAATACTGGTGGCCGAAGATGAAAAAGACCGTCGAAACCTATGTCAAAGGCTGCGAGGTCTGCCAACGAACGAAGTCGAGCACGCAACCTAAGGCGGCCCCGCTCAATCCGAACGCCGTCCCTGAAGGACCATGGACACACATCTTGGTAGACATGGTTACGAGACTCCCGACCTCGAACGGCTGCGACGCTCTCCTCGTAGTCGTCGATCGTTTCTCTAAAGCTATCATTCCGATCGCCTGTAACGTCGAACTTTCGGCCGAAGGATGGGCCCGAATCCTGAGGGACCACGTCTACGCGAAACACGGAATGCCGCGGGTCGTCATTTCTGACCGAGGCCCGCAGTTTGTCTCGAAGTTCATGAAGGAACTCTACCGACTGCTCGATATCACGCCCAACGCCTCGACCGCCTGGCACCCCCAGACGGACGGCCAGACCGAGCGAGTCAACCAAGAGGTCGAGAAGTACCTCCGGATCTTCGTTAACTATCGACAGGACGACTGGACCGACTGGTTACCGCTCGCGGAATTCGCGCACAATAACCGGGTCCACAGCGCCACCAACAAGAGCCCCTTCATGGTCCTCTACGGCCGTAATCCGAGACTCATCCCTGATGCCAAGGATTACTACTCCATTTCCAATCCCGCCGCCTCCGACTTCATCACGACCATGAGCGACATTCATCGAGAAACCCGCGAGGCGCTTCAGAAAGCTGCAACCAACATGAAGCGCCAGTATGACAAAAAGAAAACGGTGTCACGAGACTACAGCATCGGTGACATGGTCTGGTTAGATTCTACCCATCTTCACCTCCCGAGACCGAAGAAGAAGCTCGACGATAAACGCGTCGGACCCTTCACCATCCTCGAAAAAACCGGAGCCGCTGCTTACAAACTAAAGCTCCCTCCTCACTGGAAAATTCACCCACGCTTCAATGAAAAGCTACTCACCCCGTATCTCCCGCCGGCCTTCCCTAATCAGGAAGTCCCGCCTGCACCTCCTCCCGAACTCATCAATGACGAAGAGGAGTTCGAAATCGAAGAAATTCTTGACTCCAAGCCTCGCACGATTCGCGGAGGCCGGGGCAAGAAATCATACCAAGTCATTGACTACTTCATCAAGTGGAAAGGATGGACACGCGAACATAATTCATGGGTCCGCGATTCCGAAATGGGTAATGCCCAAGAAGCCATCGAAGAATATGAGAACCGCAACGACAGTGCCCGAAGACTCGACGCCCCAGAACCGAAACCCGCTAAGAGTCCCATCACAATGATCTTGGACCACGAATACGCCGACGACGGAAAGGTCAGATACCTTTGCCAAGCCGTCGACGGGTGACAAAAGTGGAAGGTTGGCCCAACAGAATCAAACCTCTACTGGGACAAACTGACGGAGGACTACTGGCAGAGTCAAGTAGACTTGCAGTACGACCTTCCCGATGATGAACCGGATGACGGTTACGGAGGCGAAGCACGAGGGATGTACGAACCCGACTACGCGAACGTCATAACCGGACCCTGAGGGCAGTCGGGACGCCTGCCTTAACGAGGGGGTAATGTTATGATTTTTCCTTATCTAATCTTCAGCACCTATCTAATCTCATCTTATCTCAGCGCTTTGCTTATCTCATTACCTAAAATCTCCACGTATCGAACGACTTTCAACTCGGGCTTGCCCGGCTTCACACACGTATACCACGATCCGCATTCAGACTCCGACTCATAGTACTTAAGGACAGTTTTACTTGTACCAAGACCTCCCTAGCTTTTAGCTAAGTTTATACATACCGGATTCTTACCCTCATCTTTGCGACTAAGCGTTATCCTCCACTCGCTTTAGCAGCAACGCGCAATAAGGGTGACTGTACGAACGCGATACAGCCCTTATCGTCGCTAGCCTGTTATTCCCGAGTCCGGGCCTAACAGACCGGGACATCCCCGAGCAGATTCGAATCCGCCCCGATGTCCCCGAGGATATCCCGACCTACGTCGCCAATAGCATCGACCCCGAGGAAGATCAACAAACCCCTCGAGAGCTTCTTCTCCTCGAGACCAGAGGAGAGGAGGACCCCTTCAACGTTGACGGCCCCGACTTCGAGTGGCCTGAACTCGCCCCCATCGATATTGAGATCATGGGACAGGCCAGAGCAACGGCATGGGAGTTCAGGCGAAGGGACATCAAGGATCGGCCGTTGACCACATCCCGGGCCCAAGAGAACCCATGGCCCTCTACCTTGCCCTCAACAGGGGAGAACCCCTCGACTCTCCTGACGCCGCACCCCTATCAGAGTGACTCGAGCTCAATGCCACCCATGAGATTTGGGATCCTGCCCCAGGCCGGAGACTACTCACGTTACGACCCCAAACCACTGACGAGCAAAGAGCCCTGGAGCATGCCCTCTCCTGTATCGTATGGCAGGAGAGACCTTGGCACTCCAACACCGGCATGTAAATTCCCACACGGGTATGCACCGCAGCTGCTACCCGACTCGCCACCTCTGCGGTGGCACGGAACGTACAAAGGAAAGGGAAGGAGCCGTCTAATCGCGGCAGCAGAGGGAGATGACGAGATGGAAGGGGGAGGACCAGCACCACCAGACAGACCGGGTCCCACCGATGAAGAAAGACTCGAACAGGCCCACGACCTGTACAGACACGAGCAACAAAGAGCAGATCGCCTGGAACAGGAGATCGAAGCCCTAAGACAAGGACAGCGACCGGGCCGCGACCCACTCCGCCGAAGAGGACCACCAGCCCACCGGTTCTCCATCCCGTGACCCGACAACTACGAGGGACCCCCAGAAACGGGACCCTCGGGCACCTATGACCACGAACACCCTCTCCCCATGAGCGGCGTCAAACCCTTGCTCATGGAGAAACCCCAATTCTTCGAAGGCACCCACGATGACATCGAAAGATTCCTAGGAGACTGCAAAACCTACTTCGAAGTCTTTCGGTACCACTACCGACAACACCCAGCGCTCATGGTGGTATTTGCTTCCTCTCTTCTCAGGGGGGAAGTGCAAGATTGGTGGGTACATCTCCGTGAAGAATACGACTATACGCCTGAAGGAACTGGAGACTACGACGACGACGATCCCGATGCCCCGTTCAATGGCGGTCCCAGATACCAATTCCCCAACTGGGAAGAATTCGCCTGCCTCGTCCGCGAGCAATTCCACGACCCCGCCATCGAGCTAGTGCATGAAAAGAAGATGGGCGAACTCCGCATGATGGGGCCCGCCTATCTCTTCTTCCGAAAGATGGAGCGCAAGGCCAAGCTGGCCAATCGGCTCGACGACCAGAGCGCTCACTCGGTACTGGTGGAGGCGGTGCAAAAGGGAATTCCCCGTGACTACTCCCGTATCATTGCCGACATCGGCTTCGCCATCCCTCGCACCTACTCAGAATGGAAAACTCACATCATTACGATGTACGAAGAGCGCACCAAGGACGGCGTCTACGCCAAGACCCACTTCGACCCCCGCTGCAACGACCGAAGACCCAACCCAGGCCAGAGGCCTTATACCGCCACCAGCAGCAAACCAGCCGCAGGTGGCGCGACAAGTTCGTCGTCGGCCAAGCAGAACGACCGGCCACGCGATGACAAGGGGAAGTGGTACATGCCCAAGGAAGCGGACGCCCAGATGCAGATCGACGCACAGCGCAGCAAGCTGATGAGCGAGGGGAGATGTTTCAGGTGCCAGAAGAAAGGCCACCTGTCGAAGGACTGCCCCGAGAAGACGGCAGGGCATCAGGTAAGAGCATTAGAGGCCGCTCCAACGGAGCCGCCTAAGGACTCTCAAACGAAGGAAGAGGCGGGAAAAGATTAGGTCGTCGGGTGCCCAATTCCACCGCGACGACCAAGGACTTATTTACTGGTGTGCACGTTTCTTCTGCTGGACAGTCTTCTACGCTCGACGAGGGTGGCCTTATGGCCCTGCCCTCGACATTTATTTTTACAGACATTTTATCTAAAGAGCATTCGGATATACCCCCCGCTATTATGGGGCGGGCTTCTTACGCGACTTCGAATATACGGCCAAAGCGCCACGTACCGACTTCTTTACCGCACCCAGTATCAGAATCGACAAACCGATACAGTATTCTCACCATTTACGATACTAACGACTCCTCTATAGAAAACGATGATGCGGGTTGTCAGAGCCCGTCGACAAAACTGACTAAACGTCCAGCAAGTAGCTCATCGCGAGTGAAAGCATCGAACGAAAAGACGACCACCATATTGTCACCTGTCTTAACGACGGTGCACCAGTCAAGGCCTCCGTTTAAGCTGCAGTTTCAAGCCGCAGTGCCGAATGCCCGATCGGATGGGGCGGAGCAAGCACCTAGCGCAAGCTCTGACCAAGCGGCCTTGGTCGTCAGCAAGGTACCTCCATGGGGCTCCAGCCGCGCTGGAAGTTCAGAGGGAATAGGCACTGATGCCGAAACCTCCCCTGGTACGGAGCAGAACGTGAGGCGGTTGAAGTCTAAATCTCCCCGAGCGGAGGCTTCAACGAAGACAGAAGACAAGGCGCGGGATCCCGAGCGAGTGCATCTTTGGACAACTCCCGTATCAACAGGGGACAACACCACTGACGCAGACCCGCACGCCGCCGGTGCGCCATGTATCTCCAACCCTGGCGGGGACCAGTACGCCGCTGGTAATGCTCGGACACAACCAGTTTCCCTGCACTCACCGCCTATACAGCCTGGAGGTGTGATGATCCCTCCAGGAAGTCAAGACCGAAGAACCGCCAGATGCACAATCGCCGACACGGCCCTGAGTAACGTCGGGGTGCCGAAAGAAATGAAGAACCGACCTTCCCATCCCGATGGGACAGCCGAAGAACATGGACCCGCTAGCACCCAGGCGGTAAAAAGAGGGCATCAGGTAGCTATGATCGAAGTACCTGACGAAGACGACGATACCGCTTACCAGCGGTGGCTTGCTAAAGGTTCCCCTATAGTAACCCCGACCCGACCAGTCGCGACACTTCCCACGCCTCCCGACTCTCCGATCCAAATCGGACGAACGTACACTGATGGCCAGACTTACCAAGACTGGCAGACCCAAGGCAAGGTGACCTCACCAATGGTAGTTGCGCCCTCTGCGGCCAGCGCGAAAGTTCAAGAGGTCCCTCGCCAGGGATGGATGAAGCCGCTATTGGCCGACTGGACACTTCGAAACGTCTAAGAAGCGCACAGCGACAATGCCGCCTGCACCCAACTCGTGCTTTGGATACACAAGGACCGATTAGGAGAGCTCACTGACGAGCTTCTCGACGAACTCCGAATCGGTGGACAGACTGCCATTGAACGACTCTACGAGATCTGTGAACTGATCCGCTATATCCGCGAAGCCTCGGGAGACTTTTCGATTCCCGTAACCATTGAACCCGTCTCCAGTTTGCTTAAATTAAGCACAAGAGCTCTGATTGACAGTGGCTGCACCAGAAGCGCCATCAATCAGGCATACGTCGAGAAGCACAACCTCGACACCAGGAAAGCGCTTATCCCCATACCGGTCTATAATGCTGACGGAACCTGCAATCAAGGCGGGGACATCACGGAGTTCGTGGAACTCTCGTTGACGATCGGAGAACACCGCGAGCAAATCGACCTCGCTGTAACGAACCTGGGAAAGAAGGACATCTACCTTGGGCACGATTGGCTTAAACGCCACAACCCGAGTGTAAACTGGGAACGCGGCACGATCCTCTTTGGTCGCTGTCACTGCATGGGGGAACAACTCGTTCTTCCCGACGCTGATCCTGACGATCGTTGGGACGAGGAACTCGAAGATGGGGATACTATCCTCGCTGTACGAATGGACGAAGAACTCGTCATCTGTAGCGTACACCACGCAAACGAACTCGCCGTGGCTGCTAACGCGGACAAGCCAAAGAAAATGTTCGAAGAAATGGTCCCCGAACACTATCGCTCGTTCCGAGACCTATTCGCCAAAGAAAGCTTCGACGAACTACCCGAACGAAGAACATGGGACCATGCCATCGAACTGACGCCCAACGCGAAGTCCACCTTAGACTGCAAGGTGTACCCTTTGAACCGAAATGAGCAGGAACAACTTGACAAGTTCCTCGACGAAAACCTGGAGACCGGACGCATTCGTCCCTCCAAATCTCCGTTCGCCTCTCCCTTCTTCTTTGTCAAGAAAAAGGATGGGACACTCCGACCTGTACAAGACTACCATAAGCTCAATGAGATGACCATCAAGAATCATTATCCGCTACCACTCATCTCCGAACTCATTGACAAGCTACGCGGCGCCAAGTATTTCACGAAACTCGACGTTCGTTTTGGATACAACAACGTCCGAATCCGGGAAGGCGACAAAGAAAAAGCCGCTTTCCGTACGAATCAAGGGCTGTTCGAGCTGACCATTATGTTCTTCGGACTCACTAACTCGCCGGCCACCTTCCAATGGATGATGAATGACATCTTCCGCGACCTCATCGGAGAAGGAAAGGTCACAATCTACCTCGACGACATCCTAATCTTCTCAAAGACCCTAGACGAACACCGACGGATAGTAAAGCGCGTTCTCCAACGCCTTCACGAGCACAAGCTTTTCCTTAAAGCAGAGAAGTGCGAGTTTGAGGTCCTTGAGATGGAGTATCTCGGGGTCATCATCAGCAAGAACTCGATCCGGATGGATCCAGTCAAGATCGCCGGCATTGCTGAATGGCCTACACCTACGAAGAAACGGGAACTCCAGTCGTTCCTAGGTTTCATGAACTTCTATCGGAAATTCATTAAGAATTACTCGAAGGTCGTAAAAGCGCTCACCCAGCTCACCGGGTTAACCACCTGGACCTGGGGAAAACCTCAGGAAGACGCCTTCAAGGAATTGAAGCGCCGTATGGCTGAGGATGTCATCCTCGCCATCCCAAACGACAACGATCCCTTCAGGGTAGAAGCTGACACCAGCGAGGGAGCTGTCGGCGCCGTCCTTAGCCAGCAACAGAATGGAGTGTGGTGACCAGTCGCCTTTATGTCCAAATCCCTCAGTACCACCGAACATAACTACGAGATTTACGACAAGGAATTGCTAGCCATCATGCTGGCCCTCTCGGAATGGCATCATTACCTCATGGGCGCCGCAAAAGACATAGAAATCTGGACGGATCATCAAAACCTCCAGTATTACCGACTACCACAAAAACTGAACCGACGACAAGCACGCTGGGTAACCGAATTAGCCGAGTATCATTTCATACTACGACACAAACCCGGCGTCCTCAACAAGAAGGCAGACCTCTTGTCTAGATGTGACGACCACGACCAAGGAAAGGAGGACAACCACGACATTGTCGTCCTTCAACCAGCACATTTCCGAGCACTCATCATGCCCACGACCGACTTCGTACACCAACACATCGAAGAAGCAACCCGACAGGAGGAGCTATGGGACGCGGGCATCTCCACCTCCCTCGCTCACGACCAAGGAGTATCCCGAAAGGAAGGGATGCTCCACTACGATGGACAAATTTACGTCCCGTGGAAGGCCTCATTACGAGGAGAAATCATCTCCCGAAGCCATGATCACATCACCGCCGGCCATCCAGGAATTGACAAGACAAAGGAGTTAGTACTCCATGAGTTCTGGTGGCCCAAGATGAAGAAAGACGTCAAAGCCTACGTCAAAGGCTGCGAAACTTGCCAACGGACGAAGTCTAGCACCCAGGCCAAAGCCGCTCCACTACACCCGAACGCAATCCCCGAAGGGCCATGGACACACATCTCCGTCGACATGGTCACCGGTCTTCCCGACTCCCATGGACATGACGCGATCCTCATGATCGTCGACCGATTCTCCAAAGCGATCATACCAGTCGCCTGTAACGTCGAACTCTTGGCCGAAGGTTGGGCCCGAATCCTCCGAGACCATGTTTACGCTAAACATGGGATGCCTCAAGTTGTAATCTCCGACCGCGGCCCTCAGTTCGTCTCCCATTTCATGAAGGAATTATACTGAATGCTCAACATCACGCCAAACGCTTCAACCACATTCCACCCACAGACCGACGGACAAACCGAATGAGTAAATCAGGAGGTCGAGAAGTATCTCCGAATCTTCGTCAATCACCGACAGACAGATTGGAGTGACTGGCTCCCTCTCGCTGAGTTCGCGCACAACAACCGCGTCCACAGCGCAACGAAGAAAAGCCCGTTCATGATATTGTACGGCCGAAACCCGCGAATCATTCCCGACTCTCCACGAATGACTCCTTTCACGAACCCCGCCACCGCCGACTTCGCAAAGACCATGACCGCCATCCATAAAGAAACCGAAAAGGCTCTCACCGAAGCAGCAGGACAAATGAAGGCGCAGTATGACAAAAGGAAATGCCCCACCAGGGATCTCCAAGTGGGAAGCCGCATATGGCTCGACTCAACCAACCTGAGTCTCCCTCGCCTGAAGAAGAAGCTTGACAACAAATGCGTCAGACCCTTCGAGATTATCGAAAAGGCTGGAGCATCAGCATACAAGCTAAAACTCCCGCCTCACTGGAAGATTCACCCCCGCTTCAACGAGAAGCTTTTGACCCCATATATCCCGCCGGCATTTCCAAATCAGGAATTACCGCCTCCTCCACCTCCCGACCTCATCAACGATGAGGAAGAATTTGAAATCGAAGAAGTCCTTGACTCTCAACCACGAACGATACGAGGGAGGAAGGGAAAGAAGTCCCAGAAGGCCATGGACTATTTTGTCAAGTGGAAAGGATGGATGTGGGAGCACAATTCCTGGGTCCGTGACCAGGAGATGGGAAATGCACAAGAAGCCATAGATGAATATGAGGAAAGGACGAATAGCGTCAGAAGACTTGACGCTACCAAAATCGTAACCAGAAACCACCAAAACGCGACAATGATCTTGGATCATGAATACCAGAACAACGGGACCACTCGCTACCTCGCTCAATGGGACGACGGCTCTCAACGATAGTTCCAGGACTCCCGATCATACTGCTTTGAATGGGCACAGCTCCTCAAGCAGTATTGGGAAAATCAACTGGCAGACGACGAAGATCCTCTAACTTGGGATGACCCAGACGCTTACCTATGAAAATCTACAAGCAGTCGGGACGCCTGCCTTAATGAGGGGGTAATGTTACGATTTATTCATTTTTTCCTTATCTTATCTTATCTCGGCACCTCGGCAGACCACACCTAGACCAGACACTTACCACGATCCAGCATGCCGCATGGCTCCCTGATGGTTTCCATTCATCGAACGACAGATTGACACACGGACTCTTTATTTAGAACATTCAGAAACGTATATAAACTCAGTAGCTATCAGCCATGTACCCTAGCTTCTAGCTACATTTAATCATACCAAACTCTTAGCCTTTACCTTCAACGCTAGCCGTCTGATCGTACCCTTCTCAGAACTTGCATCTTGCTGCCCACACTGGTGACTGTACGAACGCGATACAGCCCGTGTTTGCGCTTGCTTGTTCTCCCCGGGTTCGGGTCTAACAAACAATCTACCTCCACTCTGCCCATTGACCTATGATCGATACAAATGATACTAATCTCACTGACAGAAAACAACTGAAGCTCTATCAACTCAACGTCAACAAGTCGCTTATCACACAGTCATGTCTCATTCATCAGATCTGACAGGACGACGACATCATAATGATCCAAGAACCATACATTAGCAAGCAAGGGAAATTGAGGGCAACACAAGGATGGCTGATGGTATACCCCACTGGTCATGACCTCAAGCCCTCTGCAACAAGAACGGTAACACTTATCAATCAATCCATTTCAACTAACACTTGGTCTAGCATACCTCTGGAGACTCAGGATGCAGTAGTGATTGTCCTGCAAGCCCCAGCAGAATCCATCATCGTCGTTAACATCTACAGTGATGGCAGTTCCACGGTAACATGGGATATCATTGATTCCATGCTCCATAAGTACACATCAGAGCAATGGGATGGACGAGGGCTACCATACCGATTCATATGTGCCGGAGACTACAATACACATCACCTGTTGTGGGATGAGCCCTGAAACTCACATCTATTTACAGAATGAGCCCTACAACAAGCGGGGCACTTGTTATGCTTGGTGGGAAAATACCAACTCAAAATGCCACTACCAGCACACATACCCACACTCCAAGCCTTCTCAACAGGCAACTACACCCATGTCGATAATATCTTTTGCTCTGATGAATTATTACTGGCATTCATCAAATGCAATGTGGACCATGCAGCACAACCCCCATGTACAGACCACTTCCCCATTCTTTCTACCATAGACATATTCCCTCCACGCAGCAACTTCGAGCCTCAGCATAACTTCCGCAAAGTGGACTGGCAAAAATTCTACAACAAACTGTGAGAAAAGCTTGATATGCTCCCTCCTCCACTTGAAATCGAAACCAAGGAACAAGTACACGGAACTCTAGAAGAACTTGATCAGATTGTACAGGATGTTATTGAGCTATATGTCCCATGGACAAAACCAAGCCCATACATCAAGTGCTGGTGGACTGACAAACTGTCAGTTCTACGTAAGCACCTGCACGCGGTGCAGAAAAAGGCATACAGGGTCTGGATGTTCAGCAACCACCCAATACATGAGGAGAAGCGACAAATACGGAATGTGTATGCAGAAGCCATGGACATCACAAAGACAAGATGCTGGATGGAATGGCTAGAGAATGCAGGAGGGAGCAGCATATGGGAAATATGCAGCTTCATATCACAGCCTACATTGGATGGAGGGAGATCCCGGATACCAGATTTGGTCATCAAGCAAGATATGCAGCCATTGCACAGAGTTCAAGAGAACTCGGAGAAGGGTAATGTATTTCATTCTGCTTTCTTTCCCCCCAAACCAGCTACATCGGCTGTCTCTGTGAATGTATCATACCCGGTGCCTGCATGGGAATTCCGTCTGATAACAGACAAACAGATCGAACGAGCATACAGAAGGATGAAGCCACTCAAAGCCACCAAACCGGGCACAGTTCCGAACTGTGTTCTGTCTCGATGTGCTGATCTCCTTGCTCCTCATATAGGCCCAGTCTATCATGCAACATTCACAATGGAAGAGTACCCAGAGGTGCTAAGCGCAACAAATACTATTATTCTGCAGAAGCCAGGTAAATCAAACTACGAAGATCCCAATGCATACAGGCCAATCATTCTGTCCAATGGATGGGGGAGAGGATTCCATGCAACCCTCAACCAAGATCTTGTAGTATGGTGCAAGCACCTAGGAATACTACCAGATCGGCACTTTGGAGGATGCCCAGGCCGATGTACAACAGACTCAGTACACCTAATGGTAGCCTCAATCAAAGATGCCTGGCATAAAGGTAACGTAGTAACAGTTCTTTTTCTTGATGTCAAAGGCGCATTTCCTAGTGTGGATGTGGACATGCTTATCCATGAAATGCTTATGATGGGAATACCAGTCCAATACACAGACTGGCTACGCCGAAGGCTTGAAGGACAAAAAAACAGTCCTCACTTTTGATGACTTTAAATCTCTCATATTTGAAGTTACTAACGGACTGGACCAAGGAGATCTGCTCTCACAGATTCTATACATCATCTACAACTCAAGTGTGGCACAACATCTCAAAAATGGCGAGGGCTTCTTATTCATCGACGATAAGGCCATCCTGGTTCATGGGGAAACCTTTGATGAGACACATCAGAAAATCAAAGATATCATGGAACGGACAGGAGGAATATTGGAATGGGCAAGAAATCACAACTGTGAGTATGGGGTGGAGAAATTTCAGCTGGTGGACTTCACTACCAAAACATGGGAAGTTCCACCAAGCCCTAACAACACCACCAAGCGTCAAGAACCAGCCATGGGCAACCCAGTACAAATCGGAGCATATATCATACACTCCAAACCCACAGCAAAATTCCTGGGTGTATATATTGATGCTGGACTGTGCTGGAAAGAACAAGGAGCAGCGGCCATAAAGAAAGGTGATGACTGGATAATCCAGTTTCGAAGACTTGCTTGAATAAGCTCGGGCGTCTCTAGGGAGTGTATGCGACTCACTTACATCTCCATCGTGATTCCAAGAATTCTGTATGCAGCTGATGTGTTTTTTAATCCACAGAGACAAATGAAAAGGAAGAGGAAGGACAGTAAAAGTAGTATCCGCACAGTGAACTCCCTGTCCTCGATACAGAGGAAGGCAGCAATACTCATAACCGGAGCATTGCATACCACAGCAGCAGACGTATTAGATATCCACGCCAACTTGCTTCCTATGAAGGGACAAGTAGAAGTATACTGGCACCATGCCTTCGCACGGATGGCATGCTTGCCTCCAGGACATCCACTTTACAAACAGATAAGGCGGGTGGTGAACCGTTATGTGAAGCGTCACAGATCTCCACTACATGAACTAGCACGGGACTTTGGAATCCAACCAGATCAAATGGAAACCATCAAGGCAGTGCGATTCCCACCACACTGGGAATCAAAAGTGAAGATAGAAGTAGCAGAATCAATGCGGGAGGCTATCGCAATGGATAGGATTGATAACAGCGAAGTAATGGTGTATGGAGATGGATCAGGAATTGATGGAGGTATAGGAGCAGCTGCGGTGGTATACCATGGAGGAAGGAAGATCAAAACACTGCAGCTGAGGGTAGGATCGGCAGAGGAACACGAGGTATATGATGGCGAAGGAGTATCTCTAACGCTCTGCACAGAAGTACTATGAAGCATGACCAATGTCAAGAGTGCTACCTTCAGCATTGACAATGTGGCTGCCATTCGAGTGACAGCACTGGCAAGGCTGACACCCTCACATCACATATTCGACCTCTTCCACAAGTGTATTGACATGGTCCTCCGACAACATCCAAACATTTCCATCATGGTTCGATGGGTCCCTGGGCATCAGGGCATTGCAGGCAACAAAGTGGCAGACAGCGAAGCGAAGGCAGCAGCCAGAGGTGATGACAGCGAGCCATGGAATCTCCTGGCACCACTACACAAATCCATTCCCCACAATAAAACATTGTTACTCCGGGAGCACTATGTGAAGCAGAAACGAAATGCTGACCAAGCCTGGAGGAAATCACCCCATTTCTCCAGGTTCCATACAATTGACTCAGCAACTGCCCAGCAAGCTGCATGCCAGTATAGGAAACTGGCCACTTCCTTGCCGCGCAAGATTACCAGTATACTAGTGCAGCTCCGTACCGGACATATCGGGCTAAATCACCATCTCTTCAACATCCGCCGCATCGAATCTCCTGCATGCCCAAAATGCTCACACCCGAATGAATCAGTGCATCACTACCTTATGTGATGTCCTGCATATGAGGATGAACGGAACACCCTGCAGCAGTCCCTCGGCATCAGAGGAACTGCAATGTCAATCAAGCACGTACTCTCAAAACGGAAAAACTTACCCCATCTCATCCAGTACCTTAACGACACTCATCGATTCGAAAGCACGTTTGGTACATTCCTGGAAGTAGAGATCGAAGAAGAAGCGGAAGGATAGAAACACACACCAAGAGGAAACACGAGTGTCGGACAGCAGCAGAAGCATAAAGGGTTGGTCTTCCGCCTCAGGACCGTGTCAGTTTGGCAGTAGGGGAGGCGGACGCGAGATATCTCGCAAGGAGCACAAAGATGCTCGATAGTTAAGATACATAAAAGCGTAGATATAACCAAAAGTAGCGTACTCAGTACTCAGTAGCATGATCCGACCATACGCTAGCGTGTAGGATAGTACTTACAGTTAGGGCTTCGCACCGTCACCGTATGGTACGGTTGTACGGGTGCCGTCATACGGGTACCATATCCGTACCGTCAGAGGGTTCCATCGGTTTTGGATCATACGGGTCCTATACGGGTACCTGAAAACGGACAAATTAGTGAGTTTTTTTGACCGTTGTGGATACAAAACGATGAAATATGACCATTTCTGTTATATTTGATGCTGATTTCTGCTCTTATAGGTAACCGTCGGTGGATATACGGTAATGACGGCCGTCACCGTCACCGTACCGTCAAGGCCAAATTTTCTGACGGTTGACGGCCGTCCTCTATACGGCCGTACACCGTATACGGTACGGTGCGAAGCCCTACTTACAGTACAAATTGGAACCAAAAAAAAAAAAAAAACTGTAACCCGAACTCGCTCTGCATCGGTTCTGCGATGCTTATCTGACTTCGAGGCTGTGGGGACCGGTACCAGGTAATCATTTCGGCCTCTCTGCGACTATATAATCCCAAAACTTTACTTTGTGAGCTTGTAAGATGGCTTTCAAGATCCCCGTTCTCCCCTACATGTAAGTAATTCCGACCTATCCCTTGGTTACCTTACTAAATTCTGTTGGATCACTATTCACGTACATCCTCCCAGTTCTCTCTCTCGATATCACAATTCCCACTCAGTTTCATCCGCAAGTCAATGTCACCGCTTCGGTACTTCTGAATTGGAGCTCAGAGGACCCGTCTCATTTCTGGATCGCTATTCGGAGAAGTACTCCACCGGATATGAACTTCACTACATCCATTCAGCCGGTGGAAAGCTTCATTGAGACTCGCAATGTGTCTGTTGTTTTCCGATATGCAGGGTACGTCCTTGAGAATCATCTGTCAAACCGACAAATGACCATGTCTGAAGCACAACTTTCATTGAAGCTTTCACAACCAGTACCACCGAAGTGTCAGTACCTCACCCCTTAAACTAGTAGGCCGTAGTCTCACAGATAATATTCATCAGAGACAGCAATGTCACGCTTGCTTCTAGTGTGTTCTTTCAAGTAGATGAAGCGCTAACAACTAGCAGCGGGTGAGTACTTTTGTACTTCTGTACAAGTCGACATTATCAAACCTTATGTTTCAGTCCATCCTCCGCAGTGTCTGTTGGGGGGATCTTTTCGTAAGCCAACAAGCCTCGACCCCATTACTTACATCTGATGATCTTTGGTAGAGCTCCTCATTCAACCACGACCCCTTCCTCCGTCTCGGGGTCTGCTACTTTAGCCTCTGCGTAAGCTGATGAGCCTCGACCTAATTGCATCTCATAAATTCCGATAGACCGGTCCCCCCAACAGCTACTACAACAAGCGCCTCATCACAATCAAAAAATAACTATAGAGCCGTCACAATAGCTGTCATTTGCAGCACCATTCTTCTTGTTCTAATTGCTGCGTCCGTTTTCATATGGCGACACCGCAGGCGCTGGAACATCCCGCGCCTGGGCGCCTTCCCCACCAGCTTCGATGATGAGAGGCAACGCACCCCATCTACCTCAACAACATTGATGGTGATGAAAGAGAACATGCAGCCTCACCAAGTGATCACTTACTCGATGTTCCACCGCCGCCATATTCGCCATTCTGAAATCCGTTAGCGAACGATTCCTGTCGATGGGAAACTTGAGGTTATGAAACCTAGAAATCCCCGCGGCCAAAGCTTTAGGATATGAAAGACCTCGTTGGGAAAGAAGAACTCGTCGCCTATTGATTCTCTACCGTCTCTACGACGCTTCTGTCAGATGCATAATCCCATCTATATGTGATTGATTTCCGCGTGTCCTATTTTTATATCACTCTGTCTATCTTTGTGTGTCGTCGGAAAGATGAGATGGGCATCTACAATTTCTATTGAAATCTTCAGTTTTCGGACAAACGGTCGGCTTCTAGGTTTCTTGGCCTGAATCGGCTTGGCAAAGCGATGCGGTCACTTTTGAGTTGACTATCGTCTCGCTGAACATAAGCTGGCTGCGTTGGGTCGACTCTAATTGTAAACGTATTCGAGTCTGGCATGAGTAGAAAAATGTCTTTGTGGTCACTGGTAGGGAACTGTTCATCGGCATCTGATATTTAATGTAGCGGTCAAGGTAACGCGAACTCATTCTGCATCGTTTTACGATGCTCATCTGATATCGAGGCTATGGATATCTCCAATCGTTTCGGCCTACCTATCTATAATATGTCAAACCTTTAGCTTGTCGCCTCGCAGACTCGCTCCCATGATTCCCCTTCTCCTATACCCGTAGGTATAGTTTCGATCTGTCCCTTCATTACCTGACCCAGTTTTTTTAGATTGTTATGCTCGTATATCCTGCCAGTTTTCTCTCTCGTTATCACAGTTCCGATCCAGCCTCCCCTCCTAGTCAATGCCAGTACTTCAGTACTTCTGACTTGGAGCTCGGACGATCCGTCTCATTTCTTCATTGCCGTTCAGAAAATATTCTCCCCAGATTCCAACCAAACTTTGTCCATACAGTCTGTGGAGAATGTCACTGCGACTTGCAATGTATCCGTTGTCTTCGAATCTGCAGGGTGCGTCCTTGAGAATTATCCATCGTATAACCGACGAACGACCGCTTCTTCAGCAAATTTTTCATTGCGACCATAAAAGCTAGTCCCACAGTACCGTTAGTGGAACTTCCCCGAGACTAGCAGACCATAATCTCACAGATAATATCCATCAGAAACGCCAATGTCACGTTTGCTCAGAGTGAACCCTTCCAGGTAGACGAAAGTCCAGCCGGTGGCATGTCGTTAGTACTCTTGCGCTTCGCTGTCAGTCAAAACCACTGAATCTCACCTTTCAGGGCATTTTCCACTCGTGATGCAGACTTTTCCTCATCGACCTCCTCTGCGTAGGTTGATATTAAACTTCGATAACATTGCATCTGATGGATTCTGATAGAACGGCCTCTTCAATAGCTAACACATCGACGGCTAGCGCATCAGCTACACCGTCGAAACATGATCCCAAAATCGCAGTCATAGCTGGAGTCGTTTGCGGAGCATTCTTCCTCGCTCTAATTACAACGATCCTCCTCATATGGCGATGTCGCAGGCGCCGGGCACCCCCGCCCGAAGGTGCCTTCCCCACCAGTCTTGAAAATAACAGGCAGCATATTATATGGCCTTACCTCAAGCGGTTGAGCATCCCACCCCTGCGCGCCTTCTTCCATGATGAAAGTGAGCATATCAATCATTATCCTGATGTTCCACCTCCGCCATATTC
The DNA here is from genome assembly GCA_900157415.1 of Armillaria cepistipes. NCBI lineage: Eukaryota > Fungi > Basidiomycota > Agaricomycetes > Agaricales > Physalacriaceae > Armillaria > Armillaria cepistipes. The sequence goes on from FTRY01000009.1 coordinate 1,271,936, forward strand.
GCCGCTCGCCACTAGCAAATAATTCTTATGAAATAGGAGGCTCGAGGTTGCGATGATCTATACCTCACTGGAGCTAGAATACGCAGAATTTATTTTGGAAAGAAGAACTCACAGCCTTTAAATTCTTTGTCGCTTAGATACATAAGGACAGTTCCAGTTATATCGTGATTGATTTTCGGTGTGTCCTGTTTGTACATCACTTTAGCTATCTTTGCGAGTCGTGACACAGATGATACTTTGTAAGGAGTTGTTTGCGGTGATGTGTTGTCCGAGCGTTGGATAACTAACACCTTGACGATACACATCTTACCGCCTGGCAGATTCCGGAAGCCTTGACCGTTGTCGCATCGACTCGCATGATGGCCCTTCAGACTTGCTTCAGACGAAAGATCTAGTGTAGATTCGTTGCCGTTATCAAGGATCGTGCTGAGAGGATTCGCTTCCTCTGACAGACCTGGTATGAAAGTGAAGCCGACTACTTATTCTCCCAAAACTGAGAAACTGTGTGAAAGTCAAGGGCCGGGCCGGAGAGCGAAGTAGAGCCGGCTGCGTGCGGCATGGGAAGGTAGAACGCAAATACCAACAAACATAGAGCCTCATCTTTCCTTCCTACCGCCGTGCCGCGTCTATCCTACCCGCGACAAGAATGGGTCCGGTGCTCTGCACGCTACAGTGTCATCCATACTCGAGCACTGTATGCTGTTAGCTCGAGAATCGGAAGTTGTCACGAACCATTTGGTGCTTGATGTTGGCTTGATGGTATGAAATTTTTGATATTCTATCGTTGCATAAACTTACAGTGAACCCAGGCCCAAAATTCTTGGATTTATCACTTGATGGCTCTTGCCTTGCTGTCATCGCAGCGGTCCTCTCCTCCGGACGGTACCAACCAAGGATTTGGGATTCTACCCGGGTCACTGAGTTGCTCGTTTATCTCAGTAATGCAAAGGTGCGTTTGGTTTCCCCCTACCCCCCGGAATCGTGTTCAGCTATATGGCCAGCCGCGGACCTTGCGGAGCCGTTCAAGAATCAGAGTTGACCGTAATGCCTTGTGTAGGACGTCACCGTGAACTCAGCGAAGTGAGAAATGGTTCGACAAAGAAAGAGTAAAGAGTTGTACGCTTTTTACTCCTGGGTCTGTGTTCGCCTCCTAACGATATCTCCGCAGGCTATATGCGTTACCACCTGCTTATGGACGCTTGCAAAGTGATCCTGTCGAAATTTGTTACAGTGCAACTTCGTTTTGTACAGGTATAGGCCTTCGGATGGCTAGAAGGGATACCGTCTGGTAAATGTAGAGGTGAGTCTCCGTGTTCTTCCATCTCTAAACCACGCTAAGGGACCGCAGTTTATCACTTATTATCCGTATTCTGCCTGGAAGTTGCAAACTCTTGTCTTATCGTCATTGTTCACCGTAAAGACTTGCCGACATTGCTCGCGGTCAACTATACGCGTCGTTACAATAATCGCAACCTCCGATTCCCGCAGGAACATACACGGAATAAAACGGCAGCTTCGGTCTATGGACAGACTTGTTTGTGTCTTCATACCCAGCTATTCGTTAGCTGGCACGAACAACGGGAAGAAAATGGACGGCGTGCACCCGCAATGAGTATTGAGCATCCCCCGCCGTTTTTGCCGCGGCATTAACTGCGGTAATAACTCCGTTTCGGCATCTCACTTGTCGCCCTCCTCGCAACTTCCTCGTACTCTTGACGCCCAGCGACAGTTTGAAAGTGTGGGTAATAACACATAATGGCTTCATTATGAGTTGCCCGAGTACTATGCGCATCTACTTCTTTCTGCGGCAATGAGAAAATGAGTATCCTGTTCCAGAGGAGGTCAAGCTGGCACCCTCGTTTCATTTCCACAACTGGCTTTGACGTTGGCTTGATTCTATCAAGGTATAGCTCCTGCTCTCCCGCCGTAATATCCTCTAACCCATGCCTTTCTTAGCTTTGGGGCACACCCCGTGATCGCATGTATTCTACTGCATCTGGCGTTTACCTCAACTCTATAGTACCCCCAATGATCAACTAGGCTCCGCGTACTCTCGATATAGTCTATCGGAACACCCATGGAGGATACGGAGATCTCAGATTTGTTCAAATATAATTATGCCGACTGACCTACCCATCACGGCCAGGAGAGTCCAACTCAACGACAAGGTTTTCTCGATGGCCACATAGCCGGAGATTTGTTCTTTGGCGACGATAGGGAAACTTTTGTCCCCTCCAACAGTACGGAGCGTATGCATTGTCATACGGTCAAAAAACCCAGCTTGATTGCCGCCCTCTCACCGTCCAATAGAATTTCGCTGTGGGTACAGATCCCCATCGAGCGCGTGATATATTATAGGCGGCCCATCGTTTGATGATCCCACGATATCATGACGTCCAGCACTCTCACAGTCAACGCTTCGACTGGCGTCGAGCTGTCTTACATAGACAGCGGCGCCCCAGCCCAAGCGTCGTATATCACCATCTTTGCAATCCATGGCGTGATCTTTACCAAGGGTTAGCGCCGTCCTATTCTCTCCTTGCGCCGCCACTTATGCCACATTTCCAGAGATTTTCCAGCGAGTGATAGACCTCGCTGCATCCAAGGGCGTACGCTTCGTCGCGCTCAATAGGCGTCATTTCCCTGGTACAACACCACTCTCCTCGGAAGAACTCGTTATCACTCAAACCGGAGGTACCGACGATTCTCAGCGCGAGGCACTGGTCGAGGCTCGAGCGCATGAGATTGCTCTCTTCATCGACGTCTTCATACAGAAATTCAACCTCCCGTCGATCTCGAGTGGTGGCGGCGTCGCACTTCTCGGATGGTCTCTCGGCGCGACCTTTGCTCTCATCGTGATCTCCAGCGTTGATACCCTTCCGGAGGACGTCCGTCGTCGTCTGAATGACTACATGCGTTCATTGATTCTCTATGGTACGTCTTTGCTATTTCGCACGATTACTCAAAGTGAATGATAACCGCAGAACCCCCCTCAATTGCACTCGGGTTACCTGCCCCTACGCAGAACTGGACGTTCCTCGTCGACACCACGGTGCCCGAGAATCTTCGTCTACCAGCGTTTGGGCAGTGGTGCACGTCTTATTTCGACCATGCCAACATCGTTGGGCGCGACCTCGACAAGCTGTCCTGGGTTTTGGCCTCTCCTAGTCGTACTCCCACGTTCTTCAATGGCTTGCCTCTGTCGATTCAGCGCTATGGGGAGGAGGCAGCCACGGATCTGCCGTTCTTGTTCTTGTTCTCAAAGCAAATTTTGGCAGCGTATCGTAAGGCGTTATTTGACCCGAGAGTGTTCCCGGGCATGAAGCGAGCGTTCGTCTGCGAGGACAAGACGTGTGCTTTGTGTATTGCTGCTTTGTGGGCGGTGCAGGACGACGAGAAAGAACTGAGGACTGCGGATGCGAAGGCGGTTAGGTATAGGATTATTCCGGGGGCTAATCATTTTGTATGTATCTGTGCGTCATCCCAGATCAGGAGCTTATGTTGCATTTATAGGTGCACTGGGATGATCCGGAAAAGGCACTGAATGCATTCATTGCCATGGCATAGACTGCGGTGGGAAAACTGTTCCTTTTAATGATAAAGGTGTACTAGGAAATCTGTAACGTCAACAACACGAATACCGAATACAATGAAGACATGCATAGAGTTCAATGGTTCTTCGTCGGTCAGTAGAAATGATGGTATCTTCACGTCGCCTTGATTCGTTGACTGGTAAACGTCACAAGGGGAACGTCACTGTACATTTTGAATAGCTCTAGAGGAGCTCCTTTGAGTGGCTGACTAACCGATACTTCAGGCCTGCCCTTCATATGTTCTGAGACGGCAGCGAATGGTTGTTTACGGTTCCAGATACCTGATGATGGCAGGAAGGGGCCCTATACTCTTTCCTCATTCTTAGAAGGTGCAAGCGCCGATATCCAATCTCTTCAGTATTTATTACACCGACCTGTTGCTTCACTGGCTTCCAAACAGCTTTGCGTTAAGCCACTACCGCCCGTATCCGGCTTTCCTGAATGCGAGTTTGTCCCCGTTCATTTCCTGCCTACGTTCTTTGTGCTTACTTCTTGACAGATCGCAGTTTCGGCGGAGACTTTTAGATACGTAAATGACGGCAACAAACCGTCGTGTCCGCCCAAAACTTGGAATTGGGCACGCTGTCCCGCACATGTACCATCCAAACAAGAGGAGTATAATGTCGGTTTATCTCAGTGCTTCCCCAATAGACTCTGATATATTGTAACAGAAAGCAGGCGTTCGTGGCTTACTCTGATAGCAGATCAAGGTTAGTTTCGCGTATGGTAATTCAATTGACAATTTGATAACTCGAGCGCTGCTAGCGAGTCACAGTCGCCCGCAGAGGCTATATTGGGAATGATGATCGCCTGGGGAATCGCGACGGTTTATGTTGCGCTGATCCTCCTCTTGATTTCTGCAGCACTTGCCGTCTATTGGGCGACGAGAAGAAGGTGCAGTGGTGCTTCTGCACCTTCTCAACGTTTCGACGGTAGGGAAAGGCGAGCCAGCTTTTATGAACTAAATGCCCTTCATATCGCAGGCGCTGCCACGGGAAAGGAACAGAAGTTGTCTTATTGTTCTGGAATGCTCCCGGTATAGTTACGGTCAAAAAAGCGCATTGACAATGAACTAGGTTTCCGTGTTGGAATGAGCCAGTGCCGCTGGATAATAGGACGGTCAACTGCGGGATCAAGTATCAATTCAAACGTGTTTGAACTTGACCTGCTAAGTATCCTAGACGACGCTAATGCTCTTCCACAAATTACTAGTCAATTCCTGTTCACTTTAGTTGCATCTTTACACGGATCACCATGTCGCAGAATCCAAATTCAACAGTACATGTGAGTTGGCACCCCGATCCTCCTCGGTGACGCCATCTCACGGCAATGGACTTATAATTCCATCTGTCATTCTATGCAGAAAAATATGAGATGGGTATTGGCTCCCTCAGCCGGTGTGTTCACCCTAGCGTCCTGTCTTATTTGGAAGCGAAATAGTCAAAGCGGTTGTTGAACTGTTGGTAGTTGCGGCATCTACCATCATTTTCGCAATATATGATTGAATGAGTAATAAGCATGAATTTGCGAGTCTCTCTCCTAGTTCCACTGAGAATAGCTCCTTGGAATGGCGCTCAAAGCTCAAATGGCGGCTGAGATAAAATATCTCTTGAACCTTGAGCACAACGGCTAAAGCATTATAAGCGTAGCAAGTACCTGATATCCGAAACCAAACATTTCTTTTCATTCAAGAACGTTACCAAAGTGCGTGTTTTGTTGGAAAACTGCTCTTCATCCTTATTATATAACAAGCAATAGAGAATCGCCCAAAATTTGAAGCATTACAAATGGAAAACATTCGTAGTCCTGCGCACACTGGTTATGGGAACATACCTAGTGCTACTGAATATGGGCACATCCCTATGAGATGATCCGTAAACCTGGTACTATATCCCAATTCGTAACTTCACCTTAATTCTTCAAGGGGGCACTGGAAGCGTTCCACACTTGATGATAATCCACGGTATGCCCCTTTTCTTCAAAGAAGAAATAATATTGATGTTGCACGTAGCCCCCGCAACTTTACATTAGCTCTCGCATGGGGATTAGTAGGGCTCCTCATTGTAGTAGCTGTGTTCAGGAGCTGGCTTCGTCGCAGGACTGCAGCATTTAAGTCCAATGTAGGCTCAGCAGGTATTTTGCCTACGGAAGAACCGGAGAGCAGAGACGTGATCAAAATCATGGAAGACGCATCTCGTCATTACGGTTCTGATTGAATAGACATGTATAGAAAGATTTTTTCTCTATTGGTGATCGTTCATATACTAAATTTTTGATTTACGGGAGCATAACTACTACGATGGCGAATAACCTTCGTCACGAACAGTGCAGCTTTTCAATATCAAGCGTTGTCCATTCCAGACTTCCCATATGTTTCCAACAAGGTAGTAGAGTCTTCAACGTTCCGAAAAACGACGACAGTCTGCCTATTTCTTGCCATGAATCGGCTTGGAAGGGAGCTGTGGTCCCTTATCAACTTGATTACCCTTTGAAGTCGAGCTGGCTGCAATGCCTCCGACGCCACCAGCCATATACACACATGCGAATCCGGCAGCCTGGCATGGCGTTGCTGAAATTGAACCCGTTTTTTGTTCAGGGATATGGGAAAGATCTTTTTATAACCTGTACCACAAACAATCCAGCCGCTTCAGGCCGGAGTGTTCGATTAAGCGCAGCAAATGGCTGCGGCGCCTTGGACAATGGAGTGAGTAAAACTAATCCTTTGCTAATTCTTCCCCTAGGGACAATGAACCTTGTGATGAAAAACGCTGATATATTTGTAGAACCCAAAGTTTTGAAATGCTGAGTAGATGCTGAATATCCCGACATGAGCAGGTTACGAAGCCCATGTTATTCCTAGTAATAGAATCAGGACGCTTGACATAAGAAACTTCTCCATATTTTGCTGTCGCTATGGTACAACGTTCACATCATATGGCTGTAGAAAGGAGGCAACCACTTTCCTCTCGCAGACTTCCAGGTTGAATCAAAACGCATCAGAAAGCTTTTACAAGACGTGCCAGGTGTAGCAGGTCAAAACGATCCAGTAGTTAGAAGATCTATGCTACATATGAGCAAAAATATCAAGAACAAAAAACGCGTATATAACCACCGTTTCTTGACCTAGCGACCGTGTTTTTCGTTGACTTCCTATGGGTGTACTTTTTCTTTGCATCCGAAAGTGTTCTACATTACTTTATGACTTTATTCATATATAGAAGACTAGATACGTCGTACGGAGAGCAAGGCCGTGATGGAAGGCCGGAAGAAAGAGAACACACATTGGACATTTGAAGCCCTGCGAAACGCGACTAGATCACATGCTTTGATCCTGTGGCGATCCGGACCGAGATTCCGAGATTTAAACTCCTTCCAATGTCCGCCAATTCTTGCGAAAATCTACCCTCGATCTAGCGTCAGTCTGTCCGACTTGCCGTTGTCTGCACATTTTCTGCTGGATGCCGAAGCTTTTTTTCACTTCACGATGACATGTCTATTGCCAGGTTCACACTTTCCAGCTGCATGCTTAAGCGCTTAGTTCGGAATGTTCATACAGCCTGAGCAACCACAGTACAGTTGCTAAAAACTGCACTATAGTAGGCTATCTGTCGGTCGATTGTTTGACAATTTCATACGCACCTTTTCTCAGCACGCGAGGGTACTAGGGCTGGGCTACTGATATCCCGGCTTGTCACTTGAGAACCCGCTCATACGGAGGTGAGCTGCAATACCGACCACTCCCTCAGAGAGATAAGTGTCGATTCCCAACCTTGCAGGACCACCAAATTTTCTTCCAAACTATTGGCAAAGACCCAACGGCCTTCTGTTGCGTCAAGAGCTTGCCAGTGATATGTATCGCGGACGCCGTGAAAGGTAAGCTCTGTCCCGTCTTTTGTCTTTACTCAGATCTTGGCGAACACATTTTTCACACAGCCCACCAAGAAGCGCTCGACTATGCGTGTACAATTGACAGCGACTAAGCAAGATTATTCGCGGGGCTGATCACTGAACGTGTTCTTTGCCATGGAATCAGTTGTGATGTGAAACTACACCGTTCAATGATAAAGGCGATTTAAAATCACCAAGAAAACTACAGCAAGATGCGCAGAATGTGATGTAAGTAGACATTGTGGCGACAGACCGTTAGAGTCTGAATCGTCTGTATTGGACACCGGAAACGATGCCACTTCCACTTATCCATCGACCGGGAGACATGACAAGGGAAACATTTCGCTGTCATCGCCTCACACGCCGTGGATTAAAAGAACTGACATTTTATCTCACTGTGGCTTCCTTCGATAGCTTATGGTATATCATCACAGAGAGTGGGCGCTCGTGACTTGTTTGAATAGCAGCAGATCATGGGCGGTACCGATTCAATTAACAATCTGATAACCGGGCGCTACTCAGTTGGTACCCCCTTGATCTCTGCTGCAACTCCTGTCTATTGGGCGATGAGAAGAGGGTCTTCTGTGCCTTTTCAGCCTGTTCTTCATGGTCGGGAAGCGCGCACAATAGATCATCTCTCAGATCCAAGATACGGGTGTCATGGTTGGCATTCGAACCTCACTTTTTTGGAGCTGCAAGACATCTCATCAAAGTGGGCTGTTCAAGGTGCGGTGCCGTCCGGTATTCCATATCCAAACCGAACCTGGTAACGCTCTCACAGGCAGTGAGCCTTCCACTGTCCTGATGGAATGATAACAGAACATTAGAGAAGACACAGCCTTGATCGTTGCAACTATATTCTCGTGAAGTATGTTACCAACATTCTCTGTTCGTTCAGTGTCCGCCTATACCTGTTTACCTTTCGTTCGTAGATGATCAGTATGATAGCTAACACAGGAATGGTCACAGTCTCGTTGATCCTACAGAACGTTCCTCGTGAGCCTTGCAGGAACTAATCTGCGATCTCCACTCCCAGCTCCATTCAAGAAGCTTTGGCAGGGACAGACTCTCTCAAGTATTTCTTTGAACAGTCTAAATAATAAACCACGGGATGGTGCGGGTATAGTTTTTTCCTGAAAATTAATCATAATATCTTGTGATGATCTCGTTAGAGAAAGTGATATCCCAGCGAAGACGCGACACGAAGTCCATTCCTGAGGCACCGTCAAGAGATCTATAAGAGTTATAAGCGCGATCGGTATCGAATATCTATGCTACAGTCCTTCTTTCCACCCAGCTAACGTTCCCCTGGTGCGTCAGTACTATTGCTCGTCATTCCTGGCACGTCCATCAAAGTCTAAAGTACTAGGCCTCTGAAAAAATTCTTGCCCTTTTTAAGTTAGAATGGGGAATGGTTCTAGCAAACAGTCACAAGGCGACTCAGATCCTTCATTTAGCGTTGGAGCCGGGCGTACCAATAGGTTCGAAGAACGCTATTTTGGCGAAGGATCCGAATGCATGAGGTTTGTAAAGTACTTTCTTGAGTACACAGATAAATTAAATAACGTACTCGCGCAGAAATTGAATGCAATTCGGAAACAGTGTGGCGTAAGTCTCATCTGTTGAACAAGGTTAATCACCAAGCTCATTCAATCATAGGGAGTGGAATGCGACTCTTTTGATTGCATGGGCTTCATTGGGGCTACTTCTCCTCATGGAAGGATTCATACGTGGGCGTCGTCGATGTGGCAAGCTAACGGACATCGAGTCGAAGGCGCTTCATGGAGCTGTCAAGTTACCCGTGGAAGATGGGGAGAATATAAAGAGTCGGACGATGATCTGAGTCGTCGAGGACTCGCCGCTGGCTTAGTGCGATCAGACAGACACGAATTTCTGGCAGATATTCGGACCATATACCGATGTGGTTTCTTTCCTTCGTTCTTGCATACCATATATATACTTACCTACTGTCTTTGCTCATTAATAGTACGTTCCAACCGTAGATGCAAAGTAGATATACGGATACGTTATTGCTCTCTTCATGATATCAAGTACTAATGCTCGGTCGTAGCTTCGAACCTATCATTCCATCTCACAAGATATAATCTATACCATACACAGTTATTTCACCCTCGCCGTGCCTGACGGAGCATACTATATAAGTACCCGCATATCGTCACGAACGACGCGGTATAAGGTCCTTTGTACCTATTAAATTGGTACAGTACACATCTTACCGCCTGGCAGATTCAGGAAGCCTTGACCGTTGTCGCATCGACTCGCATGATGGCCCTTCAGACTTGCTTCAGACTTAAAATCTAGTGTAGATTTGTTGCCGTTATCAAGAATCGTGCTGAGAAGATTCGCTTCCTCTGAAAGACTCGGTATGAAGGTGAAGCCGACTAAGTATTGCTGCAAAACTGGAAAACTACATGCGAGTCTAAGTCGAAGGCCGGGCCGGAGAGCGAGGAAGGTAAAACGCAAATATCAACAAATATAGAGCCTCATCTTTCCTTCCTCCTACCAGCTCCTACCGCCGTGCCACGTCTATCCTGCCCGCAACGAGAATGGACTCTTGCCCCGAATCCCGTTTATTAACTTGAGCTATAGGGCCAGCTGCTGACCTCGTGGAACCGTTCAAGAATCAGATCTCTGAGCTGATCGTATTGCTTGGGGTAGGCCGTCGCCATGTACTCAGCGAGGTGAGAAACGGTCTGACAACGAAAGAGTAAAGAATGTACGCCTTTTACTCCTGGGTCTGTGTCCGCATCCTAACGATATCTCTGCAGACTATATGCGTTACTATCTGTTTATGGACGCTTGCAGAGTAATCTTGTCGAGATTTGTTGCAGTGCATCTTCGCTTTGTACAGGTATAGGACTTCGGATGACTAGACAGGATACCGCCGGGTCAATGGAGAGGTGAGTTTTCATTGACCTTCTATCCTAAACCACACTAAGGGAACGCAGTTTGTTACGTATATCCGTATTCGACCCTGGAAGCTGTATTGTACGAGCGATCAAAACATTGGTCTTATCGTCATCATTCACCGTAAAGACTTGCCGACATTGCGCGACGGCAATTATGCGTATCGCTACAATAATCGCAATCTTCGATTCGTGCGAGAACACACGGAATCCAACAGCAGCTACGGTCTCTGACTTGTTTGTGTCTTCACACCCAGCCAACCGTTAGCCGGCGCGAAGAACAGGAAGAAAAACGACAGCCTATCACAGAGATGTATGTGCAAAGGCTAGGAATGAGTATTGAGCCAGTTGAGCGAGGCTGAGCCCCGCCGAAGTTTGTTGCCATGGTTAATGCCGCGGCAAAGACTCCGTTTTGGCATCTCACTTGTCGACCTACCCGCAATCTCTTCGTTCTTGACGCCCAGCCACAGGTTGGATGGGTAGGCGTAATGGCTCCGTTATGAATTGCTCGAATCCTGTAGGTATATACTCCTTTTTGCGCCAACGAGGAAATGAATATCATATATCAAGCTGGTTCAAGGAGGTAAAGCTACCAGCCTTTGTCCTAGGAAGCGGCTTTGATGTTGACTTGATTTTGCCAGGATATAACTGCTGCTCTCCCACCATAATATGCTCTAACCATGCCTTTCTTAGTTCTGGGGCGCACCCCGTAGTGGCATGTATTCTACTGCACCCGGCGTTTAGCACAACTCTATAGCACCCCTTATTGACTACGCTCCGCGTTCTCTCGATATAGTATATCAGAACGCCCATGGAGGATTCGGAGATCTCGGATTCGTTCAAATATACTTATGTCGAGCGACCTACCCATCGCGGCCAGGGGATTTCAACTCGACGACAAAGTTTTCTTGATGGACCGCCTAGCCGGAGATTTGTCCTTTGGCGACGATAGCAAAACTTTTGGCCTCTCCAATGGTTCGGATCGTATGCAAGATTCGATGAGAGGGGGCCGCCGTCACACGGTCAAGCGACCCAGCCTGATTGCCGCCCTCTCACCGTCCAATAGAATTTCGCTGTAGGTACAGATTCCCATCAAGCGCATGATATATTATGGGCGGTCTATCGTTTGATGATCCCTCACGATATCATGGCATCCAGTACTCTCATAGTCAACACCTCGACCAGCGTCGGGCTGTCCTACATAGACAGTGGCGCGCCAGCCCAAGCGTCGTATATCACCATCTTTGCAATCCATGGTATGATCTTTACCAAGGGTTAGTGCCGTCGTATTCTATCCTTGCGCCGCCACTGAAGCCACATTTCCAGAGATTTTCCAGCGAGTGATAGACCTCGCTCCATCCAAGGGCGTCCGCTTCGTCGCGCTCAATAGGCGTCATTTCCCTGGTACAACACCACTCTCCCCGGAGGAACTCGTTATCACTCAAACCGGAGGCACCGACGATTCTCAGCGCGAGGCACTGGTCGAGGCTCGAGGGCATGAGATTGCCCTCTTCGTTGATACCTTCATACAGAAATTCAACCTGCCGTCCATCTCGAGCGGTGGTGGTGTGGCACTTCTCGGATGGTCTCTTGGCGCGACCTTTGTTCCCATCGTGATCTCCAGCATCGATACCCTTCCAGTAGACGTCCGTTGTCGTCTGAGCGATTACATGCGTTCATTGATTCTCTATGGTACGCCTTTGCTTCTTCGAGTGATTAGTGCTCAAACTCATTGATGACCGCAGAACCCGCCCCAATTGCACTTGGGCTACCTACCCCTAAGCAGAACTGGACGTTCCTCGTCGACACCACGGTGCCAGAGAACCTTCGTCTACCGGCGTTCGGGCAGTGGTGCACGTCCTATTTCGACCATGCCGACATCTTTGGGCGCGACCTTGACAAGCTGTCCTGGGTTTTAGCATCCCCCAATCGTACTCCCACGTTCTTCAATGGCTTGCCTCTGTCGATTCAGCGCTATGGGGAGGATGCAGCCACGGACCTGCCGTTTTTGTTCTTCTTTTCGAAGCAAATTTTGGCAGCGTATCGTAAGGCTTTCTTTGACCCAGGGGTGTTCCCGAGCATGGAGAGAACGTTCGTCTGCGGAGACAAGACGTGTGCTTTTGGTATTGCTGGTTTGTGGGCGGTGCAGGAGGACGAGAAGGAACTGAGGACTGCGAATGCGAAGGGGGTTAAGTATAGGGTTATTCAGGGGGCTAATCATTTTGTATGTATCTGTCCGTCATTTGATATCAGGAGCTTATGTTACATTTATAGGTGCACTGGGATGATCCGGAAAAGGCACTGAATGCATTCATTGCCATGGCATAGATTGCGACGGGAACGCTGTTCTGTTTATAATGATACATGTGTACTATGAAACCCACAATGTCAACAACACGAATACCGAATGCGATGAAGACAGGCATAGAGTTCAATGAACGAAAACGATGGCGTCTTCTCGCCGTCCTTGGTTCGTTGACTGCGAAAGTCAACAAGAGCAACATCGCTATTTCCAAGATGGTATGTTTTAAATGCCTCCAGAGGAATTCCTCTAAGTGGATGATTATCTGATACTTGCGGCCTGCCCATCATATGTTCTGAGACCCCAGTGAACGGTTGTTTACGTTCCAAATACCTAATAATTGTAATGGTACAACTTCGGATCGCCTTAAATTCTTTCCTCAGAAGTTGCGGGCATCGATATCTGTTTTTTTCCGTATTGATGAGGAACAATTGCTTCACAGGATAGCAAGCTACTACCAACCGGACGTGCATCGATGTTGGTCTGTTATTCACTTTTCTTTCCACGTTCTCAGGTCTTACACGCTTGCAGTTTCGGCGTAGACGACCAGATACACCAAAGAAGTCAGGGAATGTTCCTGTTGGTCCCATCTTTGGAATTGGTCCTTCTGGCGGCCACGGGATTATGAAGCGAAGGAAAAGGGACATGATGTGAGTCTATCTGGCCGCTTTTTTCGATCGCCTCTGATATATCAGAGCAGAAAACAGACGTTCGTGACCTACTTTGATAGCAGATCTAGGTCAGTTTCGCGTACGCTAATTCGATTCACAATTTGATAACTCGAGCCCTGCTAGCGAGCCGCAGCCGTCTGCAGAGGCTATATTGAGAATGATGATCGGCTGGGGAGTTGCGGCGGTTTGTCTTGCGTTGATCCTCCTCTTGATTTCTGCAGCGCTTGCCATCTTTTGGGCGAGAAGAAGGCGTAGTGCTGAACGTTTCGTTGGCAGGGAAAGGCGAACCTGCTTTTATGAACGAAATGCACTTCATATCCCAGGCACTGCCGCGGGAAAGGAACAGAAGCCGTCTTATTGTTCTGGAATGCTTCCTGTATAGTTACGGCCAAAAACAGTGCGTTGACAATGAACTAGGTGGAAGTGAAAATTGGCATCTTCTCGCCGTCTTGGTTCGTTGACTGGGAAAGTCAACATGAGGAACGTCGATATTCCCAAGATGGTATGTTTTTAATGCCTCCAGAGGAACTCCTCTAAGTGGCTGGTCATCCAGTACTCGTGGCCTGCCCATCATATGTTCTGAGACAACAGCGAATGGATGTTTACATTCCAGATACCTGATAATCGCAACGGTACAACTTCAGAGGCTTTGAATGCTTCTGTTGTCCTTGCCAGAAGTTGCGAGCATCGATATCCGGTTTCCCCGGTATTGACGACGAGGAATGGCCGCTTCACAGGATTCCAAATGATTTTGCATTAGGCCACTACCAACCAGATCTGGCCTTTCTCCGAGGCTCAGCTCCCAGACAGTGACTCGAATGAACTAAGATACTAGACGATGCTATAGAGGTACCGTCTTGACTCTTTGTGATCATCTTCTACAGTCTCATCCTGAACCACATAATCACTAGCAACGGAATATCCAAAGCCAGGAGTCGTTGGCTTCGGGCTACGTATCAGCTTCATCAAGGAGCGCTAGCTGAGATGATCGTTCGACTTTGTTCATTGCAACATGAAACCATGATAACCAGAAAAGGAACTCCTGGTAGCCCGTACCATCGGACATCAGACTGTCACAACCAAGAGCTTATAAACGCCATCGATAACGTATATTTACGTTCAAGCAGTCCGTCTTTCTACCCAGGTCTCTAGGTGCGTGAAAGTACTATTGCCTCTCATTATAAACATGTCCATAAAAGTCTGAACAAAAATTACTAGGCCTCTGAGGCTATTACTTGTACTTATTGACTTCAAATGGGAGTTCAGCAAAGCACACCTACAACAGACGATCCACCGTATAGCAAAGGCCCGGGCTGGGCACATGGCATAGCAGGGATACCGTACTGCCCTTCAGACGACGCATCTGGATGCGTAAGGTTTGCGAATTACTTTCCTGAAGTGCACAGACAAATTAAATAACATACTCGTGCAGAAAACGAATGCCATTCGAAAACAATGAGGCGTGAGTGATATCCTTTGAACAAGAGGTATCGGTGAACTACGTTGCTCATCTAGATGCAATAGCCGGTGGAATTCGACACTTGTGATTGCGTGGATTTCATTAGGGTCACTTCTCTTGGTTGCGTTCATACGCTGGCATCGTCTACGCCGCAAGGTCGCGAACATTGACTCGACTCCTGTAAATCGTCCTGTAATTGATTATTAGCTGTAGTCTCTATCAGGTTGTAATATAATATTACCTTACCATTATAGTCAGCTTAAATCTATTGGACACCTGCAAGCTCCCAAGAGGCTTGCTCGGTGTAAGTAACGGCGAGCAAGAGAGACCCTGGCGCGTTATCTCGCCCACGACGCTGCCTACCGCGGGTCTGGCAATCCTATTCAAGATGTGCTTTTTTGATGTTCATGTGTCGGAAGCATGTTCTTCTGACAATCTCTGGAGATAATATTGTGGGAAACGATAATAGCCTATCAAGTCGTCGAGGACGTGCCATTGGCTTAGCTTCATCTTTCTGATTAAATGTGTATAAATCATACGGTGTAGGATTCTTCTACATACCCACGTCTAACTGACTTGCTCGTCTTTATTACAGGGTCTTGGTCATACGAAGGCTAGCCAAGACGCGACCCCGCGCTGCACTTTATATCATATCGCATTACAAATAATAGTTACATCAAGACGATTCGTAAGTCCAGTGAATAGGTCTAATAGGAGAACATAAATACTCGAATGCCATGATAAAGATGATCTCTGCCAATAGTGCAACGTCAAGCACTTTCCATTGCAGGCTTCCCATAGGATCTCAACGAAGCCATGGAATCTTCAGCGTCCCAACAGACGAGGACACTTTCCCGCTTGCTTACAGTGAATCGGCTCAGAGTAGGGCTGCGGTCCCTTGTCGAATGAATTATCATCTGACTGCCAGAGTTTGAATTCGAGCTCGCTGCGACGCGTCCAACGAGGAGTGTAGGGGCGCGATAACCTGCCATAGCATAGAACGGTCAGTTTCCCGACAGAAGAAGACGCCCTTACAACGAAGTTTCACCTTAACATATGCCGTGATGATATCGGCGTAAAAACTGGATTCAAGATTCCTTGCGACGAGGGCCAGGTACACGATCAGCGTCAGCGAATACATCGCCGACGATTCGATCACTATTTCGACAATCTTTCTGTATGAGCTAACTCCTAACGCCAGGCGAACAATGCGGTACACGATTAGGAGTGTACAGAGGAGGGTCGTGGTGAGCGTCAGCGAGAGATAGATCAATGCCCAGTCGATATCTGCTGCGAAGACTCCGCTGTTTCCAATATCACTGGTATTGATGAAAATGCTGCGGATCTGTAAGAACTTTGCAACTGAAATCATTAACCAAAGTGCACGTAGTGACAACGAGGGTGGACTTACTTGTCCCGGCTATGGCACAAAGACCTGGTATAAGGATAATTCGCCATCGACGTTCCCACAACACCCAGCAACGCCATATCTAAGGACGGTGAGCTTTTGAGAGATCGACAGGACTGGAAAAGAAGGCATACAATAGTAACGTCGACAATAAATGTGCTCATACCGCCGCTAATGCCGATCACGAGTTGGGAAGCTCTCCACCAAGGACTGATATCTTGGAGCGCAAAGAAGACGGTCAAGAAGTTTTCTCCGTTCTGGATGAATGCACCCTGTTCGAACACCCAACCACACCCAAAAGCGACTGTCGTGAGAACATATAGAACGATGATAACCGTTATGAAGAATGCATTGCCGGATTTCTTGGGTGAAGAAACTGGATGAGATGGTAAATCAGTGTATTGGTATACCGAGGAGGACGGGCGAACATATAGTCCAAAGAGTGATTGCTACGATAAGTGTATACAGGCCTACGGCGATATGAGCTTGAAAGAGGGGAGACGAGGAAGGAATAAATGGCTAACCCTGTAGTGGCGATTGCAAGATGGTGCGGTTGAAATTCAAGTCAAGAGTGTCAAATATGACATTTCTTTCATACTGAGAAAGGTCGGTCGGGGGGATTCCATGTTATTTGTCGAGCGGGAAAGTCGAAAATTTCTTGATATATGGAGCGGAGCCTCTGTCTAAGGATCATGGAAAGGACAGAGATCCCTGTAATCGCCACATACGTCTCTGCCAGTGTTCCTAGTACTATAGAATATCACAAACAATTAATGTTAAATCAAGGCCAAGGCTGTGTGCTTCCATTATCCTGTGGTGCTGACTACGTGATGTATATGAGTGCCTCAATACTGATTTGATCGAAGAGAAATGTATCTTTTGACCAGGAATGATGCCTTCTAAATCCACCGGAAAGGAGGTGAAACCTAACAACTACCTTGTTGTCCTGTGGATCCTGACGAGTTGTTATGATCCGGGTCTTTGTGGTAGTTCTTGTATGGTGAGCTATTAATGCTGCATCAGTCTTCCTGTTCGGCGAATGAATAGAACGATTACCGGTAACTGAAAGATCATCGTCTTTGTTACGACATGACACGGTTCTTTATTGTTTCAGTCGAGTAGAGTAATCTCACAAAATCGTAAACAAAAGCGTAACCGCCACGCCCGAACTCCAGGAGCAGCGGCTCGGCCGACGATGACAATACGGACCCAGAGTCAAACGATAATGGTCTGCCGCTTTCTTGTCCTATTCGATTTAGTAAAGAGCCGCGGTCCAGTTATTATTTGAAGTCGAGTGGTCTGCAACGCGTCCACGAGCCGTATACATAAAGCCGGCGGCCTTGCATGGCATCACTGAGGTTGAATCCTTTTTGACTCAAGAATAAGAGGAAGATCTTCTTTAGTCCGACGAACGATTCAGTCGATTCAGGCTAGCGTGTCAGATTAAGTACAGCAATTAGCCCCGGCGCCTTGGACAACAGCGAAGTGAGTAAAACTAATCCTCCCCCTGGGGACAATGTACCTTGCGATAAGTTTATTGAGCTCGAAGGTTTGAGGTGCTGAGTAGATGCTAGATATCCCGCAACGAGCAGGTTTACGAAGCACATGTTCAATACTCCCGGGTTCAAGAAACACCAGATACTTCGCTAAATTTTGTTGTGGCTATGATGGCTCAGATTTTAAGATGGACGCGTCCGATGTGCTTGAGCATCTGGAAGAGCCTTGGTATTATGAGGTGGCTGTTGGACGAGGAACGCGTGAAATGTGGAAGTGAAATAATAAATCAGAGCCCGGCAAAGCCGGGAGACGGAGAAGGCAAATACCAACAAACATTGCGACCCTTCTTTCCTTCGTTCTAGAACTCAGCATAGGTACTCAAAGTCAACGTTTCAAATTTCAACTCTTAGCGCTTCTTCTACTGTGACTGCGTACCTACGATTATGTAACGAGTGTCTTGGAAGACTAACATCATCTTTCTTGGAGAAGAACCCAGCGAATCAGAGTGTTGCATGACCTTATGTACGGTGATCACAAGCCCAAGATTTTGAATCTGGGACTCCATGGCTTGCCCTGTCTTGCTGTTATCATGGCGGTGCTCGCATCCGTAGTCGGGACGATACCCATCACATTTGGCAAGGGTATTGATGATATCGCTCCTCATCCATTTCAGTGAGGCTATGAGGCTACGAGTATGTTACGGGGTAAAGCTGCGTTTGTGTTTTATTCCTTTAAACTCGTGTTTACTTACTTGGGCTATATGACCAGTTGCCTACCGGTAACTTGTGGACTCAGATGAGCGAAGAACGGTACAAGCATGACGAAGAAAGGGTAAAATCGGTACGCCTTCTACAGCTGCATCTATGGCTGCATCCAAGCAGACTATATGCGTTGTCGCCTCCCGCCCAGGCCATTCCATCGAAATTTGTTGCGGTGCATCCTGCCTTTGTACAGGTGCAGTCCCCCGGATTCCCAGGAGACATACAATTGGGGTAGATTCAGAGGTCAGTTTTATTTGATCTGATTGATGCCATGACGGAAAGGTGCATTTGGTTTTTCCCTCGGAATCGTGTTTATTAACTTGAGTATATGGGTAGAGATTCCCATCAAGCGCATGATATATAGTTGGCGGTCTATCGTTTGATGACCTCCCACGATATCATGACATCCAGGACTCTCATAGTCAACACCTCGACCGGTGTCGGGCTGTCCTACATAGACAGTGGCGCGCCGGCCCAACCGTCAAATATCACCGTCTTTGCAATCCATGGTATGATCTTTACCAAGGGTTAGTACCTTCATAGTCTCTCCTCGAGCTACCACTTACGCCACATTTCCAGAGATTTTCCAGCGAGTGATAGACCTCGCTCCATCCAAGGGCGTCCGCTTCATTGCGCTCAATAGGCGTCATTTCCCTGGTACAACTCCACTCTCCCTGGAGGAACTCGTTATCACTCAAACTGGAGGTACCGACGATTCTGAGCGCGAGGCACTGGTCGAGGCCCGAGGGCATGAGATTGCTCTCTTCATTAATACCTTCATACAGAAGTTCAACCTCCCGTCCATCTCGAGCGGTGGTGGCGTCGCACTTCTCGGATGGTCTCTCGGCGCGACCTTCGCTCCCATCGTGATCTCCAGCATCGATACCCTTCCACTGGACGTCCGTCGTCGTCTGAGCGATTACATGCGTTCATTGATTCTCTATGGTACGCCTTTGCTTCTTCGAGGGATTAGTTCTCAAAATCAATGATAACGGCAGAACCTGCCCCAATTGCACTTGGCTTACCTACCCCTAAACAGAACTAGATGTTCCTCATCGACACCACGTTGTCCGAGAATCTTCGTCTACCAGCATTCGGGCAGTGGTGCACGTCCTATTTCGACCATGCCGACATCGTTGGGCGCGACCTCGACAAACTGTCCTGGGTTTTAGCATCCTCCAATCGTACTCCTACGTTCTTCAATGGCTTGCCTAAGTCGATTCAGCGATACGGGGAGGATGCAGCCACTGACCTGCCGTTTTTGTACTTCTCGAAGCAAATTTTAGCAGCGTATCGTAAGGCGTTCTTTGATCCAGGGGTGTTCCCGGGCATGAAGAGGGCGTTTGTCTGCGGAGACAGGACGTGTGCTTTTGGTATTGCCGGTTTGTGGGCGGTGCAGGACGATGAGAAGGAACTGAGGACTGCGGATGCGGATGCGAAGGCGGTTAAGTATAGGATTATCCCGGGGGCTAATCATTTTTTACGTATCTGTCCGTCATCTGAGATCAGGAGCTTATGTTGCATCTATAGGCGCACTGGGATGATCCGGAAAAGGTACTGGATACGTTCATTGCCATGGCATAGACAGCGATGCGAAACTTCTAATGTTTAATGATAAAGACTTACTTGGATTCTGAAATACAAAAACACGAATAGCGGAATGCAATGAAGATAATATTACGCAGACATGCGTAGAGTTTAGTGGATCTCTGTCGGTTAGAGGAAATGATGGCATCTTTGCGTCGTCTTGATCCGTCGACTAGGAAACGCACCAAGAGAAACTTCTCTGTTCCCAAGAAGGCACATTTGAATAGCTCCAGAGGAACTCCTCTAAGTGCCCGGTTGTCCGATACTCGTGGCCTGCCCATCATATGTTCTGAGACAACAGCGAATGGATGTTTACGTTCCAGATACCTGATAATTGCAACGGTACAACTTCCGAGGCCGTAAATTCTTCTGTTGTACTTCCCAGAAGTTGCGAACGTCAATATCTGGTTTCTCCGGTATCGATGTCGAAGAATAGTCGCTTCACAGGATTCCAAATGGTTTTGCATTAGGCCAACATTAGGCCACTACCAACCAGATCGGGCCTTTCTCGACGACGTTCTCCCAGACGTTGAATCGGATCAACTAAGATACTTGACGATGCCATAGTGGTACCGCCTTGACTCTTTGCGATCATGTTCTCATGGTGAAAAATGCTGCTACGGTCTCGTCCTGAACCACATAATCACTGACAACGGAATATCCAAAGTCAGGAGTCGTTGACTTCGGGCTACGTATATCTTCGTTAAGGAGAATCCGGAAGGCATTAGCTGAGACGGTCGTTAGCCTTTGTTCATTACAACATGAAACCACGATAACCAGAAAAGGAACTCCTGGTAGCCCGTGCTGATAGCAGACTCAGTCACAATCAGGAGCTTATAAGCGCTATCGATAACGAATATCTGTGTTCAAGCGGTCCGTCTTTCCACACAGATCTCCAGGTGCGTGAAACTTCTATTATCCGCCATTATAAACACATCCATGAAAATCTGAACAGAAATTTCTAGGCTTTTGAGGCCATTACTTATACTTATCAACCTCAAATGGGAAATAATCCGAGCAATCCGACACAAGGGAATCCTCCATATGGCAGAGGGGGCGGGGCACCATATGCATGGATCCAACACCGCTCTTCTGACGAAGAATCTGAATGCGTAAGGTTTGTAAATTACTTTCCTGAAGTACACAGACGAATTAAATAACATACTCGTGCAGAAAACGAATGCCATTCAAAAACAATGAGGTGTAAGTGATATCCTTTAAACAAGAGGTGTCGGTGACTCATCCAGATATGAATAGCCGGTGGAATTCGATGCTTGTGATTGCGTGGGTTTCGTTAGGGTTACTTCTCTTGGTTGCATTCATACGCTGGCATCGTCTACGCCGCAAGGTCGCGAACATTGACTCGATGGCGCTGCATACAGATACTTCGTCAAAGGAAGGTCTAGAGAGTAGAAAGAACGAGCCGTAAACCGTTATACCACCTGCATCTCTCTTGTACGAGTGTCATTAAACTCTTAGATAGCTCCCCCAAACTGTAAGACCACCGCTTGTACTATTAATCCATTTTTAGAGTCAATTGAAATTTTAGAGTACCTGTCCGTATTGACAACCGACACGACCGTACACCGTGGGTCCCGTACCGTGCCATTGAGGCTAGTAGAACGAATTTGATGGCGTGTGACTAGCCTCAATACTCTAATGGTGTCTGCCTTGTCTGTAAATCGTCCGGTAATTGATTATTAGCTGTAGCCTCTATCAGCTCGTAATATAATATTACCTTGCCATTACAGTCAGCTCGAATCTATTGAACACCTGCAGTTACAATACGGACTTGGCAGGGCATTTATGGGCTCCTGCTTGAGTAATAACTCACAAGAGGCTTGCTCATTGCAGGCAACGGCAAGCAAGAGAGACCCCACCTACCAACTAGGGTGAGGCAATCCCATTCAAGTTATCCTTTTTGATGTCCATGTGTCGGAAGCGTGTTCCTTGATATCGGCTCGCTGTCCCGGGCTTCTTTCTCTTATCGATACTCTGGAGATAACATTGTGGGAGACAATGATAGCTTATAGAAGCACACCGCGTGAGTCGTCGAAGACGTGCCATTGGCTTAGCATCATCTTTCTGATTAAATGGGCATAAATGACACGGTATAGGCATCTTCTACATACCCATATCTAACTGACTTGCTCGTCTTTATTACGATAAAGATAATCTCCGTCAACAGTGCAATGTCAAACACTTTCTATTCCAGACTTCATGTAGGATTCCAATGAGGTCATGGAGTCTTCAATGTCCCGACAAACGACGATAGTCTCCCGCTTTCTTACTATGAATCGACTCAGAAAAGAGCTGCGGTCCGATTCCCTTGTCGAATTAACTATCGCCTGACTGCCGGGGTTCGAATTGGAACCCGATGCGACGCGTCCAATGAGGAGCGTAGGGGCGATCACCTACCATGACGTGAAAAGTTCAGTTTTTCGACCGAAGAAAGGACATACAGGGAAGCCTCGCCTTAATATATGCCATGATCATGTCGGCGTAATAGCTAGACTCCAGATTCCTTGCCACCAGGGCCAGGTACACGATCAGCGTCAGTGAATACATCGCTGAAGATTCGATCACTATTTCAACAATCTTCCGATATGAGCTCACTCCTGACGCCAGACGAACAATGCGGTACACGATTAAGAGTGTACAGAGGAGGGTCGTGGCGAGCGTCAGCGAGATATAGATCAATGCCCAATCGGTATCTGCTGCGAAGCCTCCGGTGTTTCCAATATCCCTGGTCGTATTGATGAAAATGCTACGAATCTGCAGTGACTTTGCGACTACAATCATTAATCAAAGAGCACGTAGCGACAACCAGGAGAAGCTTACTTATCCCGGCTATGGCACAAAGACCTGGTATGAGGATAATTCGCCATCGACGTCCCCACAACACCCAGCAACGCCATATCTAAGAAGAGTGAGCGTTGAAAGATGAACACGACGGGAAAAGAAGGCATACAATAGTAACGTCGACAATAAATGTACTCATACCGCCGCCAATGCCGTCCACGAGTTGGAACGCCCTCCACCACGGGCTAATAGCTTGCAGTGCAAAAAAGACGCTGAAAAAGGTGTCCCCATTCTGGATGAATGCACGCCGTTCGTATGCCCAACCAAACCCAAAAGCGACTGTCATGAGAACGTATAGAACGATAATAACTGTTAAAAAGAATGTATTGCCGGATTTCTTGGGTGAAGAAACTGGATGAGATTTTGAATCAGTGTATAAAGCAACTGAGGAGGACGGGCGAACATATAGTCCAAAGAGTGGTTGCCACGATAAGTGTATACAGGCCTAAGGCGATATGAGCTTGAAAGAAGGAGACAAGGAAGGAATAAATGGCTAACCCTGTAGTAGCGATTGCAAGATGGTGCGGTTTAAATTCAAGTCAAGAGTGTCAAATATGACATTTCTTTCGTACTGAGAAAGGTCGGTCGAGGGAGATTCCATGTTATTTGTCGAGCGGGAAAGTCGAAAATCTCCTGTTATATGGAGCGGAGCCTCTGACGCATTTCTTTGGATCAAGAAAAGGGCAGGGATTCCTGTAATCGCCACATACGTCTCTACTAGTGTTCCTAGTACTATAAAATATCACAAAAAATTAACGTTAAATCGAGGCCGAGGCTGTGTGCTTCCATTACCCTGCGGTGCTGACTACGAGATGTATATGAGTGCCTCAATACTGATTTGGTCGCAGAGAAATGTACCTTTTGACCAGGAATGATGCCGTATAAATCCACCGGAAAGGAGGTGAAACCTAACAACTACCTTGATAGTCCCATGGATCTTGACGAGTTGTTATGATCCAGGTCTTTGCGGTAGTTCTTGTATGGTGAGCTATTGATGCGGCATCAGTCTTCCTGTTCCGCGAATGAATAGAAAGATTACCAGTAACTGAAAGATCATCATCTTTGTTACGACATGACGCGATCCTTTATTGTTTCAGTCGAGTAGAGTAATCTCATAAAATCGTAATCAAAAGGGTAACCACCACGCCCGAATCCCAGGAGCAGCGGCTTGGCTTGCGTCCCCATAGCCAAAGGACGACAGTACAGACCCAGAGTCAAACGATAATGGTCTCCCGCTTCCTTGTCGCATTTGGCTTAGCAAAGAGCCGTGGTCCCTCAGGCCTGTCAACTTAGTGATTGTCTGAAGTCGAGCTGTCTGCAGTGCGTCCACGAGCCTGCACGGTGTCGCTGAAGCTGAGCCCGTTTTGGCTGAAGAATAAGAGGAAGATCTTCTTTAGTAGAACAATTCAGTCGGTTCAGGCTGGCGTGTTCGATTAAGCGCAACATTTAGCCACGGCGCCTTGGACAAAGAACTAATCCCCCCCTGGGGACAATATACCTTGCGATAGGTTTATAGAGCTCGAAGTTTTGAGACGCCGAGTAGATGCCAGATATCCCGCGACGAGCAGGTTTATGAAGTACGTGTTCTAGGTTCAGGAAACTTACATCGGATACTTCCCTATATTTTGTTACCGCTATGATAGTTCAGATTTCAGGATGGATATGCTTGAGCGTCTGGAAGAGCCTTGGTATTATGATATGGCTGCCGAACGAGGAACGATTGAAACGTGGAAGTGAAATGATAAATCAGAGCCCCGGCAAATCCGGGAGAAGGAGAAGGCAAATACCAACAAATATAGCGACCCTTCTTTCCTTCCTTCTACATTCTGTAGACTCAGCATATTCAACGTCCACTATCAGCGCTTCCTCTACTGTGACCGCGCACATACGATTATGCGACGAGTGTCTTCGAAGATCTACATCATCTTTCCTAGAGAAGGACCCAGCGAATCAGAGTGAGCTGTGGTAAGAGAATTCTGATACTTTGTCGTTGCATGAGCTTACGGTAAACTCAAGCCAACTTCTTGAATCCGGCATTCAATGGCTCGCCCTCTCTTGCTATTTTCATGGCGGTGTTCACATCCGGATGATAGCCATCACATTTGGCAAGGATATTAATGATTTCGTTCTGGGTCGTTCAATGACTCCTCGTTTGTGACGGTGAGGCTACGACTATGCTACGGGGTAAAGGTGCGTTTGGTTTCTCTTCCCTTGGACTCGTGTTTATTGACCTAGGCTATATGGCCAGTCGCCTACCGGTAACTTGTGGACTCAGATGAGCGAAGAACGGCGCAAGCGTGACGAAGAAAGAGTAAAATCGTTACGCCTTCTACAGCTGCGTCTATGGCCGCATCCAAGCAGACTATATGCGCTATCGTCTCCTCCCCAGGCCATTCCGTCGAAGTTTGTTGCGATGCATCTTGCCTTTGTACAGGTGTAGTCCCCCGGATTCCTAGGAGACATACAAGTCGGGTAGATTCAGAGGTCAGTTTTATATCTCCTTTTATCCTCAAATCGCGCTAATAAGGGCTACAGCTTATTATTCTCATCCCGAATATGCTTGGGTGTATCGTATGATCAAGCCGTTGTCTACTTGTTGTCATTCAAATATTCATCTTCCCGGCCTCCTCGCAACCTCCTTGTGTTCTTGACGCCTAGCCACAGCTTGGATGTGTGGACGTAATGGCTTCGTTGCTCGAGTACTATGGGCATATACTCCTTTCTGCGACAACGAGCAAATGAATATCATATCCCAAGCTGTAGGTTCAAGGAGGTAAATCTACCCACCTTTGTCCTAGGAAGTCGCTTTGATGTTGACTTAATTTTGCCAGGATATAGCTCCTACTCTCTCGCCACAATATCTCTAACCATGCCTTTCTTAGTTCTGGGGCACACTCCGTAATGACATGTATGCATCCGGTGTTTACCTCGACTCTATAGCACCATGTAGCTGGAGATTTGTTCTTTGGTGACGATAGAAACCTTTTGGCCTCTCTAAAGGTTCGGACCGCAGACAAGATTCGGTGACGGGGGCCGTCGTTACACGGTCAAAAGACCCAGCCTGATTGCCGCCCTCTCACCGTCCAATACCATTTCGCTGTGGGTGCAGATTCCTATCAAGCGCATGATATATTACGGGCGGTCTATCGTTTGATAATCCCCCACGATATCATGACATCCAGGACTCTCATAGTCAACGCTTCGACCGGCGTCGAGCTGTCCTACATAAAACAGCGGCGTGCCAGCCCAACCGTCGTATATCACCATCTTTGCAATCCACGGTATGATCTTTACCAAGGGTTAGTGCCGTCGTATTTTCTTCTTGAGCCGCCACTTACGCCACATTTCCAGAGACTTTCCAGCGAGTGATAGACCTTACTCCATCAAAGGGCGTCCGCTTTGTCGCGCTCAATAGGCGTCATTTCCCTGGTACAACACCACTCTCCGCGGGAGAATTCGTTCTCACTCAAACCGGAGGTACCGACTATTCTCAGCGCGAGGCACTGGTCGAGGCTCGGGGCACGAGATTGCCCTCTTCATCGATACCTTCATACAGAAATTCAACGTCCCGTCCATCTCGAGTAGTGGCGGCGTCGCACTTCTCGGATGGTCTCTCGGCGCGACCTTTGTTCCCATCGTGATCTCCAGCGTAGATACCCTTCCACAGGACGTCCGTCGTCGTCTGAGTGATTACATGCATTCATTGATTCTCTATGGTACGCCTTTGCTTTTTCGAAGAATTACTCGGACTCACTGATAACCGCAGAACCCGCCCCGATTGCACTTGGGTTACCTACCCCTAAGCAGAACTGGACGTTCCACGTCGACACCACCGTGCCAGAGAATCTTCGTCTACCGGCGTTCGGGAAATGGTTAACATCCTATTTTCACCATGCCGACATCGTTGGGCACGACCACGACAAATGGTCGTGGGTTTTAGCATCCCCCAATCGTACTCCCACGTTCTTCAATGACATGCCTCTGTCGATTCAGTGCTACGGGGAGGATGCAGCCACGGACCTACCGTTTTTGTTCTTCTTTTCGAAACAGATCTTGGCGGCGTATCGTAAGGCTTTCTTTGACCCAGGAGTGTTCCCGAGCATGAAGCGAGCGTTTGTCTGCGGAGACAAGACGTGTGCTTTTGGTATCCCTGGTTTATAGGCGGTGCAGGAGGACGAGAAGGAGCTGAGGACTGCGGATACGGACATGGTTAAGTATAGGATTATCCCGGGGGCTAATCATTTTGTACGTATCTGTGCACCATCTGAGATCAGGACCTTATGTTGCATTTATAGGTGCACTGGGATGATCCGGAAAAGGCGCTGGATGTGTTCATTGCTATGGCATGGACTGCGGCTGAAAGCTGTTCTTTTTAATGATAACGGTGTACTAGAGAATCTGAAACGTCAACAACACGAATACTGAATACAATGAAGACATGCATAGAGTTCAATGGTTCTTTGTCAGTCAGTAGAAATGATGGTATCTTCACGTCGCCTTGATACGTTGACTGGCAAACGCAAGAAGAGGAGTATCGCTGTACATTTTGATAGCTCCAGAGGAACTCCTCTAAGTGGCTGACTATCCGATACTCCTGGCCTGCCCATCATATGTTCTGAGATGGCAGTGAATGGTTTACGGTTCCAGATACCTGATAATTGCAGGAAGAGGCCTTTTATTCTTTCCTCAAAGTTCTTAGAAGGTGCAAGCACCGATATCCACTCTCTTCGGTATTTATTACACTAACCCGTTGCGTCGCTAGCTTCCAAACAGCTTTGCGTTAAGTCACTACCGCTCATTTTTGGCTTTCCTGGACGCGGGTTTGTCCCCGTTCATTTCCTGCCTATGTTCTCCGTCCTTACTTCTTGACAGCGTAGACTTTTAGATACGTAAATGAAGTCAACAAACCATCGTATCCCCCCAACATTTGGAATTGGTCACGCTGTCGCGCACATGGACCATCCAAACATAATGTCGGTTTATCTCAGTACTCCAACAACAGACTCTGATATATTGTAACAGAAAGCGGACGTTCGTGGCTTACTTTGATAGCAGATCAAGGTTGGTTTCGCGTATGGTAATTCAATTGACAATTTGATAACCTGAGCCTTGCTAGCGAGTCGCAGTCGTCTGCAGAGGCTATATTGAGAATGATGATCGCCTGAGGAATCGCGACGATTTGTGTTGCATTGATCCTCCTCATGATTTCTGCAGCACTTGTCGTCTATTGGGCGACGAGAAGAAGGCGCAGTGGTGCTTCCGCACCTTCTCAACGTTTCGTTCCTGGTAGGGAAAGGCGAGCTGCCTTTTATGAACAAAATGCCCTTCATGCTGCCGCGGGAAAGGAACAGAAGCCGTCTTATTGTTCTGGAATGCTTCCTGTATAGTTACAGTCAAAAAAAGTGCGTTGACAATGAACTATGTTTCCGTGTTGGAATGAGCCAGCGCCGCTGGAGTGTCATAGGACGGTCAACAACTGCGGAAATCAAGTACCAATTTACAGCTGTTTGCACACAGCTTGACAGTAGCGGGCGTTTTGCGCGAGAGAAGAGAGTGATCTGGACTTCGTCATAAACCGCGGTTTAAGGGTTTGATGACGCGTTTCTGGGTGGTTTATGGCCATTTCGGCGATCTCGGAGGCCATTTCATGCGCTTGAAGTCCCCAAAACACGGTTTATGACGAAGTCCGAGCTTCTTTTCATCATCGTGGCACGAAAACCACCCTGACTGTCAAGCTGTATGCAAACAGCTGTAAACGTGCTTGAACTTGACCCACTAAACATCCTAGTAGACGGTGTAAATGCTCTTCCACAAATTAATAGTCAATTCCTGTTCACTTTTGTTTCATTTACACAAAACACCACGCCACAGAATCCAAGAGATGTGAGTTAGAACCCCGATCCTCCTCGGTGACGCCATATCACGACAGTGGACTTACGGTTCCTCGGACATCCTATGCAGAAATATGCGATTGGATATTAGCTCCCTCAGCAGGTGTGTTTGCACCAGCGTCCTATCTCCTTTGGAAGCGAAATAGTCAAAGTCATTGTTGAACTGTTGGCAGCTGCGGTCGCGCACCCACCATCATTTTCGCAATATACGACTGAACGAGTACGAATATTCGGGCCCCTCTACTAGTCCCACTGAGAATAGCTCTTCTGAATGGCGCTCAAAGCTCAAGTGGCGGCTGAGATAAAATATCTCTTGAACCTTAAGCACAACGGCTAAAGCATTATAAGCGTTGCAAGTACCTGATATCCGAAACCAAACTTTTCTTTTCATTCAGCTTCGAGAGACGTCCCAGAAGTGCGTGGTTTTGTGGAATATTTTGTTCTCCATCCCCATTGTATAATAAGCAACAGAGAATCGCTCAAAATCTGAAGCATTACAGATGAAAGACATACCTAGTCCTGCCCGCACTGGTTATGGGAACGTACCCAGTAGTACTGAATATGGGCAACCTGGCATGATGAGGGGAGCGTCATCGTCCGTAATCCCGGTACTGCATCCCAATTCGTAACTTCACCTTAATTCTTTAAGGTGGCCCAAGAACTGGAAGCGTTCATCACTTGATGACAATCCACCGTATGTCCCTTTTCTTCAAAGAAGAACTTATAATATTGACGTTGCATGTAGCCCGCGCAACTTCACACTAGCTCTCGCATGGGGATTATTGGGGCTCCTCATTGTAGTAACTGTGTTCAGGTGCTGGCTTCGTCGCAGGACCGCGACATTTAAGTCCAATGTAAGCTCAGCAGGTATTTTGCCTACGGAAGAACCGGAGAGCAGAGACGTGATCAAAATGATCGAAGACGCACCTCATCGTTACGGCTCTAATTGAATAGACGGATAGAAGGATTGTTTCTCTACGTACGTTATATTACATCCTGTTGATAATTGTTCATATATAAAGTTTTTAATTTACGAGAGCAAAATACTGCAATGGCACGATAACCTCCGTCAACAGTGCTGCTTTTCAATATCAAACGTTGTCCATTCCAGACTTCCATACGTTTCCAACGAGTAAGTGGAGTCTTCGACGTCTCGATAGACGACGACAGTCTCCGGCATTTTTGCCATGAATTGGCTTAGATCGGAGCTGTGGTCCCATGTCAACTTGACTATCCTTTGAAATCGAGCTGGCTGCAACGCGTCCGACGCTACCAGCCATATACATACATGCGAATCTAGTGGCCCGGCGTAGTGTCACTGAAGTTGAACCCGATTTAGTTCAGGAATACGAGAAAGATCTTCTTTAGAACCTGTACCACAAACAATTTAGTCGGTTCAGGCTGGCGGGTTCGATTAAGCGCAAAACATGGCCGTGGCACCTCGGACAATGGTGAGTAAACTGAGTAGATGCTAGATATCCCGACACGAGTAGGTTTACGAAGCGCATGTTACCCCTAGTAATAGGTTCAGTACGCCTGGCATAACAAACTTCCGCATATTTTGTTGCCGCTATACAACATTTAGATCATATGAGAATAGAAAGGAGACAACCATTTCCTGCTCGTAGGCTTCCAAGCTGAGATGGACGACTTGGACATAAGAACACGTCGGAAAGCATTTGACAGACGCGCAAGGTGCATTAGGTCAAGAGGATCCAGTAATTGGAGGATCTTTGCCACTTATGGGCAAAAATATCAAGAAAAAACGCGCATATAACCGCGTACACATCGAATTCCTGTCGTGTCGTTTGCATCCGAAGTATTCTACGTCTCTTGTTCGCTTTAGTCATGTATGAAACGCTGGATACGTCGTACGGAGAGCAAATACGTGATGGAAGGCCGGAAGAAAGAAGAGCGAACATTGGAAATTTGAAATCCTGCAAAATGCGACTGGATCACATGCTTTGATCCTGTGGCGATCCGGGCCGAGAGTCAGACTTTGATCTCCGTTCTGTCCGATCGCCTGCACATTCTGTGGATGCCTACTGCCTCGTTCTTCACAAATTCTTCAAGCATTTCTGTCTACGTGACAGTCAGCTTTAAAAGGCCGAAGCCGAGGTTTGTTTTCACTTTGCCACAACATGTCTGATGCTAGGTTCCCAATTGTCAGCTGCACGCTTAAGCACTTAGTTTCTAGTCTCTCGTAGACAGACGACGATATCAACCTAATGACGGATAGGGTGGACGGTTGATATGTACTTAGTTTCTACAGCCTGATCAAACACAGTACAGATACTAAAAATTGAGAGTAGGTCATCTTGCGATCGATTGCTCAACAGTTTCATGTACACCTTTTCTCGGCGCGCGTGGGTATCTGGAGCTGGGCTACTCATATCACGACTTGAACCCGCTCATATTGAGGCGGGCTGCTATACAGACTGATCCCTTAGAAGGATAAGTGTCGATTGACTCGATTCCCAACCTTGCAAGCCCACCAAATACTCTTTTGAACTATTGGCAAAGACCCAACGGCCTTCTGTTGCGTCAAGAGCTTTCCAGAAATATCTATCGTGGATGCCATAAAAGGTAAGCTCTATCCCGTCTTTTGTGTTCACTCGGATCTCAGTGACCACTGTTTCACACAGCCCACCAGGCAGTGTTCGACTGCGCGCGTACAATTGACAGTGGATCAGCGATTAAGCAAGATTACTCGCGGGACTGATCACAGAAGGTGTTCAATGTTCATTGCCATGGAATCAGTTGTGATGTGAAGCTTACGCCGTTCCATGATAAAGGCGATTTGAAATCATCAAGAAAGCTAAAGCAAGATGTGCAGAATGTGACATAGGCATTGCTGCGACAGACCGTTAGAGTCCGAATCGTCTCTATTGGTCACTGGAACCGATGTCACTCCACGTATTCATCGACTAGGAGTCATGACAAGGGGAACCTGTCGCTGTTATTGCCCCACACATGGATGGAAAGAAATGACCCTTTATCTCACTGCGGCTTCCTTCGATCTTCTGATATATTATCACAGAGAGCGGGTGCTGGTAACGTGCTTGAATAGCAGATCATGGACAGTACCGATTCAATTAACGATCTGATAATCAAGCGCTACTCAATTGGTACCCCCCTTGATCTCTGCTGCAACTCCTGTCTACTTGGCGATGAGAAAAAGGCCTTCTATACCCTTTCAACCTTTTATTCATGGTTGGGAAACGCGTGCAATGCATCCAAGTCATCCCTCGAATCCAGAAAACGGTTTTCACGGTTGGTACTCGATTTTACAAGTTACAGCCTTGAACCTGCACGCCATCTCACTCAAGTAGACTGTTCAGGATGCGGTGTCGACCCGTTATTCTACACTCAAACAGAGCTTGGTAATATTCTCACAGACAGCGAGTTTTCGCCACTGTCCTGATAGAAGGACAAGGCTTGAAACTTTCGATCTTCGATGCCAGAACATATTGATACAGAAGACACTGCCTTGATCGTTACAGGCATCTTCTCGTGATTTATGCTACGAACATTCTCTGTTCGTTCATCGTCCGCCTATACCTTTTTGCCTTTCGTTCTTAGATGATCATTATGATCGTTGACATCGGAAAGGTCAAAGTCCCGTCGACTTCATAGGACGTAATATCCTCCTCGTGACATATTATTGAGCTTGTAGGTGCTAATTTGGGAACTGAAATCTAAATTCTATTGAAGAAGACCTGGCCGGTACGAAATCTCTTTCAAGTGGCTTCTGAACTGTCTAAGTAATAAAACACGGGAAGGCCGGGTATACTTTCGTCCTAAAATGAAAATCACAAGATTTCATGATGATCTCGCGGAAGACGATGATAGCCCAGAGAAGAGACGACACGTATCTCGTGTTTAGGGACATGCAAGAGATCTATAACAGTTATAAGTATAACCGGTATCGAATATCTCTGTTACAGTCCTTCTTTCCACACAGCCAACGTTCCCCTGGTGCGTCAGTACTATTCCTCGTCATTCTAAGCATGCCCATCGAAGTCTAAATGAAAAGTACTAGGCATCTAAAGCAATATCTTGTACTTATCAACTTCGAATGGTCCAATCAAGCTATTTGCCTTCATTTGGCATAGGGAAGACAACGCATACTTGGCACTGGTTCAAGGGGCGCGATTTTGACGAAGGATGTGAATGCATAAGGTTTGTAAATTACTTTGCTGAAGCGTACGGATAAATTAAATAACCTACTCGTGCAGTAAACAATTGCCATTCGAAAGCAACGTGGCGTAAGTTGTATCCGTTGAACAAGATCAATTATCATACTCATCCTCAAGCAGGGAATGGAACTCAGCTCTTGTGGTTGCGTGGATTTCATTAGGGTTACTTCTTTTCGTAGCCGGATTCAAGTGCGGCCGTCGTCGATGTCGCAAGATTACGGACATTGAGTCGAAGGCGGTTCATGCGGATGTCAAGCCACCCATGGAAGATGGGAAGAACGTAAAGACTGGGAGTCAGATTATGACCGGAGTCGTCGATGACTTTCCGTTGGCGTAGCATGATTGAACAGGTACGAACTGCTGGCAGACATCCGAATTTCGTACCATAAACCCACGTGTTTGCTTTATATACTTACCTACCGTCTTGTCCTTTCTCACATGTTCAAACCATAGATACTCGAAATTTCAATCGTTTCACCGCCGCTGAGTGCGACTGATATATGTAGACCTCAATACACACTTTATCATATTCCTCATGCTTCGTACGTGGACATTCATGTCATGAGGTATTGTCTATTCAATACGCAGTCGTTTATCCCTCACTGCCACCGATTGAACGTACTTATAACTCATGCCTCGCTACGAATGACGCGGAATATATATATATTTAAATGACTTGGTCGTCTGAGTTACTACGTCTGAGTTCAAGAAGGCGTTGGGCTAGCCAGTCCCAGTCTGGATACATCTATAATAACCAATATCCTGAGTGTAATAAACGACGTAGATAGGTATATTTAATACGAGAACATAATTACCCAAACACGAAAGATAAGTGTAAAGTTTTCGATGTCAAACAATTTCCC
Organism: Armillaria cepistipes; assembly: GCA_900157415.1. Lineage (NCBI taxonomy): Eukaryota > Fungi > Basidiomycota > Agaricomycetes > Agaricales > Physalacriaceae > Armillaria > Armillaria cepistipes. Next base: position 1,305,844 of record FTRY01000009.1, read on the forward strand.
TTCCATGCCTCCCATACGATCCCATCGAGATCACGGAGTCTTCAGCATCCCGACAGGCGACGGCAGTTTCCCGCTTTCTTACTATGAATCTGCTCAGAGCAGAGCTGCGGTCCCATGTAGAATTAACTATCGCCTGACTGCCGGGGTTTGAATTAGAACCTACTGCAACTCGTCCAATGAGTAGCGTAGGGGCGATAACCTACGAGGACATGATAAGCTCAGTTTCTCCGACGATAAAAATGAAATACACGGAAGCCTCACCTTAATATATGCCATGATCATATCGGCGTAATACGCGGAGCCCAGATTCCTTGCCACCAGGGCCAGGTACACAATCAGCGTCAGTGAATACATCGCTGAAGATTCGATCACTATTTCGATAATCCTCCCGTATGAGCTCACTCCTGACGCCAGGCGAACAATGCGGTACACGATCAAGAGTGTACACAGAAGAGTCGTTGCCAGCGTCAGGGACAGATAGATCAAGGCCCAATCAATATCTGCTGCGAAGACTCCGGTGTTGCCAATATCGCTGGTCGTATTGATGAAGGTGCTGCGGATCTGCATGGACTTTGCGACTACGATCATTAATCAAGGAGCACGTAGCAACAACGAGGAAAAACTTACTCGTCCCGGCTATGGCACAAAGACCAGGGATAAAGATAATCAGCCATTGACGTCCCCAGAATACCCAGCAACGCCATATCTAAGAGTTTAGAGTAAAAGAGTAAGCGTTGAGAGATCGAGACGGTTGAAAGGGAAGGCGTACAATAGTAATATCGACAATAAATGTACTCAGACCGCCGCCGATGCCTATCACGAGTTGGGACGTTCTCCACCAGGGACTAATGGCTTGGAGTGCAAAGAAGACGGTGAAGAAGTTGTCCCCGTTCTGGATGAATGCACGCTGCTGGTACGCCCAGTCAACCCCAAAAGCGACTGTCGTGAGAATATATAGAGTAATGATAACTGTCATCAAGAACGCGTTGCCTGATTTTTTAGAAGAAGAAACTGGATGAAATATTCGATTAGTGCATGGGTCATTTGAGGAGGATGGGCGAGCATATACTCCAAAGAGTGATTCCTACGATAACTGTGTAAAGGCCTACGGTTATATAAGCTTGACAGAAGGCAAACGAAGAAGGCGTAATGAGCTCACCGTGTAGTAACGATTCCAAGATGATACAGTTGAAATTCAAGTTAAGGCTCTCAAATATGAGATCTCTTTCATACTGAGGAAGGTCTGCCGGGGGGGAATCCATTGTTATGTGTTGAGAGGGAAAGTCGACGGTTCCTTGATACTTATACGGAGCGGAGACTCTGTGGCGTATTTTTATGAACCAGGCAAGGGACAGGACTTCCTGGTATCATCACCGCATACGATTCATTTGGAGCAGTGATCTTGCAGTGATCCTAGTGCTATGAAATATCACGAAAATCAATGCCTAGGCTGTGTATCATGATTCGATCTTCAAGAGCGGGAAGTCCAACGGAAAACTGGAAAACTAGATTGATTCGCCACCTTGTCGCCACCTCTGATGCCGGCGATCAGAGTGCGGCAAAGCCGGCTAAGGCAAATACAACCAAACGATACAGCCATTCTTTCATTTCTCCTCTGAGCACTCACCTTCCTCTACTGTGCCCGCGTGCCTACGATAATGGGGCGTGTGCGTTGGAGGAGCGAGATCCCTGGAGAAGATTGCGCCGCCTATTCGTGAACGTCATTGAAGTTGAGCCGTGGTAAGGAAAATCTGATATTTTGTCGTTGCATGAACTTACGATGGCCTCAAGCCCAAGATCTTGAATTTGGTGCCGATGGCACTCACCTTTTCTTTCTCTTTGCATGGCGGTGGCTTTATACCGACGATACTCAGCACGGTAGCAAAGATATTGACGAGTTCGTTCTGGGAGTCGTTGAATAGCTCCTCATCTATTTCGGTAGGGCTACGGGGCCAAGGTGCGTTTGGTTTTTATTCCCTCCTCGTGTTTATCGACTTCTCATGTAGCCGTTCGGTAGACCTTGACCGTAGGACTCTGCTGAGCGAGGAACGGTGCAAGTTGACGAATAAAGAGTAAAAATTGGTGCGCCTTTTATAGTTGCGTCTGTGGCCGCAAAGTATTAATGGTAAACAAGTAGGTTATCTGCGTTACCGTCTCCTTTCGAGGCGATTCTGTGGAAATTTTGTTCCCACGCATCTTGCCTTTGTACAGGTGTAGGACCTCGGATGGCCATGAGAAACTGTCGGGTAGATCTAGAGGTCAGTTTTCTACATCCTTCTGTCCTAACTCACGCTAATGGGCCGCAGTGTATTCATTATCATTCGTAACATACTTTGATGTATGATCAATCGATCAAGCCTGGGTCGTTATCCAACGTTATCATCCATCACACAGAATTGCGCGCGGACACTAATTGTGCGAATAATGTCAATTTCGATCCGGGCAAGAATATACTGTTACACGAACAACAAACACTGGAGTTGGCGTCTCGTTCGTACCCAGGCTTGTTCGCCAACCATTGACTGACTGAAGTAATACTGAACTGCCAGAACTGGGGGAAAGAACTGCGATTATCATTCGAGGTAGGAGGGAAATCCAACGTACCGAAATCTGTTACCGTCGCGGCACTAACCGCGGCATAGCTTTTGGCATTCTCTTCGTCGTGCTCTTCGAACTTGAAATAACGAATGAACGACGTCATCCCCTCTAGGCGGTAATGAAGAAAGAATCCCCAAATGAAGGCCGTTGAGCAAGATTACTCGTGGGGCTGATCATTTCAATGTACGTATCTATCTGTCAAGCCCATCGTCTCATCAGCCGGCAGCGCAGCTTCAGTACTTCCTTAGCACGTTCTCGGAGACCACGCCCATGTAGCATCGGGTTAGACTCTCAGATACGGGAATGAGTCGTAGTCTCCAGCCACTCCTTGGATGTGGAAGTTCCGGCCCACCACACATACGGGATGCAATGTCATTGTATCTCGCCCATGCTTTTCTTCGATAGCCTCTGATATATAAGCAGTGAGCACATACGTTCATAGCCTGTCTTAACAGGTCAGGGTCAATCTCCCATATGCCCAGCCATATGCCGATTCAATTGACAATTTGAGCGCTCGCAGTTGTTGATATTGATCATGGTGAGCCGCGGTCTTTTGATGCGACCTCATAGTACCTTCGCGCGACAGAGAAAGAGCATTACATGGACGGACAACAACAAAGCGTCTCTACACCGCGCGACGTGCAACCTTTCGTTCAAACCCGTATGAGCCTTTGCGGTCACGATGCATGGCTTGTTAGGGCTGTGGACCCGGCTGTCCTTCATTGGAACCTGGCGCTGGCACCACCTCTTGATCTCTGGAGCAATTTCTGTGATATATCATTATTGCAATTAGGACCTCCAATCCCAGTTCCATTGAAGAAGACTCGGCGGAGACGAAATCTCTCCGAGTTGCTTTGAAACAATCTGGTAAAACACCGGATGGCCCGGGTACACCCCTGTCCTGAAAATTACTTCTCACAATCTCTCGTGATGATATCGTTGGAAACAATGGTAGCCCGGAGAGGGGACGGCGCGTAACCAGCGTTGGGACACATGCAAGAGCTATATAAGAGAGCGCAATTCGTAACGAAAATTCCTATTACAGTCCTTTTTCTACGCAGTAAACGTTCCCCCAGGTACGTTAAAGCATCAGTTTTGTTCCACATTCACGGCAGTCTGAATGAACGCTATTAGGCTGCTGCAGCAAATTCTTGTATCAACTATCCATGGGAAACGGTCTGAGCGGTCTATTTGGCCAGCAAGCGGGCAGTGGGGGCGCGTCGAAATGTCCTCCATCTGGATGCGAAGTAAGGTTCGTGAAATATGTTACTGAAGTGTATAGGATAATTAACATACTCTTACGGCAGAAAACGAAACCTATTCGAAAGCAATGTGGAGTAAGTCGTATCCGTCGAACGAGGCTACTCTTCATGCTCATCCAGACGTAGGGAGTGGAATTCGACTCTGGTGATTGCGTATGTTTTCTTGGGGCTACTTCTCCTCGTGGCCGTGTTCGTACGGGGACGGCGCCGATGTCGCAATAGTACGGACATGGAATCGAAGGCGCTTCATTTCGCCGTCAAACCACCCGTAGAAGATGGGGAGAATATGAAGGGCAAGACTATGCTCGTACCCGTCGAGGTCGCGCCGTCGGATTAGCCCGATTAAACAGGCACGAATTGCTGACAGATATTCGTACCGATGAATTTCCTTTCAATCGTTCTTACATATACTTACTTACCCCCTTTCCTTGCCGATTGACTATATACTCCAACCGTAGTAGATACTCGGACACATCAGACGCTTTCACCCTCGCTGCGCAAGGCTGAGAGATATCTACCTTGGAGCTCTCTTTATTTCTTTAATCACCCTCATTCATAGCTTCGTAGGTGTACTTGATCTCGTGGGACACAATATATTCAATACACAATCGTTCATCCACCCTGCGTCCGACTGAGTGTGCTTATATCCTCGTCTCGTTACGAATTGCGTTGAATACCTTTCCCTGTACATATCTAATTGACCTGGTCATTTGAGTTACTACGGTCTGAGTTCACACGAAAGTATAGGGGGAATGAAATGGGAGATACAGTCCCCTCTGGATATATCCTATTACAACTCAAATTCAGAGGGATTAATTTACAAAGTCCATGGGTATATTTAATATGAGAACATATATACTCGAACGTGAAAGATGATCATATCCTCCATCAACAGTGCAGGTTTTCATTGTCAAACGCTTTCCATTCACGACATCCCATAGGATCCCAACGGGGTAGTGGAGTCTTCAACGTCCCGACAAACGACGACGTTTTCCCGCTTTCTTACTTTAAATCGACTCAGAACAGAGCTGCGGTCCCTTGTCGAATTGACTATTGCCTGACTGCTGGGATTTGAATTCGAACCCGCTGTGACGCATCCGATGAGTACCGTAGGGGCGATAACCTACCATTATATATAAAGGTCAGTTTCCCGACAGAAGAAGACGCCCTTACAACGAAGTCTCACCTTAACATATGCCGTGATGATATTGGCGTAAAAACTGGATTCGAGATTCATTGTCATTAAGGCCAGGTCCACGATCGGTGTCAGCGAATACATTGCTGACGATCCGATCACCATTGCAACAGTCTTTCCGCATGAGCTAAGTCCTGATGCCAGGCGAACAATGCGGTACACGATCAAGAATGTACAGAGGGGGGTCGTAGCGAGCGTCAGAGAGGCACAGATCAGCGGCCAGTTAATATCTGTTGCGAAGCCTCTGGTGTTGCCAATATCGCTGGTCATATTGATGAAGGCGCTGCAGATCTGCAGGGACCTCATGACTGCAATCATTACTGGAAGAGCACATAGTAATAACCAGGAGAAACTTACTTGTCTCGGCTATGACACAAAGACCTGGTATAAGAACAATTAGCCATCGACGTCCCCAGAGTACCCAACAACGCCATATCTAAGAAGACTGAGCATTGAATGATTGACACGGTGATTGGAAGGGAGAACATACAAGAGTAATATCGACAATAATTGTGCTTATACCACCGTTAATGGCGCTCACGAGCTCATACGCCTTCCACAAGGGTCCGACAGCTTGCAGTGCGACAAAGACGGTGTAGAAATTGTCTCCATTTTGGATAAATGCACGCCGTTGGTACGCCCAGCCGAACCCGAAAGCGACTGTTGTGAGAACGTATAGAGTGATGATAGCTGTTAGCAGGAACACGTTCCCGGATCTTTTGGGAGAAGACACTGGATGTGATCAGTGTATTGGACGACTGAGTAGGAAGGGCGAACATGCAGTCCAGAGAGTGATTGCTACGATAACTGTGTAAAGGCCTACGGTCATATGAGCTTAAAAGACGGAAGGCAAGGAAGTAATAATGGGCCAACCTTGCAATAACGATTCCAAGATGGTACGGTTGAGGTTCAGGTCAAGGCTCTCAAATATGAGATCCCTATCATATTGAGGAAGGTCGGCGGGGGGAGATTCCATGTTATGTGTCGAGCGGCAAAGTCGATGGCCAGCCTGATACATGTAGCAGAGCCTCTCGCGTATTTCTGTGATTCCAGAAAAGGTCAGAGATCCTTAAAGTCGCGACGTACATTTCATCCATAGCACAGTCCTCCATGTTCTATCAAATGTCAAGAAAATCAATGCCTGGGTTGTTGTGTTCCATTACCTGACTACGTGATAAATATGAGCTTCAATAGTGATGGTCGAAGAGAAAGATACCTTTCGACCAGGCACGACACCTTGTAAATCCACCGAGAAGGAGGCGAAGCCCAGTTTGTCTGTTAATGCGGTTTTATGATAGCTGTGTTGTATGTATCATATTAAGTGAATCAGATATCGATAATGCTCTGTCTCGTTTCCCAACTCCCGAGGGCCCTCGGCCGAGATCCAGCTCTTCGACACTTAGAAAAATGAACCACTCAAGAGCCTTTGGAGCAGGTAAGACTCGAAAAAGTGCTATAGATAGCGAAGCTAGGATAAGGCTAGCAGAGATTGTGGTTTAAGTTAGATCGCCGGTACCACGACCACGTGGGACAGCGCAAGAAACTATTTGCGGAATAAATCAAGGGCAGACGACGTGGAGAGCTGAAGGACAGTCACTGTTGCCGACAAAGGCTGAGATAGAATAGCGGGTTCACTATACCTTGGATGCTTAATAGAACAATGCTTTTCAGACACAATCTATCAGAGTGGTAATTTAACAGCTATTTAATATCAGCGACGCAGAGATAACATACTTCCTTTGCACCTAGATCGAGGCTCGATCCAGGATGGAAAATAGTCTCGAGTTACTATCCATGTGACATGTCTTTGCGGCAGTACCAGTATAGTGTGCTAAGCACATATCTCAAAGTAGATGCGCTTGATCATCTAGAAGAGCTTTTGGTGTCATGACGAAGCTTAAGATTGCCCCCGGATTGAGGCAGAACTGAAATGAAACGTAGGCGATCAGAGTTGGATCGGAGTGCGGCAAAGCCGGCCAAGGAAGGACAAGGCAAACACCAACAAATAGAGGGTAATTTATTCCTTCCTCCTCCCCACCTTTACCCCAGCTGACTCAGTTTCCTCTACGGTGCCCGCGTACCTACGATAGTGGGACAAGTGTCTCAGATGACCTAAATATTCTATCTTGGAGAAGGATGTGACTTCGATTGGCGAACATTATTGAAGGCGGGCTGTGGTATGGCAATTTTGATCTTCCGTCGTGGACTTCGGTGACCTCAAGTCCAACTTCTTGAATCTGGTATTCGATGGTCTTGCTATTATTTTTACTGTGCTCTGATACGGACGATACCCAGCATGGTAGCAAGGATCTTCGCGAGTTCGTTCTGTGAGTCGTTGAATAGCTCCTCGATGCTACAGGGCAAAGGTGCGTTCGGTTTTATTCCCTCGGACTCATGTTTATCGGCTTCTCATGCAGCCGTTCGGTAGACCTTGACCGCAGGACTCTGTTGAGTGAGGACCGGTGCACGTGGACGAATAAAGAGTAAAAAAAGGTGCGCCTTTTACAGTTGCGTTTGTGCCCGCATAGTATTAATGGTATCCAAATAGGTTATCTGCGTTACCGTCTCCTTCCTAGGCGATTCCGTGGAAGTTTTGTTCCCGCCCATCTTGCCTTTGTACAGGTGTAGGACCTCGGATGGCCAGGAGTCAGTTTTCTACATCCTTCTGTCCCTAAATCACGCTAACGGACCGTAGTACATTCATTATCATTCGTACTATACTTCGGTGTATGATCCAGCCTCTGCCGTTATTCAATCGTTATCATTCATCGTACAGAACTGCGCACGGACACTGATTGTGCGAATCATTACAATAATGTCAGTTTTCGATCCCAGCCTATTACTCGAAAAACGAACACTGGTGTCGACGGCTTGTTCGTACCCAGGCTTGTTTTCCAACCCGTGGTAGACTAAAGTCATATTGAAATGTCAGGATTGGGGGAAGGTGTGGTGTGGTATGTGTACCGGCACAAGGTCCCAATCAGGAACGGGGAAGGAACTGCGATTATTGCAGGTAGAAGTAAAAATTCATCGGGATGGGCTGCCGCGGATTATTACCGCCGCGGAGTTAACCGCGGCATGGCTTTCGGCATCTTCTTTACTCTTGAGAGCTTGAAATACTTAGCGATTGAACGGCGTCATCCCCTTTAGGCGGTAATAAACAGAGAATACCTAGATGGAAGCGGTTCGGGAAGGTTATTCGTGGGGCTGATAACTCAACGTGCGTATCTATCCGTTGAGTTCATCGTCTCCTCAGCCGCCGGCGCAGGTGCTTTTATGCTTCATTCCTTCCCTATTACGTTCTCGGAGACCACACCCTTGTAAATTCGGGTTAGACTCTACTGGAATGAGGCGAGCAAACAATAGCATCCAGCCTCTTTTCTGATATGGAAGTTTTTTCCTATCACACATATCCAAGGAAGAGGGACGCAATGTCAGTTGATCTCACTCATATTTTTCTTCGGTAGCCTCAGATAGCTCATGGCCTGTTTTAATAGCAGCTCAAAGTCAATCTCCCATACGCCGATGCAATTTGCGATGTAAGGACTCATCGAGCGCTACTCGCAGGTCGCAGTCGTTTATGTATGTTGAGTCGCGGTGTTTTGTGTTGCGTTGATGCTCCTGTTGATCTCTGGAGCGATTTCTGTCTATTGGGCGATGAGAAAATATGGCAGAAGCACGCCTGTAGCCTTTCAGCATTGCGTTCTTGACTAGCGAATGCGCGTAGGCTTATGCATGGAATGCGAAAGGATGATGTTATGCTGTCAGCGTTGCATGGAGAACTTGAAAGGAAACCCTGCCCCGCCCTCTTATTGCTATCCGACAATGCTATGAAACGCTTCCTGCTTAGTTCATAATGAACAACGCGCCGACACTCAGCCAGATTTCCGTATTACAATGGGCCACTACCGCTGTGACAGAGCGCGACATCAATTGCGAGATCAACGCATCAACTGTAGTTTATTCCCCATTCTCTCTCTTGGATGTAGCGAAACCGTTCCGGTGTGTCTACCTTTCATGAATCATCGTACCTCGAGTCCAAGGTACGCGTTTCATCGTCGGCATATAATCCTCACTACCTTGGAGACGCCGTCTTTCTCATCAAAGTGGGCTATCAATTTATGATCCCATCCTATACCCAAACCGTACCTGGTAATACTATCATGGGCGGCGTGTCTTCGTCAGTGGCCACTGTCCTGATAGAAGGGGACACTGTGCGCAAATTGTGACCTCAGATGTCAGTCAGAATCTCAGAGCATTAGATATAGAAGATGAGTACAGTCTTGATTGTCATGACCATAGGCTTACATTTTCAAAAATTCTTTCGTAGATCGCTAATACCGGAACGGTCCTGAGAGTGGCTGACTTTGCGGGACGGATCATCTTCACCGTGCTATACCATTGAACTCGTAGGTCCCAATTTGGGACCTCCGCCCACAGTTCCATTGAAGAAGACTCGACCGAGACGAAATCTCTCCGAGTTGCTTCGAAACAGCCCAGTAAAACAACGGACGGCCCGGGTTTATCTTGCCCTGAAAGGTAGTCAGAATCTCTCGTGATGACATCTTTGGAGACAATGATAGCCCGGAAAAGGGACGACGCGGAACTAGCGCTGAGGCACATGTAAGAGCCATATAAGAGTTAAAAACAACATCAGTATGTAATATTTGTGTAACAGTCCTTTCCACGCGATAAGCCTTCCGCAGGTACGTTCAAGTATAAATTTCGTTCAACATTTGGAACCTGAACGTTATTAGGCTGCTGAAGTACATTCTTGTATCAACTTTCTATGGGAAATTCTCCGAGCGGTCGATTTAGCATAGGGCCGGGGAGCAGTAAGGGCGTGGCGGAATGTCCTGGATGCGAAGGAAGGTTCGTGAAATATGTTGCTGAAGTGCATAAGATGATTAAAATCTTTGGCAGAAAACGAAGCCTAATGGAAAGCAACGTGAAGTAAGTCGTATCCGTCGAACAAGGCTACTCTTTATGCTCAATTCAGACGTAGAGAATGGAATTCGACTCTAGCGATTGCCTGGGTTTCATTGGCGTTGCTTCTTCTCATGGCAGTGTTCATACGTGTGCGTCGTCGATGTCGCAAGATCGCGGACATCGAATCGAACGCGCTTCATGGAGCTGTCAAGCTACCCGTGGAAGATGAAGAGAACATAAAGAGTCAAACCATGATCAGAGCCGTCGAGGGCGCGTCATTGACTTAGCCCGATTAAACAGGCACGAGTTGTTGGCAGACATTCGACATGCGCACCATAGACCCGTGTGTTTGCTTTAACTCGTTTTTACTTACAATATATATACTTACTTACCTCCTTTCCTTTCCATCGACTACATATTCTGACCGTAGTAGAGACTCGGACACCTCAGACATTTCACCCTCGCTGCGCCAGGCTGAGATATGTCTACGTTACTGCTCTTTTTATCTTTTTAATCACATTCATTCGTAGCTTCGTAGGTGTACTTGATCTCTTGGGACATAATCTCCTCGCGGCCGTTGTAGGGACCTGGGTACATCCCAATTCAGTCCATAGTTGTTCACCCTTTCTGTGCCCGGCCAAGCGTACTTGCACCCCATCTGGTCAAGAATGACGCAAAATACATTTCCCTATACATATCTAATTGACTTGGTGGTCAAAATTACTACGGTCTGAGTCCACTCGAGGCCGCAGGGTTAACCAAGTTATAGATACAATCCCAGTCTGGATACATCATACTGCAGCAAATATTCTGGGCGATCACGAAGTCGATAACATAAGTACAGGAACGCTAAATATAATTATAAAGTTTTCAATGTTAAACAATTTCCCTTCCATGTTTCCCATACGATCCCATCGAGGTCATGGAGTCTTCGGTGTCCCGGCAGACGACGACAGTTTCCCGCTTTCTCACTATGAATCTGCTTAGAACGGAGCTGCGGTCCCTTGTCGAATTAACTATCGCCTGACTGCTGGGGTTTGATTTGGAACCCACTGCGACGCGTCCGATGAGAAGCGTAGGGGCGATGACCTACCACAATATGCAAGGTTCAGTTTCTCGACCGAAGGAAGAACATGCACGGAAGCCTCACCTTGATATATGCCATGATCATATCGGCGTAATAAGCAGCTTCGAGATTCCTTGCCACCAGGGCCAGGTACACGATCAGCGTCAGTGAATACATCGCTGAAGATTCAATCACTATTTCGACAATCTTCCCATATGAGCTGACTCCTGACGCCAGGCGAAGAATGCGGTACACGATCAAGAGTGTACACAGAAGAGTCGTCGCCAGGGTCAGGGATAGATATACCAAGGCCCAGTCAATCTGGGATGCGAAGCCTCCGGTGCTGCCAATATCACTGGTCGTATTGATGAAGGTGCTGCGGATCTGCATGGACTTTGCGACTACAATCATTAATCAAAGAGCACGTAGCAACGAGGAGAAACTTACTCGTCCCCGCTATGGCGCAAAGGCCGGGGATAAGGATAATCAGCCATCGACGTCCCCAGAATACCCAGCAACGCCATATCTAAGAGAGAGCAAAAGGGTAAGCGTTGAGAGATCGAGACGGTTGAAAGGGAAGGCGTACAATAGTAATATCGACAATAAATGTACTCAGACCGCCGCTGATGCCTATCACGAGTTGGGAAGCTCTCCACCAGGGACTAATAGCTTGCAGCGCAAAGAAGACGGTGAAGAAGTTGTCCCCGTTCTGGATGAATGCCCGCCGCTGGTACGCCCAGTCAACCCCAAAAGCGACTGTCGTGAGAATATATAGAGTAATGACAACGGTTAGCAGGAACGAATTGCCGGATTTCTTGGGTGTAGAAACTGGATGAGATATTAGATCAGTGTATTGGACGACTGGAGGATGGACGAACATGTAGTCCATAGAGTGATTGCTACGATGAGTGTGTAGAGGCCTACGGAGATGAGCTTGAATGAAGGGAAACGAGGGGAAGGAATAATGGGCTAACCCTGCAATAACGATTCCAAGATCATACGGTTGAAATTCAAGTCAAGGCTCTCAAATATGATATTTCTTTCATCCTGGGAGAGGCCGGCCGGGGGGGATTCCATGTTATCTGTCGAGCGGGAAAGTCAATGGTTGCTTGATATATAGAGCGGAGCCTGGGTGGCGTATTTTCTGTGAACCAGGAAAAGCACAGAGATTCCCGTAATCACCACATACGTTTCAAGTGCAGTACACTGTTCCTAGCTTTATAACGTAGCACGAAAATCAACGCCTAGGCTGTGTGCTTCCATTACCCTGCGGCGCTGCCTATCTGCTAAAAATGAGCGCTTCAACACTGATTCGGTCGAAGAGAAATGTACCTTTCGACCAGGAATGACACCTTCTAAATCCACCGAGAAGGAGGCGAAACCTAACGACTCCCTTAGAGTGGCATTATGATGCAACCTGGATCAATATATCATGACCTAGAGATTACCATCAAGCGGATCAGAGATAGATGATGCTCCAAATTCCAAGGTCAACACAGCCCAGCAGTGGTTAATCCTAGTGATTCTGAATGATCTACAGGCGCCCGAAGAACACCCTCCATCGTCGAAGGACGGTTTGGTTCTGAAAGGTAAACTGATCAAGGAAAGAGTATTGCTAGTTTAACAGTGTTAGTTCGAACACGGGGTATCGCATCTACACTCTTCATCCCTAGATATGATGCAACGAGTTCGGTCCTAGCGCTATGAAACTGAGGCGGTGTCCGAAAAAATTAATTAGTTAGAGAGACTCGCTTTCAGTGTCGTTTACCCGGCATCCAGGTCTTAAGCGTTTAGAGAAAAGAATGGCTGATCGGCAGGGTAGAGCAAGTGAGCAAAGCGCTGCAAATAGCAGTCCTAAGGATAAGGCCGGCAGGGCTTTTCACGGTGACGGTGTAAGTTGGACCGGCACCGCCACCACGTGGGCACAATGTTTTTGTTTTACCTTCATTTTCCGACAGTCGCGACTGACGATCCGTCTGCTGATTACGAGCCGCTGAGTCCGATCCTCATGTGTCGGGGCTCCTCCTTAGTAAAAAAAAACTTCCTGCGCAAAATGTGAGCGGGAATCATTGCAGAAATGAGGACGAGTGATTTTGATGGAGACCCGGGAGATATGTCGCGTCCGACTTGCCCTGTTGGGCGCTCAGTTTCAAGAAAGTTCGACATAGACTCATGGAATTCTAGATCTAATGCACGCATTGATGTTTTAGTACGTTCTTTATGATGGAGGTATCACTGTCCATCGCTCAAGTTTTGATTAATTCTGTTCGAGCACTTTCTGACTCGAGTTCCTAACAGGTACGCTCTTACAAAATGTCAGACTGTTTCATCGCATCTCCGGAAATTGATATAAAATGGTAGCCCTATGTGGGTGGTACCTTCAAGTGATATTCACCTCTGAAAGTTGTCGGCTGCACTCAAGGTACGTTGTTTACTGTCATCATATATTCATGGGGCCCTCATTACATGGTAGCAGACTCTACATCTAATCACAATGGGAAACAGACCCAGTGCTTCGCCGACTTTCTCTTTCAGTAGCGTCGGCCACGAGGCCTCGTTCGTACTTGGCGTCTTTTTTACTTCCATTAGCTCATACAAATAATCTTAACAGTAATAGGCGAGCATTATTCGACTGGCCAGGTAATGGCAACAACTGCGCCTCTAGTACGGGTGCTCGCTTCGACATCTTATGGGGCATCACAATGCTACTTCTGGTTGTCGTGATTTTGCGGCAATGGTATTTGGACAAGAGGGCCCGTAAAGCCATAGAAGAGGTAGATCATCTAGTAAAAGTCGATTTGGAGAGTCAAAAGATTGCCACCAGTAATGCGCGCGGATAAGATCACGCACTACACAGCGCCTTTCCTTTGTCCGCTTTCCACTTTCCTCTGTAATTTGTATTTATTTTCATAGAGTCGAGTTCGACTAAGTAGTAGACATTCTGCTCGCCGCTAGGGAGTCCCCAGAACGAAACATGTCATAATGCCGCCCAGCGATGATTAAAGTCAAATTGAAGTTGATTGAAAGTTGATCACCACAGTGCGCCGCCGAACATCATATCAATGTTATGAATAAATTTGTAAACCGTAAAAGATCAGGTACAATCGTTGTCGCAGTTTGAATTGAGGCCAATCCCTATAGAGCCTTCGGACTGACTAAAAACGCATGCAAAGTCCCTGCCGTCGGGACAACGTCGGACCGTCTGAAACAAGAGATCACGTCCATAAGCGACGGCGCTCATCATGAAAATGCATTGTCCCAAGATCAAATATATCGCGTATCCACAAGACGAAAACAACGTGCGATCCTTGGCCCGGACCGGATGCCCATCATATCCGCCACCGCTTGGGCGGCCCGCCCTTTCAACTTCAACCTCGAACCACGATGCACATGGCTGCCGTTTTTGGTTGAGACGTCGCGCCAACAGTACCAACACCGACACCGCGACCCAAATACCTGCTGTAGCCTGTCACAGGTTATGTACTGCTAAAGCGAGCGGTATCTATCTATTTCCATTCATTCTGGCCTGGAGGCTCGTCGTTGAAACTGGACATACAACGCGGTTTGTCTAGACCGTAAAGCACAGATTATGGCGCATCATTTTGATCAAGAGTCCCAATCAGTGCCTCACTGAGTCATTTATCGCAGGCGGCAGGTACAAACAAAAGGTTTCTCGTGTAGTGCGGCCATCATAGTATAATCTAACAGCCAAAAAGGTAGACACTGTGCGTTTCAACTTCTCTTTTTCCCATTCTCTTACACTCACAGGGCCTCGATACATAGGTACGAGGGAATCGGCCTGCTAGTTTGCATTACTCGCCAACAATTATATCTCCGAAACATCATTTGATTGGTGATTCATCCAAGGCGCAGGCGGCTTCGGAATAAAGATACGCACGGTTTCGCCCCCGTCTCTATCGGGATATGGCCCGAGCTATGATATCACAAGTTTCATCATAACCAGGCGCTCAAAATGAGCAGTAACTCCCAGAAATCATGAGTTCTCCGATGTCCCGACACGCTATAAAGGCACGAAAGACTTGGAACTGATATCTTTAACTGTTCCCCTTTAGCTTGAAAAAGCTAGCGAAACGGTGCGTCATGCATTATACCTACCATTGATCTCCTTATCCTCATTGTTCTTTTGGAAGGAACAGGTTTCCTTGCCCGCATCATCTGGTTGATCTGACGAAATGGGATCAGGCCAGAGTAGAGCTTACTCTTATGCTACAGCTCCGACTCGTTGGGAAGATCTTCCTCCTAGAGGCGAAGTAGCGTCCGATTCGTCGTTGGCGTTCGTATTTCACTTCGATGCATTTTGCTTGGAGGTACTGACGGGCTTGCTATACAGAAAGAGAACGATACTCGAGTATAATCCAACGTAAGCCGCATCCTTCTGATCAATGGGCTGATATGTACTCATCCTCCTGTAGAATGTGGAATTCTTCCGCAGTTGTTGCTTATGCTTCATTCGGGTTATTGCTGCTCGTAGTCTTTTTCATTGGCCGGATTTGTTACCGTCGGCGCGAGAAACTCACAGTGGAATCCAAGGCAGACGATGTAGAGAGAGGAAGGATAGCGATATAACAGCTGTTCACCTGACGGGACACAGGATACCACCTGAATGGATGGAATCATGGATCAGCGATTTTATAGGAATATCCAGACAGTAACTTAGTATTCAATATCTGCGACGCAGAGATAATGTGCTTCCTTCAAACTTCCTTTCCACCTACCGATCTTCGCACTTTCCATCCCGGATCTCGAAATTGAAAGTCCAACGAGTTATTACGATCCACGACTTTGCGGCAATTCCAACATAGCGAAACGCTGATCCTGACAGTGCCCTGAATAACTGTATCTCTTGTTTCCCCGCCGTTTGCTATCAGAGCAATGTTGCTTCAGCCCTCAAGCTTCATATCCGCGATTGAGTAATAAGATTACCGATAACCGGAAGATCGTCATCTTTGCTATTACGAGTGATCGACATAATATTAGGGCAGTCGTCACCGTTTCAGGGCATAAGATTGAAGTCATTGCTATGGAGGTCAGCTCCTGTAGTAGCGTTCCCGACGCATTGTACAAGCAAATTTCGTCCTCTGAATTTCCCCTCATGCCCAAGTCGTCCACAAATCGCAAACGACGACCACACCCCGAGTAACTGGAGCACTGGCGGCTCAAGAAGACGGTCTCTTCTTGGCTGTGGAAGGTTTCCATCTGAGGGTGACAATACGGACCAGCGGGTCCAGCGCCACGTTGGTGTTTGGTGGTACAAGCGAAAGGATTGAGACAACGACGACGGCACGATGACGACAAGTGCTCTGAGCTTAGTCAGCACCTTATGAGGCATTCGCAAGCTCCTGCCTCAACGTCCAGGTGTTTGGCACCGGTCCGATCCTCCCGCGACCACGTGGGCCAGGTTTCGGTCGTTGTTTATAGCTTCGCTTTGCACCAGCATATCCATTTGCCTAGAAGACTCTGCGATAAGATTCCAGCAATCCTGCTCCATTGGCAGGGAGACGTGGCAAAGAGCGCTTCTCGCTGTTATCAATGTTTGATCAATGGCTCTGTTCCCAACGTGGTATATGTTGAATGTCATCCTGACTTGACTTCTTGTCAATCTTGGCGTACAGGACTAGTCACTGCATGATCATTTACGGCGTCTAGACACTTGATAAATGCGAAAGGCACAAAGTGAGGGTGCTTTTCACTCTTCCTTCATTCATCTCGACCGTGAGTGTTGGTATTTATCTATCTTCGCTATTGCTATTAAAGATGCTTCAGATTCGCTTCGCAAAGGTCCAAGTGGCTCAATATTCGTCCACAATTAACCGCTTCCAGACCTTTCTCTGCACAGGTCGTTCTACGCTTCATTCCTTCCCTACAACCTTGGTGATCCCAGCCTTGCGGCTTCGGTGTAGATTCTTATATACGCGAATAAGGTGAACACACAATATTATTCAGCCTTTCTTCAGACGGGGAAAGTTCCCGCACACTATCGAAAGATGAGGGACGCAATGACAGTCTATCTCACCGTTAATATGTTCAATAGCCACTGATATAGCACCACAGAAAGGAGGCGTTCGTGGCCTGCTTTAACAGCAGATTAACGCCAGTATTCCACATGCTCGATTCGATTGACAATTTCATAATCGTGTGCTACTCGCGAGTCGCAGTGGTTCATATCGAGCATAGTAAGTCACAGTGTTTTTTTTGTGTTGCGTTGACACTCCTGTTGTTAGAATTGCGGGGCTAAACTCAAACGAAGTGAGTAGCAAAAATGGGACACATCTGTGGCAAACGCGACATGGGGACTAACTACGAAATGTACTAGCTTATATACTACGAAATCCCCGCGGAAATAAGTAAACACGTAAGTAAATCCGTACGAGAACCAAACGGCGACTAATGAGAAGCTCGAATATCCCACACCTGTTGATCTTTGCAGTAACTGCTGTCTATTAGGCAACGGAAGACGTCGCAGTTACCCTTTGAATCCAAGGTACGTGTTTCGCGGTTGGCATCCGATCTTCACTACCTTGGAGACGCCATCTGACCCTAGCGAGCTGTCGAATCATGGTGTCACCCGGTATACCCAACCGATCTTGGTAATACTCTCACAGACGGTGAGTTCTCGCCACTTTCCTGGAAGAAGGAGATAATGATTGAACACTCCGATCTCTGATGCCAGAATATGCTGATATACTCTTGATTGTCACATAGCAGGGCGCCGGAAACTTTTTTCGCTAGGTCTCCGTGCCCGGTTGCACGCCGCCCTTGCCCGAGCTCGATCGTATCCTCTCTGGATAGAATACTGTACTATTTCGACCGTAGCTCCATGGGGTGTTACACGTTATGCTATATGGCCAAATGACTAGAGGTTCATTCACCGAAAAATGATGCAAACTTACCATATTTAGAGTGTCCGGCTGGCGCCGGACCCTAAAATTTACCATTTTAAGCACGTACTACCTCTGCGGAGGGCTTGTTACGCGTTACGAAATACCGAGAGCTTCACTTCACGAGGCCCTGTTACGCGTTATGTGAATTAACGGTCGAAATAGTACAGTACTCCGAGACGGCCGACCCTTTTTCGTGATGCATACTACCAACATGGTTTGTTCGTTCGTCGTCGGCCCATCGATCGATCGTAGACAACAGTATGATCACTGATACATCAACGGTTAAAGTCCCGTCCCACGTAGACCGTGCTCAGGTACACACAAGAACTTTCTTATAAAAACAATAGGTACCTAACGTCTGTATTTCACTCCTTCTTTCCACACAGCAAACGTTCCCCTGGTCCGTTTAAGTATTATTTTGTTTCAATATTCATACTAACGAGTCTGAATGAACATCATTAGACTGCTAACGCGATCTCTTATATCAACTTTCAATGAGAAGTGCACCAAGCCATCCTGAATTCGGCGAAGGGGCTTCGGTCGCTGGGGGAACCGCTATTAATCCGCCTGAGACTGCGTGTTCGTCTGGAGAAGCATCCGGATGCCAAGTAGAGTTCGTGAAACCCGTTACCGAAGCGCATACGATACTAATTAGCATACTCGTGTGGCAGAAAACGAATGCTATTCGAACACAATGAAACGTAAGTCGTATCCATCGAACAAGGTTAATCGTCATGCTCATCCAGACATAGGGAATGCAATTCGACTCTTGTCATTGCGTTGGTTTCATTTGGGATACTTCTTATCATGGCCGTGCTCGTATATAGGCGTCGTCGATGTCGAAAGCTTACGGACATTGAGTCGAAGGTACTTCATGCAACTATCATGTTGCCCGTGGAAGATTGGAAGAATTTAGAAAAGCAGACGATGATCATGGTCATCGAGGATGACGCGCCGTTGGTTTAGCCTGACCGAACAGGCATGAAGTGTTGGCAGGTATCCGTAGTATGGTAACATATACCCGCGTGGTTCCTTTCATTTATTCCTACTCTCACTACTCTATTTACTATGTTATTCACACTAATCTTACACTCATTCGTACCTTCGTACTATAATATTCATCTCATCACGTATATTCCATTCAATACACAGTCGTTTCACCCTCGTTGTGCCGTACTGAGCTTCGTCCTTCATCTCATTACGAATGACGCGGAATCCATTTTGACTATACATACCTAATCTACTTGGTCGTCTGAATTACTACGGCTTGAGCCCACCAGAAGGCGTAGAGCTAACCAAATTAAAGTTACAATCCCACTCTGGAAGATACATCTTATTACAACTAATATTCAGGGCGATTAGCAAACGAACTCTATAGGTCTATTTAATATGAGAACACAACTACCCGAATACCATGGAAGCGACAACAGCTATCAACAGTGTATGTTTTCAAGGTCAAACACTTTCTATTTCAGACTTCTCATAGTATCCCAACGAGGAAGTAGAATCCTCAATGTCCCGACAAACGATGTCGGTCTGCTGCTTTCTTGCCATGAGTCGGCTCAGAACAGAGCTGCGGTCCCTGGCCGAATTGACTATCACTTGGCTGGTAGAGTTTGAATTCGAACTCGCTGCGACGCGTCCGATAAGGAGGGTAGGGGCGATAACCTACCATAACAGAGAAAATTCAGTTTCTGGAACGAATAAACACAACGCAGGCTTACCTTAATATATGCCATGATCATGTCGGCGTAGTAACTGGACTCCAGATTCCTTGCCACCAGGGCCAGATACACAATCAGCGTCAGTGAATACATCGCTGAAGATTCGATCACTATTTCAACAACCTTCCCATATGAGCTCACTCCTGACGCGAGACGAACAATGCGGTACACGATCAAGAGTGTACACAGAAGAGTCGTAACGAGTGTCAGGGAGATATAGATCAGCGCCCAGTTGATATCGGCTGCGAAGCCTCCGGTGTCGCCAATATCACGGGTCGTATCAATGAAAACGCTGCGGATCTGCATGGACTTTGAGACTGCAATCGTTAATCAGATAACACGTAGCGATAGCAAGGAGGAGCTTACTCGTCCCCGCTATGGCACAAAGGCATGGTATAAGGATAATCAGCCATCGACGTCCCCAGAATACCCAGCAACGCCATATCTAAGAGTTTAGAGCAAAAGGGTAAGCGTTGAGAGATCGAGACGGTTGAAAGGGAAGGCGTACAATAGTAATATCGACAATAAATGTACTCAGACCTCCGCTGATGCCTATCACGAGTTGGGAAGCTCTCCACCAGGGACTAATAGCTTGCAGTGCAAAGAAGACGGTGAAGAAGTCATACCCGTTCTGTATGAATGCGCGCCGCTGGTACGCCCAGTCAACCCCAAAAGCGACTGTCGTGAGAACGTATAGAGTAATGACAACGGTTAGCAGGAACGAATTGCCGGATTTCTTGGGTGTAGAAACTGGATGAGAGATTGGATTAGTGTATAGAACATTTGAGGAGAATGGGCCAACGTGTAGTCCATAGAGTGACTGCTACGATAAGTGTGTACAGGCCTACGGTCATATGAGCGTAAACAAAGTGAGACGAGGAATGAATAACGGGCTAACCCTGCAATAACGATTCCAAGATCGTGCGGTTGAAATTCAAGTCGAGACTCTCGAAGATGACATCCCTTTCATACTGTGAGAGGTCGACGGGGGGAGATTCCATGTTATCTGTCGAGCAGGAAAATCAGCGGTCGCTTGATATATGGAGCGGGCCAATCGTGACGTATTTTGTGGATCAAGAAAAGGACAGGGATCCTTCGAATCACCAGTGACCACAGACATTTCACTTGTAGTACAGTGTTCCTAGTTCTATCAAATATCAGAGAAATATACGCCTAGGCTGCGTATTTTCATCACCCTGCGGTGCGGACTAACTTCTAAAACTGAGCGCTTCAATACTGATTTGGTCGAAGATAGATGTACCTTTCGACCAGGAACGACACCTTCGAAATCCACCGAGCAAGAAGCGAAATCCTGTAACTTCGTTAATATGGTATTACGATGCAACCTGTAACACATACATTACGACCTAGAGACAATTATCAAGGGAAGCAGATATGAATGATGCTCGGTCTCGTTTCCCGAGATCCAGGTTGGAGATCCAGGCCTCAGACGTTTAGACAAAGGAATCATTGAAGAACGGTTGGAATGGGTAACACTCGGATGAACGCTAGAGATAGCAAACGTAAGTACAAGGCTAGCCGCGTTCGTGACGGACCGCCGGTGGCACCACCACGTGGCCACAGTGTTTTCATCTTACTTTTGTAGTCTGACTGACGATCCTTCCGATAGCACAGCGGCATCTGGATTCTGATTTTCGTATTTCGTTGGTCCTCTCTGATAAAATTCCTCCGCCCAAGACGTGGACAGGATTCGTGCAGAAACGAGGACCGATGGTTTTGATGGAGAACCATACCAGGTGGTATGCATCGACCTTAAGCTGATGGGTAATCAGCGCTCAGCTTCAAGCAATGATATCTCCGAAGCATCTTCTGACTCGTGGTACATCCAGGGCGATGAACGACCGCCGAATCAAGTTATGAATGAATCTGAGATCGCTCCCCACTGAAAGCCGGGTCATGAACGGGGGCCATCATATCATATTTTTTTTAGGACCGAGTACGGGGACCAGATACTCTCAAAGCAACAACCCTACTCGCATAGGCATCGATGATGAAACAGTACCCGGCTCGTCATTAGGATTCGTATTTTCCCCTGACGCATGTCGCTTGGAAGACTGATGCAGTTTTTATACAGGAGAAGAACGATACTCCAGTATAATCCGACGTAAGCCGCATCCTGGTAAATCAGAGTCAATGAGCTCCGACCCATATTCTCGTAGAATGTCGAGTTCTTCCTCCGCCATTGCTTTGTCCTCATTCGGGTTACTTCTCTTAGTCATTCTCATTCCTCTGATTCACCACCGCCAGCGGGAGGGACTAACAGTGGAATTGAAGGCGGATGATGTGGAGAGCGGAAGGAGAGTCCCTGTTATCGGCAAAAGCTGAGATAGAATAACCGTTCACTAGACTTGGATGCGTGATAGAACAATGGATTTCCCGAAAGAATCTATCAGAGCAGCAATTTAGTTATTAATATCAGCGACGCAGAGATAACATACTTCCTTTGTGCTTTCCATCCTGGACCTCGATAGTCCAACGGTATTACAATTCACGTCATTGCGGCAATTCCAGCATAGTGGATCATTGAACCTGAAGAATTTCATCTCATATCGGTTGTTTCCCCGCTATTGCAAACGTCGCTTCAGCCTTCATGTTCGCTGTTCGAATAGTCAGACTACCGATAACCGGAAGATCGTCATCTTCGTTGCGAGCGTCCGACGTTGAGGCCAGTAGGGTCGTCACCGTTTCAGAGTATAAGATCGAGGAGAGTCATTGCCACGCCGATCATCTCCTATAGTGGCGGTCCCGACGCATTATATAAAACAAGCGCGACCCCTGAGTTTTTCTTTTCCCCTCATGCCAAAATCGCCCACAAAATCGCAGTCGAAAGCCAAACCACCACCACGACCTGAATCGCTTGTCCACATGGAGCAGCGGCTCAAGAAGACAATCCCTTCTTGGCTGTGGGACGCTTGCATCCCCATAGCCGAGGATGACAACACGGACCCAGACTGCATATACAGCGCCACGTCGTCATCACAGAATAAGAGGATAGCGATGAAGAGAATGCAGGATCTCGTAGATGAAGGCTTCCATCTGAAGTACCCTGATCGTCCGGAGGAGAAAGAGATGACAGTGTACTCCGAGCCCATGTCGGAGTCGATGAAGGCGCTCAAGGAACTGTTGGACGCGTCCCCTGTCGCGAAGGGAAGATTGGATGATTTCACGGATGCAGAGAAGCAATACGTCTACTTCCACCACGACATGTTTTCCGGTAACCAATCATGGGGTTGGACATCGGACTATGAGCAACAAATCAAGGACACTCTCGACGCGATTAAAGAAGAGCATGTGGAAAAGGAATTAATGGTTGCTCGCTGGGCCGTCCGGGATAGGGTATGTGGCCTCATCTGCCTTGATGCCTTACTAAAGGCGGTCTACCAGTGCGCTGACTGCGTTTCGGGAATTACGGGTTACGAAGGCGCCTACAATTATCAGTGGTCCGATGAGTCTATTAAGTGGCTCAGGGATAACCCGCCGATTGAGCGAAATCCCGGACGGAACTCGTAAAACCTCAGTAGCATATGAAAGACTGCAAGAATACTTGGCCAAAGTTCCTTATCGCATTGCTTCGTATATCGATGGCCTTCCCAGTGCTAGATAACTCACCCCGGACTCTAGTCTTGTAGGTATTGATAGTCTTCGACCAGAATGTAGGATGGAACATGTGGTTGGATATTGCAACGGTGCGGATAAGAATATCAAGGTTGATATCGGGCCGTTGCCAAGCGGAGAAAAGCGACAGCAGAAAATTTGACGCAATGTTTGTCAGAAAGTATCAGCTTTTTCATTGCAAATTTAGCAAGCGATAGTTCAAACTAATCCAGGCGAGGAACCTTTGTAGTATTGCAAACAATGTATGTCAACATCAATGGCAGCTTGACCGGTGGAAGGGGAAGAGCGAGAT
This sequence comes from Armillaria cepistipes, assembly GCA_900157415.1. NCBI lineage: Eukaryota > Fungi > Basidiomycota > Agaricomycetes > Agaricales > Physalacriaceae > Armillaria > Armillaria cepistipes. The sequence continues at coordinate 1,329,448 of FTRY01000009.1, forward strand.
TACTCCTCCTTCATTGTCGCACGCAACGGATGTCCTTCCGGGACAATGCCGACCCCCTCCGTCGTCCGTGCACTCCTCTGCTCAGGCAAAAGTTCATGCCCACGAGCGTAAATATCCACATCGTCTGTCACCGTAGTCAGCCCATGGCTAAACGAATTTCAATCAGCATCTATTCACAAAGACCAGGGAACGAACGTACTCGTCACGCAGGTGCTCGACCATACTGTCGTACCCCCGATAATACGACTCGCATGGTAGGTCCGTGCAATGCGGGCTCAAGAAGACGCCACCATCGAGCACCTTTTCCAGGATGACCCAGTCGTCAGCCCAGAAGGTATCAGCATGGACGAGCTTAACATAATCATCGAGCGGCGTTGTGTCTTCGTAATGTTCTATGAGAATATGTTTTACCTTGTGGAATGGCGACACATCAGTATATGTACGGAGTAACAACGGAAACGGAAACTTACAAAGTCTCTCCACCCGTAAAGTTCAAACGTAGAAACCGGTGCCGCCCCGTTATGCGCATATTTTTTGTTAGGGCAACTGTAACACTTGAACTGATAATCCTCCGTTTCATCATCCAGGTCTTCCGCGGTGGTCGTCTCGGGATCTGCACCTACAAATGCCATGCGAGCGTTTATGACCTCGCGCGCACGGTCGTTGATTTCCAGACGGGTTGTATTCTACGGCACACGTACAGATGCGGTTGAGGTACGACAGATTTCATCGTCCTTAGCACGAGAATCGAACCCCAAGCTGAGGCAGCGGTGCCCCAGGATATCAGGGAAGAAGAGCGGTGTGATATAAGCCGGCCTGTTCTTCCGACAACGCGGGTTCAAGCTACGCGAGAAGATGGTGCAACTCTTGCAAATGAAAACATTCCGAGCGAGCTTGACCTCGGAGGATTTCTCTTCTGGCGACAAAGGAGAGTCTTTCCCGATGGTGAAGTCAATAACCTGCTGCGTTACGGAGGACTCCCAGGCATCGATGTGAACGAGAATTTGCTCGGTAATCCGATGGAAATGACCTGGTGTGACGGTTTCGTTGGACGGCAGGTGGATGATCTTTCGGATTGACGGAAGTTCGAGGAAGTCGAGCAGAGGAGGGAAGTGTGTGCTCGGTGCCAGAGTCTTGCATATGCGAAGGTAATCGATAGCGACTTTACTCCGGCGTTGAAGGAGCTCATGGCGTTCCCGAGCTAGGCGGTCGACCGTGACCTTTTCCATGTACTTCACAAGCTCTCCTCGTATATTCGTCCAGACTAAATAACTTCATGTCAAAACGTGCAACGGGCACATAGGAAAACAACATACTTCGATCTGTGAGAGGCCGAGTTTGATTCACAAGGCTATGCTTTGCAAGGTTGTCGACACTAGACATCACGGCCAATTCTGCTCCGTATCCCAGGTATGCGAGATTCAGTTGCATACTGGCGGGAAAATAAGGATAATACATGACAGTCACGAAAAGAGCTCACGTTTGGAGACAATTTCGTTTTAGCTTCTCGTTCTCCATGTCCTTAACGATCTGCATCCGCGAGAGCCAGGAAGAGCATTCAGATGCACGCTACCAACAAGATCAATAAGTAACGGAGCATAATACTGGAGAGGCAAAGACTCACCGATCGCAAATGCGCCATAGAACTTGATCTTGATTGTATGAGCGTGTTGCGCTTATGTTCGGTATTGCAGGCGAGCCAAGCTCGGCATATCTCCTCATAGTCTCGTACCAGACAGGATTCTTCAGGACGACGCTTTCCAGCGCGCTCTAGAAAGCCATCAGCGCACTGTGCAACACAACAACGACTGCAGAACGCACTCACGGGTGATATCGGAATGAGGGCCGCTGCGAGCAGCGTTCCCTCATCAGTTCGAACGGATTCCGGAGTCCGTTGAAGATCAGCAATAGAGAGCGTGCTAAATTGATAGTATAAGCTGTCTTTCGAGGATTAAAGACATTGGAACTACCAACTGTAGTAGCGTACATGCAGTGCATATACGCGTCCTGAGAGGAAGATCCGGCGTTTTCGCTGACGTCTCATAGCAAAACTGAGCGAGTTTTTGAGCATAAAAATTAATCCGAATGAAACCGGCATACATGGCAGATCGGGACGAAAATCAAGTTGGACCAAGCAGGCTGTGCAAAGGCTCGGGGAGTCCACCAATATTTCTCCTCGCAGACTTCCAGGCTGAAATCGAAGACTTGGACATCAGAACACGCAGGAAAGCCTTCGATAGGCGCGCGAGGTGCAGTAGGTCGAGAGGATCTAGTAGTTCGAAGATCTATGCCATGTATAAGCCCAAAAAAACGAGAAAATGTGCATATAACCACGCACACAGAGCATAATGTCTAGCGGCATATCCACGAAAGCTGCCAATGCCCCCTTTAGGCGCTTCTTGACCTGGCGATTATTTTTTCCTGAACTTCCAGTCGGTGGTATGTTTTCCTTTGCATCTGACAACTTCCGCGTTATTCATCCTTAGAGCGCTGGTGGACGTGTGGTGCTGAGAGCGAGAATGTGATGAGAGGCAGTTTGAAATTTGAAACCTCACAGCGCGACTAGATCACATGACTTGACACTGCCCCGGGTCGGGACCCTTCCAGGCTTCCACCAACTCTGTCCGTAGATCTATCCTCAGTCCGCCATCGTCTGCGCATTTTTCGTTCGTCCTTGGATACCTGCCGCCTCTTTCTCCAAGCATATCTATCAGAATATAATTACGCGATGGTTTCATTTTACAATGCCAAAGCCAAGGTTTGTTTTTCACTTTGCGGCAATACGCTCAAAGCTCTGTACCGGTTATTGCCAGGTTCACAATTCACGGCTGGATGCTTGAGCACTTAGTTCCTTCTGCTTTAATCACCAAAGTAACGGAGAACAGCACTATAGTAGGCCATCTTTCGGTCGATTACCCAACAGTTTCATGTACACCTTTTCTCAGCATGCGAGGATACTAGAGCTGGGCTACTCATATCATGGTTTGATCCCAATTGCTATGCCCAATCTCTGCATTAACCGCTCAGCTTGTTATCTAATAATTATTTCACAAAACACAAAACAACACTTCTTTGTGGAAACCGGACGCACTTCCAGGCGAGCGCCAACAGTAGACGGTAATAAATACTCTCAACTGATAGGCACGTAAGCGCGCCACCTTCTCGTATAAATCGCAGAAACCTGACTCGTCCAAACATAGGATATAAGCGCAGTCTCCTGGTCTCCAAGTCGTGTGGTCCTGATATGACGTACTGAGACCGGCTATTGACCACTCTCTCAGTGGATAAATGTCGATCAGATAGAAAATTTTTCGTTGCTATGTGGATATCTGCAACTGCTAGCTCGTGCCGCCAGCTCGCTCGATGGTCCAGAAATTTTCAATGTGTATGATTCACGATGATCCCGACCTTTTTCTGACAGACAGATACTCTCAATAATGGGTAGGACCGTTCTCAGTTAATGGCAGTGCGATGATTGCAACGACAAGAGCATCTTCTCAAAATGATCGCTTGTGTCACTTATCCCCAGAGGCTATGTATCTGTCCCGCCAATGAGGTGAAAGCACCGAGACTTGACACATACTGACTCCTGAGTGGCTTTCCTGATCCTTTTTCTTCTCCAGTCTGGAACGTCCATCAAATCCTCCAGAGATCGGGTATATGAAGCCACGAGTATGGGTTCTATGCTCATATACCTCCCTCTGCGATGCAAGCCTCACCGCCTAACCTTTCCCAAGATGATAGGAGTATCGTTTTCGACCTGCTTGACCTACGGCTGAACCGTATGATTCTGGAAGCCTTGTTATACGGTATGACCGTCCCCTATTCTCGAAGTGTCTCTGTTAAGCATTCACTTTGAAGGTCTATACACCGGCATTGTAGCGATTACTTTATGGGTGATGTGTATGTCAACTGCTAATTCTTACCGCTCCGGGAGGTTCATTGAACTCTCTATATAGTCTCTTTTCCAAAGCAGTCACGCAGTACATTCCTGCGTACAATGATTGTCATGCTTTATGTTCTATTGACGATCCCATTTGCGACGAACTGGGCGTTTGGGCGCCGTGCATTCATTGAATATGGCGACAATTATTACAGCATATTTACAGCATTGGTGAACGATGACCTGTGGTGCAGAGCACACTACTTTGTCGATAGTATCACTGGTGGTATTAGCACATTTCTTGTTGATGTCACTATCGTACGTCAACTCATCTAGTCAATTCAGTCAGGAGGAAGTTGACATCCAGTAGATATGGCGTTGTTGGACCCTCTGGGATCGCCAGTGGCGAGTGATTTACATACCAATAATATGTGCTGTGACCGGAACGGGTGTGTATCTCTCCTTCGACTCTGACATACCTTTCGCTCAGTATTTCAGTCATGAAGGTCATGCAAATGCTTAGCGATCTTCACAATTCTTCAGACGACAGTAGCAAAACAGGACAATTTGCAGCCGGATTTGCAGCGGAATTTGACTGGTCTTTGGTCTACATCCTGCTGACTCTCGCTACAACCCTCATGTGCACTTTCCTAATTGTGTATCGTATATTACGACACGCTCCAGGGATAAGCGCTTCCCGCAAAATCATCGAACTGCTCATTGAGTCGTCTGCAATGTATTCAATTTCCTTGATCATATATCTCGCCCTCGTGTCAAGGAACTTGGATTCCGCATATTACGCCGATATCATTGCTACATATATCAAGGTGAGCTTACATCGCGTTTGCCTTTGGCCTAAAATCTGAAACCTTGCAAGACCATCGCCCCGACACTCCTAGTCGGACGCGTCTCAGCCCATGCTAACGCGAGCTCGCGTCGCCAACAGATGGTTGCTATGTGGGAAAACTATCCTCCCTTGGTCGGCTGTTTTAGGGAGGAGGTTAATGATAACATTCATAGCCCGGACGATGGTCATCAAACGGTGTCGGGATCTTCAACGGGCAAGGAAACTGTATGATCTCCACGTCGGCAGTGATTACCAATTGAGTTAGACTCGGGATTCGGTCAATGGTTTCGCACGAATCAAGATATCCCGTTAATTGACTGATGTGTCGGCTAGCTACTTCTTGTTCCTAATATACATTATAACTCATGTATGATCGTTAATTTAAAGGCTTACTCGTAATTACGATTCAGAAGAGCTTTCATCACGAGTTCCGGGTCCCGACCGTTATCAGATCACCATTCCTTGCCAATGCCATCGATGGCAAAAATAATTGGCGACTCGACTCAGTGCATTGGACGTCGACTTGCATGGTCTCTCCCCATTTTTGACACTGGCATAGTAGATTCCTGACGTGGGATTCAAGTGGGATTAGTTTCCCTGCATGTGCGATTTCAAGAAGTTCCTATGAGAGAAAGCAGGTTCACTCTGACGAACTTCCAAGCTAGCAATAATCAAGTTCATATCTAATTCTAACTAGCATTTGAGGGCCATCACATTCGAGTGGCATTATCCGAGTCCTATACTCTTTGCATTTTCCCGGTGAGAGCCTTCCTTCTTTACCTGCAGCCGTGTCATCGATGCCTCCAAACCTCCCAGAACTACAACTGACCTGATCCCGATAGAAACGGCCGATGATGCATACGCCGACGTGTTCACCTCTATCCGACCTCCACAAACTGCCTCCGGATAGGGTATGTGACCTCCTCTACTTTCATGTCATACTAATGGCGGTCTACCAGTATTTTGAGTGCATTTCGTGATTTTCGGTTTACAAAGGCGCCCACAGTTATCAGAGTCTATCAAGTGGTTCAAGGATAACCTGCCAATTGAGCGGAATCCCGGAAGCTTCGGAAGCCTCAGTAATATATGGAGGGCTTCATAAATACTTGGCCAATCCACTTGTCGTATTGCTTCGAATATCGATTGCAGGCTGCGACCTTCCTGGCGCTGTAGAACTCTTCATCAATAGTCTTCGACCTGACTGTAACATAGAACGGTCGGATATCGTAAGCGCGTGGATAAGGGTATTAAGGTTTGTATTGGGTTGCATCCAAGACAATGAAAGCAATGACAGGAAATCGACGCAATGTTTGTCCGAACGTTCCAGCTTATTCCTTGCAGGTTTAGCAAGGGAAGGCTCGAAATAATCCTGGTGAGAAACCTCTGTAATATTGCAAAAGATGTACATCAACGCAACTGGCAGCTTCACCGCTGGAAGGAAGACTGAGGTTACTTCTCCTCCATCGTCACACACAACGTATGTTCTTCTGGGATAATGCCGATTCCCTCCGTCACCTGCACAATCCTCTGGTCAGGTAAAAGGTCATGCCCAAGAGCGTACATCTTCATGTCGTCTGTCACCGTAGTCACCCTGTGGCTAAATGAATTTCAATCAAGATCTATTCACAAAGACCAGGGAGTAAATGTACTCATCACGCAGGTGCTTGATCATACTGTTGTACCCGAAACAATACGACTCGCACGGCAGGTCCGTAAAATGCGGGCCCAAGAATACTCCACCATCGAGCACCGTTTCCAGGATGCAACCAATCATCTGCCCAGCAGGTATCAGCATTGACGAACCTGACATAGCCTTCGAATGGTGTTGTGTCTTTGTAATGTTCTGTGAGAGAATGCTTTACCTTGTAAAATGACAATACATCAGTATATGCAGGGAGCGGTGGAAGAAACAGAAACTTACAAAGTTCCTCCACCCGTAAAGTTCAAATGTAGGGATCGGTACCGCTCCGTTATACATGCATTTCTCGTTAGGGCAGCCGTACCATTTGACCTGATAATACTCCATGTCATCATCTAGGTCTTCCATGGTGGCCGTCTCAGGATGTGCACCTATAAATGCCATGAGAGCGTTTACAATCTCGCCGTGCGCATGGTCGTCGATTTCCAGACAGGTCGTATTCCACGGCACATGTACAGATGCGGTTGCGGCATGACAGAGTTCATCATCCTTAGCGTGAGAATCAAACCCCAAGCTGAGGCAGCAATGTCCTATGATATCTGGGAAGAAGAGAGGTGTGGTATACACCGGCTTGTTCTTCCGACAACGCGGGTTCAAGCTACGCGAGAAGATGGTGTAATTTCTGGCAAATGAAAGATTCCAAGCGAGCTTGATCACAAAGGAACTTGCTGCGTGGCAGAAGACTCCCAAGCCTCAGCGTGAAGGATAATTAGCTCGGTGATTCTGTGGAAATGACCTGGTGTGTGTGACTGTCTCGTTAGACGGCAGGCAGATGATCTTTTGGAAAGTCAAGTATGGGAGGGAAGAACGTCCTCGGAGCTAGAACCTTGCACATGCGAAGGTAATCGATAGTGACTTTCCTCCGGTGTTGAAGAAGCTGATGGCGTTGCCGAGCTAGGTGGTCTACCTTCACCTTTTCCATGTACTTCACAAGTTCGCCTTGTATATTGGTCCAGACTGAAATATCATGTCAAAGCTTATATTTGGCATGGGGAAACAACATACCTCGATCTGTATGAGGCCGTGTTTGATTCACAAGGCTATGCTTTGCGAGGATGTCGATACTGGGCATGGCGGCCAATTCTAATCCGTATCCTAGTTCCACTCGTAAGCAAATGTTGGTGACAACGAGATTTAAGTTTTTTAACTTGTCAGTCAAGCGTCGCCAACACCGGCATGCCCATTAACGAGACTGAGTCCTGACAGCAGAAGCGGAGTACAGATAAGGAGTGAGAAAACGAGTTAAAAAGAGAAGGAATCGTACTCACCGTCACAATTGACAATGAGACATTAACATTGATACTGGCAGTCAATGAAGAAAAAGACTCGTCGCTCGATCACAGAATGTGCCCCAAACAGGCGCTGTTCCCATCACGAGATCACGACTCGTCGAGATTTACCTAGGGATGTGCACCGTATCCGTATCATGGTGGCTACGTACGGTGGCTATAGATACGAGTCCGTACCGTGAGCACTTTGGATGAGCCAAAATACGGCCGTATCCATACGGTTGAAGTACGGTTGTCGAGGGAATGGTAGGGGACCGTTCAATGTCATTGAGGTCAGTAAATATGATCTCGATGATGCAAACTACACTTAAAATTTGATGACAGTTATTCGCTCTCGTCGTGAAACTATCCGTATACGGACAACGGTACGGACATGGTAGAGCCTCGGAATGAGCTCCTTAAATACTACAGAATGTATCTAGAATATTCTACTAAAGTACCTAAATATATCAAAGTATCGTGACAAATGAGTAAGCCGAATGTTCGGGAATCTTCCGGCATAAGCTTGAAGTTGTAAATCCCAACAAAAAGCAAGTGCGACATAAGCTCACCTTGATATACGCAGCAATGATATCGGCGTAATATGCGGATCCCAAATTCCTCGACACGAGTGCGAGTAGAGGTTTGCGCGGCTCGGCTCGAAGCTTTGAGCCGGCCGTAGCCGGCCGGGGCTAACCGAGCCGTCATCAAGCCGTCTCTGCGGCCTCTAACGGCCCACGGCTCAAGCTCGAAGTTCTCAAAGCCGTGAGCCGCAGCTTGAGCCGGGGCCGTGCACTAACCGTTAAACCACCCTATTCTTGTTTGAATACAATGAAAATAGGCCTCGGAATGGTGTGCTGGATGGTGCAAATGCAAGCCATCTATGTTGAACTGCCATCGAGTGTCTATTTCCTGTGAATCGCAACGCCGGAGCGTGTGATTAGTCAGCTTGGTCTTCTTTGATGCACGATGACACCGCTCATACCGACTTGTGCTGAGCCGTGGCCTGAGCCTGAGCCGGCCCCAGGCCGACCCTGCATAAGGCCTGAGGCTCGGGCTTAAATTTCATGAAGCCCAAGCCGCTCAAAGACGAGCCCAAGCTGCGGCTTCCAGGCCGAGCCGGGCCGGCAAACCTCTAAGTGCGAGATAGATGATCAAGGAACGGGAATACATTGTGCACGACTCGATCAGCATCTGGATGATTTTGCGGGAAGCATTCATCATTGGAGTGTGCCAAACGATACGGTAAATAATCAAGAGTGTACTGAGGAGTGTTGTAGCCAAGGTCAGCAAGACGTAGATCAATGTCCAGTTTATTTCCGCTGCAAAAGATTCGGTCTTGCTCATGTCATCGGTAAATTTGTGGACGAAACTGAGGGTTTGTAGTACCTTAATGGCTGAGATACTGAGCGAAAGGTGCGTCTGCAGATGGAGAAGAGACTCACCGGTACACACCACAGTGCAAACCATTAGTACAAAAATTACTTGCCATTGGCGATCTCAGAGAACCCAGAAACGCCATATCTAATAGATGTCAGTCCCTTGTTGGTTTACTGGATAAAAGGACATACAATAGTGATATCGACAAGAAGCGTGCTTATTCCACCAGGGATACAACTGGCGAGGATGTATGCTCTCCACCACAGGCCGAAGTCTACCAACGCCATGAACACGCTGTAATAATTGTCGCTGTGTTCATTGAAGGCGCGGCGCTCAAAGGCCAGGTTAATCCCAAGCGTTACGGTTGACAGAATGTAAAGTATGACGATGATTGTGCACAGGAATATACTGTGTAATCGCCTGGGCGAAGAGACTGCATTATGGGCTCAGCGACGGTCACAGTTTGTTCATGACATTCTACATACAGATGGTCCATAAGGTGACCGCTGCAATCCCGGTATACAGTCCTGCGAGACGAGAGTCTAAAAGTGAATCGCAGAATTGGTGGGATGGACTCACTGTGCAACAAGGCTTGTACAAACATAGTGTTCAGATTTAGGTCAAGAACGCCGAAAAAGATATTCTTTTCATCTTGAGAGATGTCGGCCGGCGAAGACTCCATTGCAGAGGGAACTATACAAGCATGGAAGGCATGCTCGTCGTTTCAAATACCATTCTTGTGAGGATTAGATACAAGACTAAATTGGAGAAAAGGGAGTGCCAGGAAGGCTACCTCAGTACGCCACAAGTCTCAGTGGTCTTACGTTGTTGGTGGCCAAGATACACAGTACCCGAATATAGGTCTCCGAGCCATCATTTCTATACGATTCCCTTGCCATCACGCGACTCTTACCTGCGAGTTGCGACCGGTCATGATATTATTGAAAGTCCGGGTTTGTCATAAAGCGGGTCGTCCATTCGAGATCATCGAACGAACAATGGTATAGCCTACTGCACTGCGGTAAGATAAGTTTTGTTGCCGATATTCACATAACAACGGGGCTGTTTCAGTTGGATCAACATCCATCTTTCTAACGTAATAGTCGTGTAGCAGCTCACCTCTGTTGGTTATGCCCTCAAGAGAAGGCGATTATGACTAGATGGCGTGTTGTGGCTGCTGGAGGTATGCACTTGCACTCTTTGCCAGTATGAGTCACGTCTAAATGAATTTGCCTGCGAGAAGGAAATACACATACGTGGATATTGTTTTGGACCATTGTCACAAAAAGTCCTTAGTGTTGGCGGGCACTTGGAAGTGTGCCCGGTTTTCCGCAAAGGGATGCTGTTTCATGATTCGTGATAAGTATAGGATAGAACGTCAACTTGGTTCGCAGGGATTAGGTACGATAAAACGGGTTTAAGCAATGATATGAATGTCCTCGCACGCTGAGAAAAGGTGTTCATGGAACTATTGACGAATCAACCGAAAAGATTAACGACAGGACCTACCGTAGTATCATTTTTGAGTCATTTATTGCGTGTTCCTGAGCGGTAGAGGTCCAGCTTCCAACCGAGAATTGCGAGTCTGGTCATGCCAGTGAACAGAACTTTCACGGTCGTTAAAACAAGCCTTACTGGTTTTTTTTCTTCCATGACCGAGCCGTATGCATTTCGTTTGAAGCTGGAGAGTACCCTTGAAGGTGGACATTAAGCCAAAAATGTGCGGATGACTGCAAGTCAGATTGACTGAGGGCAGATAAGTCCGGAAAGTGACAGTGCACAGGAAGGCGCGTCCCGGCCCGGATCGGGACAGAATCGAGTCCTTGCCTTCAAATTCCAATGTCCCTATTGCCTTCTCTTCCACCATGTCTTTGCTCTCAGTTCCAAGCATCTATGAGCGCTCCAAGGATGAGAGGCGTAAAACTCTCTGACAGCAAAGACAATATATCGCTGATTGAAAGGATGAATAGTCATTAAGAAACGTGAAGGGCTTGGGCCGTGGATATACCACTGGACAATCTTGGACGATATACTCCCCATACTTGGACTTATGCCCATTTTCCCTGATATATGGGCTCATACATGACATGAGTTTCAAAACTACAGGACCCATTCGACCTATTGCACCTGGTGCGCTATCGAAAGCTTTCCGGAACGTTCTGGGAAGTCGGCGAGGAGAAGCGTCGGAGGTATCCAGCGACCTCTTGGTGGCCTTGCTGAACTTCTTGGGCCAACTTAGTCCTCGTCCTGGTCTGTCAGGTATGCATAGTTTTCTTTTCTACACATTTTCTCGGCTGATGATCTCCGTCGTTTTGCTATAGGCTATTTGTAAAACACTAGAGCTTCGTCATGAAACCTAAGTTGATATGCCCAGAACATGATGCAATGGTATATAGCCAAATTCTTATTCACCTTCACCTGTTCTATTAGAGCTATAACTGCCTTCGATTCGAACATCGCTGTCTGGGGAACTCGGACACGCCAACCTGCCATCTAGTAGGAACTCAAATTTCAGAAAGGAAACCGGTGCAACGAAGCTAATGTAGGGAAAATCATCTCTTGTCTGGAATCCAGGTCGACGTCAGAATTGGAGCCCAGGAAGGCGTTTGAAGCTCTCCTGAATCCTACTAGTTACGAGTAACCTGTCAAATTAACGGTTGTACATTGGTTATCGTATCTCGTTTGGAACACGATTGCATTGTCCTCTAAACTATCATATGCACCAGTTCATTAACGTGGTATCTTGATTCACGCGAAAACATCTGCTGAATCCCGAGTATAATGCAACAGGTAACACTGCCGACTGGGTGATCATACATTTTCCTTGCCCTTTGAAGATCCTGACACCGTTTGATGGCCATCATCTGGAGCATGGCATACTTGGATGTTATTGGCATTCTCCTCCCTAAAACAGCGGACTAATGGAGGATGGTTCTCCCACATAGCAACTGTCTGTTGGCGACGAGAGCTCGCATTGGCATGGGCTAAGACGCGCCCGACTAGGAATGTTGGGGCGACGGCCTTGGGAGGTCTCAGATCTCGAACCAAAGGCAAATATGGCGTAAGCTCACCTTGATGTACGCAACAAAAATGTCTGCATAGTACCCGGCCTCCAAATTTCTCGACACCAGCGCAAGACAGATGATTAACGAGAGCGAATACATTGCGGATGACTGGATCAGCATCTCGATAATTTTGCGGGATGCGCTCATCTCTCGAGCCTTCTGAACAATGCGGTAAATGATCAAGAGCGTGCATATGAGGGTTTTGGCGAGCATTAAAATGATGTAGATCAACGACCAGTCAATTTCTGGTGCGAATTGTCCTTTCTCAGGGGAGTCGTCGGTAAGAGTGTGAATATCATTGAACATTTGCACTAGTTTTATTGCTAAAATGCCCATTGAATGGTATATCCAAAGAGAAAGAAAACACTTCACCTGTACCACCTATAGCACAGAGAATCGGCATGGAAACCACTTGCCATTGGCGATCCCAGAGGGTCCAACAACGCCATATCTACGACTCGTCAGTTGCCGTTGGTTGGTCAGACTAAATCAGAGGGCATACAATAGTGATATCTACAAGAAGTGTGCCTATTCCACCAGTGATACCGTCAATGAGATAGTCTGCTCTCCACCGCGGGCCATCGTCTTCCATTGCCGAATAAATGCTATAATAGTTGTCTCCATATTCAATGAGACCCCGGCGCTCAAACGTCCAGTTATTTCCGAGCACTATCGTTGAGAGAATATGAAGCGTGATGATGATGGTACACAGAAATTTACTACGTAACCGCTTCGGAGAAGAGACTGTGTGATGACTTCAGTGAAGGTATGAATGCGTTCAAGACAGTCCACAAGGTGATCGCTACGATGCCAGTGTATAGACCTGAATATTAAATATTAAAATACATATTCGAGGAAAAGGAGATGGCTTCACCATGCGACAATGCTCGCAGAATCATGCGGTTTAGACTCAGGTTAATCATGTCAACAATGTTGTCCTTATCATCCTGGGACAGGACAGGCAGTGACGCCTGCATCGTAGAGGGAAGTATATAGGCATTGACGGCATGCTCGTCGCTTCATATACTCGAGATATCTGAAGAATTCAATAAATGATTCAAGCCAGAGAAGGGGGAAGAATCAGGAAAACCACTCAGTACATGTACGTCTCAATGGTCTCACCTCGGTGGTAAAGCCATGCAGCATCCAAGGATAAGGGTCGGAGCCATCATTTTGATAAGATTCCGTTGTCATCACGCAGCTACCTGCGAGTCGCAACCGGTCCATATCGTGGTTATACTGTACAAAAATTATTGAGACGCAGGTAGTGCCACTACTCTGGTCATGACAGGTACCTTTTGTACGCACCTAGTTGTTTCACGATCTCCAGGTACTTTCTGTCATGTATAGAGACCCGCTGATATTCACTGGTGCTCCTCTGTGTACCTGTGATAAGTTACGCAGGTACCTTTGACCACGGCATATGGGTACAGCCCAGTACTATATTATGAAAGCGGGGGGCCATCGCAAGCGTGGCAAGTCCGAGTCCTCCTCAAGTAGTTTGGGTGAGCTGGTAGGTAAACAACACATACGTACTTATCACATCAGAAGATTTGAATTGATTTAAGAAAATCCGGAAAGAAAGGATGCGGAAGGGGTCACCCAAGTCTACAACATTACTGTCAGCCCGTACTTGGATGTGGAAGAGGAAATGTGTACTTTTCACATACGATGCTCCCTCCAACATGTATGGCAGCTCTCAAAACTGTCCGTTACAGTTCTAGGTATCAGGATCATCTCATTGGTACAGGTTCTACCATTTAGACATAGCCTGCCATCAATCAAGGTGTATCATAAGTATACAGTTATTCCGTTCGAGACAACTAGGTTTCATAGATGGTACCGACAGAAATCTATACCGAAGGTAAGCGAGAAGAATGAGCGTAAACTTACCTGAATTAGATCGGGAGTAACAGAGTCATCTGTTCAACTGGGCATGTTTCGTCGTAATAGATACCACTGACAGGTTCGCATCACCTATCAACAATGTGGTAAGAGTCCGAGATCGAAATTCATAATTCATTATGAATTACCGACCGCTTGACTAGCCAGCTTGACCTAGTGCTTAGCGTCCTGCCAACGGTGTCCAGCCGGAGTAGCAAAGGTATGCGGTTCGTGCGAAACGAGATTCAGAATGGTGGAACGTGACTACTTTTCCAATGTCAAAGCATTGATGTGACGGTGGCTACAAGGACTGAGCGTCTCCAAGCCTCGCAAGATAAGGAATGCACAGAAGGGATCCAGGTCTGGGCCCGATGTCTCGCAGTAGCTTAAAGACCATGAGAACCTGAATGATATTTAGGGTCCCATAGGCATCATAGATACATAAATCGGTACAGCTCTCGCGTTAGTAGTGATGTCCGGCTTCTGTCTGCGGTGTAGCTAGATAGCGTCAAACTCGGGCTATATGTCGGAAAAAGCAGCAAGCTGGGGCGGATGGTACGCCACAATGTTGGTCTTCAGTGAGGGGGCAGCAGTAGGACTGCCGGTAGCGGCAATATTGCCGTTTGCTTGGGCGTCCATCGTACCATCAGGTGATGAGTTTATGCCCTCCCAAAAGCGCTATTATCGTCATCAGCGTTGACCGTTGAGGTGTATATATTTTCCCCAACCTTACCGCTCGTAGTCTCATGCCCTTCCTCGCAATACCAGCTTTTCATGCACACTCCAAAGGTGAGCGCCACTCCAATGCACCCCCTCCCATCCCAAACATGTCTCCCTGGCAACTTAGCATGTTGAAGCTATTGTATCCTTGGTGTGGTTTCGTGCCTTGAATGCTGTAGTCTATGGCGATGAAAGCTTTTTGTATGGGTAGTTGTGGTGATGAGGGACGGGTTGGCATGGGCTACTGCGCGTACTGGGATTTGGTAGTAGTTGGATCGCTCTTAATGATGTGGAGCATAGCGAGTGAGTCGTCTGGGGGGTTGCTTGTCTTCGCTGCCACGTTCGAAAGTTGGGGAGGTATTGACCATTTGAGGCCATTAAAAAAAGGTCTGGAATACGTGCAGTAGTGACAAAAACAAGAAATAAAAGAGAGAACTTGCCCGGTGGATGGGAAGCAATGAGAGTCAGTAAATGAGAAGTAGAGGATTTGAGTTATCAAATGCCGCTCCATGACCAGACCGGGAATTTTCAATCCGTAAGCAAAGGAAAAACGCACGTGAAAGTATGGAAGGGTAGACTGGCACGCTCATTTCAAATGTATCTGTGCCTGGGTACCCCGAACACTTCACCATGACTACAAGTGTTTCATACATTTATGTTAATAGCATTAAGTACGTTTAGGATCATTATATGGACATTTATGTTGCATTAAGAACATTCTTTTGCATTCATATTCTAAATGGAGCATTTTATGACATAGGATTTAAATATCATTCATTATCATGCGACATGCTCTCCTACATATCCTTCACACCAGGATACTGGAGGGCTCATAACTGATCTCCTCTCCTCCCATCATGACTACAGACAGGACATGAAGTGCATCCAATGCCTTGCCTATGCCTTCTAGCTTATAGTCATGCCTGTAATACAGAAGGTGAGGATGTATGAGTTTCAGGGAGCAAGGGAGGCCTCCAGAAATATATGTTGCCCCTGGTCTGTATATCACTAGTGGACATCCATGAGGAGCAGAAGAAGGAATCAAACAAAGGTGTAATAAATAAAGCACTGATGTGCTCGGTAACGGGCAGCACGCAAATGAAACTAGTGTCTAGATCATCAATCTAGATACTAACACACACACACACACACAATCACCAATATTAAGTTCGAGGGTGAGTACGATAGAAGCACTCATGGTGTACGTAGATTTCGATAATCAATTGGGTTTTGCTTTAAAACAATTTCGATTCAAGTCTAGAAGTGTTTACACGAGATACACTAATCATGATAGCGAGGTATATGGACATGGGGGTTTTTGTAAGGTATAATTTGAGTGGCTTAGACTCGCAACAACTTCGTCTAGAAGAGCTGGTAAGGCTTTAACTAGGGAAGCTTTAACAATTGAACAACCAAAGACCTAGGGGTCTACAAAGAGTGTAATTGCTCTGGAGTACACGGACTCGATTACAACACAAGCACACGCACTTGCAACAAAGAACTGAAGTTCTACAAAGAGTACACAGACTCTACAAAGAACACACAGGTCCTGGCTTCAAGTACGAGACTTGCAAAGAGTACACAGACTCTAGAGTACACTGACTCGTTAACTGTTTGAACTTAAAGCGTTCTAGGGCTTATTTCACTTCAACTAGGCAACGTCTTTGGTCTGTGGTCGACTTAGCACATCTAGATCACTTTAGTTGGTGAGAGAGCATGAGGCCTTTGTATGTGGAGCAGTTCAATTAACTAGCAAGGCGCAAACACAGGGACAACTCTTCTTCCTACTTAGTTCTTCTAGATTACTTATAGCCACCCTTTTGGGGTTGACTTGGTAAACTTAATTCACTTCAGTCGAGGATATGTGATTAAACCAGTGATTGATTAGGTAGCTATAAGGCTACTAGCACAAATGCGGGGGAATGCTTTTTCCTGCTGTTATGCATCTAGTCACTGCTAATTTATACGATTGCTAGCCTAGGTATAGGAGCTTGTATCTAAAAGTAATTATGGTACGAGCTCTGGGTATCAATACAAATGATGAGTAATTAATTTAGAAGTATTGCGCCATTCCGAGGTTTCTATTCAGTTGTGCAGAATGACTAGTAGTCATTCTATTGCTGAGGAGTGCCCTACTGGTCCGTAGGAACCCATCGCTTCTCCTTCATGCCTTGTCACATGGATTCCTATTCAATACTATGGCTTGCGCAGTATTTCGAGAGTGTAACCACTGATTGCGATCGATTGTCGGACCAAGATTGTATTGCTTCAATCAGTATGTGATCTTAATTAGCTATCTCGGCGCCAAGCATTGGTTATTCAGTTATTCCTAGATTTAGTCGTGTTCTAGACTAAGTTCATTTTACTGTGTGTATTGTTGTGGACTTAGCAATCCTTTTCTAGGTTTATTCAAGTCGTCGAGATGACGAGTAATCTAGTCCTTCTGTGTTCTGCTTTATTGTTTTGTATCTCATCTCGATGTGTCCCTTGGTTCCGACTGTAAATAGTCTTGTTTTGGGCAGGGAATAGCATTCAATGTTGAAGGCTTATAGAGTTGACTCGTCTAGATGTCGCTTCTAAGTCCGTTCTGACACTGTACTGCTCACTATCTTATGTAGTATACTAGCTATCAGTGTAAAGCCTTCACTATAGCTCTCTGTACCACTTGTAGACTGCGCTACTTGATAGAAAATCGCAAAATCTATGGGTAGCCTGATACCAAGCATATCAGCGTGTTCATAAGCCATGTGATGACATAGAGTCATCACGTGAATTGTTATTCGGTCAGAGATTGAAATATCGACAACAGTTAACTCCTGCCCCTACTCTAAACTTTTCTCCCTTGTATTGTATCATTTGTATCCATACTCTCGATCCCATATATTGTACTCAGGACAAAACATGGCCACTAGGAGGCCATCTTCAAGGGACCAAAACATGCATTGGTCGGATATCGTCGCGATTGTAGATGACACAACTATGCAGTCACGATGTAGTAACAAACAAAGGATCAATGAGCGTGATGCAGGTGAAGAAATTATCGAAATATCTCCAGATGAAGATGAGGCACCAGTGAGAAAAAAATCAAAGACGACAGTGGGATTAGAAAATCTGGTGAAGAAACTGAAGCAGGTTGCGTATTTCTGCAGATCAGGCAAAGACTTTTTAGCTCATAAGGTATAGGAGACAGTGGCAGCCAGGAATGCTCAGGACCAAGCAGAAAAGCGCGTCCAACACTACGAAGAAGAATTAAAAGAACTTCATAAAGACAGGAGCCATCGTCAAATGGTGGGTACTAGCTGTTTTCACATGATTATAATCTTACCGGTTCATTAAGGACCCATCCAAACTAAATGAGGACATGACATGCAGTATCTGCACAATGTAGATGTGGTCCCCCTTCATGTACGTGCTCTCCATGGTAGCTAATGAGAGACATGCACTTATGAAGGATATCAGGTTTCCAGACTGCGGACACATTTTCTGCCAATCATGCATTCAGGATTTGTTTAAAATCACTCAAAGAAACTTCTGTCAAGTACATCCACATTTTCACTGGGAGGAACACGTCTTCCTGTTGGATTAGCAAGCACGAGCTCCGTCGTATCGCACTGGCCGAGCTGTATACCCCTTTATGTCAGGATGGACTTTATATATTGGACATGAGCTGTCTAGCACCCTCACCGCATTTCCGCTTATCGCTATGCTGAAGAGACTCTGTGTGCGCAAGCTAGAAATGTAACAGCGTCAAAGACACTGATCACACCCACACCCAATACTACACACACAAACCCTCAAGTTCGTGGGGGATTCTGATGCGATAGAAGCAGATAGAAACAAAACAACCACACTCTCAGAATATAGGATACACACGTATAGAAATAGCGCGTGCTACGTATCTCGAGTTCTCTAAGTCCAAAGGCTTTTAATAACAAGAGGAGCGACAGTTGTCGCTGGGCCTCAAGGCAAGGTGTACTACAATACACGCAACGTCAAGAGACGTTCACAAAACCCTCACAAAGTCTAGAGCGACACATGGAATGACCTCAAACGACTTATAACACACAACGCACGACTCAAAGCTTCGCGCTCCAAGCAGAAACCCTTCACAAAACCTTCCACTAAAGCTACAGGATTCAAACCTATGCGCTCGAGCTTCCAAACCGATCGTAGATCCACAGGGTTCTAACCTATGCGATCCAGAGACACAGAAACCTTATAAAACCCCATCCGCAAGCCAAAGGGTTTGAACCTCTGCCACCTGTAGTGCCTCGCGTCCCAAGAAACCCTCAAAGCACAAGAGCGCATCCACAATGACACTAAAACTCCTCTTCTCAGGTTAGAGCTCAAGTCACCCAACCAATTAACAGTCACACAAGTGCCGCGTTAGCTTGCTATGCCTTGCGCACGTCTCAATTCACTCAATATGATATCAATGCTAGGTATATTCTCTCGCTCGAAGTTACAAACTAGTCCTGAAGTTACGGCGTCAAGCTGGGGGCTTGCGCGCGACTACAACGGGGGTCTGAAAACTTGTACACTACAATTACACTGCGCTATTTATCTATTCTACGTCCTACAAATTAGCAGTACCATTTTTAGTATCATTTAGGTTGCCAAGCTCCTTCGCCTGCGTCCCGCGTTGTCGCAATTATCATGCCATGGCTTGGCGCTGACTCAGGAGTCCGGCTCAGGGCCAGATCCTGTCTCTGAGCGTTGTGACGTCGGTTAACATCGCTATTACACGTGTACTGACGTCAGTTGCTATCTCCTTGGAGTTGCCACCTCGCGCGTGACTCTTATTTCGCTTCATAATATTCTCTGAGGGAATTCTATCGTAGTGACGGCAACGGGCTCCTTGTCTAGGCTTCGCGCGTGTCGGCCGAAGTCAGATACTTTGGATTTACTCGTGTTCCGACATCACCAAGTCTAGATCTCTAAGCTCCGGATCTTCCGGCCCTTGTGCGTCATAGATCAATGTTGCGTGAAGTCTTAAATTATCTCACAAGCGTGTCCTGCTCTATTCTTAGCGCACACGTGCTATGCCCTGTCAGAGCACTTAGTGTCAAGCGCTGGGACTTCATACCTAGTGCAGCCTTTCTAGTACCATTCTTAGGTTAAGTCATGCGCTCCACCCAGCTTTACTCTGGTAATCTCATTACAGGCATTATAAACCTCGCGCTCTGTTGTGTTTCTTGGTGCCTTAGTATCTGGACGTTGTAGCCTGTCTTTATTTGTACAAATCGCAAAATTACACGCGTAAACACTTTCAGAGTGTGTCAACACTGTGTGAGGGTGAGTATCTACCTATGCTACCTCGTTTACCTCACTGATTGATACCTATAGTCTACAAGTTAGCTAACAGTGTATTCTATTAGGTACTGTGATTTATATACCGCATTTCCGCTTATCGCTACACTGTGTGAGGTCTACAAGTTAGCTAACAGTGTATTCTATTAGGTCTATGAATGAACACGTGTCACATTCTTAGAGGTTATATGGCCCTGAGAATTACTCTATCCAATCCTTTGCATCCACAGTGACTTCCACCATTGCTGCCTTGACTACAGGCCTACCGTCGAATGTCCCCATGCTGTACATGTCTGGCGACAACTGGTCCATCTTCTACCTCCACTTTTTCACTGGTGTCCAAGCCAAAGGGAAATGGGATCACTTCAATGGATCAAAGCCCTGACCCACTCTTGCTGCACCCACAACGGCTCTCATGGCTGAGCTAGATGAATGGGAGAAAGACGAGGCTGTAGCCAAGAACCTCCTGCTCTCAAAGATCCCCGACTCAGTCGCTATGAAGATCCAGTGTCTCCCCACAGTCGCTGAAGCCTGGACAAAGATTGAAAAGGAGTTCACCGATAAGAGCGGCTACGCACAGACCAGCCTTCAGCAGCAGTTTATGGAGTCGCATTGCCCAGCCAAAGGCAACGTTCACGAGTTTCTTGACAGCCTGTCAACAAAACGGGAGTCATTAGCTTCTGTCAGTGTTATCATCGAGGAGAAGGATTACTGCTCAATGATTCTCACCTCTATCCCCCCCTATCTTGCCAAGCATGCATCGACTCTCCTTACGGCAGCAAAGCTTTTCAGTTCCAACAAGGAAGTTGATCCCGAGAACCTGATCCATGCCATTTCTGAGGAATATGACTGGCTGGAGCACGAGCAAGCCAAGCGCAGCCGGCAGTCTGGAAAGGGAAAGGACTCGGAGCAAGACGAAGCCATGTCTGTGTCATCCAGCTCAGGTGGCAACAAGAAGGGCAAGAAACCCGGCAAGAAATTGTGCTGGGGATGCGGGAAGGCAGGGCACTTCAAAAACAAATGCCCTGATAAGAAGTCATCAGATAACGATGGCAAGGCTTCTGGATCAAAGGGAGAAATAGCCAATGTGGCTGAAGAATTGTCGGATTCAGACTGGGAAGCCGGTGGTGCATTTGGGGTTGATGATGCTAGCGACATGCTGTCGCTGGCTGCGGTCTCTGAGTCAGATGAGTCTGAAGTTGAGGGCTTGTCAGAGGACTTGGGGGATGAAGACGATGGTGCTGACCTTTTTTCGGAGGTTGGCGACGAGTCGTGGGATGAGCTGAGCAGCACGTTGTCCTCAGATGTTGACTGGAGTGATGTAAACTCCTTCGTCGACAGGGAATCGGATGCCACGTCGGGCATGCCGACTTTGGAGGAGGTATCTGCTTCTGATGAGTCAGTTGCAGCTGTCATCAATGCGGCAAACTCACCTGATGACCGAGTTCGAACTGAACTCTACGACTCTGGCTGTACGCACCATATTTCCCCATACCGCGAGGATTTCAACTCGTTCCAGTCTGTCCCACCCAAGGCATTCCGTGCTGCAAACACTCAAAAATTTTCTGCAGCTGGAAAGGGCGAGATGAGCATTGACGTGCCAAATGGCACAAATGCAAGCAACCTGCAACTCACTGAGGTCATGTACTCTCCTGAAGTTGGCTATACACTCATCTCAGTTGGCCGACTTGATGATCTTGGTTTTGAGTTGACTTTTGGTGGCGGAAAATGCATCATCCATGTGCCAGATGGAGAGGTGGTTGGGGTTGTCCCCAAGGATGATGGCGGCCTATATTGGGTTCATCATGAGGGAGATTCGGCTGGGGCAGCTGAGGAGGTGCTTACTTTAGACCAATTGCACCGCCGTATGGGTCACATTTCGCTTGAAGTTGCTCGTCGTCTGGTTGAGAAGGGCTTTGTGACAGGGATAAAGCTTGACAAGTCATCTGGGGAGCCACAGTTCTGCGAGTCATGCATTTATGCTAAGGCTACATGAAAGCCGGTATCCAAGGCACAAGGGGGAGAACACGCAACCGAAATTGGAGGTGAAATTCGCTCTGATTTATGGGGACCTGCACCTGTGGAATCCCTACGTAAACACTGTTACTTCATCTCATTCATTGACGACAGCACCCATTGGGCATACCTCAAGTTCTTACACTGGAAGAGCGAGGCTTTCATGGTGTACAAGGCCTACAAAGCTCGCATCCACACCCAGCACGAACATCCTGTAAAAATCCTCCATTCAGACCATGGAGGTGAATACATTGACAAGGCATTTATCTTGCATCTCAAGAATGCCGGGACTGCGAGGAAGATGACTGTGCATGATATGCCACAGCACAATGGGGTGGCTGAAAGATACAATCACACAGTTATTGAGAAGGTCAGGGCTATGCTGCATTCGAGTGGCTTACCTTGCTTCCTATGGGCTGAGGCTGTTCGCCATGCTGTCTGGGTTCTCAACAGAACATCAACGAAGGCCCTGGACAGGAAGACTCCTTATGAGGCTGTCACAGGGAAGAAGCCTGATCTAAAAGGGTTGCAAGAATGGGGAGACAAGTGCTGGGTATGCCTCGAGACTAAGGCTATGAAGCTGGGTGGCTGTGTACATGAGGGTTGGTGGATTGGGTTCGACAAAACAAGCAATGGATCCCGCATCTACTGGCCAGAGAGCAAAATGGTGTCCATTGAGCGAAATGTCTATTTTGACACAACTCGTATCCCTGCTGACGATCTCAAGGGGGAGGAAGATATTGAGTTACACGAGATTCCATCGATGCCAAAAGCTCAGCCCAACCCGCCTACTGTACCACAGGTAACACCTACCCCCGAAGCCCAGCCTACAGTCCAACCCGTAGTTGAAGAAACCCATTCCCGACGTGCTCGAAAGCCTAGCCAGTGGGTGTTGGACCTCATCTCTGGTAAAGGTAGCATATCAGCACGCCCAAGCGACCCTGTGGTACCTGTTGGTGTTCAGCTACCAGCCATCAATGAAAACGACATACCTCTCGAGTTTGAGTAGGAGGGAGAAGCAGATTGGTTGATGTTACTTGATGATGCAGATTTCCTTGAGGAGTACGCCATGGCCATTTCAACAGCTGATGCAGAAGCCTTAGAGCCATGCAGTCTAGCTGAAGCAAAGCGTCAACCTGATTGGCCTTTGTGGGAAGGTGCAATCCAGGAAGAGCTCGCAACGTTGAAGGCTGCAGGGACTTGGGAGATTGTCGACAAGCCAGTCAGAGCAAACATTGTGGGCTCGAAGTGGGTCTTTCGAATCAAGAAGGATGCTAAGGGAGGCATAGTCAAGTTCAAAGCTTGTTTAGTAGCGCAAGGGTTCTCACAAGTACCTGGCATCGACTATTTCAACACTTATGCCCCTGTTGCAAGGCTTGCATCGATCCGTTCTATCCTTGCCATGGCTGCAGCACTCGACCTCGAGCTCCATCACGTTGATATCAAGGGCGCATACTTGAACGGAAAGCTCACTGACAAAGAAATCATCTATACAGTGATCACCCGGTCCTTTGTACAGGCAAATTTCCGGTGGTTATTTAAGCTTCCCTCAATAAAATTTCATCCTATAAAGTATACCATAGTGTTCAGCCTATGCTCAAGAGTATGGGTTCTAATTTTCAGGTTATTCGATGATGATTTGATGGTGTGGTGAATTTTTTCGAGGAAGGCCCATATTTTCCGGTTATCGGGACCTTTGTACACCGGTTTCCGTGCGCCAAATTTGGGCCACTGTTTCCCGATTTGGACACATTTCTCACGGTTCCGACGAGGGTTTCTGGCTTGTTTTGCCTATAGTACCACAACGATTGATCTCTGGCCCATAGTCTCGCAGAAGAAATTTGTCATTATAACTATATAAACAATTTAAAACACTTCTATATGCATCCCAGTGCCTATACTTTGCTCTAAACCTGTATTTGTGTTTTGCCAAAATTCATATCCTTCACCTTTGATTTTTTCCTGACAGATACATGCCTGTTTGACTTGATTTTTGCTGATAGTATGATAGCCTATACTGTGCTTGAGAAAATAAAAATAAAACTGGCACCATTGCGGCACAAAAAGAGAAGTTATATCATGGTGTACAAAGGAATGGTGGTGTACAAAGGACCGGGTGATCACTGTATGCGCCAACCTCCTGGCTATCCTGAGCCTGGCTCCCATCCTGGGCAAGTCTGCCATCTTGTAAAGACTCTGTATGGATTGAAGCAGATTGGCCATCACTGGTACCAACATCTTGTTGAGATTTTGGTGGAGAAGCTGGGATTCAAGCAGTGTGACATTGATCAAGCCGTGTTTTACAAGCAGGAGGGCCGAAATTTGACTGTCATTGCTGTCCATGTTGATGACCGCACCATCGCAGCATCATCATTGCATCTGGTGTGAGAGGTGAAGGAAGGAATGGCAAAATACGTGGAAGTCACAGATTTGGGGGAGCTGCACTGGATTCTCAGCATCGAGATCACGCATGACTGTGAGTCACACTCCATTTCTCTCTCGCAATGCTCGTACATCGATGCCATTATTCGTCACTATGGCTTCGAGGATCTCAAGCCAGTCTCCACACCAATGGACACCAATATCTGCTTGTCTTCTTTTCCTGCACCAGCCTCTACCAGAGAGATTGCGGCCATGAGAGACATCCCTTACAGGGAGTCTGTTGGTTCATTGATCTGGGTCATGCTCAGGATGCGCCCTGACATCGCATTTGCCATGACAATGGTCTCGAAATACTCAACGGTGATGAGCCTGGACTTCTGTGGCAACAGCAACACCAACTCAAAATGAGATTGGACGAGTTAACGTAGTGACACGGCAATCAAGGCGATCGTGTGTGCGAGTGGTTCGGGGCACCTCCGTGCAGTAGAACAATTCCTCTATACGCAAGAATACACTGCGACTTTAAGTCTGCGAAGTAGTACTGCTTGGTAGTCGAGTACTAAATGCTATGGCTTCAAGCCGGTAGGGATCTCTCGAAAGGAGAGTGTACGAAAACGGGTATGACGTGAATACCACGAATTCGTATGAGAAAATGTGCTGCGGGACTAGAAAACGTCACTTGATGTTAATCGGAGCGGGGTGAACGATGGAGAATAGACTAAACGGTCGGCAATAGTCTATGGGTGAGCGAAGCACTGAGAAAACAGCGTGGGGACTGCGAGTGGTGAAATAAACGTGGAACGAGGTGCGGAGGGTGGACTGTCGAGAGAAAACGTGGAACTACGAAAACTGGAGGCGATACTGGTCCTATACGATGCGATGATGCTGAGTCGATGTCGAAACTTGTCTGGTACTGAAATGATCCTATCCTATGTCAAACTAACCTTCAAGTCCACTCGAGGGACTGATACTATACGAAAACTGGCTGAAACTGATCCTAAGTCTGCTCTGAGACTACCCAAGTGGGCGACGATAACGGTGGCGAAAGAGAAATGGTAAAAACTCCAATGGTGTGAAAGTGAAATGATGGCGGCTTATAAAAGATAACGAGGGCGAGGTATGGCGCGGCGATCACGTATTGGCACAATATGAGCATGTACCAATAGTGTTAAGCACGAAGAGTGAGTGTGGAAGGACTCTTCACAGTTAAGAACCGTGGAATAACTCTGGTGAGCTCAAGAGTCGACGTGCAATCAAGAATATGCTGGTGCAAACGGTATATTGCTGTAGAACGGTGAATAAACATTGTTTACTGGCGATAGACTAGAGTGTGACGATAATTGATGTAGTCTGGGGTCAACTGGAGGTGAACTGACTAGCTATGTTTTTCTAGCTAGTTTTTATACTACAAGTACGAATTTATAAATAGTGTAAATATGAGCGTCTTAGTAAGGCTGTGAGGCCGTAGCTTAGTAAAATCGTAGGGAACATATGGTCCTTTTGCCTTCGGAAGTAACAGCAAGTCGTCGACATTGCCGTGTATAGATGCGAGCCGTATGGTTTTGCTGAGCGATGAACGGATCATTAGGTGCTGTTTAGCTGCGGATTTCTAGGTGATAGTCGTCATGCTGAGGGGTACGTGTGGGGTAACGTTTTCTTGAGGCCTTGGCGAAGTAACAGACTTAGTAAACACGGTCTGTAGTTGCCGTAGCTGTAATTATCGTAGCTGGGAGGGTACTTGTGTCAATCACATCATTTCATTGAGTGATCGATGGGCGCGTCAACTAGTTGCTTCTGAGTGATGCGACGATTCCATATTAGGATGATGGTTGATCCACGGTGCCGTGCCATGATGAAATACGGCAATTATGATGCGTAGCAAGATGGGATGGATAACAAAGCGCGTAAGGAGTGATTGCCATAGGGTGAAAGTGGTATTGCCGTGTGTGGAATTATTGGTTTACTGAAAGGCTGTTGAAGCGACAGCAACGTTAATTAGCAGGGAAAATCTGCGAATTCTGAGTGTACAGAGCCTGGAGGCTCATCAACGGCTGCTGCAGAGGCTCATTGGAGGGCTGTAAAGCACATCTTTCATTACCTGAAGGGCACAAGGGATTACTGGTTGACGTTTGGAGGAAATGGAAAGGTTTTGGAGGGATTTGTGGATGCAGATGGGAGCATGGCTGAGGACAGGCATGCCATTACTGGATACGCTTTTCTGCTGAATGGTGGAGCTGTCTCATGGTCGTCTAAAAAGCAGGAGATCATCTCGCTTTCAACCACAGAGTCCGAATATGTGGCCGCAACACATGCGTCAAAGGAGGCACTCTGGCTTCGCAGCCTGCTCTCTCAAGTCTTCTCACCAATTACTGAAGCTACGACCTTATTCTCAGACAACCAGTCTGCCATTGTGCTCTCGAAAGACCACCAGTATCACACTCGAACGAAACATATCGATATTCGTTTCCACTTTATTCACTGGGTCGTTAGCAAAGGATCCCTTCGTCTCGTTTATTGTCCAACTGAGGACATGGTTGCCGACGCTCTCACCAAGCCTTTACCTTCAGCCAAGGTGAAGCACTTTGCTGCTGAACTCGGACTATGCTCTGCTTGAGGGGGAGTGTTGGATTAGCAAGCACGAGCTCTGTCGTATCCCACTGGCCGAGCTGTATACCCCTTTATGTCAGGATGGACTTTATATATTAGACATGAGCTGTCTAGCACCCTCACCGCATTTCCACTTATCGCTACACTGTGTGAGGGTGAGTATCTACCTATGCTACCTCATTTACCTCACTGATACCTATAGTCTACAAGTTAGCTAACAGTGTATTCTATTAGGTACTGTGATTTATACACCGCATTTCCGCTTATCGCTACACTGTGTGAGGTCTACAAGTTAGCTAACAGTGTATTCTATTAGGTCTACGAACGAACGCATGTCACATTCTTAGACTTCCTGCCCAAGGGAATTCAAGACATGGTAATTAACGACCACATGCAACGTCAAGAGCTTCTTGCATTATAGGTTAAGATACGTTCAGCTGCCGGCGGGCCTGTTTATTCCTGTCCTGAGTGCCGCGCCACTGTGAAGAATCCGCCGGTGGAGGTATTCAGGATCAAGTCAGTCATCCAGACAGTGGCTTCGGCACAGGGGGAAAATAGCCTGTGGAGGGGAAGTGGTTCAAGGAACTCACAGAGCCGAAAGGGAGACTTGGGCAGGAGGGTCAACCCATGGGATCAATTTTTTCCTCCAAAGGTATTGATTTGAAGGGTACTCCCAGCGTTCAAGACACCCCAAAGCCAAATCAGACTCTACTTAGCAGGAAGACATATCCACAAGCAGATGCATAGACATCACTGCCAGTAATTGTATGCCATCTGACAACACTATATGTAACTGTAAATCCAGAATATTCAATGTACCGGCTAAGTGTCTTATCTCCAGTGTTGTGTGCCCGACCTTGGGCCGAAGTTACAGTTGTGGGTTCTGAAACTTCGGGGCGACAGTTGCCGGTCACGCAAATGACCTCGACCGTGACTCTGTGGCTGTGAAGCCACATATGACATCGTTTTCAACTAACTTGATGCCAACTGCTTTGTCATGATTTTGCCAACCTTCCGGTCCATGGGCAGGTCGCGGCAGCATGGGGAAAGTTGCGGTCGTTTACTGACCATGACAGTGACGACTTCACAACAGTGGTGACTTTGGCAACTGTCGCACGACCCGCACAACAATGCTTATCTCTGACAAAGTTGATTTGATACCGGTCATATAAATAGCATCAAACTACTTTATCAATGTGCATGGAAAACTAGACAAGAGGATTCCTTGGATCCGCATCATTATGTCCGATTATACTGCACAGCCACTGTTAAAAGCTGTCGAGCTCGGCAGCTTTCGGTGTCTATAGGAGACAAATAGCAAATTTCCGAGATCGTAACCAAGGGGTCTAGACTTGTGGCATGGACATACATCCCCTCCATCCCCATACGCGGTGTTCACCTGAAAGCGGAAGAAAGAGGAAAAGCAAGGATCTGGGTATGAGACTAGAAGTCCCCGTGCCCAGGGATATAGAAATTGGTATATATAGCATTCCATGGGTCATGCTCCCTCCCTGAAACATCATCATGACAGAGATAGACCTTCATTCACTTCAACCCGGAGATATGGTTGATGCTCCAGGAGGTCAAGCCATACATTCTGGTGCGTACCGATCCCAATATTCCTACAGAAGGCTGAGAACATTGTCAAGACGAGTCTGACCTGCCCATCATCACGTCTGATTCTTCGGGAGCATCTATGGGCCTCACTGTCATACCAAGCTATGAGGATGATGAATATTTTTCTGAGCCATTCTTCACGTTGGAGGAGCTCGACGGTGTCCATGGTCTTGGGGGTCCCCCACCTGTCATTCCCACAGGGTTCAAGGAGGATGATCCTTACCTCAAGGTGAAAAATGATATCAAGAGGGGTTTGTTACCTGGGGATTCAGGCTTGGGCAGTCAATACTACGTTGTGCTCAATGGTAGCACTTGTGGAGTGCATCAGGGATGGTATGTGTGCTTTTAAGCTCTTGCAACCAGCTGACAATTTTGGCAGGTATGCAACTTCCACAGCAGTACTCACATTTGCCGGTGCATCGTTTTATCGAGCTTTATCGTGCCCTGATGCAGAGAAAGGCTGGAAAGACACATGGCTTGAACAACGTGTTGGCCCACACCAACCCCTCCTGCATTCCCCTTCTTCTTCCCCTTATGATTCCACTGTAGAACAAACAGTCCATGACACGGTGAGACCTTCACACTTTGAACTCATTCCTGCAAGTTAAATGAGTCCTCATAAGGAACAAACATTTTATTGGGTGGTGACTAGTGGTCTTCACCCTGGCGTCTTCCCTGGAATGTGGGTTGCATTTAAAATAACAAGAAGCTGATGAATTACCATCCTACAGTGATGATGCTAGGCGAGCTGGTTCCGATATGAATCAATCCCAGAAGGCCTTCATAAATATTGAGCAGGCTTGTATGAGCTTTGTTGAGGCATTCTTGGATGAGGACACGTGAAAGATGGCAGCACAAGTACAGAGTAAAGAGAGAGAGTAAACTTCATATGTATTTACAGAGTTACAACATAATACAAATCTCAAAGTCCATGAATGATTGTGCTGTGTATGTTCTTGACCTTTTCATTGCGCTGTTGTCTTTGTAAATACATGATCACAGAGTCATACAATGGGGACGCAGAATTGTTGACAACAATTACACAACTTTTTGAAGGTAAATATAAGTGTAATGGGTGGGTAATGTTTCGTACTGCCATGATTCTGAGTGCATTCATGGTGCATTCCCATTTTGATCCCACTTCCTCACGCCCTGCTGTGCTTCCCGGTGTCATCTTCATATGCAGCCCCCGCAATCACAATAACATAGTTCCTCAATGTGATTGCCATTGTCCAATTTGCCATAACAGTTGTAGTTATGTCATGCGGTAGCAAAATCACTAATATCAGGTCCTTTGATGTATTGAAACTTTGGACAGCAATGACCCTCCACATGTGTCGGCGAATGGCACCGGTCTCAGTGTGACGTGATGGGTTGGTGGGGTGATTCCAGCTTCCTTTTGCACCATGGCGAGCATTCATCGTCATCGTTGTTCGCATCGAGGTGGGGGTTGTCCTCTGACCTGTTGTCGTCAGAGGTACACTTTGCTTCCTCCTTTGGGGCCTTACGCTACTTGTATTGGGAGCATTGGTGCGAACTGAAATTCTTGGGGCCACCGGGTGCTCCAAAAAATACCTAAAGAAAAGTCATAGACAATGAAATAATAATTCAACATTATTATACATATTCACGGTCCGAGTAATCAAGATGCCTCTCC
The DNA here is from genome assembly GCA_900157415.1 of Armillaria cepistipes. NCBI lineage: Eukaryota > Fungi > Basidiomycota > Agaricomycetes > Agaricales > Physalacriaceae > Armillaria > Armillaria cepistipes. The sequence continues at coordinate 1,359,783 of FTRY01000009.1, forward strand.
CAAGGCCCCTCGAGAAGTAACTTTGGCTATCTCCTATTCTGGATTGATCTGTACCTTGTAGACCAAGAATGTCTGGTGTGCTTGCAGCGCTGGTGAACAGTTCCCCTTACAGAAAGCGTCTGAAAGACTAAAATCATGTATTTCCAGACTGTCCAGGACAACAGTGTCGACATATGAGAAAAAGAAGACGCCACACATGCGCTTGGCCTCCATAACAGCTGTCATAGCAGCAACCTAGATTACTGTGCTGGTTACCAACAACACATGCACCAATTGAAGCCTTCTATTTCTGCCAATAATGACAGACAGGTTCGCTTGGGTATGGGGAAAGAACATGCTAAGTGAAGGCCTCGTCCTTTGACACAGCCGCTTAACACCTCAGTCTGTTATTGCTGCTGAAAGATCGCCATGACCTTGGTCTGCTTGGTATGTTGAGCTTCTTCTTTTGGTGATTATTTCATTGAAAGGCAGCCATAGGGCAGTTAATCCAGTGATTCCATCTAAATTCATTCTCCACAGGATCATCCCCACCATGCCTGCTAATGTCACTGGTGAGTCCTGTGTCTCCATCTGTTGAGCATCATTCAGCTTTTCCTAACACCAGATTCACCATATTCGACATATGCAACCTGTATGTTTATTTTATTTTATTTTATGTGTATTCCTACCTTTTTTTGAAAAGCAGAACTCAGCACTGAGAGCTCTCTGAGTACTGACTCTCTTGGGGACTCATTGTCCCTGAGGCTCATCATTATCGACAGTGATGATGAAGAACCTCCCATGTCTCCTAAGGCTTCCCGGAATCCTGGAAGAAAAGGCAGGCCAGTTGGATCCAAACCCATCTCTCACGAAAATCCGACGCATGCTGCTTCCCTACCTACAGGACCCAACACGCCTGTGTCAAGGGAACGGGCTTGTCAACCACGAGCCACTATGAGGTCCGCAGGTCATGGTGATGGCTTCTATGTGGTCATGAATGGACATATAATGGGGGTGTTCAACTCTTGGTATGGCAAAGAAATGTATTCTAGCTTGCTGCTTAACTGTTTGCAAGGAATCTTACTGAGGGGTCGTATTCCGGCTTCCCACACCAGTCATATTGCAAATTCCCCTCCCTCAGGGACGCCCTGGTGACCTGGGATGAAACTTGGTCGAACCAGGAGATCGGGTATCCTGCAGATTGTCGTTCCAATCAAAGCCAGTATGGTCCTGAGTGGGTAAGATTTCAGCAACACATCACAGCCAAGTTTTATTGGGTCATGGTGAAGGGGCATGTTCCAGGATTGTATAACACCTTGTAAGTTCTCTCCTCTGCTGTATTTGAAGTCTGTGATTGATTTTATTGCCAAGTGACAAAGCTGTTCTTGGTGCAGGTGATGGAATGCGTGAGGTTGTTGTCACTTGGGATGAAGACATTGCTTCTCACCTTTTTGATGATTTTACCAGTTCAGAAGATGTAGTCTCAGTATAGTTGTAAAGACATGACAATATGCCTTGACCCTGAATCTGACCTGTCTCAGATCTCCAACACATGGCACAGATGGAAGCCTGGTAATGAAGTACTCTAACAATTAGCTTGAGGAACTACATGTGGATCCATACTGTCTATGCAGAATAAGCCTCTGCTTTCTGTTCTGCAATCCACGTTGTTCAAGTGCTGTGTGTACCTCAACTCAAGGCTGAATGCTTTGAGGATTCTTCCACTGTTTGTGACAGTCTAACCTCTGTTTCCCTGTCCCCTGATGTTCCTTTGTAGGTCTTGAGTACAGCAGCATCCTCAAGAAAACGGATCCCTTTAAGCACTGATGTTCGGAGACTGGACATGGACTAAAGATTTTCCCTTGCAGGTGACTTAAGATGTCACAAATGCTTCCAGTTCAATACAGATGCTTTGAAATGGGTGCTTTCTCTACAATACATGTTAAGCAGATAATTCGATCACCAATCCTGAAAAGGAAATAATGATATCGGAGTTTAAATACATTGGCAATAAATCCGAATTTACCTGTCGAGCTCGACAGGTCTCATGTGCCTTCAGAGCTTTACCCAGATGTTATGTCTGCTTGGGCTCTTGAGGCTTTGGACCTATATTATTGTTGATGTTCGACTACTATGTCCTGTTCTTACCCAGCTTCTTGTATCTTCCAAACCTTCTCTCCAAGTACGGCTGCAAATGAAAACACCATCCTGATATGGGATCTTTGTAACAATATGACTTTGAAATAACTTGCTGAAGGATTGTTCCTTATTTCCATTATCTACCACGCAAGTAAGGTCCCAGTCAAAATGTCCTAAAGCTCCAACCTTTGCCCTGAGCCCTACACCTCGATTCTCGATTGGCCTCCCAGCACACTTTGATCATTGTTCGGGGAGGCCTTCACCCAGTGGTGAGATCGGATTGAGTCCACGTCTCCCTGGGATGTGGATAATTGAACTACAGAGTCATTACCCATTCTGACCTTGTAGCACCAGATTTATCGACAAAACACTAGTCATCACCATGCCTACAGGAAAATACAATGCCTCGATGACACTGACGGCTTCAGCAATGGTATGGATTTTGCATGTGATACTATTTGGATATGTCTCGATTTGAAAAATATATATATATATAGTTCTAAGGCATGGTATCGACGTGCTTTAGAAAGTGAATCAGCTCCAGCCTGAATGCCGCTCCAGTGATGTTTGATTTCCAGAAGGGTGCATCAGTGGCAGCAAGTATCATTTGAGTGATTAACAACCATGCAAACAACGCACAGAACATGCTGGAATCGACGCTGCTGTATTTGGGAACCTTGTAATGGTCAGTATGATGAAAGCACACTTCATCTTCGACATACAGGATCAAAAGACCTATACTCCCACTTCTTTTTAGGATCAGCTGACTTATCAAACATCGCCCCATAAGACTAACATTTATTAGTCATATAACAGGTAACAGTGAAAGATGGAAAATACCTTCATGATATCTCCATGTTGCTTTTGCCACCCATCATGTTTCACACCGTCAAGGAGGTAGATGTGCTTATCGTGGATATTCATCATCAAGATGACCCAATAATCGTTTCCTATGTGGTGTGGCACAACACCCAGAAAAGTCTTTGTTACGTTGACAGGGAGCAATTCTGACGAAATATCGACGCAGAACCATCTCGACTGGCCTCTAGCAATTATCATTAGATTGAAGATGGTCTTTATCAGATTCATGCTGAACAGCTGTGTATAGGAGGTCAGGAGGGGTTGAAGATCTTCTGCTATGAGTATATGCTCTCTGCATAGTTGTTTATCGCATGTATCCAAGATGAGACACTGAAAACAGTGAGCACTTATACCAATATTGGCGATACTATCGGGTACCTGGCCATCCAAGCCTCTCTCACATTTATCTATGATGACATAGCACTCAGTGGCGGAATGTTGATGAGCCTCCAGGCTCTGTACACTCAGAATTCACGGATTTTCCCTGCTAATTAACGTTGCCATCCCTTCAACAGCCTTTCAGTAAAACAATAAATCCACACACGGCAATACCACTTTTACCCTACAGCAATCACTCCTTATGCGCTTTGTTATCCATCCCATCTTGCTATGCATCATAATTGCCATATTTCATCACGGCAAGGCACCGTTGATCGACCATTATCCAAATATGGAATCATCACATCACTCAGAAGCAACTAGTTGACACGCCCATCGATCACTTAATGAAATGATGTGATTGACGTGAGTACCCTCTCAGCTACGATAATTGCAGCTACGGCAACTACAGACCGTGTTTACTAAGGCTGTTACTTTGCCAAGGCCTCGAGAAAACGTACCCCCATGCGTACTCCTCACCACGATGACTATCGCCTAGAAATCCGCAGCTAAACAGCACTTGTTGATCCACTCGTCGCTCAGTAAGACCAAATGGCTTCAGTCCGAACATGGCAACATCAATGACTTGCTGTTACTTTCGAAGGCAAAAGGACCATATGTTCACTACGATTTTACTAAGCTACGGCCTTACAGCCTTACTAAGTTGCTCATATTTACACTATTTATAAATTCGTACTTGTAGTATAAAAACTAGCTAGGAAAAGGTAGGTAGACAGTTTTATCACCAGTTTATGACCAGTCTATCGCAGTCTATCTCAGTGCACTACATCAATTATCGCCAGTAAACTACATCTATTCACCGTTCTACGGCAATATACCGTTTACCCCAGCATAATCTTGATTGCGCGTCAACTCTTAAACTCACCCGAGTTATTCCACAGTTCTTAACTGTGAAGAGTCCTTCCACACCTGCTCTTCATGCTTAACACTATTGGTACACGCTCATATTGTGCCAATACATGATCGCCGTGCCATACCTCGTCCCCATTATCTTTTACAAGGCCGTCATCGTTTCACTTTCACACCATTGGAGTTTTTACAGTTTCACCTTCACCATTGTTATCGTCGCCCACTTGGGTAGTCTCCAAGTAGACTTAGGATCAGTATCAGCAAGTTTCCATATCGCATCAGTATAGGACAGTCCCTCAAGTGGACTTGAAGGTTAGTTTGACATAGGATAGGATCGTTTCAGTACCAGACAAGTTTCGACATTGACTCAGCACCCTCGCATTGTATAGGACCAGTATTATCGCCAGTTTTTGTAGTTCCACATTTTCCCTCGCCATTCCACTCTCAGCACCTTGTTCAACATTTTCTCTCGCCACACACAGTCCCCACTCCGTTTTCCCATCGACTTGTTCACTCATAGACTATTGTCGACCATTTAGTCTATCTCCCATCGTTCACCCTGCCCAGATTATTGTCACACGACGTTTTCTAGTCTCGTCTCGCATTTTTGCATACAGATCCGTGGTATACACATCATACCTGCTTCCGTTTCCTCTCATTCCGAGAGAACCCTACCGGCTTATAGCCTTAGCATCTAGTACTCGACTACCAAGCAGTACTACTTCGCAGACTTAAAGTCGCAGTGTATTCTTGCGTATGGAGGAATTGTTCTACTGCACGGAGGTGCCTCGAACCACTCGCACACATGATTGCCTTGATTGCCATGCTACTACGTTAACTTGTCCAATCTCATTCTGAGTTGGTGTTGCCATTGCCACGGAAGTCTAGGCTCATCATTTCTGGAGCCCACCGTGAGGGGGATCAGTTCACATCCCAGATCAATTCTTTGATCGCATTTATATACACCTATCACCTTTTGATTCGCCCTTCGTAGCGAGATGATACTTGCTGCGAACCCAAATTCTTCACCATTTCACGAAAATTCGAACATAAAACACCTTACGTCCCAGTCCAGGGCAGAGGCCTCCGAACTACCTCTGCACGTCTTCAGTTACAAGAATCTACAGCCCATTTAGCATTGTCTGAAGCATCATCTTCGACACTCGCTACAGAAACACTGTTACCAGACTCCCCTCATAGTCATATTCCTGGGTCTTTCATTGAAACTCCCACATCCCCATTCCCTGAAGAACTAGACATCTCTGCAAGAGAGAACTTGTCGTTTTCGGAGCCAGAAGATGCTGAAGAGACTGAAGTAACCGCAGAACTCTTTGGTTCAAACTATGGGACAGCCCCCGGCACTCCTTATTCCGGACACGTGTTTGGAGGCTACCACATAGAATCCACCTCGTTCACAGACTACCGACAAGAAGAATCCGTCGAATCTAGCGACGAATTAGTACCAGATTCCGCTACCACCACAAACTTTGATATCAAGGACGAGTCCTTCGAACAAAGTCTACCTTTTGATCCACCGGCAGAGGCTTCCACCTCTTATTTTCCCATTTTCCCCATTTTACCATCAGTCAATCTGAATCAACAACCAGCTCCCGCAGCGCAACCAGGCACACAACAACCAGCACAACCACCCGTCCAGCCCCCAGTACAGCCTCCAGTTCAACTGCCCGTACCACCAGTAGCCATGGCCGCAGCATCTATGCCATTCAGAAAGGAGAAGAGTGCTCCAAATATCATTGACGAAGTCAGTCCTGGACACGAATTGACGCATTATATCAGTGATATCGAAGGCCTCTTTACCCATCATTCCATAAACGCAAACACCGATAAAAAGAAGTGGTTTATCTACTATCCTGGACTCGTCATTTCCGAGTTTTGGGAAAGCTTGCCCGAATATAGCGATGCCACAAAGACCTATGAAAACTTCAAAGATGCCGTTATTGCTCAGTATCCTGATGCAAGCACCACTCGTAAATACGAGAGACATGATCTCGAGCGTGTCATTGGAAAATACACACGGGAAGTTGATAATCTCGCAGACCTAGGAGTGTTTTATCAGGAGTTCTACCCCAAAGTAAAACACCTAGTCACCAATAGCCATTTGTCTAACCCTGAGACCGGCAACATGTTCAGCAAGGGCTTTCCTAACCATGTTTGGGACGCCATTGCTCGTTGTCTTCAGATCAAATTACCAGACCATCATCTGGCAGACCCTTACGACCTCACCGATATTTATGCAGCCACTCAGTTTGTTTTGCAAGGCACAAATAAAGGCGAAAGCACTCTTAGCAGCATGCCCATGCATAGTTTTTGTGATGCTGCACCAGCTAGACCTTCCGAGATACCGTATCCCGTCCCAGTTCCCCAGCCTCAGTCTACCGTTCGTGTTAAAGAGGAACCTGTAGAACCACAAGTTAAAATGGAGCATATCAATCAGCTCATTAAGCTTGGGGAGACATTATTGCAGTTGAACTCGAACGACCGATTTCAGAGAGCTCAGCAATGATCGTTTCCATCCGGTCCTCCACAGCAGAGTAGCTATGCAAATACGGCAACTGGCCAAAATTGCAGCTTTTGTGGAGAAATTGGGCATTTCATTCGAGAATGTCTCAAAGTCGAGGAGATGATTAAAGAAGGGAAATGCAGGCGCAATATAGATGGGAAGATCGTCCTTTCTACTGGCGCCTGGGTCCCTAGGAATATCCAAGGCACTTGGCTTAAGGATCGCATCGAGGAATGGCACTGTCAAAATCCAGGTCAGACCGGCATCATTAACCACATGATGAACTCTATTGTCAAGCCAGTTCCATACCTCAGCCAGCAGCGCTCTTCACCAGTTAACGCAGATGCTCAGCCTCAATTACTTAGCACACCAGTCCCCGGCATTGATGCGCACCAGTGCCTCGAGGTGCTCATTGCCAAATCCGAAGCTATTGGAAAAGAGATCAAAGGCATCAAGCAGTTCATGCACATTGCCAAAGAAGACTCTTCTAGTCCGATTGCCGCAGATGCCAAGGATACTATGCTACGTCAAGTCATAGTTGAAGTACCACACCTTAAATGCGGACCACTCAAAAAGGCAGTTCCCATAGCAAAAGTGGAAGCCGCTGTTCTGCAAGCACCTACAAAGGCAGTGGGTCGACAAACTCATACTAGTCGGAAGGCCGCTGAAGAAGCCATGCTTGATGACAAGCAGGAGGTTGCCGTACCCAAGATTCTTGATCACTTCAATCATGATCTTAACCCAGACTATGATGGCATGCCCGACTTAGTTGAATATTCAGATGACCGAAGATGATATTGCCGTACCCCTTCAGACCAAGAAAGATGATGAAATTGCTGCAGCTATCATAGAGTCTTATTCTCCACGTCAATTCGAGAAATCTAAGACTGTAGTCCATGACAATGACCAGAATATTTGTTCCAAGTTTCCATCCTATGCGCCACCTGTTACTCCATGACACGATCCATCCAAGACTGTCTCAGCAGGACCTGAGCATGCGCCAGCTAAGGAGCGTGTAGCTCAGCTCATCAATGTTAAGGGAAAAACCTGTTTCTTACCCATGACAAAATACTCTCGCCAAACAGTGCGCCAACCTTCAATAGTCCATGGGTTGGATGGGTATAGTTTCTCGTAAGTCGGACCTGTACCTTTTATGTGTTGTTATAAAAGACTGTGGTGTAAAACAGGTAAACTCACCTTCAACCTTGGCAGTTCCCACACCCATTTCGTCGTCGCAATCCATTGCATCAGGATTGTTCACCTTTAAAGCGGACTGTTGCAATGTACTGATTGCAGGACTTGCAGAAAGCAGGGCCTCTGCCTCGTTGACATCTATCACAGCATTATCGGACACGTTGACAGTTAATGTTTCCGAGATACCAGATGCAGGAACTAGGGCAAACGAGGCCTCTCCCCCACCCAAGTTGACATCGGTATTGGACACGTTTGTAGTTGACTCTTCCAATGATGCAGGAATTTGGGCAACCCGACCCTTCCTTGGCTTAGGTGGATGGTATTCTTCGCCATCCGCGTCACCGCCACTCTCCAGGGAGGTTGAATTTCGAATCAAAGTTGAACGGTCGTGTTGACTGGACTTACCGTCCTGGTCATCATCATCTTCTTCTTCCTCACGTTCTGAGTTGAAGTCTGTAAATTCAATCGAGTTCCACATCTTTCACAATTCACCAATGTCTAACAAAAAAATATCATTTAGGAAAAGGGAGTTGAGAGAAACAACATACCACTGATATTTCCAGACTGTGTGACCACAAATTGTGGTTTAAAATGCATCCATTGCTTTCTCTCCTTCTTATATGCCTCGATGAACTCTTTCATGACATTGGTATTCATGAAACTTTTCATGGCCTCCCCGACCCTCTTGATCAGAACCTTAGCATCTAATGGCCACTCACCCGGGCGTTCATCCTTCACTTTTAAGGCATACAGAATTAGGGATCTCGCAAAGTGGGCTGCAGAGTTCCGGGCAAAATCTGCTAGATCTATGCAGAGGAGAATGTCTGGTTCATCACTTTCCAGTGTGCCTTCCTCTTCTTCATCACTTTCTGATGTGCCCTCTGCTTTGCGCCACATGACAAGGGATAAATTCTGACTGGCCCATCGCAACAGGGCCTTGTATGCAGTCACGGCCACCATGACTGCGTGTTTCCCTTCCTCAGGATTGACATTCAGTGCACTGGCAAACAGGCACAGGTTGTCTAGAGCAACGAGGTCCAGAAATCCTTCGCGGTGATAGATATTAGGAATGTCGGAAGCAAGAGCTGTACATCCAATTTGAAATCTTATATTGTGAAACATAGGGTGACCTTACTGTTCTTTGAACATATGTTCTGTGAGAAGTAGCACATCATCCTCAAGAGCAGTGGAAAAAGCTCCAAATGGGGTATGTTTGTGATCGAGAAATCCAACATGGCGGTGTGGACGTAGCTAGCCACAGATCGGGATAGAGTAGTGCACACATAGAAGTGCTCTCCTGCAACAATCGAGTTTTCAATAGTGATGACCGCATGGTGGGTGTCTGGGCGCATAAAGCTGTGAAAGTTAAAAAAAAAGACTGTCAATTGTTCGGATGGGAACAGAACTCACAAAATTGTTCCCAGTTCTAACAGCACAACTTCTGTGTCCCAGTCTTTGGGATCAGGAATGAAACCTGGCTCCCATTCTTGTAGATATTCATCAGTCCTACTGTCATTGGGCTTGGTGTATATCCTTCAGAAGATGTACCACAACTTCTGACCGGTAAGGACTCTGATGGCGGTACCCACACCTTGAGAATTGGAATGTATGTAGGTGATAGCGCCATGGGTAGACACTAAACTCCATGTCGTCGCCCATTTGGGGAACTCCTGAGGGAAAAGATTCCTTGGTAGGTCTTCAGTCTGATCGAACGCAGTCCTATGCACTGCAAAAGTCCTGTACAAACCTTAGAATTGTCGGTGGCAAATGGTAAAGGATACTCATGACAAGTAAGGAATGGTCTCAATGCCTTGCCCTGCTCAGGGAAGGTTGAGAGCATTCAGGGATCTTCCATTCTCTGCCTGACCTTCGCAGAAGAGCTCTCTGAATGACATCGCAATGTTGATATCATCCCTTTTTTCTGGATCCATTCGTTTCTGATGGTCTAAGGAACAGAATGGGTACATAGAACAATGACAATGAGGAAGACACACCTTGAACCTCCCAGGGAGCATCAAGGTCCCCAACTCTGGTCAAGGAACTCAGACTCCAGCTCCACAGTATCCGAAGAGGAGCGTCATGCATAAGAAGTTCAAAATCTCATAACAGCACAGATGGCCTGGATCCCTTCCTGACCGCGTCCCAGTCCAGAACACATATCATTGAGTCCCTCACTCTATTGGGGTTGTACCATCTTGGTGTGTCATCTTCGTTCACAACAATACACTTGTTCCAGCCTTCAATGGTTGCCCTATCGTCTTCCTCCTAAAAAAAAGTTTTACTGCCGTAAGGGCTCACCAAAAAAACGACATACATTTGAAAGCATTGGGAAGATTTCGCATTGAACCAATTTTTTGGCAGCAGTGGAATACACAAGAGGCAAAACTATTGGACACGAAGAACATGTTGAATCACGTTCCAGCTTGGGCCTTTTGGAAGTGATAGACATTTCCTCTACAAAGGAGACGGGGCACGCACACTTGCTACTGGTTGCAGATAATGGCTTAGATGAATTCCAGCTCAGCGAAGTAGCTTCAAGTAGCATTTGTCACCACTGAGAATTTAACTCCTCGACAGCCTTCGCCTCGTACTGTTGTGTCTCTTCCTCTGTGAGATCAAACATACTTTCCCCCCTCTGGTCATCAGAGACTAAGACAGCCAAAGCTCCACTGACTACGAGGTCCTGCGTACGGATGGTGCGAATTGTGACAGGTTTGACAGGAAGGTTGGGCCATGTTTGCCGGTGACGAGGCTGGTGATGGGTACCTGTGAAACTGAGCACGGCCTAGCGTTGAAGAGACTCTGTGCACACAAGCTAGAAATGCAACAGCATCGAAGACACTGATCACACCCACACCCAACACTACACACACAAACCCTCAAGTTCGTGGGGGATTCTGATGCGATAGAAGCAGATAGAAACAAAACAACCACACTCTCAGAATATAGGATACACACGTATAGAAATAGCGCACGCTACGTATCTCGATTTCTATAAGTCCAAAGGCTTTTAATACAAGAGGAGCGACGGTTGTCGCTGGGCCTCAAGGCAAGGTGTAATACAATACATGCAACGTCAAGAGACGTTCACAAAACCCTCACAAAGTCTAGAGCGACACACAGAATGACCTCAAACAACTTATAACACACAACGCACGACTCAAAGCTTCACACTCCAAGCAGAAACCCTTCACAAAACCTTCCACTAAAGCCACAGGATTCAAACCTATGCGCTCGAGCTTCCAAACCGATCGTAGATCCACAGGGTTCTAACCTATGCGATCCAGAGACACAGAAACCTTATAAAACCCCATCCGCAAGCCAAAGGGTTTGAACCTCTGCCACCTGTAGTGCCTCGCGTCCCAAGAAACCCTCAAAGCACAAGAGCGCATCCACAATGACACTAAAACTCCTCTTCTCAGGTTAGAGCTCAAGTCACCCAACCAATTAACAGTCACACAAGTGCCGCGTTAGCTTTCTATGCCTCACGCGCATCTCAATTCACTCAATATGATATCAATGCTAGGTATATTCTCTCGCTCGAAGTTACAAACTAGTCCTGAAGCTACGGCGCCAAGCTGGGGGCTTGCATGCGACTACAATGGGGGTCTGAAACTTGTACACTACAATTACACTGCACTATTTATCTATTCTACGTCCTACAAATTAGCAGTACCATTTTTAGTATCATTTAGGTTGCCGAGCTCCTTTGCCTGCATCCCACGCGTGTCGCAATTATCACGCCATGGCTTGGCGCTGACTCAGGAGTCCAGCTCGGGGCCAGATCCTGTCTCTGAGCATTGCGATGTCAGTTAACATCGCTATTACATGTGTACTGACGTCGGTTGCTATCTCCTCGGAGTTGCAGCCTCGCACACGACTCTTATTTCGCTTCATAATATTCTCTGAGGGAATTCTATCGTAGTGACAGCAATGGGCTCCTTGTCGAGGCTTTGCGTGCATTGGCCGAAGTCGGATACTTCGGATTTATTCGTGTTCCGACATCACCAAGTCTAGATCTCTAAGCTCCGGATCTCCCGGCCCTTGCGCATCATAGATCAATGTTGCACGAAGTCTTAATTATCTCACAAGCGTGTCCTGCTCTATTCTTAGCACGCACATGCTATGCCCTGTCAGAGCACTTAGTGTCAAGCGCTGGGACTTCATACCTAGTGCAGCCTTTCTAGTACCATTCTTAGGTTAAGTCATGCGCTCCACCCAGCTTTACTCTGGTAATCTCATTACAGGCATTATAAACCTTGCGCTCTGTTGTGTTTCTTGGTGCCTTAGTATCTGGACGTTGTAGCCTGTCTTTATTTGTACAAATCACCAAATTACACACGTAAATGCTTTCAGGGCGTGTCAGCATGTACACACTAAAACACACACACAACCTCACAAAACACACACACACACAATCTCCTTAAGTGCGGAGGGGAGCAAGGGATTTTAATTCCTTTTGCGTGCTGACAATATCCCAATTTATCTCAGTGAGCTCTCTAGAACAATACATGTAACAACGTATTTTTCTCAAGCCGTTCTCAAATTCTAGGTTTCCTCGGAGCTTTTACAAGAGAGCACGGTGAACCACGCAACCCTCGAGGCAAAATATATTTCAATAGCCGGAACACACGGATATGCAGATCCGCAAATTGACCAAGTTCAGTCAGTGAGCTTGCTAAGTACAGCTCGCCGCTAGACCTAATCTGCGCGCACCGCCGTCTTCCTCTTAGTTGCTAAACCTGACTCCCAAACTTGTCACGATTAGAGGCTCTTGGCACTCCCAATCAAGTCACAAATTACCCTCAAAAACCGTCCCCACAAGTCCTCACACACAGTGTGCTCACCCTAACAACGGTGCTGTGAGATCCAACTGCACACACCTGTCACACTTCGTGCAACTGCTAGAACAGTTCAATCTGGCTGATTCCCTTGCAACTACTCAAGACCTACACAGAGGCCGAAACAACACAAGTTCTCTTATTACACTGAACCAGAAAAGGAACAGAGCTTTTCCCTCAGATTTATCTCAGCAAACTCTCAAGATGGCACAGCGTCACTGTCGCTGAATCTCTTTCTTATCTCAAGTAAACCGAAGTTTTTCTCCAAAAGGTTTCTCTGGTTCTATTTCTCTGTGAGCTCGCTAAACTGGTGTTCTAGCCGAGACTCGAAGCTACTAACTCTTACGCGTCGCAACAAGTCCAGATCCAAACTGAAACTTTATTACTGTACGTGGGGGGTAGGTATCTTGTTTTACTACATGAAATTCTACCTACTTATACTATGGGGGATTGATTATTACAAACGGTCTTTTAGTAAGTTGATTCCTTTGTCGGCCGATAATTCTTCATCCAAACTGGTGCAGCACTCTTGGCATAGTGCCGCTTGGTCCTCTTTTTAGTATCCTCAAAGGGCTAAGCGATGTCGACGTCGCTCGCCCTAGCAGCAGAGTAGTTTGCTGACTTGTACTCAATAGCTGCTTAATCCTCGATCACCGATCACACTTCATATTCGGCTTTCGGTTCTGCTCCAAAGGTGACAGCATCATATTCTAGACTCAGTAACCAAGGAATGCTTTGGATTTCAAGCCCGCTCGCTATTTCCATCGGCCGAAGTCTGTTTCTAGGCCATGCCGGGGGTTCTTTTGATTACCTCACATGCGATATCTTTTCTCCAGATCTCCAGGGACTACACGTCATAGGTCACCGATGCGTAGTTATCTAAATTAGTCCCAGCCTGCATACAAGCACATCCCACTGAAGGTTGAGTTCTCTACTGCAGACGGATGTTTGTTCAAGTGAGCTCGCTCTTCGGCCTTATTGTCGTGCATGCCTGTAAGGTACAGTGCAATGACAAAGTCCTTATGTTTCTAATTCCATTGCTTCTTTTTCTATATTAGAGCTCTCAACCTCGGTGACCTTGCTTCTTCGCATGCCATTTGCATTGTTAGTCCGCTCTCTATGCTTCTGCTTTGCTAACATGTAAGGTATGTGGATTTTGCAAAATTACACCCTTAGACACGCTGCGGGTGTGACACCGGTAATGGCAGTAACCCCAAAATTTGACATGGTATGTTAACAGGGGGCAGATGGTAGCTGCATCAGCAACTGGAAAGGGGAGGAGGTCCTTGTTGTCCAAATCAGCGCACTCGTAGTAGCGTCTCTTTGGTGAGGGAAACGTCGGGTGATCTGTAAACACTGATACAGCCCGAAGCTGTTGATAAGGCGGCAGAGAAATATCGGGGTATCCTGTAATGTCTTTGCGCTTCGCCAACCAATCTTTATTCTCCTGCGCCAGTCTGACCTGAAATCCTACAATACCTTTGTGTTGAACATGGTTCACTGTGTTAGTAAACCAATTTTCTTCCTCCTGTTCGTCCTCCTCATATGCAGTTACCAAAGGCTGCACTTTGTCCAGAAAGGTTTCCAATCCTTGTTCGCTGGTCCAACAGCACCAAGCTATGCCGATAATACAATGCCACAGCATAAGTTCAATTTCTTGAATGAGAGCTGGTTTTCCATGAGAGTACATACGACCCCCGACCTAGCAGACAGAATGAATTTCAAGGAATTTAATGAAGAATGAGGGGTAGTACCTGTAGTGCAGCTGTTGCACTCAGGGTCTGTCCTAGACCTTGTCCTGTGATTAAAATCAACGGGGAAATCGCAACGGCAGTCGCAAAGGCTTGTTTGCATTTTGGCAAGCTGTCATATAAACCTTTTCATTGTGTCATCATCTTGGATGATTCTTGGAATATCCGGGTGATCATAATTGGCATGGATGAAGCTGATAGCAACGAAACCATATTTTTTGAATTATCATACAAGCTCAAAAAATGTGGCTTTACCTTTTCCACAATGCCAACTTTTCAATGCCGCCATGCTGTTGGTGAAGGTAAGACTATATTAGACTGCTTTGCAGTTGTTGCATGCTCACATGGGTTAGCAAACGGATGTGGAACGCAACACCTTCTAGAACAGAGAGCGACTTCACCCACTGCTTCATGGAGTCATGCTTCCAGTGTGCGGCAAGTATACAGACGTCACCGTGAATAATCTTGTCCATAGGGGTCACATTGGGTGTCAAAGGAGAGAGAGGAACAAGGTTCATCTCATCTGACATCCGTAAGTTTAGATGCATGGACTCCAACTTGTCTGGCCATTTGTCCAAGTGATTGAGGAACTTGGAGCTTGTTAGCACACAATTTAGATACATTGTGTTCACTTATGTTTTTCGTCCTAGAATCCAATTCCAACAGCTTCGAAAACTTTGGATAGAATCCATGACTTGGGACATGTACAAATTTGCACGCAATGTCCATTGCTCAAATGAGTACTAAGATCTCGATGTGCTGACCATACTTCTGTGCCGATGCATTTTTTAGCGAGTCAATGTTGAAACCCTCGGGAATGGGTGCCTTGTGTCAAGCAGCGTCCGCTGTTGATTTTAAAAATTTCGACATGGCCTGTAGAATGTGTTATCCACAGGAACTTGGGCAGCAACAACAACTGACTAGTCCAAATTCAGCAAAAATAGGATCAATTCGACCACTGCTGGTGCATTTTGAGATCCATTCTTCAGGTGTCAAGGACATTGTTAAAAACTGCTGGCACTGAACAGGAATCGACCAAAGCAGGCTGGACTGCTTCAGGGAGTCGTATCCAGCGAGTTTACGTTGATGTTTACGATTGTCTGCAGCTATTAAAAACTAGATTAGATTGATGAATTTCAATTTGGCTGTCAACCTTGACAGGTTTGTGGTCAGGTGCCCCTGACCATGTGTCCTCTATATCCTCACGAGGGTGTGAAAATGAGTGAACTGCGGTTGTATGCCATAAGTTCTTAGTAGAAGTAGGCAAAAATATAGTGGCATTGAGCAAAACATTAACGATGCCAGACAATTTCTGCGATTCTACATGGATCCTGGCAGCATACTTTGGGTTCACAGACAAGGACCTCTCAGTGAAGACGTAGGCAAAGTAGAAGAGGAATCATGAAGGGAAGGTGAACCACAAGATTGCACATACCGCGAACTAACATCCCTGAATCCTTGGACATGGTGGTGAAAGAAAAAGATAGCATGGGAAATATTTGTAATATTGGTGATCAAATTAAGTCAGGACACAACTTCCCTGCATCTGTTGCGTTTGTGCCTTATCCTTGTATATCAGCATTGAGTGAAGATATGATTCAAATTGCTGTGCCACCATTACAGTCCACGATAGAGTACAAATAATCAATCTGAAATAAATACAAAAGGTCTTTTCATTGAGCTGATGCTCTTGTTCCAGCTTTTCGTTTTTCGGTTGGAAGAGAAGCAGTGATGGGTTTGGCATGGTGCAAAAATGAAGCCACTTCTGTACAGCTTGCATAAAATTTGTCCTGAAAACAACAATAAAACTAAACTATTTACCATGACCATGCACGAATTCTTTCTTCACAGGATCCCAGGTTCTTATAACACTATTACCCATATCTGTCCTGTACCTCTTTTCACTTACATCACGCTCTTCCAAGTGTGCACGCTTTTGCGTCTCATGTATCCAATGTTGGTGACATACCTCCACCCAGATAGCTTTGGCCGGAAGACGGAAAGGTTCGCAGTCAGCCTCGACCAAGGCCTTTGGGTCGATGATGACATCATATTCAGGTGATAAAGAATTCTTGTCGATCTGAAATTTTCTGCTAAGCCACCATCTAAAATTCAGTAGAAGAAAATTCTCATGACACCAGCATCAATTATTGCTGCGTCGGTGTAGTACCATGCACTGAGACTATTTGGGTCCTGGTATGTTTGGAACTTTGTCCCTACATTTGCCTTTACATCATCTCCAATGTCAGCTTGCTCCCCTTCACTTGGAATCCATTTTCCCTTCGTTTTAGGGGGATGTGGGAGTTTGGCGTAGAGTTGGAAGGGCTCCATATCTCTATGTTTTGTTGACGTCGAGTCTTGAATTGCATCTAGGATGAAGGAAACTAGGTGCCAGACAACCTTGGTGATCTCCCTCTTGGTGTTTCGGAAAACCTTTACAGCAAGTCCTCCTGCAATAAGCGTCCTATGGCGAATGCAGAGGAGAGACTTCAATAGGTCTCTCAGGCACTTCTGACCAGAGTCGGCAAATGTGATTTCGAAAATGAAGTGGGGCCACAGGTCCTTCAAGTCCTTTTCAGGGTTCTGGGCAAAGATGGCGCAGTCCGGGTTTTTGGAGCCCCCCCCTTGTAATGGATAATTGATGTTCTCCTTGATGTAGACTTCTCTGTAAAGTTCGGCATTTATGATGGCATTATTAATCACCACCACGAAGAATTGGTGCATAAGCATGGGGAAAGTGACGATTAATATGTCTCCAGTTGATTCCAGCCTAGTCAAAATATGTCAGATCCTGCGATGAAACCATGGATGTACTACTCACATTCCTGGAAATCTCTCAGAAACGACCTCATAGTGAGTCCTCACCCAATCTCCAATGTCACGATCTAGTTCGAGCCTCATCCCCTTCTCTGCAGTAGCCCTGCAGTCTTCAACATCCTTGAGGAAATCTTTAAGGACAAGAGGAGCCTCCTCTTCGAAGACATCACGTTCAGGTGGAGTGAGAGCATGAGTCACAGTTTGGGTAGCTCTGTTTGGCGTTAAAACAGAGGGGATGGCTGCAGTGGTGCATGTGCTGGTGCTGGCAGTGGGAGTGGGACTGCTTCTTTGTACATAGAAACCCGGGGATGATTTCAGTGACGTTCTACCATAGGAGGATAGCATCGCTGGGACTATGTGTGTGGTAGATGAGGAAGAGAGGAGACATCAAGTTGCCACATACTACTCCACTGATTAGTCATATTTTGATAAAGACCCACAGTAGACTGAGCCTGAGTTGTTGTTGAGCCATACTTGAAGGCTTTGTAAAGACATACGAAGCATGCTTAGAGAAGGGTGCCAAGCAGAGTGGAATTAATATGAATGATTCCGTTAAATATCTTCAGATGTCGATCAAGGGGCAACCTCTTCTTCATGACGCCGCAAATGTGTCACGAAGTTCCCCAAGATTAGTGAGAGAGTTAAGTTTCGTGTTAAGAAGAATGAGATGATTTGCATGATTTATGATGTGACCTTCAGGGTGCTCTGATCATCACAGTGCCCGATCCCAGCGCCACGTCTCACAGGCACTGGACTGTTCTCTTTCTACAGGAAAATTCTTTCCACATCCGGCCACTAGAATGCACAGCTGTTTATTGGACTACACAGCATTGTGGGATTAGTTGTTCTGTTCTTTCAGTGTTGTGGTGGACAACCTTGCAGGCAGTTTTTTCTTCCTAAGCTAAGAAACACATCGAAGTCGTCCAAGGCTGGCAGTTGATATTCACTTCTGTTCAGAACGTAGGGCATGGGACTTTTTCATCAAATGCGGTTCTGAAGCCCTTTTTTTTGTCCAATGACTTCTTGCAACCAAAATGTCCACAAACCATGTCGCGTCGACCCTTCGGTGGCTCAAAACTACACACTGTGAATGGAGAGCAGTCAACCAAGACAACGAGACCCAGCCAGTTGACAGGGGAAGATCATCTTCTCCCAGACCCAGTATTTCTTCAAAAACGATGTCAAGGTCATACAGTGCGCCACCCCGTTTAGAATATGCCCCTGGGGAGTGTTCCGAGGAGTCGGGTTTCACAGTTACTTCAATTCCCGTGGTTTGCCGCCTCTTGACATCGCAGGTAGAAGAATGGGGTCACAGGAACTTTCCAGAGCGCTGGGCCTGTCCCCCCGAGACCTCTATTTATGTTAAAGACCTCCCACCCATTGTCCTTGGTAAACTAGGCAAAGATGGCTCCCAATTTGTTTGTGAAGACTTCGCTCCCTTTATATCTGGACAGAAAAGGGGAAGATCACCATCCATCTCACTCCCCAGCAAGCAACCGAAGCACGATCATAACCTTGATTGTTCTTTGACAGCTATGCATTCTCCCTCTATTTCTGTCCCTGGTTTTGCAGGTGAAGAATGTTTTCCTTTGGTAATAACTGTACGTCGGCGACGTTCTCCATTTATAATTACCTCATGGTTTCTTAGCAGCTTGAAGATCAAAGAATCTTACAAGGCTGGAACAACTGTGTAACTAACTCTGTGACAGTTCTCTCCTCCACCCCTATTCATATCTATCAACCTATGCTACGCAAGGTGGATTTTCATTCTATGGTCAGCAATCCCAACGAGACACTCCGGAATTTCCGGAACTCTCACCTTTTGATTTACGGTATGGAGGTGTCTTCACTGACTTGGTTGCTGTCCTCTTTTTGTAACATCGGGAACCTTGATGTACATCGAGAACTTCTTGGTATGAGCTTTCTTTCTGTGCAGCATTGTTTTTACACAGTGCACAGACCATTCTGGGCAGGGCTCTGGCACCAACTCCATGTCTTTACGCAAGATGTATGAAGAAAGCCTGGAGGAGAATGGCCATGCATTCAGTGCCCTCTCTCTGCCATGCCAGACTCCTGATTTTGGCCATCCTCTACAGTCATGAGTGTGAAAGTTCACTCTGCATTTTGAGGCTCACACTTGTTGTCGAAGGGTCCTTTCCACTGACATAAAGGCTTTCAAGCAGACTTCTGTTCACACAGAGCACATCTTCGAAACAGAGTTTTATCCAACATCTGCTACCAACTTCTGGTTTGTCGCGACGAAAGGTTTGATTGACCATTTCAAGCCCCATAATCTTGGCATTGGTACTGTTGTTCAAGTTCTCTGTGGCCGTCAGCTGTGGTACCTTTTTCGGCCTCGTATGGGTGATGGGTATATCAGTGCATTGAAGGACTGGAATCCTGATCTTATCAAGGACGGAAAAGGATGGAATGCCACTTTAGTAGTCCTCGAGCCTGGTAATGCACTGTATGTCCTACTACTTGTGATATCTTGTGACACCTGCTGACAGCGAGGGAAGATACATTCAACCAGAAACTCTCCACACAGTTGTAACTCTCGAACACTCTGTCGTCCGCGGTGAGAAATTTTACGCCACAGTAACATTGCCAAAAACTGTCTCTGGATGGGTTGGGACTTGTATGCGAAGAGTCAAGATCAATGAAACTGTTTACACACAACTGCAGGATGTTATTCTTTGTCTCATGGTTTATTATAATCTTGGAATTGATGGTGAGCTTCTTAATGCAAGACCATTTGCCACTAACTTATTCTGTGATTATAGCCACTGATCCTCATATTCCTGAAATGCAGATGGGCAAAGGTCTTCTTGACATTGTCGCTTTAGGCAACTTATGCCTATTCCTCTCCGCCTTGGAGAACTTCGCTGCCTTGAATTATCCTAAGGCCAACTCCGCACTCCCTAAGGCAAGAAGAGCCTATTTGGACCTGATTTACCAATTGCGCAAAAATTACTCTCTCATTCTTCTCTCTGACGAAGAATCCACTTACTCCTATGAGGAGCTCTTTCACCACCCACTGGGCTCTCATGATATCGCCGAGTTTGCGAAGAGCTCTGCTGTGTACTTTGCCTGTTCATTAATCGTGTCTGTGAGAAAGGTGGCAGGTTGGAGACAGCTTGACATCATACATTTCAAACAAAGCGTGAAGTGGTGTCTGGATTTCTTTTTTTCAAGCAATTTGGATGATGATTTGTTGAATGCAAGTATAGACAGACGCGACAGGCTCTTTCATTTGAATCACCAGATACTGGTCTGGCCAAAAAGTAGTCCCCTTGGTAAGTGGTTTTCCCAAAAGTACTCCCTATTTTTATTTCTGTTGATGCAGATGTCAAAACTGTCACCAAATGGGCAGAAAATGTTATCCAGGAATCACAACAGATTGTGGAAAGTTTTGAGTAAAACGGACCTATTTCTTGCTTCTACACGTGTATCCAGGAATCGAGTACTATGACCTTTACTATAAAAACTTGACTAGAAGGTGTCAGGTAGTTTAGTGATCGGGAATAATTCCCACTGTGATAATTGGGGTAAAGCTCACATTGGCAATAGAACATTTTGCATCCCTTCCAAATTATGTCTGAGTTGGGAGTTGCACTTTTCTTGTTCGTATCCTTCCCTGTCATCTCTCGGCATCCTGGGAGTCAACAGATACACTGGTTTAGCTACAGCTACTTTCATCCATATCAATCCAAGCTTTCTGCCCAGTTCCTTCCTACTAGGTTGTTCCAATGTGTCTGACCAGGCACCTTGGGCGACCATATATATTCCTGTGGTTGCTGCCTGTGATCCTGTGCTATTGATGTGCCATACCCTCATAAAATGTGCTAAGGATATCCTATAAGTAAAAGCCTGGAACTCCTGTGCCTAAAAAACATCCCTCATGTCCCATCTACTGCAGCAGGGAATTAAGATGCTCAACGTCTTCCCTGAATAGCCTCAGCCAGCTTCCAAAAATTCAGGGTGTTGGAAATATGAGGCCACTGCAAAATGTCAGTGAAACCGCTCTCCTGGAAAACCATGACATGTACAGGGATGCTGCCATAACTTGGGGATCTGTCAGCCACTTTGTTGAACCTGCTATCACGTAAGAAGGGAATCCCTGGGGGAAAAAAAGGAGAGGACCTTGATAGTCAGAAACGAATGCAGACTGTTCAGTGTACTGGTACTGAATGTGCTGTAGGAAACACAGGTACAAGGCTATATCTTGTTGCACCTCAGGCAAATTGTCGATGGGGCGAGGTTGTCCGTTAGCTATGTACTTCCAGAATGTGCCCTTCAGGAGCAGCTGCTCCACCAGGGTGGTCAAACCTGTCCAGGCATTCCTTTTTACCGATACTGGTCAGGTCTTTTGAACTACTGCTACCTCAACAAATTGCAGATCAGGAATCGGCATGGGAGGAGAAACTAGGGTCTGGGCAATATCCATTACCACTGTGATGCTCATCTCGTGCAGGGCACTGGCCCAGAGGTAGGTATTTGCCTCCTGGAGAATGGCGACCCTTTCTCCATCATTTGTTAATCGCCTGGGATTACTTCCGACTTTAGGAAAATAAAAAGGGCGCTTGAAGCACACCTCCCCCTGTAAGGCAAGTGCCAGCTCTTGTCCCCCAACATGTATGCCCGGTTCAAGGATCCCTTTGTTGGCGGTCTTGAAGCTGCTGATGCCAAGTCTGGAATCTTCGCCTTCCTTCCAGTCTGCGTACATGCGACCAATGTACTGTCACTGAAATGAGAATTGCGGATAATGCAAGAACCCCACTGGGGATGCCCAGACACTACATATCTCAACGTCGATCACGAAGAGTTCTGCAATGATATTAGACCGAATCTGAAGGGTAATTAGAGACTCACCATATTCGCGTTGTTCCTCATTGACCACCCCACCTTGGAGGATCAGTTTTGGTATTTCTTTGAACCAGTCGGAGCATTGGATTTCTGTCATAGGTGCCTCCACATGATCCGTAGTTTCTGGGAGCTAAGGAAACGTTATCAGGATGTAAGTTATGAAACTGGTGTTACTTGCCTTCCATTTTGGAGTCAAAGAACGCATTTCGAATCCCCTTGACGGGAACTGAAAACTGGTCTAGATTGCATGTAAGAGGGGTCACCCGCATGTAATATTTCAACCACTCACCAACATGGTAGAAGACACAGCTGAGATTGAAGATGGTGGAATATTGTCGTCGAGTTCCTGAATCTCTATATTATTTGAGTGCACAGACAGTTCATGTGATATTTACCTGTGTCACCTCTTGACCCTTTCCTTTATCATCCTCAACTGGCGACAAAGAGGACTGGACACCAAAATCAGCCAGTTTGGAGAATAAGTTGGCTCCATACATGTACCTCAGGTGCGGAATCATATTCTGCATCCCACATGTTAAATTGCATGGCTGCTTCCCATGTCATGTCCAAGAAGTAGGTAGGGGATGCCTTCTGGATATATTTGAACTGTTTCGGGGGGTTTTTGAGTTTTTCCACAGAGGCTTTCTGCGTGTGAATGTTGTGGGAATATAGATCCGATGGCTCTGTTTGGGATTGATCACTCAGAACTCTTACCCAGTGCAGATCCCGCAGTACAAAATCTTTCGCGTTGAAAGGAAACCCTTTCACACGAGTGTCTTTCATAATATGGGAAAGAAGCTGGTCCAGGACAAGAGCATTTACTCTGTACGCAGGCTCTCTCACATAGAAATTGACACCTTCCAAGATTGCCTATAATGATGTCCACACATTCAAATTAAGTTGCTAGCAAAGCGAAAAAGGGCTTACAAAGAAGTGGTCTCCCTTTTGCGTTTTGTTGTTAGGTTTTCGAACTTGAACTAGAATTTTCGCTTGTTCATCCTGCCTGCCTTCTGTGGCGAGGCGCCGGTGTCATTCCCTCTCACTGTGGTAGTCAACGTGGGTGGTAGAATAGCCTGAGTGTGCGGGTGGTGCCATCCCTGTGGGGGTCCTCTCGTACAGTGTTGCATCTTGGAAAATCCATTAGTTTTGTTGAAACTTCCAGATGTAAAGAATGTACTTTTTCTTCTCGCCATTTTGATTCCTTTGTTGATTCCATCAACATCAGGAAAATGGGGGCTTGGATTGACACTCGTTGGAGTCCCCAAAATGGGCACACCACTTCACACAAGGTCCATCAAAAGTGTAGCTCTCATCTCTGCTTCTAAGACTTGTCTCTTCAAGGACACATTGATGCCTGAGGAAGGGGTTAACAAGTTTCAATGTAGGTAAATTGTGGGAAACTGATGCTCAACCTCCATGCTACTAGCCCCAAGTGGTTGTTTACTTTTTGAAGGTCTCACGTTTGACATACCTAAAGAAATAATGAAGGTAAAATTCACCAGAAAAAAAGGTGATGAACTTACCTGACATCAGAATCCTCTTCATTGCTATTTGTTTCTGCATCGCAGCATCTGGAAGGTCAGTCAGCTGGGGAGGTCATAACCGTTATGACGCTTACTCTTTTGGGCAGACAGGGCCGCACAAGATCTGCACACTGTGATTGAAAGTGACGGCAATGATCAATCCTGGTTTGTAATTGTTGCTGGTCCGTCAGTAACCACAGCTCCTTCCATTACAAACGTCGCCTCTCCGGGCCCAAAGAAATATGGCTTTTTGTCAGCTTGGTGCAGATGATACTGGCAGTGGTCAACGGATTCAGCCACCGTGAAAGTGAATTCCGGACCTTCAGTCATGAGTTGTGGAGAAATTCAACAAATACGAATGGTACTCACTGCCCCCAAGTAAGCGAAATCTGATGCCAAGATGTGACAACGCTCTGACGTTCAAAGCCAAGAATGTATCACTGTCTCTAACAGGTTGCCATTTTCTGGGCACGTATACGTTGTATTGACGATGCAGTTTCCCTAACAAACATAGTCAGGGTTCTAAGAGGAGTAAGACATCAAGGATGGTATGAGTGCTTTGGACATCTACATCGCAAATGCTCAGATTATACAATGAATTAGAATTACTTGATGTACACAGTGATAATGTCTGAGCTCCTGGTCCTTGTACAAAGATTGTGTAAATCACTGGGTTTGCTTGCACAGTGTATCTGGCTGAGCACTGGTAACAGCGAAAGAGGGTCATGTGGTGGAAAGCTATAAAGAGTACAACGGCAGCTTTTTTGTTTGTGAGTCAACGACATCAAGCTCTGTCTAACTCAACTCACAAAATAATGCAGCAATTAGAGGCGGGAAGGCCGTCTGATTCAGCAGTGCCCATAGGACATTTTTGGCAAACATGGTCATCTTGAGAGGTGACAGCGATTGGGGAAAACTTGGATAGGAAAATAGGGTCTCTGATCCAGATTTTATATGTTTTGAGTCCTGGGGGCAACTCCCTTCTTAGGAATTGTTCGGTGCAACTGCATTATTCCTACACATAACATCCAGACCATTCCAATACAGGGTTCATCTTTGCGGCAAAGTGGTCTAATTGTGAAGAGCAATGACACAAAATGTCCAAATTTTTTTGCAGACAGGTGATGATCCTCATTGGCAAATTACTTGATAAAGGAATCTGCGCTATCAAATTTCCTTATTGGCTCCCACAGGATCTGGGATGTAGGCAGGTGGCATCGAGGAAAATTTATGAGGAACCATTACATGTTCCATGTTCTGGGACGACCACGACCAGACAGACCTCGGAAGGGGGACTTTTCCTGTCAGAGTCTGAAGTAGTGACTAGATTTTGTGTCGCTACCTTTTGCCCCCCAACCCGTGTTCAGGCTTCCTCAGGTGGGATGATGCCAAATCAATATTTGCTGCGTGGTACTTGCATCTATGAAGCTTTCAAAGTGGAATACTTACCTATGTTTGCAGTTCCCACGGAGTTGGTTGAACCAAGACTCTGTCAGCTATGGATGATGAATGGCCACATGACAGATGAAGTTATGCAACAGGAGCTGCACAAAGTATTCAATACAAAGAAATACTGTCTAGGGTATGTGATGTTATTTTTCATGGAAATTTTTTCATACACAAACATCTAGGTTGAAGAGCTTCAAGAAGCATAGAAAATTGTTGGGCCTCCTTTCAGCACGACAACAAAAACATAGTATTGTGTCAATTGATGCAGATATGACATACCTGCGTACTATCTACCCAACAGCAGGCCGCACAGAAATGCACAAGCACCTTAAACATATATGTGGAATACTTGCTCCTGAGTACTTGCTTTTACCTTCTTGAATTGCAAGTTCTTAATTCTCAGAGGTGTGGTTGAAGGATGGTTCTGGATGAAAGAGCCTGTGCTGTTTCCAGGTAGAAAAAGAGGACAACTGCGTCGACAAGTCTTTCACTGTGCCGGGGTCAACGATGTTTGGTCCCTTGACCAATATGACAAATGGAAAGTTCAATTTGGTGTCTGTCTACATGCCTGTGTGGATCCTTTCACAGGAGTTTTGAAATGGATAAACGTGTGGTGGAATAATAGCAATCCAGTTCTCATCAGTCGTTATTACCTTGATGTTCTTGAATGAACAGGTGGTGCGTCAGGACTAAATTCTTGCCTCCTATGATTTTTGACAATCCATCTCAGCAGGACCGCTCTTGATGCAAAGTGATCTTGGTAATGAAAATGGTCACCTGGCTCACGCACATACATTCTTGAGGCATACACATGATCCAGCTCTAATTGGCATGGTGCAACACCGTTGGATGGGGGAGAAGAAAAATTTGCCAGCCGAAATCATCTGGAGTGTTCTATGAAGATCATGGTCGCCTGGATTCGAACGTCTGTTGCAGGTGGGTATTGATGAGGGGTGGTATGATCCAAAGGTACCACTAGAAGCGTCAGTGACCTACCTCCCATCATTTCCACCTTGACCTGACGTTCCTTCATCTCTAGACAAGTGTTCCACTATGTGTTTCTGCCTTGGCTTCAAGCCGAATTAGATGTATATGTTTCAGAGGACAACAACATAAAAAAATGTCATAATAGGAAGATTGCCAGGCCAAATGGTGTCCCTTTGCTTATAGAACAAGCACCTGAACGCTTCGGTGCTCAAGATTTCAAGGTAAGAGCACAGAAAAGTGAGATGAAATTCTGTGACTAACTTGACACTTAGGTTGCATTCACTTCTGAATCCATTGCTGCTGCCTGGGCAATTTATGCACCACCTGACCATCCTGTGCTGAAACTTGTTCCTCATTTGTTTGCTGTGCTTGCACATGAATATCTTGAACAGCTTGGGCATCCTATTATCAACAGACATTCCATCTGGAACGTGTACTTGTCCCTTGTGGGGATGTTCTGGGCTAATCACATACTGACACCTGAAGAATGGGAAAACCTTGACGAGGAGGAAGAGTTAGATGCCCAAAATAATCATTTGCAGGCCGACCTTCATGTGGGTGATCAATGGGCAGGCACAAGGCCTGACGATCCTGGTACTGTCTTCTCCCATTCCCAATTCCAATAATTGATTTATCCTAGACCAATTTCAAGAAGAGGATGGTGAACAAGACAGCAGCGATGACAACGATGGTGATGATGACAACACTGAAGCTGGAGTTCTGGAGATGTCAAGAGAAGAATACATGGCCTACTTTACTTAAATGCCTTTTTATGCGTTGCTTTTGTACAGCACAGCCTCTTCAAAATACCTGTAGAGCTCGACAGCCTCATGACTCAGCAAATCACATGGAGACACCTGTCGACCTCTACTGCTCGATGACTCAGCAAATCATGTGAAAGACCTGTCAAGGAGCGGGTTGTCACGAGATGTCATTACATCATGATGTCAGATTTTTACTCGCCCTTGGGAACAGTAAGTTTTTATGTAAATATGCATTCTTGAGGTAGTCAAGTCCACTGCAAGAACAGCTGGGTGTGATTGACATAAGCTAGACAACTATCACTCAAAGCATTTGAACTATATCACATGAAAAAGCAGGAACAGTCAAAGTGAAGGTTTTGTTTGGGTTGGAAGCATAGAAGAAAATCAAAAAGGAGAAAGGTGTGTATGTTCAATTCTCGGCCTCATTCTTTACTGATTGAGATCATTTTTGTACATTCACAAGTAAGGCATGGCGGCAGTGTGCATCATACAAATCTGGGCATGGATTGTATTCTGAAGAGCAGTCCATGAATACGCATCCAGTTTATCATAGAGAAGCTCACTATAAAATGCACAATTGAGAACTTATTTTTTTAGGCAGGCTTTTTAGCTGTTGCTTGCACTATACACATAGTTTGATGGTTAAGACTCATAGATGGTCTAGTGGTGTCAATCTCTGACAAATTAGAGAGGAGGGGTGGGAGGGGGGAGGAAGGGGATGTAAGTTAGGTAGGCAAAGAAAGATTGCTTTGCAACCGGGAGATGGGCAGGTGTTTGTGATAGTGAATGAGGGATGTTATAAAGTTACCTAAGACTTATATTCAGTTCCCGTGGGTCCGATTGCATAAAACTTTAAAATTTCCTATGCAGGGGGTGCTGGGCACATATATTGAAGAGCATAATCAGAGCTCAAGGGGCGGCGGGATTTAAGAAAGACACATGACATACATTTTTGTGTTTAAGGATGGGCTGGACCCCTCCCCCCTCTCCTGCCATATACGGAAGCAATATATACATATTGGGATGGCTTTGTAACACAAATCTTAGTTACCGGAGAGATGCCGGTCTGTGCCGGTGTGCTGCCAATAGTTGCCGGTTGGCTACCATACCTCACATCAGCACTACTATGGTGAACATTTCACCATGAAATAATCTCTATTCAGACAAGGCTATTGAAATAAAGAGAAATTGGACTACCAGGTAAGTCTTACAGTGCTATATCCTAAAATAGGGCACCCAAAGTGCATGCATTTAAGGCTTGGACCCTCTCCACCCTACCCTATGTGCCAGATTTTAGCCATGCCTCCCCCTTGTCAGAGCTCGTTACTTGTAGGGGGACTGATACTGATTCTCAGTTTGAAATCTGTCTAAATATGGACTTCTTTCCCATGGCGTAATTAATATCCCACCTCATCCTCGCATTGGCTTTGTGCATTTCTGTCGCTTCTCTACGCTTCCTCAAGTGGATATTCTTGTAGATTTATATACCAGGAGCTGCGGTGCACTGTTTCAAGCTATTTGATCCATGCAGGAGACTCAGACATCAATACAAACATTTTTAGTTGCACTTCTGTTGCTTCTGGCCTTTGTGTTGCTGTTAACAGAAAACCAGGAGACCATATCAAGCCCCCAGGCAGAAAAACATTCCCGTTTTATGATATATGTGCTATATGAGGCCTTCTGTGAAGGCTTCCATTGCTCAGTAAATTGCTTAGCACAAAGGAAAATGTGCTTATTTATTGCGGACATTTGTTTTCTGGTCATTCCGCTTGGTAGATTGCTTGTGAAAAGACAGGATTATGTACAGTGTATTGCATCAGACACTATTTGAGCCTTACATGAATGACAATTCAGGTTACAATGGCTATTGGACCATCTGCACTATTTGGGCTGCACGAAGCATAGAGAAAAAATACAACTTACTAGAAAGCTTGCATCATGCTTCTGCCACATAATAGTAATAGAAAATCTACGCTATAATGACCCAAAATCGATGGAAGGATGAAAGTACAGCCATGCCTCAAGCTCTTGCTTCCTAATAGGGTTATTTATTTAGTTTAACTTTTAATTATTTAATTTACTTCCTCCCTTAGCATCAGGGCATAATCAGCAACTAATATTTAATAAAAATACTAAATTGTTATTACAAATAACTATTGCCAAAAATGATACATGAGTAATCAATGATCTCATAGAGGTTTTCGAGGTCTCCTTTCCATATATGGTTATATAACCACCGATTATGATGTTGAAATGAGCGTGCCAGTCTGCTCTTCCATATTAAAGCCCAAAGGGGAATCTTCAGGGAATCACCAACAAACACAGCCACAAAAAAAAGCTCAGGTTGCAAAGACCGATGATGAGCCTCCAGGCTCTGTATGCTCAGAATTCACGGATTTAGCCATCCATCACCCAATACCTTCAAAATGATGCCATTATAATCCTCACACACTCCATAACACTGCCAACACTCGATAATACCACAGATTTTCGCAGTATAAGCCACAAACATTCAGATACAATCCTAGAACCGTAACATCCACCCCTCACACACTCTGTTATCCTTCCCAGCTCGCCTCACATCTCAATTACTGTATCCCATCACGGTGATGAGCCTCCAGGCTCTGTACGCTCAGAATTCGCGGATTTTGCCTGCTAATTAATGCTACCGTCCCTTCAACGGACTTTCAGCAAAACAATGATTGCACACACACTGATACTACTTTCATCCTATGGCAACTACTCCTTACGCGCTTTGATATCCATCCCATCTTGCCACGCATCATAATTGCCGTACCTCATCACGGCAAGGCACCTTCGATCGACAATCACCCCAATACAGAATTGACGCATCACTCAGAAGCACCGAGTTGACGCGCTCATTGATCACTTAATAAAAATGACGTGATCGACGCAAGTACCCTCCCAGCTACGGCAATAGCAGCTATGGCAACTACAGACCGTGTTTACTAAGGCTGTTACTTCGCCAAGGCCTCAAGAAAACGTTACCCCACACGTACTCCTCAGCACGATGACTATCGCTCAGTAATCCGCAGCTAAACAGCACCTAACAATCCGAGCATCGCTCAGCAAAAACCATACGGTTCGCATCCATACACGGCAACGTCGACAAGTTGCTGTTACTTTGGAAGTCCAAAAACCATATGTCGACGACGATTTTACTAAGCTAAAGGCCTTACAATCTTACCGAGCTTCGCATATATACTCTATTTATAATTTCGTACTTTCAGTATAAAAACTAGTTAGAAAAACGTAGCTAGGAAGTTCACCTCCTGTTGACCCCAGACTACGTCAATTATCGTCACGCTCTAGTCTATCGCCAGTAAACAATGTTTATTCACCGTTCTATGGCAATATATCGTTTGCACCAGCATATTCTTGATTGCATGTCGACTCTTGAGCTCATCAGAGTTATTCCACAGTTCTTAACTGTGAAGAGTCCTTCCACACTCACTCTTCATGCTTAACACTATTGGTACACGCTCATATTGTGCCAATACGTGATCGCCGCGCCATACCTCGCCCTCGTTATCTTTTATAGGCCGTCATCGTTTCACTTTCACACCATTGGAGTTTTTACCATTTCTCTTTCGCCATCGTTATCGTCACCCACTTGGGTAGTCTCAGAGCAGACTTAGGATCAATTTCAGCCAGTTTTCGTATAGTATCAGTCCCTCGAGTGGACTTGAAGGTTAGTTTGACATAGGATAGGATCATTTCAGTACCAGACAAGTTTCGACATCGACTCAGCACCATCGCATTGTATAGGACCAGTATCGCCACCAGTTTTCGTAGTCCCACGTTTTCTTTCGCCAGCCCACTCCCAGCACCTCGTTCCACGTTTATTTCGCCACTCACAGCTCCCCACGCCATTTTCTCATTACCTCGCTCACCCATAGACTATTGCCAACCGTTTAGTCTACTCTCCATCGTTCACCCCGCTCTGATTACCGTCGAGCGACGTTTTCTAGTCTCGCAGCGAGTTTTCCCATACGAATTCGTGGTATTCACGTCATACCCGTTTTCGTTCCCTCTCATTTCGAGAGATTCCTACCGGCTTGAAGCCATAGCATTTAGTACTCGACTACCAAGCAGTACTACTTCGCAGACTTAAAGTCGCAGTGTATTCTTGCGTATAGAGGAATTGTTCTACTGCACAGAAGTGCCTCGAACCACTCGCACACACAATCGCCTTGATTGCCGTGCCACTACGCTAATTATCCAATCTCATTTTGAGTTGGTGTTGCCGTTGCCACGGAAGTCTAGGCTCATCAACGGCAAGGCACCTTTGATTGACAATCATCCTAAAACGGGGTTGCTACATCACTCAGAAGCATCTGGTTGATGTGCCCATCAATCATTTAATGAAATGACGTGATTGACGCGAGTACCCTCCCAGCTACGATAATTACAGCTACGGCAACTATAGACCATGTTTACTAAGGCTGTTACAGTGCCAAGACTTCGAATTATCGTTGCCCCACGCATACACCTCAGCACGGCAACTGCAGCTCAATAATCCGCAGCTAAACAGCACCTCATGATCTGCTCCTCGCTCAATAAAACCACACGGTTCGCATCCATACACGGCAACGTCGAAGACTTGCTGTTACTTTAGAACCACAGATACCATATGTTTACTACGGCTATTACAAAAGCCAAGGACTTACAGCCTTACTAAGGCTTCGAAGAATATTCTATTTATAAAATCATACTTGTAGTATAAAAACTAGGTAGATACCGCATTTTTAGAGCTAGTTCTTACCCAGTTGATGAGGCTACGGCATTACCAGTCAGCTAAGGTTACTCCAAGTTATTCCCCACCGCTTGCTTTACTCTTTAAACGTTGTTGGTTGCACCAATACACGAAATCTTGCGTCAATAACTTGCTTTTGTCTTTTAATGCCACAACATTGCTTCACTTTCACCACATAGGATTGTTTTATCGCTTTCACCTTCTACATCGCCCTCGTTTTCATTGCCCAGTTCAGTATTGCCTCCGTGTAGGCCCAGTTTAGCTCCATAGGATCACCCTCGTCTTCACCATTGTTCAGAGTTGCCATGCATCTATTGCCGCAGCACCCCACTCAGCACCTCAGTTGCTACGATTTCTACTAGTTTCTTGCAGTCTCCGTACGTTTATCGCTATTGTTTCGACTCACAATATTAGGTACACCCCAAGCCACGTTTACTAGTCCATCCCCACGTCTTCTAGTCCCTCTCCGCATTTTCCAGTCCATCCCCACGATTTCTAGCGCATTGCTACGATTTCTAGAGCCATTTTTGTGGTCTCCATCCTGGTTTCTTGGTATTCACATCATACCAGATTCCTTCCCATCTCGTTTATCGAGATCCTTCCTGGCTTACAGCCAACGTCTATCAGTACTCCTTGACCAAGAGTACTACTTCACTGACTGAAAAGTCGCAGTGTATCTTGTGTTATTGAGGAATTGACCACACAGAGGTGCACCGAACCACTCACAAACACATTGCCTTGATTGCTGTGTTGCTACGTTAATTGCCTAAGCTCTCTCCGAGTTTTGGGTGTTGCCGTTGCCACGGAAGTCTAGGCTCATCAATGTGGTAGGTGTAGGATTCTCGATCCATGAATGGTGTGGGGTTTGGCTAGGTTCTTTCCAGTAGGGTGTGCCTTGGCATCAAAGAGCGTCTCGTCTTGTCTATCTGGTACCAGCTCTCCCAGCCGTACTTGGGCATAGAAGGCCGTGGTTGCCAGTGCAAAGATCGCGATCTCCTTTGGGTCCTCTAGGTCCAGTTCTTCATGCAACATGTCCAACATCTCCTTTGTTATCAGTGGCCTTTCAATTTGCTTGCTGTCTGCTGGCGCTTGCTTGTCAAGTCCGATGAGGGTGTACTTCAGTCGGATTCCGTTGTTGTAGGGTAGGTTGTTTTGGATGTGAAAGGCTTTGATACCATTGAGCTTGGAGCAGATCGCGTCGCCAGTCATTTGTCCTGCGAATGATGATGCGAAGGTGCATAGGAGTTCTTCCTTGGCTGGCAGGCGATCTTGCTGTGGTATGTTTTGGGTGTCACAGAAGGAGTGATATGCTTTGAGGCCACTGCGATGTTTACTTTGTGTTGCCTCTGCCCAGGCCTTGGCTATAGTTTCTTCTACCATGGTTCTCTTCTGCTGGTTTGATGCTTCGTGTTTTGGTTGACAGTAAGGTACTCTTTCCATCCTCTTTCCTGTCATGACCAGTTATTGGTTAGCTGCTTTGCTTTGTTGGAAGTAATTTTCGGGCATACATGGGATTGTAGTCCTTTCCTTGACCTCCCTTGTCCCAAGCCCGGCTGCTCTTCTCATTGTATCTATCTCCCTCCATATCTTTGATCCTTCTTCTATGATCTTGTTTAGCGTTTTGATGTTCATTATCTTGGATGATGCGGCGAGTAGTGGTGGTTTAGTTGTAAGGGTTATTATGTCATGTGATTTAATTTGCATTGATGTATGCTACATTTTGTTGTTAATTTATGCTACTTGTTCTACTGCATGATTCTGGGGTCATTGAACTGTACCGTGTTCTCTACCTGCTGTTTAAGATGTGCTGGCACTTTCGGTGGGTGAGGGAACAACATTTTCCTGGGGCTGAACTTGCCTCTTGATGGTTCGTCTGCTACATTTTCTTTTGTGGATATCCAGTCGACCGTTAGCCAAATTTTCTCCTACTGCATGAGTGAGACTATGCGATGTAGGATATCATTCTGTGTGGGTCCTCGTGAATATTCAGCTCGAAGGGCTCCCATGATGCCTTGGTTGTCTGATCGAAGAACGATATGGCAATCCTTGTATCCGGCTGCTTTCAGGGTAAGGAGAGCTAGCTCAATGGCAACCATTTCTGCCCACCCTATCTCTCTTCCTTCTGAGCGCCATCCTTGCTTGAGTTCCCAGGCCAGCCATTTTCCGTTAATAACCAGTCCTATGCCCCAGGACATTGATGCATCTACCATGAGCGACAGATCTATTGGTTCCTTCGGTGCGAAAATATCAATGCCTATGAACTGTTGTTGTAGGGTGTCCTTCCACCATTCGATGTCGTCATGAAGTGCTTGTGCGATTGCATGCTTGATGTGTCGGTTCAACATTTTGAAAGAGCTTCTGAATCTATAGAATGCTGGCATTCGAGCGCGTCCTTGGGGGACTACCAGACAGACATGGTTGAGGGTTCCTATCATCGATTCTGTATCTTCCAGATTCATTTTGACACCCTTTGACCATCCTGCAAGCTTCTTTGCATATTTCTCTTTCTTGGGTTTAGGTAATGATACTTGCTTTCTTGAGACGTCCCAAAGGAAACCAATGTAGAGGAAGGTGTAGTCGAATGGTTTGAATTTTGAGGGTGCCCAAGGCCAACCTAGCTCTTTCGCCGTGGACCAGATGATTTCATCGGTATATGTGTATTCATGCTGTCCCTCTTGTGTCCTGCTTTTTGGATAGCGGAAGAAGATGAAATCGTCAACCCATTTTAGTAGTGCTTCGACTCCTCTAGACAGCAGGATTTTCACCATAGCATCTGCTATCCTTCCCCATACTCCTGGGGATGGCGACGCTCCGAAATTTAGACAAGGGTCTAGGTGGATTTTATCTCCTAAACGTATAGCTGTGAATGGTCTGGCCGATGGGTGGACTGGGACGTTTTGGAAGGCTGCCTCAACATCAAATACTGCTACTTGAGTTCCTGGTGGTGCCTTTGCTATCATCACATAGCACTCTGAGAAGGTGCCCCATGTGCACTGGAATTTCTTGGAGTCAATTACTGCATTTATCGATGTGGTCAATGGGTCTAGAGGTATTTTTGATGTGTTGGTTGCATGTTCAAGCGGAGTAAGTGTGATTGTTTTGTCGCTTCTTGGGTATGAGTGATTAACGATAACTCGTAGCT
This sequence comes from Armillaria cepistipes, assembly GCA_900157415.1. Classification (NCBI taxonomy): domain Eukaryota; kingdom Fungi; phylum Basidiomycota; class Agaricomycetes; order Agaricales; family Physalacriaceae; genus Armillaria; species Armillaria cepistipes. The sequence goes on from FTRY01000009.1 coordinate 1,394,642, forward strand.
TTCCTGGGCATGTTTCTGCAACGCTGAGTGGGGCTGTTCTGTAATTTCCTGGTTTCTCACTCATTAGCTCAAGTTTTGTATGGGTTCTTCAGTCTTACCTATGAGTGCTTGCAGTTCTTCTGGTTCATATCCTCTAGACAGTCGGCCGAGTTGGATTTCTTCGCCATATTTCTCGTGCAAAAATGATAAATGTTCAGGTTTGCTGCAATGATTTTCAGGGGCAAATGTTCGAGTAAGGCTGAAGTTTTCTAGACCAATGAGAAAGCCGTGTTCTATTCCAGCTGGGATATCCGTGTACTCGTCAAGAGCGCCTGCATCCTCGAGCATGCTCTTCCAGACCCAGTGCCAGAAGGGCGTCACGATTGGGAATGGGTCTTCAAGCATGCTTCTTCTGCGCGTTGTGCTCTGTAGAGCCGCAGAGGGAGCATTTGTGAAGCCAGTTGCATTGGCCGGCGGAGGCACAATTTCCTGCTCCATTGTATCCAATACAGTAACCTTTGCTGTTCTTGTCACACCATTTGGTTCTGCGCCAGGCGATGAGTGGTCCTGGTTCTGCTTTGGGGTGCTGTGAGAATGTATGTTCGTCTGATCCACATGCCATGCATCGAAAGTCCATTTCCACGGCTCATTCTTTGCCTTTCGCTGATGATATGAGGACACTCGGTTTTTGCCGTTGTTGTTGGGAAGGTTGGGAAGGTTTCACTTGGTTCTTTGGAGGTGCTGACAATGCTGCTGATGATGCTTCCTCTCTCTTCTCCAGCCTCTTCAACTCTGCCATGTTGTTCATGTTGATACGGTAGTTCCACTCTGACTCGTTGATCAGCATAAGGTCATGCAGGTTTGTCTTCCACATGTCGTATCGAAGGATTGGGTCCCATTCCTTGAGCACTGGCCAGAATTGCTCCAGGTGGGGATAGTTCAGCCAGTAGTCATACCATCCAACATACTGTGACACCACGTATTTCATCACTGGGCCTTCCTTTCCATCCCCCATGTTTAGTTCTTCAGGAATGACATCTCTGGCCCTAGTTGCGCTATCTTTCCATTCCTCGAGGGTCTGGGTTGACTCTTCCAGGGCTTTGATGCGCTTTTCCCTGACCTTCAAGGTTCCATCCTCTAGGATTAGATTCCCTTCCTTCCTGTCGTACATTCTGTTGCGTTCCGCAAGACAGTATGCTTTGCTGAAGCACATGAGAGGAATAAACTTTTTCATCCCCGTGCACATGTTTACTAGTACCTCTTCTGGGATGGATACTCATGCGGGGTTGAATTGTTTTTTGGTGTGTATTCCGGCATTCACATTGGCGACATGCTTTTGTAAGGTTGTGAAGGCTGTGGATGAAGCTGTGAGCTCGTTCTCCACACCACTGTTGATCCTCTTGAAACCCGGTGGGGTATTCTCGAGTGTCGATGGTGCGACTGGGGGCTGGGGAAGTGATCTTTCTGGACGAGGTCCCGGCACATTGGACCTTGCTTCCTCCTTGTGTTGGGGGTTGTGTTTAAGCCCTGATCGGAACGTTAGCCCTTTTCTTGTTGCCGAGTTGCAACATACCAGATGTGTGGCGCATTTTAGGGATGTGGAATTCCGCCATCTCCTTCCAGACATTGTTAGCGTCCATCTTCTGGTCCTGTTCAGACTGTTGTTGTGCTGCCTTCACCTGTATCTCTTCTAAGGTGGCTGCAGCTTCCTGCGCTTTCAGGTATTCATTTCGTAGGTCTACCACTGATGATAGGCCACATTCTGCCAGAAAATTCCTCACTGTAGGGTGAAGTCAGTTCGTGTTCTGGTAAGGTTGGTATGAGTGCCTCTGTATGGGCTGCTCTGACCCTGTTTGTTAGACAGGGTCTCTCCTGCGTATGGGAGCCGAGCCTCTGTATGAGGACTCAGATTGGTTGTTTGGTACCACCCGCATATGGGGGACCTGGCAAATGTATTACAGTCCTTCGTATAGGACCAGTTCGACGCCACTCCACATACAGAGTTGGGAGGCAAGAGAATGACTTACAGTCTGCTGTCTCCCCTAGGAGGTTATCTACCACATGTGTAACTTTGTTCAGCGTGACATTGTTATTGTCCTGGTAGGCATCCTGCTGTTTGCCAGTCACCCACTGTTTATGGTGAATCTCATCAGCCGCCTGTTCGATCTCATTGCGTCGTTCTTTGACTTGATCCCAGAGTTCTGTTGCCTTTGCTTCGATCTTCTTCGCTTGTTCCTTCATCTGGTGGATGATGGCCTCTGCTTATCTTTGTAGTTCCAGGTTGTACGCATCCTGCTGGAGTTTGGCCTTGCCTTTGACGGTGTCTCCTTGGCCTCTCGGCGCCACTTTCATGACTCCAGTGGTTACAGGGACTACAGTCTTGGGTTCAACGTTCCTCCTGCTGGGGCCTGCTACCGGAATTGAAGGCTCTTCCCGAATGCCTGAGATGTTAGGTGCATCAAGGAGTCTCTGCTTGATGTGGTCCAGGATCTGGAATCTCTCCTCTAGGGTGCTCATCGGAACTTCTACCCACGCATCTGTACCCATCTCTGGCTGCTTGCCCGTCTTCTTTCTGTCCAGCTGCCACTGTCTGAAGGCCGTATGCGTCTTGACCGGTGCCTTCTCTGTGCGCTTCTGCGGCACTACTGTGAATTCCTCTAACGTCCCAGTACGTCTCCTCTTTTCCAGATCTGGGGAAGGAAGATGGCTTGGATGACGTTCGCGTTTGCTAGCTGGTCCTGGTAGGGGATCCGGCGACAGGAAATCTTCTGGTAGGTCATTGGGCAACGGTGATGATGCTTCCTCAAACTCATCTACATCGATGATTGCGAAGTGCCTCTTGGGTTCAGCTGGTACTGGTGACTTGTAGTTGCGAATAAGGTGGTCTGCTTCTTCACCAGAGTCCGCATAGTCACTCCCATCCTCCCTCTGTTTCCTCTGTCCTTCACCTTCTACCTTCTCCACCAGCGCAGTTAGACTGGCGAGATTTGCGACTGTGTGTACTGCCGTGTTTGACTGTAAGTCCGTAACTTCTTCTGCCAGGTTTCCTATGCATTTGCTCCTCCTGAGCTCCGCTGGGGCTCTCCCTTTGGGTGTGTTTTTTGGAGGCATATCTTGCTAGGCAGGTTCGAAACTGGTCGGAAGTTTGGTCTAGCATGTAACAGAGAAGAAAGCCTTGCTTTAAAGCAAAGGCGGGAGACAGCGAACGACTGTTAATTCGTTGGCCGTCGTCGCTGATGGCAGTACGGTACAGGGAGTGACAAGGTCACGTGCTACTACGATCGCGTCTGAATCCGCGCGGAACTTCACTCCGTCCCATACCAACCATCGTTCCGCTTCCAAGTCGATGTCCAATGTACTGAGTCGAGTCGTCGTTTATTTTTGACCATGAATGGCATTGGCAAGGAATAAAATGATCTGATATTGGCCGGGACCCAGAACTCGCGATGAAAGCTCTCCTGAATCCTAATTGCATGTAAGCTTCTAAATTACCGGTCGTACATGAGCTATAAGTAATGTATATTAAGAACAAGTAAGTAGCTAACCGACACATCAGTTAATTAACGAGGTATCTTGATTCGTGCGAAATCATCGACCAAATCCTGAGTCTAACTCGACTGGCATATACGGCCAACGCGGAGATCATACAGTTTCCTTGCCCATCGAAGATCCCGACACCGTTTGATGTCCATCATCCGGGCTACGACTGTTATCGGTAACCTCCTCCCTAAAACAACCGACCAAGGGAGGATGGTTCTCCCACATAGCAGCCATCTGTTGGCGACGAGAGCTCGCATTAGCCTTGGCTGAAACGCGTCCGACTAGGAGTGTTGGAGCGATGGCCTTGAGAGGCTTCAGGTCCTCGACTCAATGAAATTGTGATGGAAACGTACCCTGACATAAGCAGCAATAATATCTGCGTAGTAGCTAGATTCCGAATTCTGCGACACCAGGGCGAGATAGACGATCAGTGAAATAGAATACATTGCCGACGACTCGATCAGCATCTCGATGATTTTACGGGAAGCGCTCATGCCTGGAGCGTGCCGAAAGATACGGTAAACAATTAGGAGAGTGCACATGAGGGTTGTGGCCAAAGTCAGCAGGATGTAGATCAAAGACCAGTCGATTTCCGCTGCAAATTGCCCGGTCTTGCCAATATCGTCTGACAAATTGTGAATATCACTAAACATCTGCATGGCCTTCATGACTGACATACTGAGCGAAAGGCATGTTGAAGACAGTGGAGAGATAACATACCCGTTCCGGTCACAGCACATATTATTGGTATGGAAACCGCTCGCCACTGGAGATCCCAAAGGGTCAAACAACGCCATATCTACCGGATGTCAACTTATTCCTACCGAGTCAATTAAATGAGATGACACACAATTATGACATCGACCAGAAGTGTGCTTATACCACCAGTGACACTACCGACAAAGTAGTTTGCTCTCCACCACGGGCCATCGTCTATCAATGCTGTGTACACACTGTAATAATTGTAGCCGTGCTCAACGAATACGCGGCGCTCGAACGCCCAGTCCATCGCAAATGCGATCGTCAAGAGAACATAAAGCATGATAATCATTGTACGCAGGAATGTACCGCGTGACTGCTTTGGAGGAGAGACTGTATTGGGAGTTTAATGGATCTCCAAGATCGGTCAGAATTGGCAGTTGACATACATGTCACCCATAGAACGATCGCTACAATACCGGTGTACAGACCTTCAGAGCGACTGTTTAGCAGAGACGCTTCAGGAATAGGAGACGGTCTTACCGTACAACAAGGCTTGCAGAGTCATACGGTTCAGCCGCATGTCAAGCAGGTCAAAAATGACACTCCTATCATCTTGGGAAAGGTTAGGCGGTGAGGCCTGCATCGTAGAGAGAAGGATATGAGTGAGGGAGGCATGTCCGTTGCTTCATATACCAGATCTCTGGAGAATTTGATAGACGTCCCAAACTAGAGAAGAGGAAAGGATCAGGAAAACCTCTCAGAACGTCTCAAGTTTCAATGCTTTCACCTCGTTGGCAGGATAGATACACAGCATCTAAGGATAAGTGACACAGGCGACCATTTTGATAAGATGCTCTTGTCGTTGTAATCATCACACAGCTTTGGGTGAGAACAGTCCTAACTATTGCTGAGCGCATCGGTTTGTCAAAAAGTGGGCCTTACTTCGGGATTATCGTATACCAACTAAACTGCAGTAAGATGTCGATGTGATCATACTCATTGAGATTTTCGGGATCATCGAGTGAGCTGGCACCACGAGCTAGCAGTTGCCAACATCAGGTTAGCAACGAGGATGTTTCTGTTTGATCGACATTTATCCCTTTGAGAGTGGTCAGTATAGCTGGTCTCCTCGGTACGTTATATCAGGACCACGCGACTTGGACACCAGGAGGCTGCGCTTGTATTCTCTGTCTGGACGAGTCAAGGTTCAATAATCTATACGAGAAAGTGGCGCGCTTACGTGCCTATGGGTTTGGAATATTTATCGCCCTTTGATGTTGGCACTCGCCTGGAAGCGGGTCCGGTTTCCACAAAGAAGTGTTGCTTCGCGTTTTGCGATACAGATAGCGAGGCGGGCGGTTAACAGAAAGATTGGGCATAGCAAATTGGGTTTGAGTCGTGATATGAGTAGCCCAGCTCTAGTATCCTCGCATGCTGAGAAAAGGTGTACATGAAACTGTTGGGCAATCAACCGAAAGATGGCCTACTATAGTGTGTTGTCCTTTACTTTTGTTACTCGAGCAGAAGAAACTAAGCGCTTAAGTGTCCAGTCGTCAATTGTGAACCTGGCAATAACCACTACAGAGCTTTGAGCGTGTCGCCGCAAAGTGAAAAACAAACATTGGCTTTGGCATTGTAAAATGTAAGAAGCGCGTAATTCCATTCAGATAGATATGCTTGAAGAACGAAGCGGTAGGTATCAAACGACCGACGCAAAATGTGCAGACGATGACGAGTCGGATAGACTGAGCAGTGAGGATAGATCTACCGAAAGAGTTGGTGGACGGCTGGAAGGGTCCCGGCCCGGACCGGGGCAGTGTCAAGTCATGTGATCTAGTCGCGCTGTGAGGTTTCAAATTTCAAATACTCGTTCTTATTTCTTCCTCTCATCACATTCTTGCTCTCAGCACCACGCGTCCACCAGCCCTCTACAGATGAATAACGCAGCAACAAGACGTAAAATTTTCTCAAGTGCAAAGGAAAACGTACCACCGACTGGAAGTCAAGGGAAAAATGGTCGCCAGGTCAAGAAGCGCTTAAAGGGGGCATTGGCAGCTTTTGTGGATATGCCGCTGGACATTATGCTCTGTGTACGTGGCTGTATGCGCATTTTTCACGACATTTTGGCTTACACATGGCATAGATCTTCGAACTACTAGATCCTCTTGACCTGCTGCACCTCGAGCGTCTATCGAAGGCCTTCCGGCGCGTTCCGATGTCCAAGTCTTCGATTTCAGCCTGGAAGTCTGCGAGGAGAAATATTTGTGGACTCCCTGAGCCTTTGCACGGCCTATCGGAACCTGCTTGCGCCTACTTGGTTTTCGTCCCGATCTGCCATGTGTGCCGGTTTCATTTGGATGAATTTCATGTTCACAAACTCGCGTATTTTTGTATTAAGACGTCAGCGAAAACGCCGGAACTTCTTTTCAGGGCCCGTATATGCACTGCATGTATGCCATTACAGTTAGTAGTCCCAATGTCTTTATTCCTTGAAAGACAGCTTATACTATCAGTTAAGCACGCTCTCCATTACTGATCTTCAATGTGTTCCGGAATCCGTTTGAACTGATGACGGCACGCTGCTCATAGCGACCCTCATTCCGATATCACTCTTGAGTGCGTTCTGCAGTCGTTGTTGCGTTGCACGGTGCACTGATGGCTTTCTAGAGCGCGCCGGAAAGCGTCGTCCCGAGGAATCCTGTCTGGTGCGAGAATATGAGGAGATATGCCAGGCTTCGCTCGCCTGCAATACCGAACATGTGCGCAGAGCACTCATACAATCAAGATCTCGCTCTGTGGCGGATTTGCGATTGGTGGGTCTGCGTCGCCAATGTCATGCTCCAGTACTTATTGATCTTGTTGGTAGCGTGCGTCTGAATGCTCTTCCTGCTTTCACGGATGCAGATCGTTAAGGACATGGAGACCGAGAAGCTAAAACGAAATCGTCTCCAAGCGTGAGCTCCTTTCGCTACTGTCAAGCATTATCCTTATTTTCCCTCCAGTATCCAACTGAAACTCGCGTGCCTGGGATACGGAGCAGAATTATCCGCGATGCCTAGTGTCGACATCCTTGCAAAGCATAGCCTTGTGAATCAAACTCGACCTCTCACAGATCGAAGTATGTTGTTTTCCCGTGTGCCCTTTGCACGTTTTAACATGATGTTATTTAGTCTGGACGAATATACAAGGAGAGCTTGTGAAATACATGGAAAAGGTCAAGGTCAACCGCTTGGCTCGGGAACACCATGAGCTGCTTCAACGCCGGAGGAAAGTTGCTATCGATTATCTTCGCATGTGCAAGGCTCTGTCTCCGAGCACACTATTCCCTCCCCTGCTCGACTTCTTCGAACTTCCTCCAACCTGAAAGATCATCCACCTGCCGTCCGACGAAACCGTCACATCAGGACATTTCCATCGGATCACCGAGCAAATTCTCGTTCACATCGATGCCTGGGAGTCCTCCGTAACGCAGCAGGTTATTGACTTCACCATCGGGAAAGACTCCTTTGTCGCCAGAAGAGAAATCCTCCGAGGTCAAACTCGCTCGGAATGTTTTCATTTGCAAGAATTGTACCATCTTCTCGCGTAGCTTGAACCCGCGTTGTCGGAAGAACAAGCCAGCTCATCTCACACCGCTCTTCTTCCCTGATATCCTGGGGCACCGCTGCCTCAGCTTGGGGTTCGATTCTCGTGCTAAGGACGATGAAATTTGTCGTACCGCAACCGCATCTGTACGTGTGCCGTGGAATACAACGCGTCTGGAAATTAATGACTGTACGCGGGAGGTTATAAACGCTCTCATGGCATATATAGGTGCAGATCCCGAGACGACCACCGCGGAAGATCTGGATGATGAAATGGAGGATTATCAGTCCAAGTGTTACAGTTTCCCTAACCAAAATATGTGCATAACGGGGCGGCACCAGTTTCTACGTTTGAACTTTACGGGTGGAGAGACTTTGTAAGTTTCCGTTGTCGTTATCGCTCCGTGCATATATTGATGTGTCGCCATTCCACAAGGTAAAACATATCCTCATAGAACATTACGAAGACACAACGCCGCCCGAAGACTATGTTAAGCTTGTTCATGCTGATACCTTCTGGACGGACGACTGGTTCATCTTGGAAAACGTGCTCGATGGTGGCGTCTTCTTGAGCCCGCATTGCACGGACCTACCATGCGAGTCGTATTATCGGGGGTACGACAGTATGGTCGAGCACCTGCATGATGAGTACGTTCATTCCCTGGTCTTTGTGAATAGATGTTGATTGAAATTCGTTTAGCCATGGGTTGACTACGGTGACAGACGATGTGGATATTTACGCTCGTGGGCATGAACTTTTGCCTGAGCAGAGGAGTGCACGGACAACGGAGGGAACCGGCATTGTCCCGGAAGGACATCCGTTGCGTGCGATGATGGAGGAGGAGTAACCTTGCTCTTCCCTTCCGGCGGTCAAGCTGCCATTTGTGTGCATTTTCCGCAATATTGCAACGTTCCTCATTGACCAAGTATTCATGAAGTCTTTCATATTCCACTGAAGTTTCAGGAGTTTCCATCCGACCATTGATAACGGCGAGCGCCTCTGTAGTGTGTAATTCTCGAAACACACTCGATGTAAGCCACCTTTAGTGAGACATCAACGCAGACAAAACCACATACCTTATCCCGGACGGCCTGAAGAGCAACCATGAAATCATTTTACTCATGCTCTCCTTTACCTCCGTCTAGAACGCCCTTGATATGGCGCTCATATTCTGATGTCCACCCATATGATTGGCTGCCGGAAGTCATGTTGTGGTAGATGTAGATGTATTGCTGCTCATCGACCGTGCCATCATCTAATCTTCCCTTCGCGACTGGAGAAGCGTCCAACAGTTTTCTTGAGCTCGTTCAGCGGTTCCGACATGGGCCCGGAGTACACTTTCATCTCTTCTTTCGGATGAGGAGAGTACTCGTGATGAAATCTTTCATCGACAAGATCTTGCATCCTCTGCGCTGCCACCTCATATGCTCTGACGAAGTGGTGGGGCCATATATGAATCTCAGTCCATATTGTCATCCTCGGCTATGGAGATGCAAGCCGAGCCGCTGCTTCTAGTGAAGAAGGGACTCGGGCGGCGGTGGTGATATGGCTTTCGACTGTGATTTCGCGAGCGATTTCGACATGGGGTGATTGCTCTACCTGACTGAAACGATGATGGCCATCTCCTACTGGCCTCAATGTCGTGTCGTAACAAAGGTGGTGACCTTTCAAATACCGCTAATCTTTTTCTTAAATCACGGAACAGGGAAGTTGATGCGGCATTAATAGCACACTATTAGAATTGCCGTAAAGACATAGATTGTAATAATCAATCAGGATCCACTGAACTATCGAGGTCTGGAATGGAGCATGCAAAGGAAGTATGCCTTCATCTCCACGTCGCTGATATCAATCATTAAATTGCTACTCTGATAGATCATTTCGGCAAAATCATTGTTCTATCACAGCCGAAGCGTTGATTTTCGTGGGCACGTAGAATTTTGCGTTTTCCCCTTGCACGCTTGCGTTCCCTTGCGAGTTTCCGTTTGCATTTGCATTTGTGTTCATATGCACGCATTTGAATAAATTGCATTTGCGTTCGATCAAATGGATTTGCGTTTCGAGTGTGACATCATTTGCGTGCGTGACATGATCGACTCTCTCGAGTGTTTGATGCCTCTCCTCAGTAGACCTGTGCATTGTGTGTTGTAATTCCAGTTGCAACACGTAGAAACGTCGATGATAGTTGTGAGCCCGGCAATAGGTACAGCCACATTAGACATCGGTATGCACCAGGATAATTGGTATCCTTGGAATAGCCATGGACCGGAGGAAGAGAAGGATACTCGTGAAGGAAACGAGTCGGAACTTGAAGTAAGCTTCCAGGAAATAAAATGAGCATAGTGTGACTGATATTTTACAGATAGGGCCGGAATATGATAAAGAGGAGTTAGCGAAATGGCACAGAACCGAGCTAGAGAAGGAAGAGGTGAGGGAACAAATGCAAAGGCGAACACGCCCAAGACCTACATTGCTGAGAAAGGGCACGAGAAAGTGGCGGGCTGCATCCAAAATCCCAGCAGAATCAGTTGAGCTAAGACCCACCGATGATAGCGAGGAATATCAGCCACCAGCTAAGTGTACCTATCGCAAATTGAGGGATGGTGATTCTAACTCAGCAGATGATAGTCTATAGAAAGTCAGTATGCCAACTTTTAGTACACAGATTAATTAAACGAGACGGTAACGGGTAGAAAGCTGGCGACACCGGAGTTGAACTCAATTTAAATTAGTGTCAAACGCAAACGTGACAGGTCTGTCACATTTGCGTTCGTTTGCATTCACCTTGTAACGCATGCGTTCTCTTCACATTGCATGCGTTAGATATTTTACCATTTGCGTTCATGCTTAAACACTTACGAGAAATGTTAGAACGCATGCGTTTGTGATTGAAACGCTTGCGTTACCTTCATTGGTGCATGCGTTCACATAATTTGACTCGTGTGCGGGATTCCACTGATTTTCTGATAGTGTTGTGGTGCAAACAGATCATCGGACCTTCTGAGGGGGCCTCATAGGTAGGTAAATTATTGTTTATTGTGTCTCAAATACTGAACTGGACACTGCAATCTATCCAGAACAGTGGCGAAAACTCTCAAGGATCAAAAAAGCATCGGAAGTAGTCTGGTGCGTATATTTCCCTCGCACTCATATGTACCAACATGCATTGATGATGTCATAAACACATTGATAGGAAACGCAAATGATTACAAATGAAACGCAAATGAAACGCAAATGAACGCAAGTGAACGCAAGCGTGCAACTCAAAAACGCAAAATTCTCCTGGCCCGATTTTCGTGATCGGGCAAAAAAACTCAGAACTAGGATCACTGCTACAGATGAAATGTATGCGGTGATTACAGGGACCCCTGTCCTTTCCCGGTTCACAGAAATATGCCACCCAGGCTCCGCTCTGTATATCAAGCAACCGAAGATTTCCCCGCTCGACACGTAACATGGATTCTCCCCCGGCCGACCTTTCTCATTCTGAAAGAAATCTCATATTTGAGAGTCTTGACTTGAATTTCAACCGTATCGTCTTGAGATCGTTATTGCAAGGTAAGGCCGTTATTCCTTCCTCGTCTCCCTTTTTTAAGCTCATATGACCGTAGGGCTGTATACCCTTATCGTAGCAGTCACTCTTTGGACTACATGTTCGTGAATCGCCCGTCCTCCTCGAATGCCCCATACACTAATTTAAAATCTCATCCAGTTTCTTCACCTAAAAAATCCGGCAATGCATTCCTGCTGACAGTTATCATCACTCTATACGTTCTCACCACAGTCGCTTTCGGGTTCGACTGGGCATACCAACGGCGTGCATTTATCCAAAACGGAGACAACTTCTTCACCGTCTTTGTTGCATTGGAAGCTATTGGACCATGGTGGAGGGCGTCCCAACTCGTGGACGGCATTAGCGGCGGTCTGAGCACATTTATTGTCGATACTACTATTGTATGCCTTCCCTTCAGCCGTGTTTATCTCTCAACACTCACTCCTCTTAGATATGGCGTTGCTGGGTATTGTGGGGACGTCGATGGCTGATTATCCTTATCCCCGGGCTTTGTGCCATAGCCGGGACGAGTAAGTTTCTCCTCGTTGTTGCTACGTGCTCTGGGATTAATAATTGCAGTCGCAAAGTCCCTGCAGATTCGCAGCACCTTCATCAATACGACCAGTGATATTGGCAACACCGGAGGCTTCGCAGTCCAGATCAACTGGGCCTTGATCTATCTGTCCCTGACGCTGGCGACAACTCTTCTGTGTACACTCTTTATCGTGTACCGAATTGTTCGCCTGGCGTCAGGTGTGAGCTCATACGGGAAGATTGTCGAAATCGTGATCGAATCTTCAGCTATGTACTCACTGACGCTGACCGTGTACCTTGCCCTGGTGGCAAGGAATCTGGAGTCCGCGTCTTACGCCGATATGATCATGGCATATATTAAGGTCAGGCTTCATTGGATGTCCTTTCGTCGGTCAAGAAACTGAATTTTCCATGTCATGGTAGGTTATCGCCCCTACGCTCCTGATCGGACGCGTCGCGGCGGGTTCGAATTCCAACTTTAACTGCCATGCGATAGTTAATCCGGGCAGGGACTGCAGCTCCGTTCTGGACCGATTCTTCGTAAGAAAGCGAGAGCCTGTTATAGTTTGTCGGGACATTGAAGACTCCGCTACCTCGTTGGGATACTACAGCAAGTCTGGAATAGAAAGTCTTTGACATTGTAAATCTTGTTGATGGATTTTATTATTTCTCGCGATCGGGTACTTACATCCTCATCATTGGTCCTCATACCAAAAAGACACCTATAGACTCCGGACAGTAATCACATAGAATGTTAACTGTGATAGGATCTATCTAGAATGAGATTGCGTTTTTAATTCGGCTAGCTCTACCTTCGTGTTTGTTCAGACAGTAGTAACTGAGTAGTCTTAGTCTGTAACTCAGATGGCCAAGTCATTCAGATATGTATACATAGGCAAGAGGTATTCCGCGCCATTCGTAATGAAATGAAGTACTAAGCTCAGTACAGCACAGAGAGGGTGAAATGGCTGTGTTCTGAGTCCTGTGTATACAGGATTCGGTCTTTGCAACTTGAGCTTTTCAGGGTGACTGTGCCGTTTGATTCCCCTTCCTGTTTGCGACGTCATCGTGTGACTTATTTTATATCGTTCGATTTATGCCCGCTTGAGCCTAAATGCTCAAAATGCCTCTTCGCTATATGTCCAGGAGGAACTTAAGACCGTTCAGACACTTCCAGAAGACACCCCAAGTATATCACCTGCCTTAGTACACTCCCTGAGTTTCGAATGGAGCTCCGTGACCATGCACTGGAGAGAAACATGAGACCTCGAGGAATGTCTCTTCAAGAAGACGGGGATGTCAAAGCGTGGCAATCAGGGACGCCATTCAATATCACGACTTTCACTTCTTCTGACCCGAATCTTGTGGATTCCGTCTGTGGAACAATCCCCACCGCTGTGTCCTGCAAGGGATGAAATTCAGATTTCCGCCTGGAGATCCTATGCCAACACTCATTGACGCGTACGTACTTTATGTACCTGAATATCCTTATTCCTGCCATCCATCAGCTGATGTTTCAGAAATTCTTGAGGGAGGGGCTACACTATCGAAATTACAGTTTGTGGAAGTCGTTCTGGTCGTCTGTGCACTGAGTCGGGTCCAAGTACGTAGATGGCCTTTGATTCCTCATTATAGGTGAACAGTCAAAGCCGTCAAGTCGATAGGGGTAAATATATTAGGTTACCAGTCGGCGTTGTTTCCTTCCTTGGAACCCTCAACTTCAAGTCTGTATGATGCGCAACTTAGCTTTGAAAGTCTAATATTTCTTTGTATGAGCCTTTGATGGAAGCGACAGTTTATCTGTAAATTCTACTTGGGTTCTCCAGCACCGCAACAATTCTGAGTCCTGTGTATACAGGATTCGGTCTATGCTAACCTGAGCATCTCGGTGGCGGTGCATGATTGCGATAGTCCGACAACTTGCCGTGACGTGCATGCCGTGCACCGTCCACGTGGTTGGCACACGTCACACTTGTTACCCCTTTTTCGAGCATCGACGACGATTGCTCGTCTTCGGCTGTCTCTTAAATTTGCCTTCACCTTGTCAAAGGATATTTAGACCACAAAGCACAAACAGCAAAGGCGCTGCCGCATCCCTAAAATAATCAAGTCGCTGAGAAGGGGAATGGAGGGTCATTGAATCATGTCGTACACTAAATTCTCTCGGGATTGATGCAGATGCATTGCAAAAGGTACATTTATTTGGTCTCAAATTTAAGTACTTATTGTGTTTTTCAGATAGTTTTTGGCTTATGCGGTAGCCCCCAGAGCTCTGAATACGACCACTAGCGATCATTTCACCCCCATCTCATGTACAAGCCCTCACGTAAGGTAGCACTTTCTGCCTATCCCTCGACATTGCCCAATATGATTACTAGTACTACACGGCCTGTTAATGATTCGGTTTACGCCTGCCCATAAATATCCAAGCATAGCCCTCATACCCCGTTGCGACCAATGCCATATCGCCCACACACACACCGGTCTCAATCGCTCTTGAGCACCCAATCATCACCCATCAAGGACCTAGGATATAGCTAGAGATTTCGTATCGGACCCCATCTCGGAGCGGGAGGGTGCTCGGAATGCAATTACAATGATTAAGAGCAGCGACAACGAGAGTTAAGTTGAGAGCGATGGAAGGGTATGTCAGAGGGCATGGCAGGGCTGTGGGATAGAAAGGGGGAGCATGCTTGCGTAATAGAGAGGAGGGGTATGGGCGGAGGGCGGGAAGGTCGGGACCCCAAGCTTAAGGCCAACCCATCCGCGTCGCCCTCTACAATACCACACACGATGTCTGGAAACCATTCCTTGATATCACCCCGGAGGACGTCCAAGGCGTGACACAGACGAACCTTGGAGGCGTGTTCGCATGTTCGAAGAACGTTATCCAAGCATTCCAGGCCAATCAAGTCGACGAGAAGGGGAGGAGAGGGTCGTTGATCTTCACGGGAGCCACAGCGACTGTTCGAGGGAACGTTACGACCAGCGCGTTCTCATCTGGGAAGCACGCGTTGAGGACGTTGTCGCAGAGTCTGCCAAAGGAATTTGGCAAGCAGAACATCCATGTGTCCCATGTGAGTATCTCCTTTGAACGTTCTTTTCTGACTACTGACCGTGTATGATAGGCTATCATTGATGGCGGTATCTTGATGAACTCAGCCCGTGAGCGTCGTAACAACCCAGAGTGGGAACAGAATGAGGATGTTAGGCTGTCTCCGGACGGGATAGCGGAGGTACGTCCATCTCTTCGTTGTCACTGTGCATAGTGCTGAGCCTCATTCCTAGTCGTACTTGCACCTCATCAAGCAACCTTGTTCAGCCTGGGCATGGGAATTAGACTGTACGTCTCTTACTCTTCGTTTTCAATATTCCGCTGATATGTGAGACCTTCCAGTGCGTCCTGCACATGAGAAGTGGTAGACGTTTGACGTCTGCCAGTTTCGAATGATGTTGTACTATACTTTCAGTTGTGTTCTCCATAGCATCATAAACAATGATCTTTTCTCCAACTCACGGGCGTGATGAACTGCTTGAACGGACAGAAGGCCACTAGAGATCCAATGACTACCACGATCTAATGATTTCTTGGCGGTCGATAGTAATTCAGTGATCATCGCTCTATTGTCACTACATCCCTTCACGATATGCATCACTACCACTGTGTTCCCTTGCGACCGTGTCCATCACCAGCATTGTAACTCCAACCCGATACAAGAAATGCCGGACCTCCAATACATACAACTTTATCTTCACCGCACTGTATTCGATATCACTTTTCATCTTCGAATTACCTTCCTCGACAAGTGCTCTTCGAGACGTCGTCATTTCGACGAATGTATGCGACCAACAAAGATCATCGATGTGGCAAAAACAACCTTCAGAGTTGTCGTCGTTCTCACCAACGACGACAATGCCCCATCACCGCCACATTCCGCACCCTCCGCCAATTGTATGAGGGTCTCTGTTACATAGTAAGTAGTATCTGTTTCTTGCATCTTCATGAATTATTGACTGTTGGATCCTCTAAGGAAGACAAGTACTGGGAGATGATGTACAGGTATCCCTCGAAATTGCGCTGAGACAATAAATCGCTGCCCGGTCGATGCGGGTAAGTCTTTCTCAAGTTCATCTATGTGTTCCCGTTACCGATAGTCTCCAGCTTGTATCGAGGCGATAGATTTTCATCCGCTGAGCAACATCTCCAAAGGGTAAGTTTATTCCTTTCTCCAGTGGATTTCACTCACTTCTCTTTTATCATAGAAAGCTCCTCTGGGCCTGGCCATTGCTACGGTAATGATATGACGTTGACTAGATGGATTGTCTTTACTGACGACTTCTCTAGCAATGGCTAGGATATGTTTTCTAAGCTCAACATTATGCTGAGAGACGTATCATCATCCGGAGCAGGGTAAGGAACCATTGACTTGTTGAACTCGGACATTCCTCATGAAGTGGGAGTCGCCAAAAATTGTAAGTAATATCTATTCCTTGTATCTTCAGAAACTTTTGTGCTGACTACTGTACATTAGTGGAGACATTAGGTGCGGTACAGATATCTTGGAGTCACCTAGTTACCCAGAAATCGCACTGAGACGATGGCGTCCGTCAAGCGAAGGTAAGTTTGAGTTCATCCACTTGTACATGTTGCTGATAGCCTCCAGCTTTGCTTCGAGGTGATAGATTTTCTTCCGCCTGGCAACGTTTTGAAAAGGTAAGTTTGTTTCACGCCTGGTTTTAATCTTGCTCACCTCGTCTCTGTCACAGACGGCTACCGTATCGCTAGCTCATGCCTAGTTTCGCCGATAATTTTGGCCCTGTGGATCGTCATCTGGGGAGCAAAGTAGAGAGCATTTTAGGACATTCATAATATGTATGGCTCTTGTACCTTGAGCGATTGAATACGTTAATCACTGTTACTTGATTAGGTCCTTTTTTACATTCAATACAAATGACTTCGTGCCACGCCCATGCAGGGCAAACCCCCATTGAGTCAGGACTCGGATATGCCACGCCCTGCGATGGCCGACCGCTTCATCATAAACATTGGCGGGCTTGCGCAATATGCAGGGGCTCACCAAAAGAAGACAGGGGAGGCTAAACAATGGAAACACGTATCTTGGTACTTCTTGCATTCATATCTCGGCCTATGTTTACCTATTTTGTCAGGTGTCTTGTAGATATAGATCGGACCTTTATGTCGGTGCTGGGTCGGGCGTGTGCCATTTATGATGAGTGTGTATGATCTGTCTCTTTACCGACGCTCGAGCTTATTTTCTATAGCATTGAAATCAGCCTACCCACTAGATGTGACGAGTATTGGGAACATTCTGACCCCAACAGGCCTTCAAGCAACCTTTCAGCAAACCAACAACTGTGCATGGTATATCTTTTATTGAATTTCTGGTGGGCTACTGACGAAGGTCTTTCCGTTCTCTAGGGATATTCTGTACGAGCTAGCATCTGCTAGCAATCTTCTACTTCCGAATTTGCAGATAATCCAGACTGGCACCGTGCGCCAATCCTCAACAACAGCTCTACGCCCTACCAATAAACAGTACTATCCTTGTATGAACGCCCCTCCAAGGACAAGGAAAGGCACAAAGTATTGTCACGATATAAAGTTTTGCTACAATCATCTGAAAACACTCAAACATAGCAACAATCACTTTTCGCACGCTCGTCCCTCATAGCCTGTGGCTGTTCTTCGTCTTCTGAAATACTGACCTCCATCCCTCCCACTGTAGCAGTCCAACAACAACCAGAGGACTCGGTTTTTCCACACTTGCGTTGCCCCCCCGCTTCAGAAGGTTATATATATACACTTATTCATAAGCAGGAACGAGTGAACGGAATCATGCGGGTATATAGTACGTATATCCAACCACACCTCGTGTCCATTTCATAGGGCTAAGCCAACGGCAGATCGTCCTGGACGGCCATGATCATCGTTTGCTTTTTTACATTCTCCCAGTCTTCCACGGGTAACTTGACGGCTGCATGAAGCGCCTTCGACTCGATATCCATACGCTTGCGACATCGGTGACGCCTACATATGAACCCGCCCATGAGAAGAAGTAGTGCCAATGACACCCACGCAATCACAAGAGTTGAATTCCAATCCCTACGTCTGAATGAGCAAGATGATTAACATCGTTTGACGGATATGACTTACACCGCATCGTGTTCGAATAGCATTCGTTTTCTGCTACAGGTATGTTAATAGTCTTATGCGCTCCGGTCACGTGTTTCCCGAACCTTGCTTGGCATGCGGATCCTTCGTGACACTGGGCTAACCCAGTGACCGGCGAACTTTGACTGAACGCAACCGTGCTTGTCGTGATTCCCATAGAAAAGTTGGATATAAGAGATCGCCTTGGAAGCCTAATGATGTTCATTCAGGCTCCTATGAATATTGAAACAGAGTAATACTTTAACACACCGGGGGAACGTTTGCTGTGTAGAAAGTGCTGTAACACAGATATTTGACACCGACTGCGTTTATAAGAAAGCTCTTGTCTGGGCCTTGGCGCGGTCTATGTGGGACCTTTTTCTAGATTATCATTGTCTCGAGATATACCATCATGAGAGATTGTGATTAATTTGCAATGCGCACATGATATTCTCGTGTCTTGCTAGATGGCCGACAATTGAGCTTCGGACGCCGTTCAAAGGCCGCTTCAATAAGACTGCGAGAGGAGATCCCAAATAGTGCGTCTAAGCTCAGTAACATATCACGAGGAAGAAGATACGCTGTGCGAAGTTAACGAGACTCTGACCGTTGCTGTATCAGTGATCATACTGCCGTCTACGAACGAACGGTAAATATGTAAATTCTTTCAGGTAGACGGAGGTCTGGCAACTGGCGTCTCGTCAGTACTCTTCTACTTCGCTGTCAGTCAAAACCACTGAATCTTGCTTTACAGGGCATCCTCCCTTCCTAAATGCTCAGAGTCTGCTTCAGCGACCTCTTCGTAGGTTGATATTAAACTTCGATTCAATCACATCTGATGGATTCTGATAGATCGGTCTCTTCAACAGCTAGCGCATACGCTACACCGTCAAAAGATGGTCTTGAAACCGCAATCATAGCTAGAGTCGTTTGCGGAGCCTTTCTTCTCGCTCTGATTACAACAATTCTCCTCGTATGGCGATGTCGTAAACGCCGGGCACCCCACCAATCTTGGAAATGACAGGCAGCATATTGTACGGCCTTACCTCAAGCGGTTGAGCATCCCACCCTTGCGCACCTTCTTCCATGATGAAAGGGAACATATCAATCACTATCCTGATGTTCCACCTCGCCATATTCGCCGCTCGCCACTAGCCAATAATTCTTATGAATTAGGAGGCTCGAGGTTGCGATGATCTATACCTCGCTGGAGCTAGAATACACAGAATTCTTTTAGAAAGAAGAACTCGTAGCCTTTGAATTTTTTGTCGCTTAGATACATAAGGATAGTTTCAGTCATATCGTAATTGATTTTCGGTGCGTCCTGCCGACGTCTATTCCTAACACAAAACCACATCGTTCTTATCCTTCCAATGGGCACCCATTCTCGCAACATCTCTCTCGTTACGGCACGGCTTCATTTCTATTTCCGAGATGGAAAGGGAAGTAGTGTTAGTGTTACGTGCTATAGTTCATTGTCGTAGATAGAAATCAATATACTACTGTTTCCATACCCTCCAAAGCCATCGGAAAATGAGGAGAAAGAAAGAAAAGACCGGAAGACGTCCTCTTCCGAAGACAGTGATAGATCGTGCCAAGGCAAATTCTTCTGGACAAGAATATGTACCTTACTTTGGCAAGACCCTTGATCTTTCCGTCTTTGCCGTCTTCTGGGTTTTGCTGATGTGTTTGTATATCACTTTAGCTATCTTTGCGAGTCGTGACACAGATGCTACTTTGCAAGGAGTTGTTTGCGGTGATGTGTTGTCCGAGTGTCGGAGAACTAACACCTTGATGATACACATCTTACCGCCTGGCAGATTCAGGAAGCCTTGACCGTTGTCCCATCGACTCGCATGATGGCGCTTCAGACGAAAAATCTAGTGTAGATTTGTTGCCGTTATCAAGAATCGTGCTGAGAAGATTCGCTTCCTCTGAAAGACTCGGTATGAAGGTGAAGCTGACTAAGTATTGCTGCAAAACTGGAAAACTGCATGCAAGTCTAAGTCGAAGGCCGGGCCGGAGAGCGAAGTAGAGCCGGCTGCGTTGGGAACAAATATCAACAAATATAGAGCCCCATTTTTCCTTCCTCCTACCAGCCCCTACCGCCGTGCCGCGTCTATCCTGCCCGCAACGAGAATGAACTCTTGCCCCGAAATCGCGTTTATTAACTTGAGCTATAGGGCCAGCTGCTGACCTCGTGGAACCGTTCAAGAATCAGATCTCTGAGCTGATCGTACTGCTTGGGGTAGGCCGTCGCCATGTACTCAGCGAGGTGAGAAACGGTTCGACAACGAAAGAGTAAAGAATGTACGCCTTTTACTTCTGGGTCTGTGTTCGTATCCTAACGATATCTCCGCAGACTATGCATTACTATCTGTTTATGGACGCTTACAGAGTGATCTTGTCGAAATTTGTTGCAGTGCATCTTCGCTTTGTACAGGTATAGGACCTCGGATGACTGGACAGGATACCGTCGGGTCAATGGAGAGGTGAGTTTTCATTGACCTTCTATCCTAAACTACGCTAAGGGAACGCAGTTTGTTACGTATATCCGTATTCGACCCTTGAAGCTGTATTGTACGAGCGATCAAAACATTGTCTTATCGTCATCGTTCATCGTAAAGACTTGCCGACATTGCGCGACGGCAATTATGCGTGTCGCTACAATAATCGCAATCTTCAATTCGTTCAAGAACACACGGAATCCAACAGCAGCTACAGTCTCTGACTTGTTTGTGTCTTCATACCCAGGCAACCGTTAGCCGGCGCGAAGAACGGGAAGAAAAACGACAGCCTATCACAGAGATGTGTGTGCAATGGCTAGGAGTGAGTATTGAGCCAGCTGAGCGAGGCTGAGCTCCGCCGAAGTTTGTTGCCATGGTTAATGCCGCAGCCATGACTCCGTTTTGGCATATCACTTGTCGGCCTACCCGCAATCTCCTCGTGTTCTTGACGCCCAGCCACAGCTTGGATGTGTGGGCGTAATGGCTTCGTTATGAGTTGCTCGAATACATAGGCATATACTCCTTTTTGCGCCAACGAGCAAATGAATATCATATCCCAAGCTGGTTCAGGGAGGTAAAGCTACCAACCTTTGTCATAAGAAGCGGCTTTGATGTTGACTTGATTTTGCCAGGATATAACTGCTGCTCTCCCGCCATAATATGCTCTAACCATGCCTTTCTTAGCTCTGGGACGCAACCCTTAATGGCATGTATTCTACTGCACCCGGCGTTTAGCACAACTCTATAGCACCCCTTATTGACTAGGCTCCGCGTTCTCTCGATATAGTATATGTCAGAACGCCCATGGAGGATTCGGAGATCTCGGATTCGTTCAAATATACTTATGTCGAGCGACCTACCCATCGCGGCCAGGGGATTTCAACTCGACGACAAAGTTTTCTCGATGGACCGCCTAGCCGGAGATTTGTCCTTTGGCGACGATAGCAAAACTTTTGGCCTCTCCAATGGTTCGGACCGTATGCAAGATTCGATGAGAGGGGGCCGCCGTCACACAGTCAAGCGACCTAGCCTGATTGCCGCCCTCTTACCGTCTAATAGAATTTCGCTGTGGGTACAGATTCCCATCAAGCGCATGATATATTATGGGCGGTCTATCGTTTGATGATCCCCCACGATATCATGACATCCAGCACTCTCATAGTCAACACTTCGACCGGCGTCGAGCTGTCCTACATAGACAGTGGCGCGCCAGCCCAAGCGTCGTATATCACCATCTTTGCAATTCATGGCATGATCTTCACCAAGGGTTCGTGCAGTCCTATTCTCTCCTTGAGCCCCCATTTACGCGACATTTCCAGAGATTTTCCAGCGAGTGATAGACCTTGCTCCATCAAAGGGTGTCCGCTTCGTCGCGCTCAATAGGCGTCATTTCCCTGGTACAACACCACTCTCCCCGGAGGAGCTCGTTATCACTCAAACTGGAGGCACCGACGATTCTCAGCGCGAGGCACTGGTCGAGGCTCGAGGGCATGAGATTGCCCTCTTCGTTGATACCTTCATACAAAAATTCAACCTGCCGTCCATCTCGAGCGGTGGCGGTGTGGCACTTCTCGGATGGTCTCTTGGCGCGACCTTTGCTCCCATCGTGATCTCCAGCATCGATACCCTTCCAGTGGACGTCCGTCGTCGTCTGAGCGATTACATGCGCTCATTGATTCTCTATGGTACGCCTTTGCTTCTTCGAGTGATTAGTGCTCAAACTCAATGATGACCGCAGAACCCGCCCCAATTGCACTTGGGCTACCTACCCCTACGCAGAACTGGACGTTCCTCGTCGACACCACGGTGCCAGAGAATCTTCGTCTACCGGCGTTCGGGCAGTGGTGCACTGCCTATTTCGACCATGCCGACATCTTTGGGCGCGACCTCGACAAGCTGTCCTGGGTTTTAGCATCCCCCAATCGTACTCCCACGTTCTTCAATGGCTTGCCTCTGTCGATTCAGCGCTATGGGGAGGATGCAGCCACGGACCTGCCGTTTTTGTTCTTCTTCTCGAAGCAAATTTTGGCCGCGTATCGTAAGGCTTTCTTCGACCCAGGGGTGTTCCCGAGCATGGAGAGAACGTTCGTCTGCGGAGACAAGACGTGTGCTTTTGGTATTGCTGGTTTGTGGGCGGTGCAGGACGACGAGAAGGAACTGAGGACTGCGAATGCGAAGGCGGTTAAGTATAGGGTTATTCAGGGGGCTAATCATTTTGTATGTATCTGTCCGTCATCTGATATCAGGAGCTTATGTTGCATTTATAGGTGCACTGGGATGATCCGGAAAAGGCACTGAATGCATTCATTGCCATGGCATAGACTGCGGCGTGAAAGCTGTTCTTTTTAATGATAAAGGTGTACTAGGAAATCTGAAATACCAAGAACATGTATCCCGGAATGCAATGAAGACAATATTACGAAGACATGTATAGGGTTCAATTGTTCTTGACCAGTCAGTGGAGACGATGCCATCTTCGCGTCATCTTGGTTCCGAGTCCTGTGTATACAGGCTCGGTCTTATGCGGTTTTTGGGGGAGGTCCTTGGTGGCGGTGCATTTTGGTTAAGTCGGTCTTTGCCGGTGTTAGTCATCACACTTGACGTCTTTTCTCGGCTTGACTTTCGGCATTGTGTCGGCCTTTGCCGTTCCTTTGAGCGTTGTTGCCGTTCCGTCGGTTTTGCTTAGTTCGTTGTAAGTTTCTACCGTACTCCTATAGCCATATTTGTGCACCGCTCGATATCCCACTTTGCACTCCAAAGCTCTAGGTCTGCGCTCCTCTTTTATTACAATCTCTCTGGCCGCCTTCTCCTTGACGCTCAGCTTGCAATGATATACTATCGTTCGTTCTCTCTCCTGTTGTTCGCCGTCAGCTCAAACTCCTTATAAACTTCTGTTTGTTCAACCTTGGAAAACCCTTCACCTATCAGAGCTACCGATCGCGGCCTCAACTTCAACTTCTTTTGGCCATTCTTGAGGGCTACTCAACAGTTGAACGTTGAACTTCGACGATGTCGCCTGCACAAATATCTGGTTTGGCAACCTCGAATCTGCAATGGTTGTGTCAGCACTTCTGTTGGTGTTCTGACTGTTAAAATTATGCATTCAACTCACCTTCTTTCCTGTCTTCACCGATGCTGCTTGAAAAGAATCTAACCTTGTTGCCTTCAGTGTGAAACAGGCTTACCCTCGCACAGGCGGTTACGAGTATACCTTTAGATTGACGCCTTTCTCAAACAAAACTTGCTCCTGTGGGTAAGTTGCCTTCCTCGTTTCGAGATAGCGGCTACTGATCATTGATGTCGATAGTACGCAAACAGCATTATTGCACTTAATTTTTGCCTCTTAATCGGTACTTGAACGTTGTGAAGGCAAGGAAACTGAAGAACATGACGACGGGCCTGTGAGCATGGCTGGAGACAGTGGCAGACGTGCCCCGGAGTGGTAAGTCGCACTGTGCATGCTACAATCTTGAATGTGCTAGCATCCCTCAGTCACCGCCTAAGCTACAAACCATGTGCAGAATCGAAGTTCGCAAGGTGTTCTTCTGTGGGCCTTCATTAGGAATGGCTTGTAGTTCCTATTGCTCACCGTTTTGTAGGTTTACGTCCAAGAAGATGCAATTGTTCTTCAAAACAAAACCTTGTGGAGTGAGCGTTGCATGTAGATGCAAATAGGTCTTCGTTTAGGGTATTCGTGACCCTTTGTCGCTCACTTTTTTTGACGGGTTTCGGTTCGTTCTCACCCACTGAGTGACTCCCTTCTTTGCCCAATTATTTCCACAGCTATGCCGACTCCTGTCACTCTCGTACGCAACTCTGATCTTACACTTAGATGTGTATGTCTGATGAAATGCGCTAGTTACTGAAAGATTATGTATTGGTAGGCTCATGTCGGGAGTGGGAAGCCGTAATGGATGATCGCGCAGTGGGAAGACTGTACCGGATGTTGACCATCGGACAAGAATTCTCAGTATGTTCGTTGTAAGGGTGGTCCTGAGTGCTTCGTCAGTGTAATTTATTGTCCTGCAGCTCATTAGCGTCCCTCAGCTATTGATCATTTTATGGATCGACACATTCAATATCATTGATAAAAGCCTTGCCCGTGTTGAAGGCCAAATCGATTACTTACTGTGCCAGCTTTCCTATGGAGGCTTTCAAACACGAGGATGGCGTCATCTGGGCGTGCTTACTTCCACCGGATTCGGACGTACAACAGCGCAGGGTATTGTGGGGTGGCAATGTAACAGTTCCAGTTTCTTGACCGCGGAGTCTCTAATTAAACGGTAAGCACTCTGCTCTTTCTAGCGACTACACAAATTCCAAATTAACAGGCCAAACTGACATGGTGAAGTGGCAGCCCTTCCAGTAAAGTTCATGTTGCATGAAGGTCTTCATATAACATCGTTTGCAATACATACTGGGTATTCCTTGAGAGCTTCCCTCCGCAATTACACAGGACTCGGACCTGCCGCACCCCGCGACGGCCCACCACTTCATTCGTTGACTGGGAGACGTGACAAGAGGAACGCCTCTAAGTGGCTAGTTATCTGATGCTCGTAGCCTACCCATCATATGTTTTGAGACGACAGTGAAGGATTGTTTACGGTTCCAGATACCTGATAATTGCAAGAGTACGACTTCAGAGGGCCTTAAACACTTTCGTTGTTCTTCTCAGAAAGCGCGAGCGACAATATCCACTTTCTTCGGTTTTTGTCATTGGGCCACTACCGACTAGACGAGATCCACCTTTCCTCCACGCAGGTTCGTCCGTGTTCATTTCCTGTCCTACGCTCTCCATGCTCACGTTTTAGCAGTTTCAGCGTAGACTTTGAGATACCTAAATGAGGTCGTCAGACAGGCATGACTGGCCTTTATATGGCATTGGCGACTCTGTCCCCCACACGCACCATCGAAACAAGAGAGACATGATGTCTGTTCGTCCCATTGCTTCCGCGATAGAGTCTGATATATTATAACAGAAAGCAGACATTCGTGGCCTACATTGATAGCAGATCAAGGTTAGTTTCGCGTATTCCAATTTGATTGACAACCTGATAACTCAAGTGCTGCTAGCAAGTCACAGCCGTCCGCAGAGGGTATATTGAGAATGATGATCGCCTGGGGAATCGCGACGGTTTGTGTTGCATTGATCCTCCTCTTGATTTCTGCAGCACTTGTCGTCTATTGGGCGACGAGAAGAAGGCGCAGTGGTGCTTCCGCACCTTCTCAACGTTTCGTTCCTGGTAGGGAAAGGCGAGCTGGCTTTTATGAACAAAATACCCTTCATATCGCAGGGGCTGCCGCGGGAAAGGAACAGAAGCCGTCTTATTGTTCTGGAATGCTTCCTGTATAGTTACGGCTAAAAAAGCGCGTTGAAAATGAACTAGGTGGAAGTGAAAACTGGCATCTTCTCGCCGTCTTGGTTCGTTGACTGGGAAAGTCAACAAGAGGAACGTCGCTATTCCCAAGATGGTATGTTTTGAATACCTCCAGAGGAACTCCTCTAAGTGGCTGGCCATCCAATACTTGTGGCCTGCCCATCATATGTTCTGAGACAAAAGCGAATGGATGTTTACGTTCCATATATCTGATAATCGCATTGAACTACATAATCACTAGCAACGGAATATCCAAAGCCAGGAGTCGTTGACTTCGGGCTACGTATCATCTTCGTTAAGGAGAATTAAGACAACGCTAACTGAGATGATCGTTGAATTCGACTTTGTTCATTGGAACATGAAACTATGATAACCAGAAAAGGAACTCCTGGTAGCCCGTACCATCGGACATCAGACTGTCACAACCAAGAGCTTATAAACGCCATCGATAATGTATATTTGTGTTCAAACAGTCCGTCTTTCGACCCAGGTCTCTAGGTGCGTGAAAGTACTATTGCCTTCCACTATAAACATGACCATAAAAGTCTGAACGAAAATTACAGGCCTCTGAGGCTATTACTTGTGCTTATCGACTTCAAATGGGAAATCAGCAGAGCACACCTCCAACAGACGATCCACCGTATGGCAAAGGGGGCTGGGGACATGGCATAGCAGGGATACCATACTGCTCTTCAGACGACGCGTCTGGATGCGTAAGGTTTGCGAATTACTTTCCTGAGGTGTACAGACAAATTAAATAACATACTCGTGCAGAAAACGAATGCCATTCGAACACAATGAGGTGTAAGTGATATCCTTTGAACACGAGGCGTTGGTGAACTACGTTGCTCATCCAGATGTAAATAGCTGGTGGAATTCGACACTTGTGATTGTGTGGGTTTTATTAGGGTCACTTCTCTTGGTTGCATTCATACGCTGGCATCGTCTACGCCGCAAGGTCGCAAACATTGACTCGACTCCTGTAAATCGTCCTGTAATTGATTATTAGCTGTAGTCTCTATCAGGTTGTAATATAATATTACCTTACCATTATAGTCAGCTTAAATCTATTGGACACCTGCAAGCTCCCAAGAGGCTTGCTCGGTGTAAGTAACGGCGAGCAAGAGAGACCCTGGCGCGGTATCTCGCCCACGACGCTGCCTACCGCGGGTCTGGAAATCCTATTCAAGATGTGCTTTTTTGATGTTCATGTGTCGGAAGCATGTTCTTCTGACAATCTCTGGAGATAATATTGTGGGAAACGATGATAGCCTATCAAGTCGTCGAGGACGTGCCATTGGCTTAGCTTCATCTTTCTGATTAAATGTGTATAAATCATACGGTGTAGGATTCTTCTACATACCCACGTCTAACTGACTTGCTCGTCTTTATCACAGG
This sequence comes from Armillaria cepistipes, assembly GCA_900157415.1. Lineage (NCBI taxonomy): Eukaryota > Fungi > Basidiomycota > Agaricomycetes > Agaricales > Physalacriaceae > Armillaria > Armillaria cepistipes. The sequence continues at coordinate 1,421,990 of FTRY01000009.1, forward strand.
GTCTTGGGTCATACGAAGCCTAGCCAAGACACGATCCCGCGCTGGCAGCACTTTATATCATATCGCATTATAAATAATGGTTACATCAAGACGATTCGTAAGTCCAGTGAATAGGTCTAATGGAAGAACATAAATGCTCGAATGCCATGATAAAGATGATCTCTGTCAATAGTGCAACGTCAAGCACTTTCCATTGCAGGCTTCCCATAGGATCCCAACGAAGCCATGGAATCTTCAGCGTCCCGACAGACGAGGACACTTTCCCGCTTGCTTACAGTGAATCGGCTCAGAGTAGGGCTGCGGTCCCCTGTCGAATGAATTATCATCTGACTGCCAGAGTTTGAATTCGAGCTCGCTGCGACGCGTCCAACGAGGAGCGTAGGGGCGATAACCTACCATGGCATAGAACGGTCAGTTTCCCGACAGAAGAAGACGCTCTTACAACGAAGTCTCACCTTAACATATGCCGTGATGATATCGGCGTAAAAACTGGATTCGATATTCCTTGCCACTAGGGCCAGGTACACGATCAGCGTCAGTGAATACATCGCTGACGATTCGATCACTATTTCGATAATCTTTCCGTATGAGCTAACTCCTGACGCCAAGCGAACAATGCGGTACACGATTAAGAGTGTACAGAGGAGCGTCGTGATGAGCGTCAGCGAGAGATAGATCAATGCCCAATCGATATCTGCTGCGAAGACTCCGCTGTTTCCAATATCACTGGTATCGATGAAAATGCTGCGGATCTGTAAGAACTTTGCGACTGAAATCATTAATTAAAGTGCACGTAGTGACAACGAGGATGAACTTACTTGTCCCGACTATGGCACAAAGACCTGGTATGAGGATAATTCGCCATCGACGTTCCCACAACACCCAGCAACGCCATATCTAAGGATAGTGAGCTTTGGGGAGATCGACACGACGAGAAAAGAAGGCATACAATAGCAACGTCGACAATAAACGTGCTCATACCGCCGCTAACGCCAATCACAAGTTGGGAGGTTCTCCACCAGGGGCTGATATCTTGGAGCGCGAAGAAGACGGTCAAGAAGTTGTCTCCATTCTGGATGAATGCACGCTGTTCGAACACCCAACCAAACCCAAAAGCGACTGTTGTGAGAATGTATAGAATGATGATAACCGTTATGAAGAATGCATTGCCGGATTTCTTTGGTGAAGAAACTGGAGGAGATGTTAAAATCAGTGTATAGGAAAGCCGAGGAGGACGGGCGAACATATAGTCCAAAGAGTGATTGCTACGATAAGTGTATACAGGCCTACGGCGATATGAGCTTGAAAGAAGGGAGACGAGAAGGGAATAAAGGGCTAACCCTGTAGTAACGATTGCAAGATGGTACGGTTAAAACTCAAGTCAAGAGTGTCAAATATGAGATTTCTTTCATACTGAGAAAGGTCGGTCGGGGGAGATTCCATATTATTTGTCGAGCGGGAAAGTCGAAAGTTTCTTTATACATGGAGCGGAGCCTCTGTGACGCATTTCTGTGGATCAAGAAAAGGACAGGGATCCCTGTAATCGCCACATACGTCTCTACCAGCGTTCCTAGTACTATAAAGTATCACAAAAAGAAATGTTGAATAGATGCCAAGGCTGTGTGCTTCCATTACCCTGCGGTGCTGACTACGTGATATATATGAGTGCCTCAATACTGATTTGTTCGAGAGAGAAATGTACTTTCTGACAAGGAACGAGGCCTTCTAAATCCACCGGAAAGGAGGTGAAACCTAACAACTACCTTGATAGTCCCATGGATCCTGACGGGTTATTATGATCCAGGTGTTTGCGGTAGTTCTTGTATGGTGAGCTATTAATGCTGCATCAGTCTAGTCTTCCTCTTCCGCGAATGAATAGAAAGATTACAGGCAACTGGAAGATCATCATCTTTGTTACGACATGACACGACCGTCATCGTTTGGGTCAAGTAGAGTAATCTCACAAAATCGCAGCCAAAAGCGTAACCACCACGGGCCGAGTCCCATCTCCACCAGGAGCAGTAGCTCGACTCGCACTTCCGTAGCCGAGGGTGACAATACGGACCAGAGTCAAACGATAATGGTCTGCCGCTTTCTTGTCCTATTCGACTTAGTAAAGAGCCGCGGTCTAGTTATTATTTGAAGTCGAGTGGTTTGCAACGCGTCCACGAGCCGTATACATAAAGCCGGCGGCCTTGCATGGCATCACTGAGATTGAACCCTTTTTGACTCAAGAATAAGAGGAGATCTTCTTTAGTTCGACGAACAATTCAGTCGGTTAGGCTGGCGTGTTCGATTAAGCACAGCAATTAGCCACGGCGCCTTGGACAATGAAGTGAAAAACTAATCCTCCCCCTGGGGACAATGTACCTTGCGATAGATTCATAGAGCTCGAAATTTGAGACGCTGAGTAGATGCTAGATAACCCGTGACGAGCAGGTTTACGAAGTACATGTTCAATACTCCCAGGTTCAGGAACACCAGATAAGTACTTCCCTAAATTTTGTTGCCGCTATGATGGCTCAGATTTTAGGATGGACGTGCTTGAGCATCTGGAAGAGCCTTGGTATTATGATATGGCTGCCGGACGAGGAACGATTGAAATGTTGAAGTGAAATGATAAATCAGAGCCCGGCAAAGCCGTTGCAAAGCCGGGAGAAGGAGAAGGCAAATACCAACAAATATCGCTACCCTTCTTTCCTTCCTTCTCGTCAACGTTTCAAATTTCAACTCTCAGCGCTTCCTCTACTGTGACCGCGTACCTACGATTATGCGACGAGTGTCTTGGAAGACTAACATCATCTTTCTTGGAGAAGAACCCAGCGAATCAGAGTGAGCTGTGGTAAGGGGATTCTGATATTTTGCCATTGCATGAGCTTACGTACGGTAATCGCAAGCCCAACATCTTGAATCTCTGTTATCATGGCGGTGCTCGCATCCGGAGTCCGGACGATACCCATCACATTTGGCAAGGGTATTGATGATTTTGCTCCTCATCCGTTTCGGTGAGGCTATGAGGCTACGAGTATGTTACGGGGTAAAGGTGCGTTTGGTTTCTATTTCTTCCGACTCGTGTTTATTTACTTGGGCTATGCGACCAGTCGCCTACCGGTAACTTGTGGACTCAGATGAGCGAAGGACGGTGCAAGCGTGACGAAGAAAGAGTAAAATCGGTACGCCTTCTACAGCTACGTTTATGGCCGCATCCAAGCAGACTATACGCGCTATCGTCTCCTTCCCCGGCCACTCCGTCGAATTTTGTTGTGGTGCATCTTGCCTTTGTACAGGTGTAGTCCCTCGGATTCCCAGGAGACATGCAAGTCGGGTAGATTCAGAGGTCAACCACATTTCCAGAGATTTCTAGCGAGTGATAGACCTCGCTCCATCCAAGGGCATCCACTTTGTCGCGTTTAATAGGCGTCATTTCCCCGGTACAACACCGCTTTTCCCGGAGGAACTTAAACTAGAGGTAGCGACATTTCTCAGCAAGAAGCACTGGTCGAGGCTCGGGGGCACAAGATTGCTCTCTTCATCGATACCTTCATACAGAAATTCAACCTCCCGTCCATCTCGAGTGGTGGGGGCGTCGCTCTTCTCGGATGGTCTCTCGGCGCGACTTTCGCTCCCATCGTGATCTCCAGCGTTGATAGCTTTCCAGAGGATGTCCGTCGTCGTCTGAGCGAGTACATGCTTTCATTGATTCTCTATGGTGCGCTCTGGTATTTTTGAAAGATTACTCAAAACTCAATGAGAACGCAGAACTTGCCCCGATTGCACTTGGGTTGCCCACGCCTAAGCAGAACTGGACGTTCCTCGTCGACGCCACGGTGCCAGAGAACCTTCGTCTACCAGTGTTCGGGCAGTGGTGCACATCCTATTTTGATCATGCCGACATCGTTGGGCGCGACCTCGACAAGCTGTCCTAGGTTTTAGCATCCCTCAATCGTACCCCTACATTCTTCAATGGCTTGCCCGTGTCGATTTAGCGCTACGGGGAGGATGCAGCCATGGACCTGCCGTTTTTGTTCTTCTTTTCGAAGCAAATTCTGGCAGCGTATCGTAAGGCGTTCTTTGATCCGGGGGTGTCGCCGAACAAGAAGAGAGCGTTCGTCTGTGGAGACAAGTCGTGTGCTTTTGGGATCGTTGGTTTGTGGGCGGTGCAGGACGATGAGCAGGAGTTATGGACTGTGGATGCGAAGGCGGTTAAGTATAGGATTATCCAGGGGGCTCATCATTTTGTACGTATCTGTGCGTCATCTGAGATCAAGAGCTTATGTTGCATCCATAGGTTCATTGGGATGATCCGGAACGGTGCTGGATGCATTCATCGCCATGGCATAGACTGCGGTGGGAAAGCTGTTCTGTTTATAATGATACAGGTGTACTAGGAAATCTGAAATACAAAGAACACAAATATTGGAATACAATGAAAACAGTTTTACGATGACACGTGTAGTGTTCAATGGACCTCTGTCGGTTAGTGGAAACGATAGTATCTTCACATCGTCTTGGTTTGTTGAGTGGGAAACACAACAAGAGGAACATCGCCGTTCCTAAGATGGTACGTTTTGAATGGCTCCAGAGGAACTCCTCTAAGTGGCTAGTTATCTGGTACTCGTAACCTGCCAATCATATGTATTGAGACGACAGCGAAGGATAGTTTACGGTTCCAGATACCGATATCCACTTTCTTCGGTATTTATCACACCGAACCGTTGCTTCGCTGGGTTCCAAATGGTTTTGCATTGGGCCGCTACCGACTAGACTAGATCCAGCTTTCCTCAACGCGCGTTCGTCTATCTTCATTTTCCTATCCTATGTTCTCCAGGCTCACTTTTTTGTCAGTTTCAGCGTAGATTTTTAGATACGACAATGAAGTCAACAAACCGTCTTGTCCGGCCACTATATGGAATTGGCCACTCTGTCTCACACTCCTCCTCCTCCTCACACACGTACTATCGGAACAAGCGAAATATGATGTCGGTTTATTATCTTTGTACTTCCTCAACAAACTCTGATCTGTTGTAACAGAAAGCAGACGTTTGTGGCCTACTTCGAAAGCAGGTCCAGGTTAGTTTTACGTATGCTGATTCAAGTCACGATTTGATTACTCGAGCTATGCTAGCGAGTCGCAGTCGTCCGCAGAGGGTATATTGAGAATGATGATCGCCTGGGGAATCGCGACGGTTTGTGTTGCATTGATCCTCCTCTTGATTTCTACAGCACTTGCCATCTATTGGGCGACGAGAAGAAGGCGCAGTGGTGCTTCCGCACCTTCTCAACGTTTCGACAGCAGGGAAAGGCGAGCTAGCTTTTATGAACGAAATGCCCTTCATATTGCAGGGGCTGCCGCGGGAAAGGAACAGAAGCCGTCTTATTGTTCTGGAATGCTTCCTGTATAGCTACCGTCAAAAACGCGTTGACAATGAATTAGTATCTTGTTGGAAGGAGCCAGTGCCCTATCAGGCTTCTATTGGAAGCGAAATAGTCAAATGCGTTAGCCTTTGGCAGTTGCGTTCATGCACCAATCATCAGTTTCGCAATATGATCAATTGAGTACGGATTTGTGAGCCCCTCTCCTAGTCCCACTGATAATAGCTCTTCTGAATGGAGCTCAAAGCTCAGATGGCAGTCGAGATAAAATATATCTTGAACCTCAAGCACAACGCCTAAAGTACTATAAGCGTCTTGGCAAGTACCATACGGTTACCTGGTATTCGAAACTATTCATTATCCTCATTCGGCTTGAGGGCATTACCAAAGTGCGTGGCGGTGTGGAATATGCTTCTCTCCATCTTCATTGTATAGCAGCAGGAACCTACGTCTCAGATCGATAGAGGTTTTCTCAAATAACTGCAGCATTACGAATGGGAAACAAACCTAGTCATAGTATGTGGGGAAAGTCTGGTGCCGAATATGGGCACAGTGCACCGAATAGAGGATCTGTGTCCCCAGGGTCCGTACTCCTGGCACAGCCTAATTCGTGATTATTAATTCACCTCAATTCTCTGAACAGGAAGCGATCACCACTTGATGACAGTCCACCGTGTGTCCCTTTCTTTTGAAGAAAAGATAGTGCTGATGTCATATGTAGCTCACGTATTTCGGTATTAGCTCTCGCATGGGGATTATTGGGGCTCCTCATTGTAGTAACAGTGTTTAGGGAGAGACTTCGTCACAGTATCGCAGCATTCAAGTCCAATGCGGGCCAAGCAGGTATTTCGCCTACGGAATAACCGGAGAGCAGGACATGATCATAATCATCGAAGACATACCTCATCCTTATAGTTCTGATTGAATAGACATGGATAGAAAGAGTTTGTTTCTCTACGTACACTATGTTACATCCCGTAGACGGTCGTCCATATATATATAAAGTATCATAAATACGGGACCATAACTGCTATGATGCTGCAATAACCTATGTCAGCAGGTTTCCGGTGTCGGGTGATGTCTGTTCCACTTCATTGTGCAATTCACCGCAGCCATTTGCTCAAACACACCAGTCTGAGCTGACCATATTGATTGTCATACAAGTTCCGTTCAACTTCCTGAAAGGTGCTGAGCACCTATGAAGATGCAACATGCTATACACACCACACTACACTAAACACTCAGTAATTGTGGTTCGAAGGGAGGTACATTATACCAGGTTATGACACTTTGTACTGTATGATACAAGTTCCGGGTGCAATGAATATGATTGATTTAAAGAATATATTGTGGTTTCCACTCTAAGTTTGACATGTCACTGAACACAAACTTAAACTGATACAGAATAAACTGCCTGGTGCAGAGACCATCGACAGACCTACGTTGTTGCAGCGAACGCGAGGCGCGAATTCATCACTCTGACAGTAAGAGTGATCTTTCTCGGTATCTGCGAACTCAAGACTCGGAAGTGAGGCTTTGAGATATTCCCTGGCGCCAATCAGAGTTCTTAAGTGACATATCAATATGGAAACTACATCAAAGGGACAAGGCCCAGCATGAAATGATCAACGGCTGTCGCAATCAATGGCGGAATATGACGCGTTCACCGTCGACCCCGTCCCGTCGGTAGTTCACAGGCACAATCCAAGCATTGTGATCCCAAAGATCACGAAAATCTCGTGAGTACGTTGTGTATATCACGCAGCCATGTGGAGGTAGTTGACTGATAGATCCCATCGGCATTATCTGACGTGCCCGTCACCACGGTATTCTCGGGATTACCTGCAAGGATTTGAATAGAATGAAAACCTGAAGTATAAAGTCTGAATGGCGGAACGATTCACGTAGTTCCTGCTCCCCTCCCCCTAAACCGGAGGATTTTGTTATCTCTTCAATTACATAAATCCGCATCACCGATAAAGATCATCTCTCCAATTTTTGATGCTGTGAAGAACCAGCAGTATTCAACCAGTATGATATGGAGCGTTTGTCCAAAGGAGGCTAGAGTGAGGAACAAATCACAGTAAAATAGCCGAAAGATGTCTGACAGCGACGCCTGAATACAAACTTGATGCTGCTCATTTGAATGCGACTCTTACTAACAAGCAAGGATAAGGCGACGATAACGCTTTGGAAAAGTTCAGTCGCTATTGAAAAGCGGCATTATTTCTACCGCAAGGGACTAACGAGTAGAAAATGCTCTCCGTAAAATTTTCCTAGATACGAGGTCTGCGAATGTCGAAGAAACCGGCTTTGCCAGGTCGGGGCAGTACGGGAAGAGGAACCAAATAGTTATCAACTTTACGCCACTGTTCTTTCGCGCCTCGTGACTTTGGATTGCGGCCTTTCATTTGGTTAAAATTGGGTTACGCTTTGATTCCGCCGCCGCCGGTAATTGTAAGAGATTGAGTTGAAGGTCGTTGGTGTGTGCGAAGATTTTCTACATTTACTATCATTGTTGATATTGGGTTGATAAGCCCAGAAGGAATAGTTGTCAACAGCAAAGCTTGAACGAATTACATTTACATAAGGTAAATTTCGCTTGATTTCGGAACGTACTCAGAGCTTGTTGAGCCACTGGCAACTGCGACAGGCGTCGTACCTGTAACCTCACCGCAGTGATTGTTGTATCTACTTCCCTTTACGCTGTACAAAGAATCGCCATTGTTTTTCTGTTGATGCCGTGCAGAGGGGGCGGCGTTCTACAAGCCGTGGGATCGATCTTTTTGTTACTTCATAACTTCGTATCCAGTATATGTGTGGTAGAAATCATACCGTAAGTTCTTCTGAAAGGATGGCGGACGTGATGTTCCTCTGGCCTTTTTCTTTTGCCGACTGACCTGCTATTTACGGAAATATCCGGATACTCTCCTCTCCTCACCGTCGCTACCCAGTATTCCGTACTGCTCCGGTTCTTTTGTTTCGGTCTCGACGAGAAACAAGGGATACAATTTCACTGTAGAATGTTCGAGTAGGTTCGTTCCCTAATAAAAGGTAACCATACAACGTACCATGTAGCCCGGATTTTCTGACTGCACGAAAGATGACGGGAGCTCCGAACGAGTCGAAAAAGGCTCGCCAGACACGGAATCGTGTATCTGTGAAGATCATCAAGGACGAGCCGACCGACGCTCTAGTTCCTGTCGAATCCCCTCCTGACCACGACTGGCAGAACCCCGCTGAGCTCAACTACATCGACGCCAGCACAATGTCCAAGGCCGCGATCGTCGAATACCTCATCACGCACTCCTTCTCCGTCCCCCCGAAGCGCAACATGTGGGTGACCATCACCTCTGCAGACGGAACAACGACCGTGATACCCGGCGGGTACCGTATTCCCCTCCTCTTCGCCGCTCACTTTCAATGGACCTCCCTTCGCCTCGTTTTGGGCTCGGGGGAATGGGATCAGTTTAATTCCGGGATTCTCCATATCTCCCGGATGTGTGATAGATTTTTGGAAGAAGCAAGGAGCGCTATGAGGCGGGGGATGGTGAAGGGATGGAGATGCCAGACTTTTGATAGGTTGCTGGTGAGGTATCGTTTGTATCACCTCTTGTCTGATCCGGATAGTGTGAAGGAATTTCATGAGACGTATGGGGAAGTGGAATATGCTAATGACGCAGTGAAGTTTGGTATGTCTTTCGTCTCGGCTTAATTTTTCCTTATTAGCTGATAGTCTGGAGACTGGAAACGCTGGGCTTTGAAAGGACATAAAGGCTTTAAGCTTTTGGAGGAAGACATCAACGAGGGGGTAGGGCTGGGTAGGTGGCTAGAAGGGCTCAGGGAATGCGACGGGGACTGGGAATGGGATACGTCACCAGACGCTTCGGGCCGGCACGCCATGGATTATTTGGAAGAATGGAGGAAGACAAAAGTCTGGCTCGTTACTTGTAGGGGGACTGGATACTGATTCTGATTCTGAGTTTGAAATCTGCCCAAATGTAGATTTCTTTCCCACGGCATAATCAATGCCCCACCTCGTCTTTGCATCGGCGTTGCGCATTTCTTTCTCTTCTCTACGCATCCTCAAGTGTATGTTCTTGTAGATTTAGATAATAAAAACTTCTGTGTCTTGTTTTCAGAATATTTGGTCTATGCAGGAGAGTCATACCTTAAAACAAACATTTTTAGTCATGGTTTTGTTGCTTCTGGCCTTTGCATTGCTACTGACGGCAAACCAGGAAACCATATCAAGATTCTAAGAGCACGCGAAGAGAAATTTTCCCATTCTATGATATATTTTCTATACAAAGCCTTCTCCGAAGGTTTCCATTGCTTAGTAAATTGTTCAGCACAAAGGAAAACATAATTATTTTATTGCAGACATTCGTTTTCTGGTTATTCTGCTATGTGGATTACTTATATGAAGACAGGATTATGTCCGTTTTATTGTATCTGATACTATCTGAGTCTTCCATGAATAGCAATTTAGGTTACAATGACTTTCAGACAGTCCGCACTATTCCGGCTGCGCGAAGCGCAGAGAAAAAAATCTGACCTACTAGAAAGGTTGCACCATACTTCTGTCACATAAAAGCAGCAGAAAATTTGTGCTACGACGACCCAGAATCAATGGAAGGATGAAAGTACAGCCATGCCTCGAGCACTTGCTTCCTAATAGGGTTATTTATTTAGTTTATTTATTCATTATTTAATTTACTTCCCCCCTACCAGTATCGGGCCAAAAGTCTGGACAGCTCCGCCTCTTCCTGCTAAAAACCCTGATCCTACACCCCCCGATGACGCCGTCCCTCCTCCTGATTATTCTATTTCACACCCCCCTCCTCCAAATGATGACCTCCTTCAGTTCCTCAAAACTCGCACAGAAGAGATCAAAAACCAAGAACGTCGCTAGTCTCTCATAGACAGACGGACGATACATACCTAATGACAGAGGGAGGGACGGTATGTATGTAGTCTGTTTTTTTCCCAGGGGGTCTTGCTATAACCATCGGTTCCGTTACGTAAAACTATCACGTGCTCAAGGCACACGTTCATTTATTCTTCCGTCTTGACGTGATTTTGCTCTCATTCCTTTGCTATCGACGCGCTGTACTACTCATAAAATACTGATATTGAATTCTATGTTCTAAAGATGCCCATAAGCGAACGTCTTGAGCCGTATTTCCTTAAAACACCGGCATCCCTGCTATTTGCTTGCTATCCCATCTGATGCAGAGCGAGATTCATTTTTGATAATGGATGCCATGCCTGAAGACCTTCACGTAACTTCCAAGAAAAGGTTGAGGCCATGGTATGGCAAAGACACAAGAGTAGCAGAAATATGAGCGGTGCGACGATGCAACACGCAGTAGTAGCCCTTGAGGTGGTGGGAAAGTCCTTCCAAAAGCGGCTGCTGATGTAACGGGGCCGATGGTCATAGCAAGGGGGGCGCGGTTAAAACAGGACTAGAACGTCGCATCGCCGCTCTCGAGGCTGACCTAGCCATGCTAAGGACGACTAGGACCAGTGTTACGCCAATGCCTACGGAGAATGCTGAGCCAGAGTTCATCCCAATGGAAAAATTTCCTGACATCGCGGACGTGGACTGCGCCTCGAGTTTCTGGCAAGACCCATTGAAGAGGTTTTTGGATATGCCAGAGGCCGAGGCGGCAAAAGTGGAGGACATGGATGTAGATGTGGTTATGGAGGACGCCTCCCAGTCGGCTGGGCCAGTCAAATCATGGCGCAAAATTCAGAGGATGGGTGGGTGAGCGGTTTGTCATTGTTATCGGTATCATTATAGATTGTTGTACTACGCTCCGTTTCTTATGTATTACCTTGCGTGATTTCAACAGCAATAGTTCCGAGAACATCAAACCTGGGATGTACAACACCAGAGCCTTAGGCCTTGAGGCGTCTGTGTACTCCCGATGCTGTAACTAACTACAAGAGTACGGTCGAGAGCGGTCCGATTGGAGCGGCAGCAGGAACACTCACTGGTTGGAAGACAATCCGGGACAGTAGCACAGTCTGACAGGTGATGCTCGAGCCGGAGAACGAGAAAGCGCCAGACCAGTACGAGTTGCTGTGGCCGACACCGAAGACAAGTGGATTACTAGCGTAGGACCCCTTTCCCAATAGCCAGTACTATAAGTCCTATTTCCAACAAGATGAATATAAACGTGTGTAGACTCGCAGTATCCTTGATGACGTTGTCATCGCTACTTGTACCATTACAGTACTACACTCCGTTTGTTTTCCGAAATACAGCCCTTGTGTGACTGCACTGAAGTCCAGAAGAACGCCAAAGATTTAGGCCTTGAGGCGTCTGTACACGTCCGATATTGTGAGGAACTGCTCCAGGAGTGCAACTATCTGGAAGGCAGCTGGAACATTCGCTAGTTGAACGATGATCTCAGTAACGCAGTACTATCCGACAAGTGAAAAGTAGACAGTCATGAGCAAGGCTTTCGCCCTTCCCTCTAATCGCTAGCACCAAGCAAGTAGAAAGGTATAAACAGGATTCATCTGGATATTCATCGATATCATTGACGACATTCTACGCCCGTTAGGGCACAATAACAAAATATGCTCAGGGTACCGGATCCGGGCCATTACCAGCAATGCCCGTCTTGTTTAAGAAAATTGAACCTGAGTTCAGAGTGGTACTCTAGAGGCGATTTCCTGCCCTAGGTTTTCCCTCACTCACCACGGCACCAGGGGAGCATTCCAGCTTTCATCATGTCGAGGGGACAGATTACGATCATATCGAAGCCTAGTGTCGATCGCACCCGATCAAGAACTCTTCGTCCCCACACCATATACCAATAGCAATAGTATCTCATTAATACCTGAGTCTAGCGTTTGGAACTCCTATAGGTGGATGGCATGGCATGGGAGGCGGGCTGGACACTGTCAACCTCTTTCAGCACGATAAGAGTCGAAACATAAATTAATCGGGAGGATGATAGCAACAGTGACAAATGAAAGAGCGACGCTCATTTTTTCTCGGTGATGGCAGTCATCTCCGAGTATATAGGCCGTCTAGCAGCGCATCGATCCTCATCAGGTCTTTCTCCGTGACATCCTTATATGTCATGTCCCCCAGCTTGAAGACCACGAACGTCCCAGGTTGTGAATCCGAGTACCACACATGGTACACATTCCCGAGCGTGTGGAAGTTCGTCAATTGATATCGTGTGCTGTCGGGCCTGGGGTATGGATAGCTGGTGTGGTGGTAGCCACAGCGAAACGGCAGTTTACGACAAGAGCCTCATGGGCGCATACGTCGTTAGGGCGAGGATAAATGAAGCAAGCCGACAGGACTCACGATTGGGGAGGAATTCGTAGGCGTAGATGTCGAGAGTCTTGTTCAAGGGAGTGGACATGACCGTCTTGGTACTTCTAAATGGCGAGTGAGGAATGCTGCGACTGCCGCTCAGGCGAGGTCTTTATAGGGAACATCGCTGCGAGGTGGCATTATTGTCGGTGGCAAGACAACGTGCTTCGACTCGGATTGTATCAATGATGACAAAAGGGAAAAAGGGTATTCGCCGGTCCAAAATAGTCTCACATCCACCCACAAAGGGTCATTCATTGATGTCATTTACCATTGTAGAAAATGCGGCAGTGAGAGTAAAGAAACAATTGAGAAACAAGAGGAACAACAACAACAACAACAACAACCACCATCAACAACCCCAACCCGGCCCGACTAGCGTTCGCTATCGTTTCGAACATCTCTATTCTAATCTTTATTTGATTCTTGCGTTAATAATCCGTGGAAACACCCAAGGGGGTACCGGGATGTCGGCCCGGCACACCGGGTAGGTAGGTAGGTTGGGCCGGCAGGCCCGAAAAAAAAAAGTTGACTCCTCCTGTTAGGGTCTAAAAACAAGTTTTTGCAGGATATTTTGAATGAATCATGATGCAATATATACCACAATACATTCTACTTACTACTGAGGATATGATAGCTGGTGTTACAAACATCTTCACCAATGCTCTTTGGCATCGATGCCAAATCGATGCTTACTGCATTGTGATGATGACATATGCCTTATTGACAACTTATTGAACTAATTTGAAGTACGAGTCCAATAGGATGCAAATTGTGCTCAATAAATTGGAATATCCATTATGCAGGTACTTTTGCATGGAAAATGGGCTAAAAAGTGCAAAAATAAACCTATATTAGGCGAAATGACATCATATAGGTCACATGGAGGTAGGTAGGTCCAGCGCTGATGCACGAAAATAATTAATCGACCCACTGTCTTTTTTTTCGTATTCGGACCCCCTTGGAAACGCCCCCTTTCAAAACCAACCAACCGAAAATCAGACATGGCCAATTCAGCATCTACCGCAAGGCTAAAGCAGCTCGAGATCGCGATTCACGAGTTTTGTCAAGAGACAGACAGCAACTTTGACGCTATAGAGAAGAGGCTCGGCATCATAGAGGATGGATTAAAGCAAGCGGCAGAAACTGTAGCTCTGATGGGACAAGTTATGAGGAACACTCAGACTGCGTTACTAGCACTGCATCACAAAGCTCAACTTGCTGACCTTCGCTTGTCACTCTATCAACTAGGGCTGCGCGCTGTAGCCGTATAGTACGGTTATCGGTAACCGTGATACGGTATACGGGCCAAAGCCGAGAGCACCAAAATGGCTCTTCATACGGAACGGTATACAGTGATTCCGTCACCATCTCAGGTCCTCAGATACGGCCGTCCAACAGCGTAATACGGCTTACTGTTACATCTGTCATTATGCATGCAAACAGCCAGGCCGCGTCATCTGTCGCGTCCATCTCCCATTTCTGTACACGCTTTTGAGTGCCCACCCTGCTGCAACAGCACCAGGACCTATCAGCTTTCCATTCTTAGACCCTATCTGATCTGGTTTGGCTTGTGAGTTGCTGAGAGCGTCGTTGAGAGAGTCGTATTGACAGTGGAGATCAAAGTGTGTTTTTGAGCCTATACTCTTTGACTGCATCTCTGACACGTCCCAAACAGTTTTGTGTCAATATTCTGTACATACAGATGCCTTTTCTTGATTCTGTTCCGTCTCTGTAACTGCCCAGTCAATATCACTTGCTTTCTCTAGCCATCTGCTGGTGCATGAAACATTCCAACCCATTTTATTACACTTAGACAGCCACTAAAATATCGAAATTATACTGCACTTGTACCTTTTCTCAGTGTTCCAACTCCTCCTGGGATATAGCTGACCATCCAGCAGGTAAAAGATGAAAAGGTATCCGTTTTCTCTTCCTTCGTTCATGATCCATGATACATATTGACTTTGACATATTTATTCCTACATGTACGTTCGTAAACGGCCGTCGACAGCCATAAGGTATCCGTACTGATGCCGACAAGGCTTGAGATTTCAGTTGACGGTACGGTATACAGATGTTTCCATAACCGACTGAGACTGCAACTTTATGGCCGTATACTGTATACGGGACGGCGCGCAGCCCTACCTGGTGCAGTTTCAATACTGATACATTGCACCTGGATGTGACTTAAAACACACTGACTGGTTCTGAACTGTTTCTCGGGTCTGACTTTCTGTTTCTAGCTTAATACTGTTTGCTTGCTTGTCTGTTCTTGCACACATGATGTGACCAGGTCACAATCTTTCTATTCCAGGTGAGTCTATGACTCAAAGCTCTTAACCAATAAAACCCGTACTATTCGCCTGGTAGCATTCCAGGGGTCAGAAACCTGATTCCCCACTAGATACATGACCCGTATTTATACTATCCAAGGGGGGTACCAGAATGTTGGCCCAGCACACCAGGTAGGTAGGTAGGTTGGGCCAGATGTCACGAAAAAAAAAGTTGACTATAGCTATATTTGACTGGGATTTGGGTCTAAATGACATGTCAGCTATCTAGAACATTCTCTTATGCATGTAAGCGACTTTTTATCAAGGAACACCACTGAAAATGGTCAGATAATCTGCTTTATTTGTCTATGCACGACATCATACAGGTACGGGCACCCCCTGAAACATCAAACACGTTTCTCATCATTTAACCACCACCACACCAGCAAATAGGAATCCTAGCAAAACCATTTCCAGCTTCCCAAAGTCATTTTCTTACGATGGAAGAACTTGAATGGCTCAATAGCCATATACGAGCTTCGGTTAAGGTAAATATTCTTTCACATGTGCCCCTCCTATCACTCACTGATTACAGAGTGCGGCAGCCACGGCTTCTGCTACCACCATGGACAACACTCCATTGCACACCAAATTCACTCATGTCATTGGAGAAGGGTATGCCACCGAGCCCTTCAAAGATCAGATTGCCGGTAATGGGAAAACCGACATTGGAGAACACTGGACAGGCGTAGATTAGCTGCTGTATAACTCCTATGTTCATAAATTTGAAACGGGCACCATTTTAGCACCATTACACGTGTAGCGGGGTGGGTAAAGAGTTCATTCTGAGTGATTATGCAGTACAGACCACCATGGCCTTTCCACAGGTACACTTTTTTGAGATTTCTGACACTCAGTGCTACTAAGGAATTGCCAGTACCAAAATCATAGCATCGAAAAGCTTATCTCACCGATAGAATTCACCGCCGAAGATCGTGTAGTGTGTCCAAAATGCAAACAGCACATTGGCTTGGGACCGGGCGGCTTATTAAACTTACGGGACCGCCATCTTCCATCCAACAAATGTGCTGAAGCAGCTCAGAAGCATGACGCTGGCCCTAAAACAACACAGGCAAGCTTAGTGGGTTTTCTTCGTCCAAAAGCGAAACCAGTTGCATCCACCATGTCCGAACCTTTGTTGATAAACCCTGGGTCATCGACAGGCCCATTGCCAGTACTCAAACCCTTGACCGAGGCGAATCCTCCCACCAGTAATCATGGACTCGATAATTCTCATCCTGCAAAGCATCAGCCGAACCCTGTTGACAAATTAGAAGCCCTTACAGCGTTGCTTCCAGCTGAATTTACTGCTGATCCTATCGATGATGCTCTCACAGTCTTTCAAGTCAATCCTGCTCTCCTTGATGACCATACCATTGCAACCAAAAATTTGTGGGAGGAGGTCCTTAATGGAATGATGCATCAAGCATTCTGGGGTAAAGAGGATGCTGAGTTGGCAGATATGGTGTGGAATGGAGGGAAAGGCTTACCTGGATTCTGTGGCTTTGTTCACTATTTCACAGAGGAACAAAATGTTGACAAGGGTTTATTTCACAAGTGGATTGAAGGCTTGATCCATGTTATTAAGTCACTGTGAGTACTATATATTAATTTAACCTATATCCACACTTACCATTCTTTTCACAGAGTGCCAACATTAGGAGCCGAGGCTAAATCGGTCCATACACCGTTGCCTGACAAGGATGTTCAGATCATCAATATCAACGATGATGATGATGATCTGGATCACTTTCACCCTCCTGAATTGCCAGAAATCAAATCAGCAACACATCACGAACATTGCGAAAGATACAGACTCACAATCCCAGATGGAAAGTCACCACATTTGATATACCCATTCGCTTTACATGAGAAGCTCGCAATTCCATGGGACTACAAAATGCGCCATGGAGTCCTTTTTCTTCGTTCCTGGAGTTGTACCAACATTTCTGTTGACTTGCAAGAAGCTGACAAACCTGTTTGTAGCCAATGTCTTGCGTTGGGTGACGACAAAAAGCTTAGAGCAATTGAGGCTCGTTTTGCAAAGGGAGTACACGAAAACTCTACTCTGGCATACCAAGGTTTTGGCGGGATCACTGACATCATTCATCGCAAAGATTGTCAGATCAACACTCTCAATCTGATCCACTTGAATCTCGAGTGAAAGCTTCTGGGACGAGCAACAGCCCTAGATGATTATAAGCGCTTGGTATGGCAGATAGGAAATGGGAATTACGGGAACGTCAAACACTTAGTTCGAGTCGCTTTGAGCCGAGGATGGGGCATTAGGGAAATTTTGGAAATGTATGAAGCTGCGGCAAAGGGTGTTTACCAGCCAAAGTTGTTCACTGAAGAGGAGGAGATGCTAGCAGTGCTATTTTGGCGGCTAGGCAGAGTTCGATTGGCCGAGATTGCTCACCGTGCTTTGAATCTTCCAGGAATGTCAACGATTCGGGACCGTTCCACAGTTCCACCTATCCGTCCCTCATACGGCCTTCCAACAGCAAGCGAAGTTGAAAGGAATATTGCATCCTGTCTCGAGAGTATCCAGTCTATCCTGGAATCACTTTGTGATCTCCCACAGCATGTCGTTCACATGGTGTTGATGCTGGATGAGATTGCAGTTGAGAAAAGGATACAATGGGATCATGAGACCAACTAATTTCTGGGCATCTGTCAAGAGCACTCCCACAAGGCGTCTCTTGAGTTTTGCAGTGGAGATGACATGGACGAGCTGTTTAGAGGGATTGATGATGGAGACATTCATTACACATCCGAGGTGAAAAGTTCCCACAGTACCTAATTCATCGACAAATGAGCTGACTTCATGTTAGGCAACTGTAGGAGCGCTCTGTCTTCTCACAGACGATAAAAGATTAAACAGCACATGGCCTATTCTCGTCTCTGGTACCTGCAAGAGGGAAAGTGCTCTGGAACATGCTTATATTATTCAAACTGTGATAGATGCAATCAATTCTGAGCTGTCTTGCTCAAATCTTTGAACGATTTCCATTGCTTCAGACGGGGAAACAAAACGCGGTGGCTCCCTTGTCAATCTCACATTCCAGCAAGAGCTCTCATTCCAATCACCTCTCTATGCTCATGTCTCGCCAGTTAAACTACCGTTGATGAATTTTCTTGTTGGCAAAGATGAAATCACTGCTGATAAGGATTACCATCATGTCTTCAAGCGAATCTGAAATCTTCTTTTGCAGGATCGAGGTGTAACTGTGCTTGATGCACATATAACCCCAGCAGTGCTAAAAGCTCATCTTCGAGTGGAAGGGAATTCAGAAATCCATATTCGCTATCTCTTCAAGCCTAGTGACAAACAGGATGTAAAGCTCACTTATGATCTCTTGAAGGAGATGTGGTCTCTCCCAGAGGCATCATCTGACAAACCAGGCCTCGCATTGGCTTGAAATGCAATCTGAACTCTTGGCCGGCTGTTCAAGTATCTTCTCCTACCATATATTTGCATTGATTTTTCCATATCCGAACAGCTACAGCACCTGAGTGCAGCTGCTCATCTCAATCTTGTCCTTTTCCATGCTTCCAAGAAGCATTTTTTCCCCACTCTGCTGTATTCCGACATCATGATCATGATAAAGAACGCGTACCTCTGTGTAGCCAAGGGAAAGGTCGACAATCCTGACGGGTTTTTTTACCTGATCCTTTTGGGGACTGATGGACTCAAAAAATTATTTGGTATCCTTCGTACAATGGTTGGCAATGATGCCAATGTTGACATGCTACAGCTGAGTACACGGCTTGCAGGAACAACGGAAGTCTCCAACATCCTGGCAAAATATCCTCAATGGGACCATGGACCACGTCATTTGTGGCTCCCAGCTCTAGCTCGGAATTTGTCGCCTGTACCGCTCAACGAGGATCATCTCACTCCCTCTTCATGGCAAGGAGATGTATCACTATGGCTGGTGTCTCCTCAGACTTGCTGGCGAATCGGAAGGGCAAAGGCAGTCCAGGAAACACCAGAAATCCAGTCTTTGATTGCGTCATTGGATAGTCTGGCTGACATTGACATCCTATGCCTATTCGGGGACCTGATCTTGAATCAGCCTCATGATGATGATGACAATGAGCCTGAGCCTGATGAAGGCACTGATGGCCCATCTGTTGCCGAGAATCTGCTACCGTCAATGCTCGCAACACCATGTTCTTGTGAGCTAGAGGATGCTCTCACAGCAGAGAGCAGAAGTGTTGATGAAGCTCAAACAGCCTTGCACTTTGACAAGGAAGTCTTGCTCAATGGTGTCAAAATGAACAAGGCTCATGCCTTAGGTATACGGTCAAAGTATCGCAAACAGCCTGCATCTACTGATCACCTTAAACGTGTGCAAGAGCTAGGCCATTTCAACGTCCACTTCCAAGATAATGGAATCATTGACTACGACTCTGCTTTTGGGCGACCATGTCTCATGATAAATGAGCCAATAGCAATGTTGATTCGATGTGAGCACATGTTATTCCTTGGCATCGGAGAGGTAATCAATATTCATATTAACTCGGATTCTGTTGAAGTTGTGCAATCCGATCTTCTGATGGAGGATACCATTTCAGTAACATTCCAGCTTATGGAATTGATACCTACAATGGAAGAGGATGACCCAAGTAGTCAAAATGATTGGCGAATGAATAGCCATCTTCAACCGATCTGCTTGAAGGTAGCTGGTTGTTTTACTCAGCCTGTCAATCCGTCTGTTTCAACGAGAAACACGAGGCCTTTCTATCTCTTTGAGAGCTCTGTTATCCTTGCTCTTGGTGACAGCTTGCTGAGTTGGATCTGGCCAGGGGACTCAAAGCTAATTCCTTCAATGCCTTGGAGCCGACACTTTCCATATCAATGGTCAGGTAGGTCATAGACTTCCAACAAAATGCTATAATTGCTTACCTTGAACATCTCCAGGAAAGGCATGTTTTGTCTGCGAGACAGAACATCAACCTCGACATCTGGATCTTGTGACAGACACGGTATGCTCATCTTGTGTACCATCTATTCCCTTGGATCCAAGCAAGGCACATCAATTCCTCGCTCATATGGGTGTGCATATCCTGAAGAACTCCATTTCTCCATCAACAGAACCATGTGGGCTTTGTTTGGCACCATCTCCTCTGTGTCAATTCTACTTGACAAAGGGAAGGAGCGCACAGGGTCAAACCAAGATTGACTATACAGCGTCTCATGGATGTGCCAATTTGGGGGTGACATTCAAGTACGCTGTGGCAGCAGCATCTACGAAAACTGCGCCATGCTCGAATGTACCACTTCGTTGTCCATTATGTCCACCAAATCATCTGGTGATCTGGAAATATACGGCACGTCATCACTTCTTGAACCGACATCCTGCCACAGACTTGAATCAATGGAAGCATCTTTGGGAGATATCCAGTGCCGAAAAAGCTGCCATGGATGTGGTATGGGATGAATGCAGGAAAGTACCAATCTCACGAGGGAAGAACAAGTGCAAGAAGGATGAGCTTGGCCCTCTCGTCATTTCTGAGGCACATAGTAGTTGCCTGGCATGAAGGTAAGGACACCAAGAAATTATCGCAATGAAATCATTATGTTGACGGTAATATCTAGAACAACGGATCTAGAAGGCAATGAGGGCGAAATGTGGATAAACGAAATTGAAGAAGATAGAGAAGATGGGGAGACTGAAGCTGATGATAACCACAGTTCGGACGATGACAACGATAATAACCCGCAGGACACCCATGTGGATGCACCCAATACCGAAGGAGAAACAGCCTACAACATTGGAGAAGCTCCTCGGGCCGATGTTGATGAGGGTGGGCCTGGCGTCAATGAAGAATCCGCAGGTATTGACACAGAAGAGACGAGCACTGAAATGGCACTGGAAGATGGGCTAGAGGGTACCAATGCAATCTGCAGTGAAGGGCAGGTCGGAGAGGCGGCAGGACTTCCTGCTACCAGGTCAGACAGTGAAGGTGCACAACAAATGGGACTCACAGCAGCTCTGAACCTCAGTACCGACAATTCCATCTCAGATACAACAATGGTTTGCCATTCAGGTCCTTCTCCTGCAATTTCCCCTCCCATGATGATGCCGGTAAATGATAGCAGTGCCGATGCAACAGCTGATGGCCTAATCCTCCGTCGATCCGGAAGGGCGAAACAAAGAATCATGGATGTTGAAGACTTGCATCAGTGCTATTGTGGCACTGCAGTCAAGGAGCATTTGAGGTCCGATGTGGTACCCTGCTCAAACAGAGGCTGCGAGACAATCTGGGTAAGTACCAAGTACAGGCTCAGCTCACAGTATAGATGATGAGACTTACCCTGGAGATTCCAGTTCCATCTTGAATGTCTTCGCATTGATTATGTTCCTGTAGGATGGCGCTGCAATGCATGTAGCACAAAAAGGGGGAAGCACTGATGTATGTGGGGCAATGACAAGAAAATCTGGGGTATTCAAATAGTTGTCAAGTACTATTGAGATAGTCCAAGGGTTAGGGTACAGGGAGATTTATCATGATAAACGAAAGGATAATCACCTTTCACGGTACAGTCTTTGACGCGTACGACGAGCGTGAGTGTGGGGGGAGGGAGAGAGTCGCTGCTTCATTGTTGATTCTGCCACGTCGTCTTTCCCACAACCGGATATCGGGCCGAATACAAAAATAGCATATGACATCATAAATATCACGTGGAGGTAGGTAGGTTCAACACCGGTGCACGAAATTATTTAATCGACCCACTGTCATTTTTTTTCATATTGGGACCCCCTTGATACTATCCTACTGATACACTATTACCAATCCTTTTTACTACTGACTAATATGCTTGCTGACCCAGCCTGGTGAGGATAAATGCTCTACCTGGCAGATATTATCTCATCCGCAGCTGCCAGGTCGATCGATCCAAGATCGATCACTTGCGAAATCTGGAGATCACATATCTGTGCCTGCCAGGAAGCTGAATCTGGCTGTACCAGGTGGACCGGGTAGCCTGGACTATCGGCTACTGGGTAGAATCCCCGTGCTTCGTTCTTGGCTTTTACATGTCTTGCTTTATGGTTCCTGGGGAACCTTCTCATTGCTAGTGGTACTTACTGCTGGTTTCTTACTGATTGTAGTTAGATAAACTTGCTTGAATTAATTTACAGTGAACTTTATACGTGATTTTCAGAGGTGTATGCCAGGCAGGTGTATCATTCCTAGTGATTTGAACGGCCCGGCCTGAAGCCCTAAGCCGAGCCGGGCTGAGCCGAGCCAGGCCCTGTAAAGCCGAGCCGTAGGGGTGGGCTCGTTGAAGGCTCAGGCTCAGGCTTCATATTTTGAAAGCCCAAGCCTCAGGCTCAAGCCCGGGCGTCCAGTATGGCCAGTTAATACCCGAAACAACTGGTGGGGAACACGTCATTTCTCATCGTTTGGAATTAAATTTAGAAGTCCGATCGGACTACGCCCCCAAAATTGACGTGATGGAAGTTGCCGAGATCATTTTGCTGCTTACCATCATCACGATTCATCAACATATTCATCGCAACTATCGCAAAACCTCACGATACTCATAACGTGACCAGTCAGTACAGTGGGAGATAATTTGGAGAAGTGGAGGCATTGAGGAAGCTATAGACTTTCCATTTATCACTCTGATTCTGATTCATTCCAAAGAAGATCTTTTGGCATTGCGTGGATTTTATTAGGGTTACTTCTCTTGGTTGCATTCATACGCTGGCATCGTCTACGTCGCAAGGTCGTGATCATTGACTCGACTCCTGTAAATCGTCCTGTAATTGATTATTAGCTGTAGTCTCTATCAGGTTGTAATATAATATTGCCTTACCATTACAGACTTACAGTCAGCTAAAATCTATTAAACACCTGCAGTTACAACGAGGATTTGGCAGGGCATCGATAAGACTCTTGCTTGAGTAATAGCTCCCAAGAGGCTTGCTCGTTGTAAGTGACGGCGAACAAGAGAGACCCTGGCGCGTTATATCACCCACGGCGCTGCCTACCGTGGGTCTGGCAATCCTATTCAAGATATGCCTCTTTGATGTTCATGTGTCGGAAGCATGTTCTTCTCTGAATGACAATCTCTGGAGATAATTGTCGGAATATGCGAGAGAGTTCGAGCAATCCGGCATTCCGGCATGCTGAGTAAGATATCGATTGGATAGAAATTACTAGAATAGGTAGAAATTAGTATAAATATGCGAAGTCAATGGGCAAACTCCTCACGAGTTTGTAACCTAAAGACTAAAGGTCTAACAAGCATTGTACTAAGGTACAGCCTTATTTACAACAATAATATTGTGGGAAACGATAATAGCTTATCAAGTCGTCGAAGACGTGCCATTGGCTTAGCTTCATCTTTCCGATTAAATGTGTGTAAATCTTACAGTGTAGGATTCTTCTACATACCCACGTCTAACTGACTTGCTCGTCTTTATCACAGGGTCTTGGGACATACGAAGGCTAGCCAAGACACGATCCCGCGCTGGCAGCGCTGCACTTTATATCATATCGCATTATAAATAATGGTTACATCAGGACGATTCGTAAGTCCAGTGAATAGGAAAACATAAATACTCGAACGCCATGATAAAGATGCTCTCAGCCAATAGTGCAACGTCAAGCACTTTCCATTGCAGGCTTCCCATAGGATCCCAACGAAGTCATGGAATCTTCAGCGTCCTGACAGAAGGGGACACTTTCCCGCTTGCTTACAATGAATTCGCTCAGAGTAGGGCGGCGGTCCCTTGCCGAATGAATTATCACCTGACTGCCAGAGTTTGAATTCGACCTCGCCGCGACGCGTCCAACGAGGAGCGTAGGGGCGATAACCTGCCATGGCATAGAACGGTCAGTTTCCCGACAGAAGAAGATGCCCTTACAACAAAGTCTCACCTTAACATATGCCGTGATGATATCGGCGTAAAAACTGGATTCGATATTCCTTGCCACTAGGGCCAGGTACACGATCAGCGTCAGCGAATACATCGCTGAAGATTCGATCACTATTCCAACAATCTTTCCGTATGAGCTAACTCCTGACGCCAGGCGAACAATGCGGTACACGATTAAGAGTGTACAGAGGAGCGTCGTGGTGAGCGTCAGCGAGAGATAGATCAATGCCCAATCGATATCTGCTGCGAAGACTCCACTGTTTCCAATATCACTGGTATTGATGAAAATGCTGCGGATCTGTAAGAACTTTGCGACTGAAATCATTAATCAAAGTGCACGTAGTGACAACGAGGATGACTTACTTGTCCCGGCTATGGCACAAAGACCTGGTATAAGGATAATTCGCCATCGACGTTCCCACAACACCCAGCAACGCCATATCTAAGGACCATAAGCTTTTGGGAGATCGACACGACTAAAAAAGAAGGCATACGATAGTAACGTCGACAATAAATGTACTCATACCGCCGCTAATGCCGATCACGAGTTGGGAAGTTCTCCACCTAGGAGTAATAGCTTGGAGGGCAAAGAAGACGGCCAA
Organism: Armillaria cepistipes; assembly: GCA_900157415.1. NCBI lineage: Eukaryota > Fungi > Basidiomycota > Agaricomycetes > Agaricales > Physalacriaceae > Armillaria > Armillaria cepistipes. The sequence goes on from FTRY01000009.1 coordinate 1,446,540, forward strand.
GAAGTCGTCTCCGTTCTGGATGAATGTACCCTGTTCGAACACCCAACCAAACCCGAAAGCGACTGTCGTGAGAACATATAGAACGATGATAACCGTTATGAAAAATGCATTGCCGGATTTCTTGGGTGAAGAAACTGGATGAGATGTTAAATCAGTGTATAGGTAAACCGAGGAGGACGGGCGAACATATAGTCCAAAGAGTGATTTCTACGATAAGTGTATACAGGCCTAAGGCGATATGAGCTTGAAAGAATGAGACGAGGAAATAATAAAGGGCTAACCCTGTAGTAACGATTGCAAGATGGTGCGGTTGAAATTCAAGTCAAGAGTGTCAAATATGAGATTTCTTTCATACTGAGAAAGGTCGGTCGGGGGAGATTCTATATTATTTGTCGAGAGGGAAAGTCGAAAGTTTCTTGATATATGGAGTGGAGCCTCTGTCTGAGGATCAAGGAAAGGACAGAGATCCCTGTAATCACCACATACGTCTCTACCAGTGTTCCTAGTACTATAGAATATCACAAAAAATCAATGTTAAATCGAGGTAAAAGCTGTGTGCTTCCATTATCCTGCGGTGCTGACTGCATGATATATATGAGTGCCTCAATACTGATTTGGTTGAAGAGAAATGTACCTTTTGACCAGGAATGATGCCTTCTAAATCCACCGGAAAGGAGGTGAAACCTAACAACTACCTTAATAGTCCCATGGATCCTGACGAGTTATTACGATCCAGATCTTTGCGGTAGTTCTTGTATGGTGAGCTATTAAAGCCGCATCAGTTTTCCTGTTCCGCGAATGAATAGAAAGATTACCGGTGACTGAAAGACCATCATCTTTGTTACAACATGACGCGGTCCTTTATTGTTTCAGTCGAGTAGAGTAATGTCACAAAACCGTAATCAAAAGCGTAACCACCACGCCCGAACCCCAGGAGCAGCGGCTCAGCTTGCGTCTTCATAGCCAAGGACAACAATACGGACCCAGAGTCAAACGATAATGGTCTCCCGCTTTCTTGGCCTGTTTGGTATAGCAAAGAGCCGCGGTCCCTCAGGCTTATCAACTTAGTTATTGTTTGGAAGTCGAGCTGTCTGCAGCGCGTCCACGAGCTTGCTTGGCGTCGCTGAAGCTGAGCCCGCTTTGGCTGAAGAATAAGAGGAAGAGCTTCTTTAGTAGAACAATTCAGTCGGTTCTGGCTGTCGTGTTCGATTAAGCGCAAGAATTAGTCACGGCGCCTTGGACAAAGATGTGAGTAAGACTAATTCTCCCTCTGGGGACAATGCACCTTGCGATAGGTTTATAGAGCCCGAAGTTTTGAGACGCTGAGTTGATGCTACATATCCCGCGACGAGCAGGTTTACGAAGTACATGTTCAATACTCCCAGGCTCAGGAAACTTACACCAGATACTTCCCTATATTTTGTTGCTGCTATGATGGTTCAGATTTCAAGATGGATGTGCTTGAGCGTCTGGAAGAGCCTTGGTATTATGATATGGCTGCCGGACGAGGAACGATTGAAACGTGGAAGTGAAATGATAAATCAGAGCCCCGGCAAAGCCGGCTAGAGGCTAGAGAAGGAGAAGGAAAATACCAACAAATATTGCCACCCTTCTTTCCTTCCTTCAACATACTGTAGACTCAACATATTCAACGTCAACTCTCAGCGCCTCCTCAGAAGCATGACGAAGAAAGAGTAAAATCGTTACGCCTTCTACAGCTGCGTCTATGGCCGCATCCAAGCAGACTATATGCGGTATCGTTTCCTCCCCAGGCCATTCCGTCGAAATTTGTTGCGATGCATCTTGCCTTTGTACAGGTGTAGTCCCCAGGATTCCCAGGAGACATACAAGTCGGGTAGATTCAGAGGTCAGTTTTATATCTCCTTCTATCCTCAAATCGCGCTAATAAGGGCTACAGCTTATTATTCTCATCCCGAATATGCTTGGGTGTATCGTATGATCAAGCTGTTGTCTACTTGTTATCATTCAAATATTCATCTTCCCGGCCTCCCCGCAACCTCCTTGTGTTCTTGACACCTAGCCACAGCTTGGATGTGTGGGCGTAAGGGCTTCGTTGTTCGAGTACTATGGGCATATACTCCTTTCTGCGACAACGAGCAAATGAATATCATATCCCAAGCTGAAGGTTCAAGGAGGTAAAGCTACTCACCTTTGTCCTAGGAAGTGGCTTTGATGTTGACTTGATTTTGCCAGGATATAGCTCCTACTCTCTCGCCACAATATCTCTAACCATGCCTTTCTTAGTTCTGGGGTACACTCCGTAATGACATGTATGCATCCGGTGTTTACCTCGACTCTATAGCACCTTGTAGCCGGAGATTTGTTCTTTGGTGACGATAGAAACCTTTTGGCATTTCTAAAGGTTCGGATCGTAGACAAGATTCGGTGACGGGGGCCGCCGTTACACGGTCAAAAGACCCAGCCTGATTGCCGCCCTCTCACCGTCCAATGCCATTTCGCTGTGGGTACAGATTCCTATCAAGCCCATGATATATTATGGGCGATCTATCGTTTGATAATCCCCCACGATATCATGACATCCAGGACTCTCATAGTCAACGCTTCGACCGGCGTCGAGCTGTCCTACATAAAACAGCGGCGCGCCAGCCCAAGTGTCGTATATCACCATCTTTGCAATCCATGGTATGATCTTTACCAAGGGTTAGTCCCGTCGTATTTTCTCCTTGAACTGCCACTTACGCCACATTTCCAGAGATTTTCCAGCGAGTGATAGACCTTACTCCGTCAAAGGGCGTCCGCTTTGTCGCGCTCAATAGGCGTCATTTCCCTGGTACAACTCCACTCTCCCCGGAGGAATTCGTTATTACTCAAACCGGAGGTACCAGCGATTCTCAGCGAGAAGGACTGGTCGAGGCTCGAGGGCACGAGATTGCTCTCTTCATCGATACCTTCGTACAGAAATTCAACCTCCCGTCCATCTCGAGCGGTGGTGGCGTCGCTCTTCTCGGATGGTCTCTCGGCGCGACCTTCGCTCCCATGGTGATCTCCAGCGTTAATAGCCTTCCAGAGGACGTCCGTCTTCGTCTGAGCCAGTACATGCGTTCGTTGATTCTCTACGGTACGCCTTTGCTTTTTTGAAGGATTACTCGGACTTACTGATAACCGCAGAACCCGCCCTAATTGCCCTTGCGCTACCTACCCCTAAGCAGAACTGGACGTTCCTTGCCGACACTACGGTGCCAGAGTATCTTCGTCTAACAGCGTTCGGGCAATGGTGTACGTTCTATTTCGACCATGTCGACATCGTTGGGCGCGACCTCAACACGTTGTCCTGGGTTTTAGCCTCCCCCAATCGTACTCCCACGATCTCCAATAGCTTACCTGTGTCGATTCAGTGCTACGGTGAGGATGCAGCCATGGACCTGCCGTTTTTGTTCTTCTTGAAACAGATCTTGGCAGCGTTTCGTAAGGCGGGCGTTCTTTGACCCAGGGGTGTTCCCGAGCATGAAGAGAGCGCTCGTCTGCGGAGACAGGACGTGCGCTTTTGGTATTGCCAATTTGTGGGCGTTGCACGACGACGAGAAGGTGCTAAGGACTGCGGATGCGAGGGCGGTTAAGTATAGGATTATCCCGGGGGCTAATCATTTTGTACGCATCTGTCCATGAGCTTACATCACGAGCTTATGGTGCTTCTATTAGGTACACTCGGATGATCCGGAAAAGGAGCTAGATGTGTTTGCCATGGCATAGACTGCGGTGGGAAAACCGTTCTTTTTAATGATAAAGGTGTACTAGGGAATCTGAAACGTCAACAACACGAATACCGAAGGCAATGAAGACACGCATAGAGTTCAATGGTTCTTCGTCAGTCAGTGGAAACGGTGGTATCTTCACGTCGCATTGATACGTTGACTGGCAAACGCAACCAGAGGAACATCGCTGTACCTTTTAATAGCTCAAAGGAACTCCTCTAAATGGCTGACTATCTGATACTCCTGGCCTGCCCATCATATGTTCTGAGATGGCAGCGAATGGTTGTTTACGGTTCCAGATACCTGATGATCGCAGGAAGGGGCCTTATACTCTTTCCTCATTCTTAGAAGGTGCAAGCGCCGATATCCACTCTCTTCGGTATCTATTACACTGACCCGTCGCGTCGCTGGCTTCCAAACAACTTTGCGTTAATCCACTACCGCCTATATCTGGCTTTCCTGGACCCGGGTTTGTCCCCGTTCATTTCCTGCCTATGTTCTCCGTCCTTACTTCTTGACAGCGTAGACTTTTAGATACGTAAATGAAGTCAACAAACCATCGTATCCCCCAACATTTGGAATTGGTCACGCTGTCGTGCACATGGACCATCCAAACATAATGTCGGTTTATCTCAGTGCTTCCACAATAGATTCTGATGTATTGTAACAGAAAGCGGACGTTCGTGGCTTACTTTGATAGCAGATCAAGGTTGATTTCGCGTATGGTAATTCAATTGACAATTTGATAATTCGAGCCTTGCTAGCGAGTCGCAGTCATCTGCAGAGGCTATATTGAGAATGATGATCGCCTGGGGAATCGCGACGATTTGTGTTGCATTGATCCTCCTCATGATTTCTGCAGCACTTGTCGTCTATTGGGCGACGAGAAGAAGGCGCAGTGGTGCTTCCGCACCTTCTCAACGTTTCGTTCCTGGTAGGGAAAGGCGAGCTGGCTTTTATGAACAAAATGCCCTTCATATCGCAGGGGCTGCCGCGGGAAAGGAACAGAAGCCGTCTTATTGTTCTGGAATGCTCCCGGTATAGTTACGGTCAAAAAAGCGCATTGGCAATGAACTAGGTTTCCGTGTTGGAATGAGCCAGTGCCGCTGGATAATAGGACGGTCAACTGCGGGATCAAGTATCAATTTGAACGTGTTTGAACTTGACCTGCTAAGTATCCTAGACGGCGCTAATGCTCTTCCACAAATTACTTGTCAATTCCTGTTCACTTTAGTTGCATCTTTACACGGATCACCATGCCGCAGAATCCAAGTTCAACAGTACATGTGAGTTGGCACCACGATCCTCCTCGGTGACGCCATCTCACGGCAATGGACTTATGATTCCATCTGTCATTCTATGCAGAAATATGAGATGGGAATTGGCTCCCTCAGCCGGTGTGTTTACCTAGCGTCCTGTCTTATTTGGAAGCGAAATAGTCAAAGCGGTTGTTGAACTGTTGATAGTTGCGGCACCTACCATCATTTTCACAATATATGATTGAATGAGTAATAAGTATGCATTTTCGAGTCCCTCTCCTAGTCCCATTGAGAATAGCTCCTCTGAATGGCGCTCAAAGCTCAAATGGCGGCTGAGATAAAATATCTCTTGAACCTTAAGCACAACGGCTAAAACATTATAAGCGTAGCAAGTACCTGATATCCGAAACCAAACATTTCTTTTCATTCAAGAACGTTACCAAAGTGCGTGTTTTGTTGGAAAACTGCTCTCCATCCTCATTGTATAACAAGCAATAGAGAATCGCTCAAAATTTGAAGCATACAAATGGAAAACATTCGTAGTCCTGCGCGCACTGGTTATGGGAAAATACCTAGTTCTACCACATATGGGCACATCCCTATGAGATGGTCCGTAAACCTGGTACTATATCCCAATTCGTAACTTCACCTTAATTCTTCAAGGGGTCACTGGAAGCGTTCCACACTTGATGATAATCCACCGTATGCCCCTTTTCTTCAAAGAAGAAATAATATTGATGTTGCACGTAGCCCACGCAACTTTACACTAGTTCTCGCATGGGGATTAGTAGGGCTCCTCATTGTAGTAGCTGTGTTCAGGAGCTGGCTTCGTCGCAGGACTGCAGCATTTAAGTCCAATGTAGGCTCAGCAGGTATTTTGCCTACGGAAGAACCGAAGAGCAGAGACGTGATAAAAATCATGGAAGACACATCTCGTCATTACGGTTCTGATTGAATAGACATGTATAGAAAGATTTTTTCTCTATTGGTGATCGTTCATATACCAAATTTTTAATTTACGGGAGCATAACTACTACGATGGCGAATAACCTCCGTCACCAACAGTGCAGCTTTTCAATATCAAGTGTTGTCCATTCCAGGCTTCCCATATGTTTCCAACAAGGTAGTAGAGTCTTCAACGTTCCGAAAAACGACGACAGTCTGCCGATTTCTTGCCATGAATCGGCTTAGAAGGGAGCTATGGTTCCTTATCAACTTGAATACCCTTTGAAGTTAAGCTGGCTGCAATGCCTCCGATGCCACCAGCCATATACACACATGCGAATCCAGCAGCATGGCATGGCGTCGCTGAAATTGAACCCGTTTTTGGTTCAGGAATATGGGAAAGATCTTTTTATAACCTGTACCACAAACAATCCAGCCGCTTCAGGCCGGCGCGTTCGATTAAGCGCAGCAAATGGCTGCGGCACCTTGGACAATGGAGTGAGTAAAACTAATCCTTCCCCTAAGGACAATGTACCTCGTGATGCAAAACGCTGATAGATTCGTAGAACGCAAAGTTTTGAAATCCTGAGTAGATGCTGAATATCCCGACATGAGCAGGTTACGAAGCCCAGCTTATCCCTAGTAATAGATTCAGGACGCTTGACATAAGAAACTTCCCCATATTTTGCTGCCGCTATGGTACAACGTTCAGATCATACGGTAGTAGAAAGGAGGCAACCACTTTTCCTCTCGCAGACTTCCAGGTTGAGATGGATGACTTGCACATCAAAACGCGTCAGAAAGCTTTTACAAGACGTGCCAGGTGCAGCAGGTCAAAACGATCCAGTAGTTAGAAGATCTATGCTACATATGAGCAAAAATATCAAGGAAAAAAACACGTATATAACCACCGTTTCTCGACCTGGCGACCGTGTTTTTCGTTGACTTCCTATGGGTGTACTTTTTCTTTGCATTCGAAAGCATTCTACATTACTTTGTGGGTTTATTCATATATAGAAGACTGGATACGTCGTACGGAGAGCAAGGACGTGATGGAAGGCCAGAAGAGAACAAACATTGAACATTTGAAGCCCTGCGAAACGCGACTAGATCACATGCTTTGATCCTGTCGCGATCCGGACCGAGATTCCGAGATTTAGACTCCTTCCAATGTTCGCCAATTCTTTGCTGAACGGCGAAAATCTACCCTCGATCTAGCGTCAGTCTGTCCGACTTGCCGTTGTCTGCACATTTTCTGCTGGATGCCGAAGCTTTTTTTCACTTCACGACAACATGTCTATTGCTAGGTTCACAATTTCTAGCTGCATGCTTAAGCGCTTAGTTCGGAATGTTCATACAGCCTGAGCAACCACAGTACAGTTGCTGAAAATCGCACTATAGTAGGCTATCTGTTGGTCGATTGTTTGACAATTTCATACACACCTTTTCTCAACACGCGAGGGTACTAGGGCTGGGCTACTGATATCCCGGCTCGTCACTTGAGAACACGCTCATACGGAGGTGAGCTGCAATACCGACCACTCCCTCAGAAGGATAAGTGTCGATTCCCAACCTTGCAGAACCACCAAATTTTCCTCCAAACTATTGGCAAAGACCCAACGGCCTTCTGTTGCGTCAAGAGCTTGCCAGTGATATGTACTATCGCGGACGCCGTGAAAGGTAAGCTCTGTCCCGTCTTTTGTCTTTGCTCAGATCTTGGTGATTTTCATACAGCCCACCAGGAAGCGCTTGACTATGCGTGTACAATTGACAGCGACTAAGCAATATTATTCGTGGGGCTGATCACTGAACGTGTTCTTTGCCATGGAATCAGTTGTGATGTGAAACTACACCGTTCAATGATAAAGGCGATTTAAAATCACCAAGAAAACTACAGCAAGATGTGCAGAATGTGATATAAGTAGACATTGTGGCGACAAACCGTTAGAGTCTGAATCGTCTGTATCGAACACCGGAAACGATGCCACCTCCACTTATCCATCGACTGGAGACATGGCAAGGGAAACATTTCGCTGTCATCGCCTCAGGCCGTGGATCAAAAGAACTGACATTTTGTCTCACTGTGGCTTCCTCCGATAGCTCCTGATATATCATCACAGAGAGCGGGCGCTCGTGACTTGTTTGAATAACAGCGGATCATGGGCGGTACCGATTCAATTGACGATCTGATAACCGAGCGCTACTCAGTTGGTACCCCCTTGATCTCTGCCGCAACTCCTGTCTATTGGGCGATGAGAAGAGGGTCTTCTGTACCTTTTCATCCTGTTCTTCATGGTCGGGAAGCGCGCACAATAGATCATCTCTCGGATCCAAGATACGGGTGTCATGGTTGGCATTCGAACCTCACTTATTTGGAGCTGCACGACATCTCATCAAAGTGGGCTGTTCAAGGTGCGGTGCCGTCCGGTATTCCATATCCAAACCGAACTTGGTAACGCTCTCACAGGCAGTAAGCCTTCCACTGTCCTGATGGAACGATAACAGAACATTAGAGAAGACACAGCCTTGATTGTTGCAACTATATTCTCGTGAAGTATGCTACCAACATTCTCTGTTCGTTCAGTGTCCTCCTATACCTGTTTACCTTTCGTTCGTAGATGATCAGCATGATAGCTAACACAGGAATGGTCACAGTCTCGTTGATCCTACAGAACGTTCCTCGTGAGCCTTGCAGGAATTAATTTGCGATCTCCACTCCCAGCTCCGAGCATTCAAGAAGCTTTGGCAGGGACAGACTCTCTCAAGTATTTCTTTGAACAGTCTAAATAATAAACCACGGGATGGTGCGGGTATAGTTCTTTCCTGAAAATTAATCATAATATCTTGTGATGACCTCATTAGAGAAAATGATATCCCAGCGAAGACGCGACACGTAGTCCATGTCTGAGGCACCGTCAAGAGATCCATAAGAGATCTATAAGAGTTATAAGCGCGATCGGTATCGAGTATCTGTGCTACAGTCCTTCTTTCCACCCAACCAACGTTCCCCTGGTGCGTCAGTACTATTGCTTGTCATTCTTGGCACGTCCATCAAAGTCTAAAGTACTAGGCCTCTGAAAAAATTCTTGCCCTTTTTAAGTTAGAATGGGTAATGGTTCTAGCAATCAGTCACAAGGCGAATCAGATCTGTTATGGCCGTTGACTCGGTGCATGAGTCAACACATGCCCATACTCGGCCTTCTCGATCTTAAACAGTGACTCGCTGGTATTTTCTATTACTTTCCGTCACTTTTTCGATTCTTCGTACTAATACTAGAATATTATCCGGTAACATTGTAGAATAATAATGACTCAAACCTTCCCTTAGTATATAAACTTGTAGATAAATTGTATTAGGAAGCTCAATCTAATTTTACCCATCTTCGAAGTCCACTTCACTGTGTGATTTAAGCATTCCTGATCGGTTACGCCTGGCGCTTGTTAGCGCCCATATCGGATCCCTTTTGGTGGTTGGAACTTGGCTTTCGGACATCCTCGCTCACAACTCGGGTTTTACTTGAGTATTCATTACCTCGTGTATTACTCGAAATACTCTGATTCTTAACAAGATCCTTCATTTAGCGTTGGAGCCGGGCGTACCAATAGGTTCGAAGAACGCTATTTTGACGAAGGATCCGAATGCATGAGGTTTGTAAAGTACTTTCTTGAGTACACAGATAAATTAAATAACATACTCGCGCAGAAATCGAATGCAATTCGGAAACAGTGTGGCGTAAGTCTCATCTGTTGAACAAGGTTAATCACCAAGCTCATTCAATCATAGGGAGTGGAATGTGACTCTTGTGATTGCATAGGCTTCATTGGGGCTACTTCTCCTCATGGAAGGATTCATATGTGGGCGTCGTCGATGTGGCAAGCTAATGGACATCGAGTCGAAGGCGCTTCATGGAGCTGTCAAGTTACCCGTGGAAGATGGGGAGAATATAAAGAGTCAGACGATAATCGGAGTCGTCGAAGGCGCGCCGCTGGCTTAGCGTGATCAGACAGACACGAATTTCTGGCAGATATTCGGACCATATACCGATGTGTTTTCTTTCCTTCGTTCTTGTATACTATGTATATACTTACCTACTGTCGTTTCTCATTAATAGTACGTTCCAACCGTAGATGCAAAGTAGATATACGGATACGTTATTGCTCTCTTCATAATATCAAGTACTAATGCTCGGTCGTAGCTTCGAACCTATCATTCCATCTCACAAGATATAATCTATACCATACACAGTTATTTCACCCTCGCCGTGCCTGACGGAGCATACTATATAAGTACCCGCATATCGTCACGAACGACGCGGTATAAGGCCCTTTGTACCTATCAAATTGACTTAGTCGTCGGAGTTACTACGGTCTGAGTTCACATGAAAGAGATGGGCTAGCCAAATTGAAGATACAAACTTCAGTCTGGATACATCCTATTACCGCTAATGTTCTAGGTGATTAGTATACGAAGTCTATGGGTCTATTGAATATAAGAACATGAATACCAATGCGAGAAATAATGATTTACTTCAATAGTGCAGGTTTCAATGTCAGACACTTTCCATTCCGGATTTATCAAAGGAATCCACTGAGGTCATGGAGTCTTCAACGTCCCGACGAGTGACGACAGTCTCCCGCTTCGAGTTTCTTAGCATGAATCGGCTCATGATGGAACTACGATCCCTTGTAGAATTAACTATTACCTGACCGCCCGGGTTCGAATTGGAACCCGCTGCGATGCGTCCGATGAGGAGGGTAGGGGCGATAACCTACCACGACATAGAAAGTTCAATGACTTGACGTAGAAAGGTAGAGACAACGAAGTCTTACCTTAATATATGCCATGATCATATCGGCATAATAAGCGGATTCAAAATTCCTTGCCACCAGGGCCAGGTCCACGATCAGCGTCAGTGAATACATCGCTGAAGATTCGATCACTATTTCGATAATCTTCCCATATGAGCTGACCCCTGATGCTAGGCGAACAATGCGGTACACGATTAAGAGTGTACACAGAAGAGTCGTAGCGAGCGTCAGAGACAGATAGATTAACGGCCAGTCGATAAAAGCTGCGAAGCCACCGGTGTCGCCAATATCACTGGTCGTATCGATGAAAGAGCTGCGGATCTGCATGGACTTCGCGACTACAATCATTAATCAAAGAGCACGTAGCAATAATAAGGAGAAACCTACTCGCTCCGACTATGGCGCAAAGACCTGGTATAAGGACAATCAGCCATCGACGTCCCCAGAATACCCAGCAACGCCATATCTAAGAACAATGAGCTTTTGGGAGATTGGCACTGGTAGAAGGGAAGGCGTACAATAGTAATATCGACAATAAATGTACTCAGACCGCTGCTAATTCCAATAACGAGTTGGGAAGCTTTCCACCAGGGACTAACAGCTTGCAGCGCAACGAAGACGGTGAAGAAGTTATCCCCGTTCCGGATGAATGCATGCCGCTGGTACGCCCAGTCAACCCCGAAGGTGACTGTCGTGAGAACGTATAGAGTAACGACAACGGTTAGCAGGAACGCATTGCCGGATTTCTTGGGTGTAGAAACTGGAGGAGATATTAGATCACTGTTAGGACGACCAAGGAGGATGGGAGAACATGTAGTCCATAGAGTGACTGCTACGATCAGTGTGTACAGGCCTACGGTCATATGAGCTTAGAAGATAGAAGACGAGGAATGAATAACGGGCTGACCCTGCAATAACGATTCCAAGATCGTACGGTTGAAATTCAAGTCAAGACTGTCAAATATGAGATCCTTTTCATACTGAGGGAGGTCGGCCGGGGGAGAGTCCATGTTATCTGTCGAGTGGGGAAGTCGATGGTTTCTTGATATATGGTGCGGAGCCTCCGTGGTATATTTATGTGGATCAAGGGATCCTTGTAATCACCGCATACCTTTCGTTTGTAGCACGGCTTCCTTGTTCTATTAAAAGGCACGAAAATCAGCGCCTGGGCAGTGTGTTTCCATTACCCTGAGATGCTGACGACGTGGTACATACGAGGGCCTCAACACTGATTCGGTCGAAGAGAAATGTTCGTTTCGACCCGGAACGTTGCCTTCGAAATCCACCTAGAAGGAGGCCAAGGCCAGCGTGTTTGTTCATCTGGCATTATGATCTAACCTGTATCGTATACACTACGACCTAGAGATTATCATCAAGCGATGCTGTTTCATCTTCATTGTCGAGGGCAAAGATCCAGTTCTTCGATGTCTAGAAAATGGAGTTACTCAAAGACAGTCAGAGCAGGTAAGACTCGAACAGGTGCTGTAGATGGATGGTCCAAAGATAGAGTATGTGACGGTTACCCTGCTACCGCCACCACGTGGGCACAATCTACCTGGATCGTCTGGCTGACGATCCGGCCGATGGCATAGCGGCTTCGGGGCCTCTTATTTTTTAGTCCTCCACGCTCCTTGCCAGTGGTGTAAATTTCTTCACGCAAATTGTGCATTGAAAAGGATTGATGCAGGTATGAGGACGATTAGTTTTGATGGAGCGCCAGCCTCCAGGTGCCAGGTGGCCATGTATTAGCCTTTCATTGATGTACACTAATGTGTGATCGGTTTGAAGCAATGATATCTTCGAAGCATCTTCTTGTTCGTGGTCTATCCAAGGCGATAAACGATTAGAATCAAGTTTTAAATGATTACGGACCATTGAAAGCCTCGGGACACGAACTGAACCATCATATTATAGGTTTCCTCGCAACCCGGGAATACAGAAACAATAACTTCGGAACTAATATCTTAAATTTGCTGTTCCCCTCCTCAGCTCGGGCGTTGTGATTCATATCATCTATCATCCCGTTTCATTATATTCGCAGGGCGGAAGATTGTTTTGTGCGGCCTGTCTCGAAACGTGTATGTGAACCAAGTGTAGCCAAAGACTCTCAAAGTAATAATCCGACTCGCCTCGGCACTGATGACAAAACAATGTCCGATTCGACATGAGGGTCTGTATTTTCCCTGGAAGCATGCCCCTTGGGGGATTGATGCAGTTTCTATACATGAAAAGGACGATACTCCAGTGGAATCCGACGTAAAAACCATCCTTGTAAATCAGAGTCAATGGACCCCGACTCATATTCTCGTAGATTGTCAAGTTCTTCCTCTGCTATTGCGTGGTCTTCATTTGGGTTACTTCTGCTCAGTCATTCTCGTTCTCCGCTGCCAGCGGAAGAAATTAATGGCGGAGTAGACGACGGATGCTGTGGAGAGTGGAAAGACAGTCCCTGTTATTGACAAAGGCTGAGATAGTGGTCCACTAGACTCGGATGCGTGGTGCAACAATGATTTCCCGAAACAATTCATCAGAGAAGCATTACCCTCTTCGTTCGGAAGAAGAAGAGATGAAAATGTTACTCCGAGCCCACGTTGGAGTTGAGGAAGGCACTCGAGACGTGTTCAGATGATTCCCCGATCACCAAGGGAGATTTGATGATTTCATGGATGACGAGCATCAAAACGTCTATTTCCACCACATTTTCCCTGGTAATTAACCATAGGGTTGGACGTCGGAGCACGAGTAACAAATCAAGGATTCTCTCGACTTGGTTAAATAAGAGTAAGGAAAGAATGGGCGGAGGCAGGGTCTGAGTCGCTGAAGATGCTCACGAAGCTTTTTTGACGCTTCTCCAATCGCGAAGGGAAGATTTCATGATTTCCTGCGATATGATTTCCGGTAGCCAATCATATAGTTATTAGTCGGACATGGGCGTAGGGGCACCGGATCTGGGACACCCCCGACGGGATTAAAGGAGGACGTGCGTTGATGGATTATCGCTGGGTCTACCAGCACATCGAGTGCGTTTCGGGAATTATGGGTTGCGAGGGCACTCTCTGTTGTCGGATGAGTCTTTCAAGTGGCCCAGGAATAACTCGGCAGATAAGACACAAATTGCCGGGACCGAAAGAGGACGTAGAGGATGACAAGATGGCGTGGTTGATCCTTCAGGAAGTGATTGCACTCGTGGCAGACGGAGGGAGAAATAGAAGAGGGTGCAAAGAGCATGGCCACTCATCGACGGTGGGGGATTCAAAAACAGAAAGAATGTGTGAGATCTACAGCAGAAGGAGAGAAGCAGTTCGCTAGCGAGATTAACAATGGACACGTTGCGGAACTTAAGTAACCAATACCTCTGACAAAGGAGTCAGTAAAAATAATCAGCAAAGTACCTTACTGTGCAAAACGAGTCTATTACTCCATACAAGAAGAATCCTTTTATTTTGTCCCCGGTATCATGGTTTAGGTCTGAGAGTAGACGCGCTTGAGACTCTGGAAGAGCTTTGGCGTTGTCATGATGAAGTTTAGTATTGCTGCTGCCAGATGAGCCGGCGATCACAGTGCGCCAAAGCCGACTAGGGAAGGAGAAGGAAAATACAACCAAACAATGCGCCCAGTAATTCCTTCTTCCTCCCCAGTCTCAGGTAACTCAGCTTCCTCTACTGTACCCGCGTACCCACGATGATGGGACGAGTGTCTTGGAGGACCCAAATCTTCTATACTGGAGATGAATGCATCGCTGGTTCGTGAACAGCATTGAAGGCGAGCTGAGGTATGGAGATTCTGATATTCTGTCATTCAAATGGACCTACGGTGGCCTCAGGCCCAACTTCTTGAATCTGGTACACGATGGCTCGCTCTCTCTTGCTGTGGCTATGACGATGCTCTCATACGGATGATATTCCACACGATGGCAAGAATGGCGACGATTGCGTTCTGGTTCATTGAATGACTCCGGTTTGATGAGGCTACGGGGTAAAGGTGCGTTTGGTTGTTCTTTCGTTAGACTCGCGCTTATCGACTTCTCACACAGCTGTTCGGTATGCCTTGATCGCAGGATCTCTGCTGAGCGAGGAGTCTGACGAATAAATAGTAAAAATTGGTACGCCTTTTACAACTGTGTCTGTAGCCGCATCTTAATGGTATCTAAGCAGGTTGTATGCGCTACTGTCTCCTTCCTAGGTGGTCTGTGGAAACCGGTTGCTATACATATCGCCTTTGTACAGGTGTAGGGCCTCGGAGGGCTAGGAGAGATACGTTGGGTAGATCTAGAGGTCAGTTTTCTACATCCTTCTATCCCTAAATCACGCTATAGGCCGCAGTATATTCATTATCATTCATACTATACTTCGGTGTATGATCCAGCCTCGGCCGTTATTCAATTGTTATCATCCATCCTACAGAACTGCGCACGGACACTGATTGTGCTCATCATTACAATAATGTCAGTTTTCGAGGATATACTATTACACGAAAAACAAACACTGGCGTCGACGTCTTGTTCGTACCCAGGCTTGTTTTCCAAGCCGTGGCAGACTAAAGTAATACTGAAATGTCAGGAATGGGGGAAAGAACTGCGATTATTGCAGGTAGGAGTGAAATCCATTCATCGTAATGAGCTGCCGCGGATTATTACCGCCGCGGCGTTAACCGCGGCATGGCTTTTGGCATCTTCTTTACTCTTTGAGCTCGTTGAACCAACGTTGAACGGCGTCATCCCTTTAGGCGGTAATGAACAGAGAATACCTAAATGGAGGCGATTCAGGAAGGTTATTCGTGGGGCTGATAACAACATGCGTATCTGTACGTTGAGTTTATTCTCCTCAGCTGCCAGCGCAGGTGCTTTTATGCTTCGTTCCTTCTCTAGTACGTTCTCAGGGACTACATCCTTGTAATTTCGAGTGAGACTCTACTGGAATGAGGCGAGCAAACATTAGCATCCAGCCTCTTTTCTGATATGAAGTTTTCTCCCATCACATCCAAGGCAGAGGGACGCAATGTCAGTTTATCTCACTCATGTTTTTCTTCGACAGCCTCTGATATATCAGTACAGCACATGGCCTGTTTTAATAGCAGTTCAAGGTTACTCCCCCATATGCCGATACGATTGGCGATTTAAGGACTCGTCGAGCGCTACTCACAGGTCACAGTCGTTCATGTATTTTGAGTCGCGGTGTTTTGTGTTGATCTCTAGAGCGATTTCTGTCTATTGGGCGATGAGAAACATCGCAGAAGAACGTCTGTAGCCTTTCGGCCTTGCCTTCTTGACCGGCGAATGCGCACAGGCTTATGCATGGAATGCGACAGGATGATGCTATACTGTCAGCGTTGCATGGGGAACTTGAAAAGAAATCCTACCCTGCCCTCTTATTGCTATGCGACAATGCTATGAAACGCTTCCTGCTTAGTTCATAATGAACAACGCGCCGACACTCAGCTAGGTTTCCGTATTACAATGGGCCACTACCGCTGTGACAGAGCGCGACATCAATTGCGAGATCAACGCATCAGCTGTAGTTTATTCCTCATTCTCTCTCTTGGATGTAGCGAGACCATTCCGATGTGTCTACCTTTCATGAATCATCGTACCTCGAATCCAAGGTACGCGTTTCGTCGTCGGCATATAATCCTCACTACCTTGGAGACGCCGTCTTTCTCATCAAAGTGGGCTATCAATTTATGATCCCATTCTATGCCGAATCCATGCTTGGTAATACTATCATAGGCGGCGTGTCTTCACCAGTGGCTACTGTCCTGATAGAAAGGGACAATGTGTGCAAATTGTGACCTCAGATGTCAGTCAGAATCTCAGAGCATTGGATATAGAAGATGAGTAGTCTTGATTGTCATGACCATAGGCTTACATTTTTAAATTTTGGTTCGTAGATCGCTAATACCGGAACGGTCCTGAGTCTGGCTGACTTCGCGGGACGGCGCATCTTCACCGTGATATATTATCGAACTTGTAGGTCCCAATTTGGGACCTCCGCCCCCAGTTGCATTGAAGAATACTAGACCGAGACGAAATCTCTCCGAGTTGCTTCGAAAAAGTCAAGTAAAACAACGGACAGCCCGGGTTTATCTTGCCCTGAAAGGTAGTCAGAATCTCTCGTGATGACATCATTGGAGACAACGATAGCCCGGAAAAGGGACGACGCGGAACTAGCGCTGAGGCACATGTAAGAGCCATATAAGAGTTACAAGCAACATCAGTATGTAATATTTGTGTAACAGTCCTTTCCACGCGATAAGCTTTCCGCAGGTACGTTCAAGTATAAATTTCGTTCAACATTTGGAACCTGAACGTTATTAGGCTGCTGAAGTACATTCTTGTATCAACTTTCTATGGGAAATTCTCCGAGCGGCCGATTTAGCATAGGGCCGGGGAGCAGTAAGGGCGTGGCGGAATGTCCTGGATGCGAAGGAAGGTTCGTGAAATAAGTTGCTGAAGTGCATAAGATGATTAAAATCCTCGGCAGAAAACGAAGCCTAATGGAAAGCAACGTGGAGTAAGTCGTATCCGTCGAACAAGGATGCTCTTGCTCAATTCAGACGTAGAGTGGAATTCGACTCTGGTGATTGCGTGGGTTTCCTTGGCGTTGCTTCTTCTCATGGCAGTGTTCATACGTGTGCGTCGTCGATGTCGCAAGATCGCGGACATCGAATCGAACGCGCTTCATGGAGCTGTCAAGCTACCCGTGGAATATGAGGAGAACATAAAGAGTCAGACCATGATCAGAGCCGTCGAGGGCGCGTCATTGACTTAGCCCGATTAAACAGGCACGAGTTGTTGGCAGACATTCGACATGCGCACCATAGACCCGTGTGTTTGCTTTAACTCGTTTTTACTTACAATATATATACTTACTTACCTCCTTTCCTTTCCATCGACTACATATTCTGACCGTAGTAGAGACTCGGACACCTCAGACGTTTCACCCTCGCTGCGCCAGGCTGAGATATGTCTACGTTACTGCTCTTTTTATCTTTTTAATCACATTCGTAGCTTCGTAGGTGTACTTGATCTCTTGGGACATAATCTCCTCGTGGCCGTCGTATGGACCTGGGTACATCCCAATTCAGTCCATAGTTGTTCACCCTTTCTGTGCCCGGCCAAGCGTACTTGCACCCCATCTGGTCAAGAATGACGCAAAATACATTTCCCTATACATATCTAATTGACTTGGTGGTCAAAATTACTACGGTCTGAGTCCACTCGAGGCCGCAGGGTTAACCAAGTTATAGATACAATCCCAGTCTGGATACATCATACTGCAGCAAATATTCTGGGCGATTACGAAGTCGATAACATAAGTACAGGAACGCTAAATATAATTATAAAGTTTTCAATGTTAAACAATTTCCCTTCCATGTTTCCCATACGATCCCATCGAGGTCATGGAGTCTTCGGTGTCCCGGCAGACGACGACAGTTTCCCGCTTTCTCACTATGAATCTGCTTAGAACGGAGCTGCGGTCCCTTGTCGAATTAACTATCGCCTGACTGCTGGGGTTTGATTTGGAACCCACTGCAACGCGTCCGATGAGAAGCGTAGGGGCGATGACCTACCACAACATGCAAGGTTCAGTTTCTCGACCGAAGGAAGAACATGCACGGAAGCCTCACCTTGATATATGCCATGATCATATCGGCGTAATAAGCAGCTTCGAGATTCCTTGCCACCAGGGCCAGGTACACGATCAGCGTCAGTGAATACATCGCTGAAGATTCAATCACTATTTCGACAATCTTCCCATATGAGCTGACTCCTGACGCCAGGCGAAGAATGCGGTACACGATCAAGAGTGTACACAGAAGAGTCGTCGCCAGGGTCAGGGATAGATATATCAAGGCCCAGTCAATCTGGGCTGCGAAGCCTCCGGTGCTGCCAATATCACTGGTCGTATTGATGAAGGTGCTGCGGATCTGCAGGGACTTTGCGACTACAATCATTAATCAAAGAGCACGTAGCAACGAGGAGAAACTTACTCGTCCCCGCTATGGCGCAAAGGCCGGGGATAAGGATAATCAGCCATCGACGTCCCCAGAATACCCAGCAACGCCATATCTAAGAGAGAGCAAAAGGGTAAGCGTTGAGAGATCGAGACGGTTGAAAGGGAAGGCGTACAATAGTAATATCGACAATAAATGTACTCAGACCGCCGCTGATGCCTATCACGAGTTGGGAAGCTCTCCACCAGGGACTAATAGCTTGCAGCGCAAAGAAGACGGTGAAGAAGTTGTCCCCGTTCTGGATGAATGCCCGCCGCTGGTACGCCCAGTCAACCCCAAAAGCGACTGTCGTGAGAATATATAGAGTAATGACAACGGTTAGCAGGAACGAATTGCCGGATTTCTTGGGTGTAGAAACTGGATGAGATATTAGATCAGTGTATTGGACGACTGGAGGATGGACGAACATGTAGTCCATAGAGTGATTGCTACGATGAGTGTGTAGAGGCCTACGGAGATGAGCTTGAATGAAGGGAAACGAGGGGAAGGAATAATGGGCTAACCCTGCAATAACGATTCCAAGATCATACGGTTGAAATTCAAGTCAAGGCTCTCAAATATGATATTTCTTTCATCCTGGGAGAGGCCGGCCGGGGGGATTCCATGTTATCTGTCGAGCGGGAAAGTCGATGGTTGCTTGATATATAGAGCGGAGCCTGGGTGGCGTATTTTCTGTGAACCAGGAAAAGCACAGAGATTCCCGTAATCACCACATACGTTTCATGTGCAGTACACTGTTCCTAGCTTTATAACGTAGCACGAAAATCAACGCCTAGGCTGTGTGCTTCCATTACCCTGCGGCGCTGCCTATCTGCTAAAAATGAGCGCTTCAACACTGATTCGGTCGAAGAGAAATGTACCTTTCGACCAGGAATGACACCTTCTAAATCCACCGAGGAGGCGAAACCTAACGACTCCCTTAGAGTGGCATTATGATGCAACCTGGATCAATACATCATGACCTAGAGATTACCATCAAGCGGATCAGAGATAGATGATGCTCCAAATTCCAAGGTCAACACAGCCCAGCAGTGGTTAATCCTAGTGATTCTGAATGATCTACAGGCGCCCGAAGAACACCCTCCATCGTCGAAGGACGGTTTGGTTCTGAAAGGTAAACTGATCAAGGAAAGAGTATTGCTGGTTTAACAGTGTTAGTTCGAACACGGGGTATCGCATCTGCACTCTTCATCCCTAGATATGATGCAACGAGTTCGGTCCTAGCGCTATGAAACTGAGGCGGTGTCCGAAAAAATTAATTAGTTAGAGAGACTCGCTTTCAGTGTCGTTTACCCGGCATCCAGGTCTTAAGCGTTTAGAGAAAAGAATGGCCGATCGGCAGGGTAGAGCAAGTGAGCAAAGCGCTGCAAATAGCAGTCCTAAGGATAAGGCCGGCAGGGCTTTTCACGGTGACGGTGTAAGTTGGACCGGCACCGCCACCACGTGGGCACAATGTTTTTGTTTTACCTTCATTTTCCGACAGTCGCGACTGACGATCCGTCTGCTGATTACGAGCCGCTGAGTCCGATCCTCATGTGTCGGGGCTCCTCCTTAGTAAAAAAAAACTTCCTGCGCAAAATGTGAGCGGGAATCATTGCAGAAATGAGGACGAGTGATTTTGATGGAGACCCGGGAGATATGTCGCGTCCGACTTGCCCTGTTGGGCGCTCAGTTTCAAGAAAGTTCGACATAGACTCATGGAATTCTAGATCTAATGCACGCATTGATGTTTTAGTACGTTCTTTATGATGGAGGTATCACTGTCCGTCGCTCAAGTTTTAATTAATTCTGTTCGAGCGCTTTCTGACTCGAGTTCCTAACAGGTACGCTCTTACAAAATGTCAGACTGTTTCATCGCATCTCCGGAAATTGATATAAAATGGTAGCCCTATGTGGGTGGTACCTTCAAGTGACATTCACCTCTGAAAGTTGTCGGCTGCACTCAAGGTACGTTGTTTACTGTCATCATATATTCATGGGGCCCTCATTACATGGTAGCAGACTCTACATCTAATTACAATGGGAAACAGACCCAGTGCTTCGCCGACCTTCTCTTTCAGTAGCGTCGGCCACGAGGCCTCGTTCGTACTTGGCGTCTTTTTTACTTCCATTAGCTCATACAAATAATCTTAACAGTAATAGGCGAGCATTATTCGACTGGCCAGGCAATGGCAACAACTGCGCCTCTAGTACGGGTGCTCGCTTCGACATCTTATGGGGCATCACAATGCTACTTCTGGTTGTCGTGATTTTGCGGCAATGGTATTTGGACAGGAGGGCCCGTAAAGCCATAGAAGAGATAGATCATCTGGTAAAAGTCGATTTGGAGAGTCAAAAGATTGCCACCAGTAATGCGCGCGGATAAGATCACGCACCACACAGCGCCTTTCCTTTTTCCTTTTTCCACTTTCCTCTGTAATTTGTATTTATTTTCATAGAGTCGAGTTCGACTAAGTAGTAGACATTCTGCTCGCCGCTAGGGAGTCTCCAGAACGAAACATGTTTTAATGCCGCCCAGCGATGATTAAAGTCAAATTGAAGTTGATTGAAAGTTGATCACCACAGTGCGCCGCCGAACATCATATCAATGTTATGAATAAATTTGTAAACCGTAAAAGATCAGGTACAATCGTTGTCGCAGTTTGAATTGAGGCCAATCCCTATAGAGCCTTCGGACTGACTAAAAACGCATGCAAAGCCTCTGCCGTCGGGACAACGTCGGACCGTCTGAAACAAGAGATCACGTCCATAAGCGACGACGCTCAGGATGAAAACGCATTGTCCCAAGATCAAATATATCGCGTATCCACAAGACGAAAACAACGTGCGATCCTTGGCCCGGACCGGATGCCCATCATATCCGCCACCGCTTGGGCGGCCCGCCCTTTCAACTTCAACCTCGAACCACGATGCACATGGCTGCCGTTTTTGGTTGAGACGTCGCGTCAACAGTACCAACACCGACACCGCGACCCAAATACCTGCTGTAGCCTGTCACGGGTTATGTACTGCTAAGTGAGTGGTATCTATCTATTTCCATTCATTCTGGTCTGGAGGCTCGTCGTTGAAACTGGACATACAACGCGGTTTGTCTAGACCGTAAAGCACAGACTGTGGCGCATCATTTTGATCAAGAGTCCCAATCAGTGCCTCACTGAGTCATTTATCGCAGGCGGCAGGTACAAACAAAAGGTTTCTCGTGTAGTGCGGCCATCATAGTATAATCTAACAGCCAACAAGGTAGACATTGTGCGTTTCAACTTCTCTTTTTCCCATTCTCTTACACTCACAGGGCCTCGATACATAGGTACGAGGGAATCGGCCTGCTAGTTTGCATTACTCGCCAACAATTATATCTCCGAAACATCATTTGATTGGTGATCCATCCAGGGCGCAGGCGGCTTCGGAATAAAGATACGCACGGTTTCGCCCCGGTCTCTATCGGGATATGGCCCGAGCTATCATATCACAAGTTTCATCATAACCAGGCGCTCAAACTGAGCGGTAACTCCCAGAAATCATGAGTTCTCCGATGTCCCGACACGCTATAAAGGCACGAAAGACTTGGAACTGATATCTTTAACTGTTCTCCTTTAGCTTGAAAAAGCTAGCGAAACGGTGCGTTATGCATTATACCTACCATTGATCTCCTTATCCTCATTGTTCTTTTGGAAGGAACAGGTTTCCTTGCCTGCATCGTCTGGTCGATCTGACGAAATGGGATCAGGCCAGAGTAGAGCTTACTCTTATGCTACAGCTCCGACTCGTTGGGAAGATCTTCCTCCTAGAGGCGAAGTAGCGTCCGATTCGTCGTTGGCGTTCGTATTTCCCTTCGATGCATTTTGCTTGGAGGTACTGACGGGCTTGCTATACAGAAAGAGAACGGTACTCGAGTATAATCCAACGTAAGCCGCATCCTTCTGATTAATGGGCTGATATGTACTCATCCTCCTGTAGAATGTGGAATTCTTCCGCAGTTGTTGCTTATGCTTCATTCGGGTTATTGCTGCTCGTAGTCTTTTTCATTGGCCGGATTTGTTACCGTCGGCGCGAGAAACTCACAGTGGAATCAAAGGCAGACGATGTAGAGAGAGGAAGGATAGCGATATAACAGCTGTTCACCTGGCGGGACACAGGATACCACTTGAATGGATGGAATCATGGGTCAGCGATTTTGTAGGAATATCCAGACAGTAGCTTAGTATTCAATATCTGCGACGCAGAGTTAATGTGCTTCCTTCAAACTTCCTTTCCACCTACCGATCTTCGCACTTTCCATCCCGGATCTCGGAATTGAAAGTCCAACGGGTTATTACGATCCACGACTTTGCGGCAATTCCAACATAGCGGAACGTTGATCCTGACAGTGCCCTGAATAACTGTATCTCTTGTTTCCCCGCCGTTTGCTATCAGAGCAATGTTGCTTCAGCCCTCAAGCTTCATATCCGCGATTGAGTAATAAGATTACCGATAACCGGAAGATCGTCATCTTTGCTATTACAAGTGATCGACATAATATTAGGGCAGTCGTCACCGTTTCAAGGCATAAGATTGAAGTCATTGCTATGGAGGTCAGCTCCTGTAGTAGCGTTCCCGACGCATTGTACAAGCAAAGTTCGTCCTCTGAATTTCCCCTCATGCCCAAGTCGTCCACAAATCGCAAAAGACGACCACACCCAGAGTAACTGGAACACTGGCGGCTCAAGAAGACAGTCTCTTCTTGGCTGTGGAAGGTTTCCATCTGAGGGTGACAATACGGACCAGCGGGTCCAGCGCCACGTTGGGGTTTGGCACCGGTCCTATCCTCCCGCGACCACGTGGGCCAGGTTTCGGTCGTTGTTTATAGCTCCACTTTGCACCAGCATATCCATTTGCCTAGAAAACTCTGCGATAAGGTTCCAGCAATCCTGCTCCATTGGCAGGGAGACGTGGCAAAGAGCGCTTCTCGCTGTTATCAATGTTTGATCAATGGCTCTGTTCCCAACGTGGTATATTTTGAATGTCTCCGATGACCTGACTTCTTGTCAATCTTGGCGTACAGGACTGACTAGTCACTAAATGATCATTTACGGCGTCTAGACACTTGATAAATGCGAAAGGCACAAAGCGAGGGTGCTTTCACTCTTCCTTCATTCATCTCGACTGTGAGTATTGGTATTTATTTGTCTTCGCTATTGAAGATGCTTCAGATTCGCTTCGCAAAGGTCCAAGTGGCTCAATATTCGTCTACAATTAACCGCTTCCAGACCTTTTTCTGCACAGGTCCCTCTACGCTTCATTCCTTCCCTACAATCTTGGTGATCCCAGCCTTGCGGCTTCGGTGTAGATTCTTATATACGCGAATAAGGTGAACACACAATAGTATTCAGCCTTTCTTCAGACGGGGAAAGTTCCCGCACACTATCGAAAGATGAGGGACGCAATGAGAGTCTATCTCACCGTTAATATGTTCAATAGCCACTGACATAGCACCACAGAAAGGAGGCGTTCGTGGCCTGCTTTAACAGCAGATTAAGGCCAGTCTCCCACATGCTCGATTCGATTGACAATTTCATAATCGTGCGCTACTCGCGAGTCGCAGTAGTTCATATCGAGCATAGTAAGTCAGAGTGTTTTTTTTGTGTTGCGTTGACACTCCTGTTGTTAGAATCGCGGGGCTAAACTCAAACGAAGTGAGTAGCAAAAACGGGTTACATCTGTGGCAAACGTGACATGGGGACTAACTACGAAATGTACTAGCTTATATACTACGAAATCCCCACGGAAATAAGTAAACACGTAAGTAAATCCGTACGAGAACCAAACGACGACTAATGAGAAGCTCGAATATCCCACACCTGTTGATCTTTGCAGTAACTGCTGTCTATTAGGCAACGGAAGACGTCGCAGTTGCCCTTTGAATCCAAGGTACGTGTTTCGCGGTTGGCATCCGATCTTCACTACCTTGGAGACACCATCTGACCCAAGCGAGCTATCGAATCATGGTGTCACCCAGTATACCCAACCGGTCTTGGTAATACTCTCACAGACGGTGAGTTCTCGCCACTGTCCTGGAAGAAGGAGACAATGATTGAATACTCCGATCTCTGATGCCAGAATATGCTGATATACTCTTGATTGTCACATAACAGGGCGCCGGGAACTTTTTCACTAGGTCTCCGTGCCCGGTTGCACGCCGCCCTTGCCCGAGCTCGTTCGTATCCTCTCTGGATAGAATACTCCGAGACGGCCGACCCTTTTTCGTGATGCATACTACCAACATGGTTTGTTCAGCCCATCGATCGATCGATCGATCGTAGACAACAGTATGATCACTGATACATCAATGGTCAAAGTCCCGTCCCACGTAGACCGTGCTCAGGCACACACAAGACCTTTCTTATAAAAACAATAGGTACCTAACGTCTGTATTTCACTCCTTCTTTCCACACAGCAACCGTTCCCCTGGTCCGTTTAAGTATCATTTTGTTTCAATATTCATACTAACGAGCCTGAATGAACATCATTAGACTGCTAACGCGATCTCTTATATCAACTTTCAATGGGAAGTGCACCAAGCCATCTTGAATTCGGCGAAGGGGCTTCGGTTGCTGGGGGAACCGCTATTAATCCGCCTGAGACTGCGTGTTCGTCTGGAGAAGCATCCGGATGCCAAGTAAGGTTCGTGGAACCCGTTACCGAAGCACATACGATACTAATTAGCATACTCATGTGGCAGAAAACGAATGCTATTCGAACACAATGAGACGTAAGTCGTATCCATCAAACAAGGTTAATCACCATGCTCATCCAGACATAGGGAATGCAATTTGACTCTTGTGATTGCGTGGGTTTCATTGGGGATACTTCTTCTCATGGCCGTGCTCGTATATAGGCGTCGTCAGTGTCAAAACCTTACGGACATCAAGTCGAAGGCACTTCATGCAGCTATCATGTTACCCGCGGAAGATTGGAAGAATGTAGAAAAGCAGACGATGATCATAATCGTCGAGGACGACGTGCCGTTGGCTTAGCCTGATCAAACAGGCACGAAGTATTGGCGGATATCCGTAGTATGGTACTATATACCCGCATGGTTCCTTTAACTTATTCCTACTTTCACTACTCTATTTACTATGTTATTCACACTAATCTTAGACTCATTCCTACCTTCGTACTTATATATTCATTTCATCGTGTATATTCCCATTCAATACATAGTCGTTTCACCCTCGATGTGCCGTACTGAGCTTCGTACTTCATCGCATGACGAATGAGGCGGAATCCATTTTGCCTATACATAATCTAATCTACTTAGTCGTCTGAGTCACTACGGTCTGAGCCACACAAAGGCGTAGGGCTAACCAAACGAGATACAGTCTCACTGTGGAAGATACATATTATCACAACTAATATTCAGGGCGATTAGCAAACGAACTCTATAGGTCTATTTAATATGAGAACACAACTATCAGATTGACATGAAAACGACAACATCTATCAGCAGTGCAGGTTTTCAAGGTCAAACACTTTCTATTTCAGACTTCTCATAGTATCCCAACGAGGAAGTAGAGTCTTCAACGTCCCGATAAACGACGTCGGTCTGATGCTTTATTGCCGTGAATCGGCTCAGAACAGAGCTGCGGTCCCTGGCAGAATTGACTATCACTTGGCTGGTAGAGTTTGAATTCGAACTGGCTGCGACGCGTCCGATAAGGAGGGTAGGGGCGATAACCTACCATGACATAGAAAATTCAGTTTCTGGAACGAATAAATATAACGAAGGCTCACCTTAATATATGCCATGATCATGTCGGCGTAGTAACTGGACTCCAGATTCCTTGCCACCAGGGCCAGGTACACAATCAGCGTCAGTGAATACATCGCTGAAGATTCGATCACTATTTCAACAACGTTCCCATATGAGCTCACTCCTGACGCGAGACGAACAATGCGGTACACAATCAAGAGTGTACACAGAAGAGTCGTAACGAGCGTCAGGGAGATATAGATCAGCGCCCAGTTGATATCGGCTGCGAAGCCTCCGGTGTCGCCAATATCACGGGTCGTATTGATGAAAACGCTGCGGATCTGCATGGACTTTGAGACTGCAATAGTCAATCAAAGAACACGTAGCGATAGCGAGGAGGAGCTTACTCGTCCCCGCTATGGCACAAAGGCCTGGTATAAGGATAATCAGCCATCGACGTCCCCAGAATACCCAGCAACGCCATATCTAAGAGAGAGCAAAAGGGTAAGTGTTGAGAGATCGAGAGGGCTGGAAGGGAAGGCGTACAATAGTAATATCGACAATAAATGTACTCAGACCGCCACTGATGCCTATCACGAGTTGGGAAGCTCTCCACCAGGGACTAATAGCTTGCAGTGCAAAGAAGACGGTGAAGAAGTCATCCCCGTTCTCTATGAATGCCCGCCGCTGATACGCCCAGTCAATCCCGAAAGCGACTGTCGTGAGAACGTATAAAGCAATAACAACTGTCAACAGGAAGGCATTGCCGGATTTCTTGGGTGCAGAAACTAGACGAGAGATTGGATCAGTGTATAGAACATTTGAGGAGAATGGGCCAACGTGTAGTCCATAGAGTGACTGCTACGATAAGTGTGTACAGGCCTACGGTCATATGAGCTTAAGCGAAGTGAGACGAGGAATGAATAGCGCGCTAACCCTGCAATAACGATTCCAAGATCGTGCGGTTGAAATTCAAGTCGAGACTCTCGAAGATGACATCCCTTTCATACTGAGTGAGGCCGTCCGAGGGAGATTCCATGTTATCTGTCGAGTGTGAAAGTCGATGGTTTCTTGATATATAGCGCGGAGCCTCTGTGGCATATTTTTGTGGATCAAGAAAAGGACAGGGATCCCTGGAATAGCGGCATACATTTCAACCATCGTACAGCGTTCCTAGTTCTATATAATATCTGGAAAATATACGCATATGCTGCGTATTTCCATCGCACTGCGGTGCGGACTACCATCGAAAAATGAGCGCTTTAATAGTGATTTGGCCGAAGATAGATGTGCCTTAGGCCCACCAAGAAGGAAAATAAACCTAGCGGCTCCGTTAATATTTTATTATGATGCGACCTGTAACATATACATTTCGACCTAGAGACTATCATCAAGCGAAGCCGATATGAATGATGCTCCGTGGATCGCCTCGTTTCCCGAGATTCAGGCGCCTCAGAGGTTTAGGCAAAGGAATCATTGAAGAACAGTTACAACAGGTAACACTCGGATGAGCGCTAGAGATAGCAAACGTAAGGACAAGGCTAGCCGACTTTGTAACGGTTTAAACCGCCGGTGCCACCACCACGTGGCCAGTGTTTTCATTTTACTTTCGTAGTCTGCTTGACGATCTTTCGATAGCACAGTGGCATCTCGGTTCTGATTTTCCTACTTCGTCGGTCCTCTCCGGTAAAAGCTCCTCCGCCCAAGACGTGGACAGGATTCGTGCAGAAACGAGGACCAGTGATTTTGATGGATAACCATACCAGGTGGTATGTATCGACCTTAAGCTGATGGGCGATCAGCTTCAAGCAATGATATATCAGAAGCATCTTCTGGCTCGTGGTACATCCAGGGCGATGAGCGATCGCCGAATCAAGTTATGAATGAATCTGAGATCGCTCCCCACTGAACTCCGGGCCATGAACGGAGCCATCATGGCATATTTTTTTGGAACCGGAAGTGGACCGAATACGGGGCCCAGATACTCTCAAAGCAACAACCCAACTCGCATAGGCATCGATGATGAAGCAGTGCCCGGCTCGTCATTAGGATTCGTATTTTCCCTTGACGCATGTCGCTTGGAAGACTGATGCAGTTTTTATACAGGAGAAGAACGATACTCCAGTATAATCCGACGCAAGCCGTATGCTTGTAAATCAGAGTCAATGAACTCCGACTTATATTCTCGTAGAGTGTCGAGTTCTTCCTCCGCCATTGCTTTGTCCTCATTCGGGTTACTTCTCTTAGTCATTCTCATTCCTCTGATTCACCACCGCCAGCGGAAGAAACTAACAGTGGAATTGAAGGCGGATGATGTGGAGAGCGGAAGGAGAGTCCCTGTTATCGGCAAAAGCTGAGATAGAATAACGGTTCACTAGACTTGGATGCGTGATAGAACAATGGATTTCCCGAAAGAATCTATCAGAGCAGCAATTTAGTTATTAATATCAGCGACGCAGAGATAACATACTTCCTTTGTACTTTCCATCCTGGACCTCGATAGTCCAACGGTATTACAATTCACGTCATTGCGGCAATTCCAGCATAGTGGATCATTGAACTTGAAGAATTTCATCTCATATCGGTTGTTTCCCCGCTATTGCAAACGTCGCTTCAGCCTTCATGTTCGCTGTTCGAATAGTCAGACTACCGATAACCGGAAGATCGTCATCTTCGTTGCGAGCGTCCGACGTTGAGGCCAGTAGGGTCGTCACCGTTTCAGAGTATAAGATCGAGGAGAGTCATTGCCACGCCGATCATCTCCTATAGTGGCGGTCCCGACGCATTATATAAAACAAGCGCGACCCCTGAGTTTTTCTTTTCCCCTCATGCCAAAATCGCCCACAAAATCGCAGTCGAAAGCCAAACCACCATCACGACCTGAATCGCTTGTCCACATGGAGCAGCGGCTCAAGAAGACAATCCCTTCTTGGCTGTGGGACGCTTGCATCCCCATAGCTGAGGATGACAACACGGACCCTGACTGCATATACAGCGCCACGTCGTCATCACAGAATAAGAGGATAGCGATGAAGAGAATGCAGGATCTCGTAGATGAAGGCTTCCATCTGAAGTACCCTGATCGTCCGGAGGAGAAAGAGATGACAGTGTAGTCAGAGCCCACGTCGGAGTCGATGAAGGCGCTCAAGAAGCTTTTGGACGCGTCCCCTGTCGCGAAGGGAAGATTGGACGATTTCACGGATGCAGAGAGGCAATACGTCTACTTCCACCACGACATGTTTTCCGGTAGCCAATCATGGGGTTGGACATCAGACTATGAGCAACGAATCAAGGACACTCTCGACGCGGTTAAAGAAGAGCATGGGGAAAATGAGTTAATGGTTGCTCGCTGGGCCGTCCGGGATAAGGTATGTGGCCTCCTCTGCCTTGATGCCTTACTAAAGGCGGTCTACCAGTGCGCCGACTGCATTTCGGGAATTACGGGTTACGAAGGCGCCTACAGTTATCAATGGTCCGATGAGCCTATGAAGTGGCTCAGGGATAACCCACCGATTGAGCAGAATCCCGGAAGGAAACTCGTGAAACTTCAGTAGCATATGAAAGACTGTATAGATTCACATATCGAATGCAGGTTACGGTCTTCTCAGCGATGTATAACTCATCAGTACTTCAGTCCTGTAAATTTTGACAGTCTTCGACCTGACTGTATTATAGAACGCGTGATTGGATACTGTACACGCGTGGATAAGGGTATCAAGGTTGGTATTGGGTTGTCTCCAAGACGATGAAAGCGATGGCAGAAGCTTGGCACAGTGTTTGCCTGAATGTGCCAGCTTATTCCTTGCAAGTTTAGCAAGGGATATGTAGTTCAAAAGAATTCCGGCGAGGAACCTCTATAGTATTGCAAAAGACGTACGTCCACACAAACCTGAACGCTGGAAGGGAAGAGCAAGGTTACTCCTCCTCCATCGCCGCATGCAACGGATGTCCTTCCGGGACGATGCCGATCCCCTCCGTCGTCCTTGCACTCCTCTGCTCAGGCAAGAGATTACGCCCACGAGCGTACATATCCACAGCGTCTGTCACCGTAGTCAACCCGTGGCTAAACGAATTTCAATCAACATCTATTCACAAGGACCAGGGAGCAAACGTACTGATCACGCAGGTGCTCGACCATACTGTCGTACCCCCGATAATAGGACTCGCAGGGCAGGTCCGTGCAATGCGGGCTCAAGAATATGCCACCATCGAGCACCGTTTCCAGGACGAACCAGTCGTCCGCCCAGAAGGTATCAGCATTGACGAGCTTGACATAGTCTTCGAGCGGCGTTGTATCTTCGTAATGTTCTTTGAGGATATGTTTTACCTTGTGAAATGACGACACATAAATATACGCAGGGGGCGATGGAGGAAACGGAAACTTACAAGGTCTCTCTACCCGTAAAGTTCAAACGTAGAGACTGCCGCTGCCCCGTTATGTCTGTATTTTTTATTAGGGCAACTATAACATTTGAACTGATAATCCTCCATTTCATCATCTAGGTCTTCCGCGGTGGTGATCTCAGGATCTGCACCTATAAAGGCTAGGAGAGCGTTTACAACCTCGCGTGCACGGTCGTTGATTTCGAGACAGGTCGTACTCCACGGCACACGTACAGATGCGGTTGTGGTACGTCGGAGCTCGTCGTCCTGGGCTCGATAATCAAATCCCAAGCTAAGACAACGATGTGACATGATGTCTGGAAAGAAGAGCGGTGTGATGCACAACGGCTTGTTCTTCCGACAACGCCGGTTCAAGCTACGCGAGAAGACGGTACACTTCTTGCAAACGAAAACATTCCGAGCGAGCTTGGCCTGGGAGCATTTCTCTTCTAGCGAGAGCGGAGAGTCTTCCCCAAGAGTAAAGTCAACAACTCGCTGTGTGATGGAGGACTCCCACGCCTCGGAGTGAAGGATAATTAGCTCAGTGATTCGATGGAAATGACCTGGCGTGACTGTTTCGTTGGACGGCAGGTGAATGATCTTTTGGATTGGAGGAAGTTCGAAGAAGTCGAGCATGGGAGGGAAGAGTGTGCTCGGAGCCAGAGCCTTGCACATGCGAAGGTAATCGATGGCGACTTTCCTCCGGTGCTGAAGCAGCTCATGGTGTTCCCGAGCTAGGCGGTCGACCTTGACCTTTTCCATGTATTTCACAAGCTCTTCTTGTATATTCTTCCAGACTAGATAAATTCATGTTAAAATGTGCAACAGGCACACGGGAAAACGACATACTTCGATCTGTGAGAGGCCGAGTTTGATTCACAAGGCTATGCTTCGCGAGGATGTCGACACTAGGCATCGCGGCCAACTCTGCTCCGTATCCCAGGCACGCAAGTTTCTGTTGGATACTGGTGGGAAAATCAGGATAATACTTGACAGTAGCGAACGGAGCTCACGCTTGGAGACGATCTCTTTTTAGCTTTTTGGTCTCCATGTCCTTAACGATCTGGATCTGCGAGAGCCAGGAAGAGCATTCAGCTGCACGCTACCAACAAGATCAATATGTACCGGAGCATGACATCGGAGAGGGAAAGACCCACCGATCGCAGATGCGCCATAGAACCTGACCTTGATTGTATGAGCGTGTTGCGCTCATGGTCGGTATTGCAGGCGAGCCAAGCCTGGTATATCTCCTCATAGTCTCGTACCAGACAAGATTCTTCAGGACGACGCTTTCCAGCGCGCTCTAGAAAGTCATCAGCGCACCGTGCAACGCAGCGACAACTGCAGAACGCACTCAAGAGTGATATCGGAATGAGGGTCGCTACGAGCAGCGTGCCGTCATCATTTCGAACGGATTCCGGAGCACGTTGAAGATCAGCAATGGAGAGCGTGCTAAAATGATAGTATAAGCCGTCTTTCAAGGAATAAAGACATTGGGACTACTAACTGTGATAGCATACATGCAGTGCATATACGCGCCCTGAAAAGAAGTTCCGGCATTTTCGCTGACGTCTTATAGCAAAACTGCGCGAGTTTTTGAGCATAAAAATTAATTCAAATGAAACTGGCATACATGGCAGATCGGAACGAAAACCAAGTTGGCCCAAGCAGGTTCGGATAGGCCGTGAAAAGGCTCAGGGAGTCCACCAATATTTCTCCTCGCAGACTTCCAGGCTGAAATCGAAGACTTGGACATCAGAACGTGCCGGAAAGCCTTCGATAGACGCGCGACGTGCAATAGGTCGAGAGGATCGAGTAGTTCGAAGATCTAAGCCACGTGTAAGCCAAAATGTCGCGAAAAAATGCGCTTACAGCCACGTACACAGAGCATAATGTCCAGCGGCATGTCCACAAAAGCTGCCAATGCCCCCTTTAAGCGCTTCTTGACCTGGCGACCATTTTTCCCTTGACTTCCAGTCGGTGGTACGTTTTCCTTTACATGAGAGACCATTTTATTTCTTTTTGCGACGTTGTTCATCCTTAGAGCGCTTGTGGATTCGTGGTACTGGGAGCAAGAATGTGATGAGAGGAAAAAAGAAGAACGAGCATTTGAAATTTGAAACCTCACAACGCGACTAGATCACATGACCTGCCATTGCCACGATCCGGGCCGGGACCCTTCCAGCCGCCCACCAACTCTTTCGTCCTTAGTCCTGTCTGACTCGTCGTCATCTGCACATTTTTGTTGATCCTTGTATACCTACCGCCTCTTTCTCCAAGCATATCCATCTAAATGGAATAACGTGATGGTTACATTTTAAAAGGCCAAAGCCAAGGTTTGTTTTTCACTTTGCGGCAACACGCTCAAAGCTCTGTAGTGGTTATTGCCAGGTTCAAAATTCATGGATGGACACTTCAGCGCTTAGTTCCTTCTGCTTGAGCAACCAAAGTAAAGGAGAACAGCACTATAATAGGTCATCTTTCGGTCGATTGCTCAACAGTTTCATGTACACCTTTTCTCAGCATGCGAGGATACTAGAGCTAGGCTACTCATATCACGGCTTGAACCCAATTTGCTATGCCCAATCTCTATGTCAACCGCCCAGCTTGTTATCCAATGATTATATCGCAAAACAAGAAGCAACACTTCTTTGTGGAAACCGGACGCACTTCCAGGCGAGCGCCAACATCAGAGGGTAATAAATACTCCAAACCCATAGGCACGTAAGCGCGCTACTTCCTCATATAAATCATTGAAACTTGTTTCGTTCAGACAGAGAATACAAGCGCAGCCTCCTGATCTCCAAGTCGTGTGGTCCTGGTATAACGTACTGAGGAGACCAGCTATATTGACTCCCTCAGAGGGATAAATGTCGATCAAACAGAAACCTCCTCGTCGCTATCCGGATGTTGGAAACTGCTAGCTCGTGGCGCGATGGTCCCGAAAATCTCAATGAGTATGATTCACGTCGACATCTTACTGCAGTTTAGTCGGTATACG
Organism: Armillaria cepistipes; assembly: GCA_900157415.1. Classification (NCBI taxonomy): domain Eukaryota; kingdom Fungi; phylum Basidiomycota; class Agaricomycetes; order Agaricales; family Physalacriaceae; genus Armillaria; species Armillaria cepistipes. The sequence continues at coordinate 1,480,413 of FTRY01000009.1, forward strand.
ATAATCCCGAGGTACGCCCCACTTTTTTGACAGACCGATGCGCTCAATAATAGTGAGAACCATTCTCATTCAAAGTCTGTGTGATGATTACAATAACAAGAACATCTCATCAAATGATTGCTCGTGTCAGTTATCCTCAGATGCTGTGTATCTGTCCAACCAACAAGGTGAAAGCATTGAAACTTGAGACGTACTGAGTGACTTTCCTGATCCTTTCTTCACCTCTAGTTTGGAAGGTCTATCAAATTCCTCAGAGATCGTGTATATGAAGCGACCTGCAAGCCGTCCATGCTCATATACTTCGCTCTACGATGCAGGCTTCGCCGCCTGGCCTTTCCCTGGATGAGGGGAGCATTCATTTTGACCAGCTTGACACGAATCTAAACACTAAAATTCTGGGAGCCTTATTGCACGGTAAGTCTATTTTCTATTTCTGCGATATCCCTGCTAGACACTTGCCTTGCAGGTCTGTATAGTGGCATCGTAGCGGTCACTTTATGGACTATATGTATGTCAACTTCCAATCATGGCCAGATCAAGTGATTCGTTAAACTCTCAAAATAGCCTCTTCTCCGAAGCAGTCCCGCAGTACATTCCTGCGTATAATCATCATCGTGCTTTATGTGCTTAGAACGATAGTCTTTGCAATGGCCTGCGCATTTGTGCACCACGCATTCATTGAGTATAGCAACAATCCATACAGCGTGTTCACAGTGTTAGACTTCGGCCCATGGTTAAGCACAAACGACCTTGTCGCTGGTATCACTGGTGGTATAAGCACACTTCTAGTTGATATAACGATTGTATGTCATCTCATTTAGTCGATCCGGTGGGGAGGAAGTTGACATTCGGTAGATATGGCGTTGTTGGACCCTCTGGGATCGCCAATGGCGAGTAGTTTTCATACCAATGGTTTGTACCGCCGCCGCAACGGGTAAGTATCTCTTCATTGTCTACAGATGTGCGTCCCTCAGTATCTCAGTCATGAAGGCCATGCAAATCTTCAGTGCTTTCCAGAATTCTACCAATGATATTAGCGCCCAGTTCGCAGTGCATGTCGACTGGTCATTAATCTATGCCGTCTTGATGCTAGCCACAACAGTCATGTGCACACTCTTGATTGTTTACCGCATCGTTCGACATGCTCCCGGGATGAGCGCTTCCCGAAAAATCATCGAGATGCTGGTCGAGTCGTCCGCATTGTATTCTATTTCCCTGATTGTCTATCTCGCACTGGTGTCGCAAAATTCGGAATCCCTCAACTACGCGGATACTATCGCTGCTTATGTCAAGGTGAGTTGTATCACAGTTACATATAGTCGAGGATCTGAAGCCTCTCAAGGCCATCGCCCCAACACTCCTAGTCGGACGCGTTTCAGCCCATGCTAATGCGAGCTCTCGTCGCCAACAGATGGTTGCTATGTGGGAAAGCCATCCTCCCTTGGTCGGCTGTTTTAGGGAGGAGGTTAATGATAACAGTCTTAACCCGGATTATGGTCATCAAACGATGTCGGGCTCTTCAGTGGGCAAGGAAACTGCATGATCTCCGCGTCGGCAGTGTTTACCAATCGAGTTAGATTCAGGGTTCGGTCGATGGTTTCGCACGAATCAAGATACCCTGTGAATGAACTGATGTGTCGGCTAGCTACTTACTTGTTCTTATTATACATTACAGCTCATGTACAACCCTTATTTTAGATGCGTACTCGTAGTTAGGATTCAGGAGTGCTTTCATCGTGAGTTCCGAGTCCCAACCAATATCAGATCATTATTCCTTGCCGAAGCCATTGAAGGCCAAAAAATGAGGACTCTTCTCAGTGCATCAGACATCGACTGGTGTGGTCTCTCCCCATGTTGACCCTGGCCTAGCTAAGATTTCTGACGTGGGATTAGTTTCCCTGCATGTGCAATTTCAAGCACCTCTTACGAGAGAAAGTAGGTTTGCTTTGCCGAACTCGCAATCTATCAGTAATTGAGTTCATATCTAAGTCTAAATTTGTGCTTCATATCGTTCCGGGTATATATTTCATAGGTAATTGTGATAAGAGTGAAATATCTCTACAGGAAATTTGGCATCAGACACTTTCGGTTGTGCGTGTTCTGTGAGATCCTGAGAAGCTCTCGTCACTGGGGTCGGAGGAGCTAGAATTCTCTCCCATCGGCCTAAAGTTAATGTCCGAGATGTTTCCGGATGTGTTCTCGGACTCCTCATCGCTAGAGATGGACGTCGACCCAGCTGCCACACGTAGCGCCAGGAGTGTCGGAGCGATAGCCTGTCATATGATGAGGAAACAATGAGTCACTGACAAACTTTCATCCAGAGAGGTCTTTACCCTAATGTATGCCGCAACAATGTCTGCGTAATTGGCAGCCATCATATTCCTCCCCACAAGTGCCAGATACACGATCAGCGTCAGTGTATAAATCATGGCAGACTCAATCAGAGCAGAAATGATGTGTCGGAAGAGTAACAACCTACGTGTGAGGCGGACGATGCGATACACAATTAAGAGTGTGCATATGAGTGTTGTGGTTAGGCTTAAGACAATGTAAATGAGTGGCCAGTTAATTTCCGTTGCAAATGGTACACTCTTTCCAGTGTCGCGGAGAGTGTGAATATCACTATACAGTTGCATGGCCTTCATGACTGGGGCACTTAGTTCAGGTATATCCGAAGACAAGAACATGTGCTCACCAGTCGCAACCACGAGACACATGATTGGCATGAGAACCACTTGCCATTGGCAATCCCAGAGCACCCAGCAACGCCATATCTACACCAAATCAGCTATTCTTGATTAACCAGACTAAATGAGTTAACACACAATAGTGATATCAACAAGAATTGTGCTTATGCCACCAGTGATGCCGTCGATGAAATAACATGCTCTCGACCACAGGCCATCATCCGTCAGTGTTGTGAACACACTGTAATAATTATAGCCGTACTCAATGAACGAGCGGCACCGAACTCTCCAATCCATCACGAATGCTATCATCCTAAGAAAATAAAGCATGATGATGATGGTACGCAGGAATGTACTGTGTAACCGTTTCGTGGAGGTGACTGTATTGAGAGTTTGAAAATCTCCTGGTCTGATGAGGATTGGAGGTCTACATACATATAGTCCATAAAGTGACTGCTACGATGCCAGTGTATAGACCTGGAAGTGAAAATTCAAAATGTATGTGTTAGGAACAGAATATGACCTCACCGTAGAACAAGGAATTCAGAATCATACGGTTCAGTTCCGTGTCAAGAAATTCAAAAATGGCTCTCCTATCATCTTCAGAAAGGTCAGGAGGCGGAACCTGCATAGTAGGTGTAGATGGATGGTGATATATGAAGCAAGGAGGAATGTTCGTCGCTTTATATACTCGGCTTCGGCAGAAGCCAGGACAGTTCAAAGAACAGAACAGAACATTCATTGCCATCGAGACCATCACAGTGTGTATGGACACTAAGAAAAAAGAATGGCCTGAGTCCCTACCGGAACAGAGTCGATAATGAACACTCCATAGTTCGCGATCTACTGCAGTACCTCTTATTAACTCCTCAGTAGATCATGATTCAAAATAAGCCATACCCTAGCAACGAAAATCAGAACACGCAGCATTTACCGAAGTTGAACGGTATTTGGGTTTAGCTTTGCATCTTCGAAGATGCTTTGATGGGTGATTTAGGCTGGATGGGAAGGATGGTCGTACTGGGATCGTTATATGACTGAGACACTTCAGGAGTATGATTCACCATGATATTGAACAAAGGAAAGAGACAGCCGAAACACGTCCAAGCCTTTATCAATGATCGCAACGGATGTCCCATCGGAATGATATCCTCCGTCGTCCACTCACTCGTCCGCTCAGGCAAAGGATCATTGCAACTTGAGCGTACATATACCACATCTCTCATCATAGCCAATCTGTAAGCAAAAGAAGGCCTATCAGCAAGTCATTCACGAAAGACAAGGAAGAAACGTACCCACCACGTAGGCGCTTAACCACGTTGTCATACCTATGGCAAAGTGACTCGCATAGTCTCTTCATACAATGCGGGCTCAAGAATACTCCCCCCATCGAATACCCACTCCAAGATAAACCAGTCCGCCAGAAGGCAAGAACGTTGATGAGCTCGACGAAGTCTTCGAGCGGCTTTGTCTTTGTAATTCTCTGTGAGGACATGTTGCATCTTATAGAACGACGGCACATGAGTATACGCAGGGAGACAGCAAATGGAAACTTACAGCGTTTCACCACCCGTAAAGCAAATGTAAGAACTGCCGCCGCCCATCCAAGCGCGTATTGCCTGTTAGGCAACTTGTAACATTTGAAATGAGAACCTCGAGGCTCTCGCCAGCAGCCGTTTCGGGATTTCGGCAGAAAGGCTATGAGAGCATTGACAGTCTTGCGTACATGGGTTTCGGATTCGAGACGGGTTGTACTCAGCATGCATACGAAAAAAAATGTCGCAGCTCACCAATTTCGCCGTGGTAAGGAAGCGACATGATCTCTGGGTAGAAGAGCGGTATGATATACACCGGTAAGCTACGCAAAAAGATGGCGCAGTCCTTGCAAGGTAGTCGATAGTGACCTTCCTCTAGCTTTGGAGCAGTTCAAGGTGTTCTCGAGTTAGGCAGCTGTTCTTCATTGTTTCAATGTAACTGACAGGGTCTCCCTGAACATTGGACCGAGCTGGAGGAAGATCATGTCAAATGGTATATCGGGCGTATGGAAATCAACATACTTTAGGAGGTCGAGTTCGATTCACATGGCTACGCCCCGCGAGAACATCGATACGAGGCCTTGCAGCCAATTCAGTTCCATAACACGGGTGAATTTGAATAAGCCTCCATTGAATACTGACAGGAAAATGAGGACCATCTTTGAATATAACAAAAGCAACTCACGCATAAAGACGATCTCTTTCAGCGTCTTGATTCCTTTGCCCCTATCGGTTGATGTTCGCCAGAGTCAGGAAAGGACACTCTCTGGAAATGATATCATAGATAACTAGATGCGACACTGGCGAAGCAAAGGCCACCTCCTGCCAGTACGTCGTCTTGACACCGTGGTAAGAGCGTGCTCCATTCATGCCCATTACCGTAGCCAAGCGAAGCCTGACATACATCTTCATAGCCCCGCACCAGAGCTCTTTCCGCATGAGGCTTTCCAACACAGACGTCAGGGCACTGTTACACAAGAATATATGAAGAACGTACTCAAGTAAAGGAACGAGAGTCACTAGCAGCATCACCCGTAGCCCGAGCACATTCTAGAACACGTTCCAAGGTCAGTGCTTCCGAGCGCACTACGACTATAAGACGAGTTTGACTCGCACGCGATAATGACGTTGACACTCATTGTAATGGCGTACGGGTCGTGCATAGTACATGGCGGGCTAGGACGAAGGCCAAGGTGTTCAAAAAGGGCTCAGATACACCGTGAAGAGGCTCAGGTAGTCATCCAGCACTTCTCCTTGCTGACTTCCGCGCTGAAATTGAAGACTTGAACATCGGAGCGCGCCGGAAGGTCTTCGATAGAGGTGCCAGGTGTACTATGCCGAGAGAATCCTGTAGCTCTCTGACCTATGCCAAGTATGAACCATAAATGAGGGAAAATTTGCATATATCCACGTACGAAGCCACGTACGAAGAGTAAGTATACCTTCCCGTGGCATATGGGCGAGTGTTACCAACGCCCTGACCAGGAGACGATTCGTTCGCCCAATGGTGTGTTCTCTTTTCTGTCCGAGAGAGTTTTACGCCTCGTGGTTGCAATATTGTAGGAGCACTGGGAGATGGGAACCGAGAGCAGGGAGTCGACATAACGGAAGAACGATCATTTAAAATATTATTTTAATTTTAAAACCTGCAACGCGACTAGATCACATGACTTGATCCTGTCCCAATCTAGCGCATCTGTCTCTTTCCCAACGTCTATCTACCCTCTAGTTGCTGGGGCACGTCCAGGGTGCACGGAGTGTCTGCTAGCAGACTCTTGTATAATTTTGACAACTTGCCTGACAAAAGAGATGGACGATTAAAATGTCTGCACCTAGAGATCAGGACATCGCCTAAAATCGAACTTAATTATAACTTATTTCGCCTACCTTGCAAGCCGACACGTGCCCGTTGCAGAATGGAAAGCTTTCCGAGGTCGCTTCAAAAAAGGATAAGGCAAAGCAAAGAATACACACCGGCATATCCTGCTGAGCCGGATTTACAGATACTTGCGGTACTCGTAACTGTGGTGCACCCACACGTCGTCCGATGACGCTAGTCGTTTGCGAACTGTAGTGATTTATGATCAAAGTCACGTCGATGCGGCCGGAACTCTCCTCAACCGTAAAACTGAAAATAGCAGTTCAAAGTTCAAAGAAATCGAGCACGAGATAAAAGAAAGACCTTGCCTAGATCCTAATTTCTCCCGGAGAATGTGCTTGATGCACAGCTCTAGTTCCTTCAAATCATGGGGTTCCTGGGGCAGGTAAATATACTGACGAGTTGTAACCGGTCAATTTAATGCACCAGGCACCCGACTACGCATTGAGAGACCATCCATTGAGCTCAAGGACTTGAGTTGATTTTCATAGAGTAACCGGTGGATAGACAATGGCGAAATGAGGAGCCAAAGGGAGATCGGCTGAAGTTGATGCGTTGATGTCCTCGAAAAGATATCTGACATCTAATTGGCTGAGAAACACGGTACGCATCAACTCAGATGAACGAGAACAAATCTTAACTGAGAGCGTAGTTACAGATGAACGGAGTTCCAGCCTGCATCACCGGCATATATACTAGCCGGCATTGCAACATCTCCGACTCTGCGATCTCGCAATCCTTATGTCTGTACTGTCGCCCGGTACGACGCTGATACTGAATCCAATTGATGCGATCTACTCCGAGAGAAGAGCGATGGTGACTCAGAACAGCAAAGGAGAGGCTCAGAACAGCATCTCCCTCTGGTGGGACCTGCAGATAAAGACGAAGATGGACAACTCTCCCTTGACGGCTGAAAATATCGAGTCTGAGAAATGAATACTAAAAAGGAAGGTCATCAAGTGCACCTTTTTCCGCAGAAAGTTCAAGAGATAGTCTAGCTGGAGGTATGGAAGGGAAGCAAAACGCTCGTGGACTGTCATTGGAAAACGAGGGATCCGAAACATGTCACTTATAAACGCTTGACGCTCGCAATGTATGTCGCTTATAGACCATGTCCACAAGCGTCAATATCCACGTCATCTTTCACCGTCGTCAACCAGAGCCCAGACAAACGAGAGCAAACTGTTATAACCTCCGATAAAACGACTGGCACGGTAGGTCGTACACTGCAGGCTCAAGAATACGCCACCATCAAGGACCGACTCCAGTACGATCCGGACGTCCGACCGGAAGGTATTCGCATCGATGAGCTTGACGTAGTCTTCGAGCGGCTATAGTGCTCTACGAGGATATAATTCGCTTTCGTAGAATGATGGCACATCAGTAAGTGCAGGGAGCAATAGAGAAAACGGAAACTTACAAGGTATCTTTACCCGTCAAGCGCAAACATAGGACCACTCATGTGCGTACCTATCGATAGGGAACTTGTGGAGCATTGACATTGGATATCCTCCATGTCATCGACTAGGTCTAGGAGCCACTGCCAAAGTGACAGGCGATGAGATCATTCACGACCTCGTACGCACAGTCGTTGGATTCTGGGCAGGTCGTGCTGCATGGTTGCAATACCCTGGAGCTTGCCGTCTTGGAGTGATAGTCACGTCACAAATATGCGATTCATCGTAAAAGCTTGAGCAAGAAGCAGAGGCAATTAATCATGCTCCGTATCCTAGGTATACAAGTTTCTATCGTATACTGGTAAGGAGATGGGAAATATTATTTGACAATAGCGAAAGGAGCTCACAGGAACCCTTGAAAACAATCTTCTTTCAGCTTCTTAGTCTCTATTTCCTTGTTGATCTGTATTCGCGAGAGCCATGAAAAACACCTGGATATGCTCTACAAAGGCTCATAAGCAACACAAAGAATGGCACTAGCGAAACAAGGACTCACCGATCACAAGGGTGCCATATAATTTGACCTTGAGTGTATGAGCGTCGTCCTCTCTACCGTAGGTTAAGCCTAGCGCAACCCCTCGCCGTCTCGTACCAGACAGGATTCTTCGAGAAGACGTTTGCTAACGCCTTCTTGAAATTCATCAGGGCACAGAGCAATGCAACAACAACTGGAGAACGCACTCGAAGGCGGTGTCAGAATGAAGTTCACTACTGGCAGCATCCCAGCATCAGTTCGAACACATTCCGGAATGCATTCGAAATCAGTCATGGAGCTATGACGATATCTTAAGCCGCCTCTCGGGAAAGGAAAATGTTGAGACTAACTGTAATGGCACACGTGTAGAGCCTATGCTTGCCCTGGGAGGAAGTTCCGGTCTTGTTGCTGAGCGCTGATGGCTGATAGCAGAACTATACATATATTGAGCGGCAAAACCTATGCAAATGAGAAAAGATATACCCGACAGACCAGGACGAAAACTAATTTAGCCTAAACATGCTTAGAAACGCTGTGAAAAGGCTCAGGGAGTCCTCCAGTGTCTCTCCTCGCAGACTTCTAGGCTGGAATGGACGGCTTTGACATCAGAACGCGCCGGAAAGCCTTAGATGACGCGCTAGGCAGTAGGTCGAGAGATTCGAGTAGTTCGAAGATCTATGCCATCTATGAGCAAATATCAAGCAATAACGCGCATATAACCACGTACACAGTGCATAATGTCTGACGGCATATCCACGAAAGCTGCCAATGTCCACTTTAGGCGTTTCTTGACCTGGCGACCGTTTCTTCCTTGACTTCCAGTCAGTGGTACTTTTCCTTTGCACCTGAGACCATTTTACGTCTCTTTGTCGCGTTATTCATCTGTAGAACGCTTGCGGATGCGTGGTACTGAGAGCAAGAATGCGATGAGAGGAGAAAAGAAGAACGAGCATTTGAAATTTGTTACCCCGCGCCAACGCGCATGGCCCGGATCGGGCCGAGACCCCTTCCACCAATTCTTTTCTGAAGATCAACGTCAACCCTCAGTCTGCCCGACCCACTTTCGACTCCGCATTTGTCGCTGGAGACGCACCGTCTCTTTCTCCAAGCATCTACTACCCCATGGCGCCGGTTTGTTGATCGTCTCGGAAATACCAATGCCCATGACTCATGTCGATGTCCACCATTTCTTGCTGCAGTGCAGTTGGTGCCGTTGCTCGTTTCATTGCTTGGCCCACCTTTTTCATGATAAGCTGGGGCACTAAATAAGAATCATGTTAGCACCGATCGTGATTCGCAGGTGACAGTCGCTTGATGACAAGGAAATCTTATCAAAATGATCCTCTACCACCTATCCCCGGATGCTGGATAGCTTTGCAACCAACGAGACGTACTAAGTGACTTTACCTGATCCTTTCCTCTTCTCTAGTTTGGAAATCCTATCAAATTCTTATGATATGGGGTATATGAAGCAACAGGCATGCCTCCATACTCATATACTTTTCTCTACGATGCAAGCCTCACTGTCTGACCTTTCCCCGGAGGATAGAAGTGTCATCTTTCACAACCTTGACCTAAATCTGAATCGTTTGATTGTGGAAGCCTTCTTGCATGGTAAGTTCATCCCATGTTCCCGTAGGGTCTCCGCTAAATGTTCCCCTTGAAGGTCTATACAGCGGTATTGTAACGGTCGCTTTATGGGCGATATGTATGCCGATTACCATTCCTGACGGGATCAGACAGCCATTAATCTCTCATTGCAGGCTCTTCTCCCAAGCGGTTACGCAGTACATTCCTGTGTACGATCATCATCACGCTTTATGTTCTCTCGACGATAACATTCGGAATTAGCTGGTCATTTGAGCGCCGAGGGTTCATTGACCATGGCGACAATTTTTACAGTACTTTTACAACGCTGGTTGGCGCTGGAACATACGATCTCATTAACAGTGTCGCCGGCGGAGTCAGCACGCTTCTTGTCGATATCACTATTGTATGTCCTCTCATTTAGTCAAGCCAACATACAGGCACTGACGAGTTATAGATCTGGCGTTGTTGGATCCTCTGGGAACGCCAATGGACAGTGATTTTCGTACCAATTGTCTGTGCAATAGGCAGTACAAGTGAGTCTCTGTTCTTGGTCTTGGGATATATCATTCAATGGCTATTTTACTAGTCATGAAATCCGTGCAAATATTTAGTGTTTTACACAATGCTACCAATGATATCAGCGCGCAGTTCGCAGTAAATGTCAACTGGTCATTGATCTACGTTGTGTTGGTGCTAGCGACAACGTTCATGTGCACATTCTTGATTGTTTACCGTATCGCTCGGCATACTCCAAGGATGAGCGCTTCCCGCAAAATCATCAAGATGCTTATCGAGTCATCGGCAATTTATTCTATTTCCCTGATCATCTATCTCGGATTGGTGTCGCAGAATTCGGAATCCGGCTACTACGCCGATGTCATTGCTGCTTATATCAGGGTGAGCTTACATTAAACTTTCATTGATTCGAGGATCTGAAGCTTCCCAAGGCCATCGCTCCAACTCTCCTAGCCGGACGTGTTTCAGCCCATGCTAATGCGAGCTCTCGTCGCCAACAGATGGTTGCTATGTGGGAGTCCCATCCTCCCTTGGTTGGATGTTTCAGTGAAGCGGGAATCAATCAACACAGTCATTGCCGGGATGATGGATGTCAGACGGTGTCGGAATCTTTGATAGGTAACGAAAATGTATGAACTAGGCGCTGACAGTGTTACCGATTGCATTGTACTCGGGATTCAGTGGATTCTTTTGCATGAATAAAGATACCACGTTGATGGACCAACACATCGGATAGTTAGAGAACGATGCATGGTATTCCTGATTATAGCCTATAACCAATGTACGGCCGTGAATTTAAAAGGTTGCGCCTAGGGTTCGGGAGAGCTTTAATCATGGTTTCTGATCCATTCTTCTCTTGAAAACATCTTAAATGGCCAAAACGATGCTGGTAAAGTGCATCGTACCTCGAAAGGCAGTCACAGCACCCCTTCCTGGACTTCAATTCTAACGCTGATGTGGATTCTAGACAAGGGATGGTTTTCCCTACTTCAGCTTCGCTGCACAGGTGTTCCTTTCTGAGTTTTGGTTCCTTAGATCGCGATTATCGAATCGAAAGCGTTATAGCTCTTATAGCGACTAGCAATCAAACAGGTGCCCCTTGATCTCGTGACGTGAGTCGAAGATGGAATAGAACGAACGGGTCGGGATGGGCCGCCCTATCTGTGTCTCGTTCCGAACGTCGTCCATCTACCCTCAGTTTGCCCTCAGTCAGCCAAACTGTCATCTGCACGTTTGTCGCAGCATACCTGTCCTCAAGGGTGCCTCCATCCATATTAAAATCCATATGATTTGGTTATAGACGACCAAAACCAATGCCCATTTTTATGACCGTGGTATTGTGTCCTACATGTGATGTATCGACTTCTAAATGGTGCTCTATATCGTTCCAGGTATATATTTAATAGGCAGATTTTTGTTAGAATCGCGGGGCTGAACTCAAACGAAGTGAGTAGCAATTTGGTTTACATCTGTGGCAAACGCGACATGGGGACTAACTACAAAATATACCAGCTTATATACTACGAAATCCCCGCGGAAATAAGCAAACACGTAAGTAAATCTGTCTGAGCACCAAACGCGACTAACTGTCCGCCATGAGAAGCTCGAATATCCCCCAATTTTCAAGAGCGAAAGGAGACCCGGAGTCATACACTTTCGGTTGTGCGTGTTCCGTGAGACCCTGAGACGTTCTGGTCACTGGGGCCGTCAGAGCTAGTACTTTCTCCCATTGGCCCAAAGTTAATGTCCGATAAAACTCTGGAACCATTTGGCTCTGAGTCACAAGAACTGGATTTCGACATCACTGCAACGCGTAGCACGAGGAGCGTTGGTGCGACAACCTGTCATGATGAGGAAATATTTAGCCACTAGCCGAAAGTTAATACAGAAATTGGTTGACCTTAGTGTATGCCACAATAGTATCTCCATAGTAGGCAGCATCAACATTCCTCACCACCAGCGCTAGGTACATGATCAGTGTCATCGTGTATATTGCTGAGGACTCGATCAGAGCAGAAATGACACTTCGGAATAGGAATATCCTCTGTGCGAGGCAGACAATGCGATATAAAATCAAAGTTGTGCACATGAGAGTTGTGGCGAGCATCATCAGGATGTAGATCAACGACCAATCTATAGATGCTATGAATGCAATCTTTCGAATATCATGGGTAGAATCGTTGAAAACACTGTAGATCTGCATTATCTTCATGACTGATATAATCAATAAACGGCATATCCAAAAAGAACAGAGAATCACCCGTTCCAGCCACAGCACAAATTATTGGTACGGAAACGACTCGCCATTGGCGATCCCAGAGGATCCAACAACGCCATATCTATCGGATGTCAATTTCTTCCCCGCTGAGTTGGCTAAATATGACATACAATCGTGGTATCGACCAGAACTGTGCTTATACCGCCAGTGATACCATCAACAATGTAGTTTGCTCTGGTCCACGGGCCACCGTCCATCACCTCGAACACGCTGTAATAATTGTCGCCAGACTCAATGAATGCGTGGTACCACAACACCCAGTACATCGCAAATGATACTGTCAAAAGAACATAAAGTGTGACGATGATAACACCCAGGAATTTACTCCGTAAACGTTTGAGAGAAGAGACTGTGTTAAGAGTTGAATGAACATCTTGATTTAGTCAGGATCGATAGTCGACATACACATAGTCCATAAAGTGACTGCTACAATGCCAGTGTATAAACCTTCAAAGTGAATGCTTAGCAGAGACGCTTCAGGGATAGGGGAGAGTCTTACCATGCAGCAGGGCTTCCAGAATAATACAGTTCAGCCGCGCGTCAAGCTGTTCAAAAATGATACGCCTATCATCTTGGGAAAGGATAGGTGGTGAGGCCTGCATCGTAGAGAGAAGTAGATGAGTAAGTAGGCACACTCGTTATTTCATATAAGTACCGGGTTTTCACCGCCTCAGATTCTGATCAGGTGAGTGGACAAAGATAGTGCCAGCAAATTCTGCAACTAAGATCGCCAAATATATGGCACCAGGCTGTAAATGGTGAAACCAACATTGGTTCAGTGCTAGAACTGAAGTACTAACAGTGTCCACCCGAGAAGTTCTGATCCATAATGGGTATCTTATCGCTTCCCGATAGATGGTCAATCGAAGCAAGCCATACGTGGATTTGAATGAGATACCAGAGAGGCACAGAAAGTATCACACATGACCAACTTTACGACGAGGATTTTCAAGGCAACCATTATAGAAGAGAAGGATGGATAAGATGATAGCCTAAGCACCTAGAGAGTCGGACGTCACTTAGATTGAACCTGATTCAGATGGACGTCGCTTCTGCCGGAACTCACTTCGTTCAGAGGACTAAAAATACTAGGAAGTTCAGATAAGTCAAGCGCGAGACAAAAGACAGGACTTAGTAGATCCTAAATTTGCCGGTGGAGAAGGAATTTGATGTCCAGCCGCGGTTTACCCGGTTTCTGAAGTTCCTAGTAAGGTTAGGTGATTCAGGGTGAATATATCGACGAATCATGACTGGTTGATTTTGATGCAACAGGGACCTGAGGTTATTTTCGTCAAAGAGTTACTGGACAATTCATGCACAACAGCGAAATGAGGAGCCAAACGTTGGCCAAACGACTGAAGCTGCCGTAACAGCGCATTGAGTTCCCAGAAAAGATCTTAGACGTCAATTCACGGAAAGTCGCGGTAGTCAGTAGCTCGAATGAACCAGAACAATTTTCGACTAAGGGCAACAGATGAACCGTCACAACGAAGTACTAGCCCGCATCCGCAAACATGCGTAGTTGGCTCCAATATGAGGTCACTGGCTCTACGATCCCGCAAATTGCCAGTCCTTGCATCCGTACTGTCAGCTGGTATGGCACTGATCAACTCTCTGAGAGAAGAGAGAGTGACCCAGTTAGCAGAGAAATAGCGTTGGATAACGCTTGACACCTAGAACGGTGTTCATCGCCTGCAACCTGCAGGGATAGTAGACCGCTCTCCCTAAACAGTTAAAAGTCAAGTCTGAGAGAGAAACAACTAAAAGGAAGGCAGTAAGGCGTACTCTTTCCGCAGGAGATTCAAGAAGTTTGATCTGGGGAAGCCCAACTGCTTGGATGTTGTTACGTTACAATTCAGTCGAGTGATCAGCCGCAGCACCCAATCGGAACCCGGCCCGTCGATTCTTCCCGGTGCTGCACGGTGCATTTTTGCACCTCACATTTAAAGCCTCCTTCGCTGGAATAGCCCTCTGAGTTGAGTATCTATATCTCTTCTTTTTCTTTCCGGACGCGTTGATGAGCATCCTTTGACAACTTCCCACCTTCGGATCCTCTTCGAACAACTTCGTCGACTGGTCAAACAACTGATACCATAATATCTCTGGTAGCCCATGATACCCAAAACAAACTGCGTGCTCTGATGAACCTACTTAAGTCGCTGAGAAAAAAAATCCGAACTACAAGAAGAGACATACCCTATCCTGAGCCGACGAACGAGCAACCTCCAATCCACCTTGTCCATGCTCCTTTCGAACCAAATCAAGGGCAGCCTTCCTGGACTCTCACATCACGTTCCAGCCACCAAGGCAATGTTCCCTCATGAGAGATCGGGTCGACATGGAAAGATATGTATCTCCACTCTTCCAGGGTGAGCTGCGCAGTCCGAGGGGCATCGAGTGCCTTCATTGACACGAACTCGAAGTACAGCTCTATCTCTTCCTTCTCTGGGTGCCGAGGGTAGTTCAATTGAAAAATTTGCGCCAGTCTGCACTCCCTTCAATTCCTGCGCTTTTAAAGTCCCCCCGTTGTTTGCCGTCTTGTAGTAGCACGCATCCCAGAGACAAGAAGGTATAGCAAGCTTTCTCGCTGATACATAGTCAAAGCCTTGTATCGGCGCATGCCCTTTTTGAGATCATAGCGCTCATTGATCACCCCGTTGTTCTTGCACCACACGCTATAGTTTCTGGGGACTTCACAGGTCGTTTGACCGCAGTGTTTACCAAAGTTGAACGGTATTCGGCATTGGCTTGCGTCTTCGAAGATGTTTTGATCGGTGATGTAGGCATGAGGTGTGATGATTCTGGATGGCCATATTGGAATCGTTTTTTATATGACTGAGAAACTGCAGGAGTACGATTTATCTTGTTATTGAAGACAGAGAGATCCGAAACATGTCCACACCTTCATTGGTACTCTCATAACGGATGTCCCTTCAGGATGATATCCTCCGTCGTCCACTCACTCGTCTGCTCAGGCGAAGGGCCGGGCCCACCTGAACATACATATTCACGTCGTCTCTCACCATGGCCAATATGTAGCTGAACGAAGGTCTATCAGCATATGTTTATAAAATACCAAGGAAAAATGTACTCATCATGCAGGTGCTTAACCATGCTGTCATTCCTGCGACAAAGTGACTTGCATAGCCACTCCATACAATGCGGGCTCAAAAATATTCCCGCATCGAATACCAACTCCAAGACAAACCAGTCCGGCCAGAAGGTAAAAACGTTGACGAGCCCGACGTAGTCTTTGAGCGGCTTTGTGTTCGTAATTATCTGTGAGGATATGTTGCACCTTGTAGAACGACGGCGCATGAGTATATGCAGGGAGACAGCAAATGGATACTTACAGCGTTTCACCAACGATGAAGCTCAACTGCAAGAACTGGCGCCGCCCATCTGTACGTGTATTGCTTGTTAGGCAGCTTGTAACATGTGAACCTTGAACATCAAGGTTCCCGCCACCAGTCGTTTTGGGATTTCAGCAGATAACGGCTATAATAAAAGTGCCAATAGCATCGCGTACATGGTCATCAGATTCGAGACAGGTTGTACCCAGCATGCATATGGAGGTGTTTGTGATATATCGCAGGTCACCATTCTTAGCGTGAATCATGCCCCAAGCTGAGGCAATGGAGCGACATGACCTCAGGGTAGAAGAGCGGTATGCTATACGCCGGTCTGTTCTTCTGACAACGTTGGTTCAAGCTACGCGAAAAGGTGGCATAGTCCTTGTAAGGTAGTCGATAGCAGCCTTCCTCTGGTTTTGAAGCAGTATAAGGTGTTCCCGAGTTGGGCAGTCATTCTTCACAGTCCCCGTGAATATTGCACCGAACTGGAGCAAGATTATATTAAATGGTATATGGGGGGTATGAAAATCAATGTACTTTAAGAGGCCGAGTTTGATTCAGAAGGCGAGCCTTGCGAGAACATCAATGCGAGGCCTGGCATTTAATTTATTTCATATCACAAGTCAATTTGAATAAGCCTCTGTTTGATACTGGCGGGAACTTAATGAGGACCATCTTTGAATATAACAAAAGCAACTCACACATGGAGACGATATACTTACAGCTTCTTGATCGCTTTGCCCTATAGAATGGCTTTCACCAGAGTCAGGAAAGAATAGCCTTTGACAATGATATCATAAGTAACTAGATGGCACTGGCGAAGGAGCCGCACCTCCCGAAATCATGCCATCTTGACGGCGGGGTAAGAGTGTGCTCCATTCATGCTCACTACCATACACAAGCGAAGCCTGCCATTTATCTTAGTAGTCCCGTTCCAGACCTGTTTCCGCATAAGACTTTCCGATGCGCTCTAGAGAATTGTCAGGGAACTGTGGAACACAAAAACGAATGAAGAACATACTCAAGTTCGGAATGAGAGTCACTACTATCATCGTACCCGTAGTCCAAGCATGATCCAGAACACGTCCAAGGTCAGCGATTCCGAGCGTACTACAACCATAACACGAGTCTGACTTGCGTGCGTGATGGTGACGCTGACCGTGCATATATGCGTCGTAAGAATAAGCTTCAGAATTTTTTCTGATTAACTATAGCAGGACTGTACTTGTATTGAACAGCAAAACACAATTAAATGACAACGACAAGACAACGACGTACATGGCAGATCAAAAGAAGACCGAGTTGATCGAAGCGGGCTCAGATACACTGTGGAGAGGCTCAGGGAGTCATATAACACTTCTCCTTGCGGACTTTCATGTTGAAATGGAAGACTCGAACATCAAAATGTGCTGGAACAAGGGGGTGGCGGAAATAAAATTGCGCACATGACGTACATTTTCGCGTTTAAGGTCAGGTGGACCCCCCCTCCCTCCCCCTCCTGCCATATGTAGTAGTAATATGACCATATGTGGATAGCTTAGTAATGCTATGTCAGCGCCATATGGTGGCCGGTCGGGTCATCGTGACTCACTATAGCACAAAAAAGGTATATAAAGCATGTTGGATGCTTTTACAAATGTACAAAGAGATCCTATTGAGATAGAAACATCATTTTATACCTCACTAGGCCCTCTCACATCCCTATATAAGGTAATTTGGTATCGCGTTTAAGGTCAGGACCCTTCCCCCCCTCCCCCCTCCCCTGTCCAGGATTTTATCTCCACCACCCCCTTGCGCTGGAAGGTCTTCGATAAAACTGGCAGGTGTACTATGCCGAGAGGGTCCATTAGTTCGAGGACCTATGCTAATTATGAGCCATATATGAGGGAAATGCGCATATATCCATGTATGAACTTTTTATTCGCTGAAGGACCTGTTCCTTAAGTAATTATGCCACACACTCAGAAATCTTCCAAAAGCTGATAGACCTTGCACCCAGCAAGGGGGTCCGATTCGTGGCCCTCGGCAGACGCCCGTTCCCCAGTTCCACCTCATTCTCTGTGGAAGAGCTCGATGATTTGAAAGCCGCAGGCACAGATGATGCTCAACAAGAGGCCTTCATCAAGGCACGTGGGCACGAGGTTGCCCTCTTCATTGATACGTTCATACAGAAATTCAACCTTCCACCGATCTCGAGCGGTGGTGGCGTCGCACTTATTGGATGGGCACTTGGTACAGCCTTGGCTTCCGCGGCGATATCAAGTACTGGTACGCTGCCTGAAGATACTTACAAACGACTAGAGAGATATATGCGATCTGTCATCCTCTATGGTGAGCTCGTGCTTTTCTCAGGTCCTACTTGTTCTAAGTAGATCTGGTAGACCCAGGATCGATTACACTAGGGTTGCCCAGCCCAGAGCAATACTGGACATTCCTTCGAGGTCCAAGCATGCCCGAGAACCTTCGCATGGCAGCGTTCATACAGTGGTGCACTTCCTATTTTGACCACACAGACCTCTCCGAGCGCAATCTTGACAAACTCTCCTGGGTGCTAGCTTCGTCCTCACGGTTGCCTTCATTTTACAATGGAATGCCTGCGGCCATTCAGCACTATGGAGAAGATACTGCGACAGACCTGCTCTTCATGACTGGATGCTACAAGCAGCTCTTGCCGGCTTATCATAAAGCATTCTTCGACCCCAAGGTGTTCCCAAATATGAAACGATCGGTATTATGTGGGGATAAGACATGTGCATTCGCGCTTGCTGCATTGTGGGCGGTGCAAGATGATGAGAAGGAACAGAAAGCTGAGGGTACTAAGGCAATCGACTACAAGATCCTTCCTGGGGCAAATCACTTCGTGAGCCATGTATTCCTCCCCATTTTTCGCATATTCTAAGTCTTGGTGGTAGATACATTGGGATGAACCTGAGAAGGCACTTGACACCTTCATTGAGTTTGCATAGGCAGCCGTTAGCCCTTTATTTCATACTATATTTCAACAGGGTACGAATAGCTGAAACGCGAAGTATTTACGAGTAATCATACCAATGTAACTCTTCATTTCACTCCAACCAAGTCGACGGCAGCACGTTGACAAACACAGGCGCCCTGTCTTCTCCTACTGAGGTGTCAAGTAGAATGGTGGTGATGATGCGCCATATGTAGTTTCCACCACCTCCACTGCTGGCCTCCTTAAATTCTCGCGCTCCAGACTTTGGTTCCCCTCTCTTGGCGGCCAATAAGAATCTCTAGAAGGTGAGAGCATTCTTGTCTGAGGCAAGCCATCTCTGAAAGGCAAGGGGAAATCAGCGCCTCTCCTGATTGGCTTGAAAGGAGACGGATAAGCCGATGATGATGATACGGTGCTCATTCTGGTAGACCCAGGTCTAGAATCCATTGGTAGACCTTTATCTTCAGAAGTATTGCCTTCTCTAGACCTGCTTTTTCGCCTGCGCCAAAGGATTGCTAGTAGTACTAGTATTACCACCAGGGCGAATGATCCGATGGTGCTGCCAATGCTTACTGGTGCCTTTGTGTGGTGCTTCGAGGAGGTAGTTGAGGTAGTTGGTGATGCAGTCGCTGAAGCTGTTTCTCTAAGGGCAGCGTGGTCAGTACAGTACTAACGGAGGTGGTCGAATTCAACCTACACAGAGGTAGCAGCAGCAGAACTGACAGGTCCGCCATTGACTGTACTTGCACCATATACTGTAGCATCGCCGCTGACCGCCGACCCGCCGCTTCCACTACTGATAGCGTTTCCACTGGTCGAGTTCCCATTATCTCCACTTTTAGCATTACCACTGATCGCTGATCCGTCGCTTCCCCCGCTGGTAGCGCTTCCACTAGTCGAGCTCTCATCATCCCCAGTTGTAGCATCACCACTGGTTGCGGTTCCGCCGCTCCCACCGTTTATTGTGACTTTTCCACTAGTCACGGTTCCGTTTCGCCCGGTTGTAGCATTGCCACTGAGTGCGGCACCGCCATGCCCGACCTTTATCTTAGCGTTTCCGCTGATTGCAGTACTGCCATGCCCACCGTTTATTGTGACACCACCGCTGGTCATATTTCGGCCATTTTTGACCTTGTTCAATATTATAGGGCCTCCATTATCTGCACGTATCGTGATGTCTTTCCTGCCATCCTCAAGTAAGTCCTTATGGTTGAGATTCTCCAATACTTCAAAGTTAGCACTCCGAGCTAGGATCCCGTTTGTTCCAATGCCTTCGTTTAGAACATGAGCATTGGACGATGTCATGTGAAGGACGACTTCTCTGCACAGAGTGTCGATGTGGGGTATACTATAAAGATCTGTAATTATCGGCTGGGTGGTACATGATAAGTTACTAGAACGTACCCTGAGATACAGAATGAAATTGGAGGCTTGGGACCCGCTACCAAGCTCGCTGCTGAGCGACATTCATGTCCCCTGCCCGGGGTGACGCGTGGCTTCAACGAAGCAAGATAGAAACAAAATGGATCCTGAGTTAGCACAACCGTGCCCTCTTGGTTGGCTTGAGGGATGTGTTCATTCGAGATTGTGATGGGGAAACCGAAGATTTGAAGGAAGAACGCGGATAAAAACCTAGTCAGGATTGGTTTGGGTCAGAAAGTATCACATAAGATGGAGTTGACTGGCATACATGCCAAGGAGAGCGAAGAACATAACAGCCAGCTGGTCGAGATAATGAAGTATTGCTGAAAGAATCCCGCTTTCTTCCTTTAATAGATATCCCAGCGATAAAATCTATGTTGATAGCAACTAGAATTAACATGACGGCAGTGCGCAATACATTGTGAATCACATAGTTTGAGTGGTACCACATGAAGTCCTGCGAAAGTTCACGAAGAATCCGCTGCGCGTGATGGGAGCAGACCGCGACATCGGTTATTCGACGTATACATTCAGAGTTTTACCACGGGAGCATCTTCGAGAAGAAATATGAGACAGATGTGTAGTGAAGGAAAGGGAGATGACTACTTCCGAGGTAGGTAATTCTCACTGGAATGATCGGTGATCACTGAGAACCTGGGAGAGTATCGCCCTTGAGCACCAGTTTGAAGGGGCTACCTGATGTTTGCTCCAAAAGGTGCTTCTAGCGAAGGCATAAAAGAACTATTACCATGTGTGTGAGCACTTGACTGAGGACAATGATCGTTCAATCACCAGTATGTGCTTGGAAAGTAGTGCAGCTATCAAATGAACTGACAGATTCATTGAGTATCAAGCCCATATGACATCCCAATCCATTATGATGGCAATCGGAGCGGCACGAAGACTCTGGAGCCTGTCCAGGTCACATTAACTGTAGGTCAACGTAAGGATTAATTGCGGTTACAACCTGACAACAGAGGGATTTTACCTCCGTATCTTCCTATGCCTAGAGAGATCATCTATCAGAATTTAGTCAGGCACATAGAATTCTGCGTTTGCGTTTTCACGCATGCGTTTGTCACGTCTGCATGAGCGTGACATGGATGCGTTTGTTGGGCGTCTTGTGCATTTGGGCTTACAGACGCCTGTAAAATTATTTTATTAGCTACAGTATAAGTAAGACTTACTGCCTATCAAATTTATACCCAGCACGATGACACGAGCTGAAAGTGTTTACGCGTGTAATTTTGCGATTTGTACAAATAAAGACAGGCTACAATGTCCAGATACTAAGGCACCAAGAAACACAACAGAGCGCGAGGTTTGTAATGCCTGTAATGAGATTACCAGAGTAAAGCTGGGTGGAGCGCATGACTTAACCTAAGAACGGTACTAGAAAGGCTGCACTAGGTATGAAGTCCCAGCGCTTGACACTAAGTGCTCTGACAGGGCATAGCACGTGCACGCTAAGAATAGAGCAGGACACGCTTGTGAGATAATTAAGACTTCGCGCAACATTGATCTATGACGCGCAAGGGCCGGAAGATCCGAAGCTTAGAGATCTAGACTTGGTGATGTTGGAACGCGAGTAAATCCGAAGTATCTGACTTCGGCCGACGCGTGCGAAGCCTAGGCAAGGAGCCTGTTGCCGTCACTACAATAGAATTCCCTCAGAGAATATTATGAAGCGAAATAAGAGTCGCGCGCGAGGTGGCAACTCCGAGGAGATAGCAACCGACGTCAGTACACGTGTAATAGCGAGGTTAACCGACATCGCAACGCTCAGAGACAGGATCTGGCCCTGAGCCGGACCCATGAGTCAGCGCCAAGCCATGGCGTGATAATTGCGACATGCGCGGGACACACGCGAAGGAGTTCGGCAACCTAAATGATACTAAAAATGGTACTGCTAATTTGTAGGACGTAGAATAGATAAATAGCACAGTATAATTGTAGTGTAGAAGCTTCGGACCCCCGTTGTAGTCGCGCGCAAGCCCCCAGCTTGATGCCGTAGCTTCAGGACTAGTTTGTAACTTCGAGCGAGAGAATATACCTAGCATTGATATCACATTGAGTGAATTGAGACGCGCACGAGGCATAGAAAGCTAACACGGCACTTGTGTGACCGTTAATTGGTTGGGTGACTTGAGCTCTAACCTGAGAAGAGGAGTTTTAGTGTCATTGTGGATGCGCTCTTGTGCTTTGAGGGTTTCTTGTGACGCGAGGCACTACAGGTGGCAGAGGTTCAAACCATTTGGCTTGCGGACGGGGTTTTATAAGGTTTCTGTGTCTCTGGATCGCATAGGTTAGAACCCTGTGGATCTACGATCGGTTTGGAAGCTCGAGCGCATAGGTTTGAATCCTGTGGCTTTAGTGGAAGGTTTTGTGAAGGGTTTCTGCTTGGAGTGCGAAGCTTTGAGTCATGCGTTGTGTGTTATAAGTCGTTTGAGGTCATTCCGTGTGTCGCTCTAGACTTAGTAAGGGTGTTGTGAACGTCTCTTGACATTGCGTGTATTGTATTACACCTTGCCTTGAGGCCCAGCGACAACTGTCGCTCCTCTTGTTATTAAAAGCCTTTGGACTTAGAGAAATCGAGATACGTAGCGCGCGCTATTTCTATACGTGTGTATCCTATATTCTGAGAGTGTGGTTGTTTCGTTTCTATCTGCTTCTATCGCATCAGAATCCCCCACGAACTTGAGGGTTTGTGTGTGTAGTGTTGGGTGTGGGTGTGATCAGTGTCTTCGACGCTGTTGCATTTCTAGCTTGCACGCACAGAGTCTCTTCATTTGGAGCCCACCGCGAGGGGGGGAAGCAGTTTCAATTGAAACTAGAGCAACTATTTCCGAAAGGATTTATTTACATGCCAAGTGTACCGCGCGTACCATTATCAATGATTTCCTCCTCCGAGAGCAAATCTGCTAGTCGCTCTTCATTACTGAGGACTGCTAGTGAAGAGGGTTGTTAATTCCCAGAAGAACGTCTACTGTCTGTACGTCAGAATAGCTGGACCAAGTCAGCCTTGAGAGCCCAAGACCAGATCGGCGAAAGCAGCCAGCGGAATCCCTGTGCCAGCGATCTACCCATATCCCGCGCAACAGCGGCATCAGGATAGAGTTGACGCAAACCGAGCTGCCAGGAAACCAAGGAGCGCGTCAGTACCAAGACCGTCCCCCGTTCCCGATTCCGAGTTTAGTCTCTTTCAACGTTGGGTACCCCCCAGTGAAACTGAGCCTGCAGAGCCAGTACCTAGTTCTAATCTGAACTCGCAACCTATAACAAACCAAAATCAGGGCCCAACAGCCCCGCGTAATCAACAGATTGCAAAAATGGCACCATCGATGCCAGGCCCGAATGAAAAGGCCGCCCCACGATTTGAAAGTTCCTCTGACCCAGAGGAGCTCGAGCGATTCTTCTCCAGACTTGAAGATCTCTTCGATAAGTGTGCAGTAACAGACGAGGATGAGAAAAAGAAAGCCACGGTGTCGTATACGGATATTAAGACGGAGCGACAGTGGAAGGTTCTCCCCAAGTACGCTGCTGGCGAAAAATATGAGGACTTTAAGTCGGAAGTAATGGATTGCTATGATGGCGCGCGTGATAGCGACTGCGATGCTGTTCAAGAACTAAAAAGATTGGTTCGTCGCTATGATATAGCACAGATATCTGACAAGAGTCAGTTCATGGAGTTCAAGAGGGAGTTTCAAGTACTCGCATCCGCACTAAGCAAAGTACTGTCGAACAGAGAACTGGTTGATGCCTTCTTGGCACCTATGTCTAATGACTTGTACAGATCTATCAAGCTCCAGTTAGAGCACCTCCCAGTGCCCACAGGCTTAACAAAAAGGGAGAACACAGATCCATACACCCTGAAAGAGATTATGGAAGCTGGTTTGCGAGTGCTACAAGGAGTGTTCTCCTCAATGGACAGGAAGAGAGACGAGGCGAGAGGTATTCTGATGGCAGCAACCACAACACAGGAGCAGCATAGGTCTACAACAGCCGCGCGCAATTCTCCTGCAGTCGAGGACAGAGAGATTAAGCAAGAAGAAATGGGGAGCGTCATGGCAGTCATGAAAGACTTCCTGGAACAGCAAACCTCTGCGAATGATAAGAGGCTGGCGAGCTTGGAGAAGGCTATGATAGAAAACCAGAAGAGTATTCTAAGCTTCTTGCAGCAACAGTCAAGTAGACCGCCAGTACCATCTTACGAACTAGCTCATAGGATGAATAACTACGGACAAGACCATAGACGCGCGTGTTTCTTCTGTGGAGAGACAGATGGACACATCTCGAGCGAGTGTCTAGTTAAGTCCTCGTATATTAAAGCAGGGAAGATAGAGATTGTTGATGGAAGACCGCGTCTACCTGGTGGAGGTGAGATCCCAAAGGACATAAGAGGACAGTATGTCAAGGACCGTATTGATGAGTACTACGCGCGGGTGAAGGCTGGCAAGATGCAAAGCCAGAACGTAGTTATTGCTACTACCTCTACGCCAGGACTCTTCCACATCCCAGGAGGCTATAGCGCGCTACTTCAAGAAAAGCAAGAGTTGGAGCGACAGGTATATGCGATGAGATCGCAGCAGGCGAGCAATGACATGGGTGTTAGAACTCGTAGTAAAGGTCCGCCCCCAGATGATCCACTCGAGCGAATGCCAACAGATGAAGAGCGAGAGCAGGGTTTTTCTAGGCGTTCAATGAAGGCGGGTGGGAGCCGTACAAAGACCAGTGGAGTTGCCAGGTCTGGTTCACCATCACCCCCGGAGGACGTAACCCCCAAAAAGAAGAGTGGAGCAGTAAGAGTTGAAATAGCGGACGACTCGTCTGACGAATCAGAGGACGAGCGCCCACCAAAAGTGATGAGCAAAAAGCAGGTACGGTTGGACCCCGCACCCAAGACGATACCTACTGCGCGCAGTGCGACACCGGAGCCTGAGATGCCATATATCAATGTTCCAGATGTAACTAACGCGGGTAAGCAGGGAGGTCCGTCGAAGAAATTACCAAAGAAGATGGGGTTCATCCCCTTTGCAGCAGAAGATAAGCAGGCAGCTTATCGATTGAAGGCACCCGTTGAAGAGCGGGGGAGCTCGCCTGAAGTATTGGAACGACTCATGAAGTCCCCAATAGCTGTAACAGTAGGAGAGCTACTTGCGCTCTTGAAGATAGGCGGAGCAGTCAAACAGGAGTTAACCATGAAAAGGGTCGCCCTTGGCAAGTCCAAGAAGAATGGCAAGCAGCAGTTTGGCCTGGTCATCGAAGAAGAGTCGGAATCGGAAGGAGAAGGAGTTGCGCAAGCGTTCCCCTTTGCTGAGACTGAAGATGAGCAGGGTGATGATTTACCAGCAGGCGCAGTACATCTTTCCAAGATACCGTTTGTTGGAACATTCATAGTAACTACTGAAGCTAGGAACGGTGTACCTGCGGGAGCTCTTGTCTGGCAAGACCCGTTTGAGCAATATCTGAATGATGCGGAAGCTAAGGGAGAAGTTCCGAAGGAAGTATATGTAGCTAAAGACTCGCAAGCCTTGCGCTCGGTCTTTCCCTTCATAAATGGATCGGAGCGTTTTGAAAGCTTGTATGATGCTGGATCGCAGATAGTGTCCATGGCAAGCCGTGTGGCAGATAGGCTGGGTCTAATATACGATCCAGACATTGTGATCAACATGCAATCCGCAAACAAACAAGTAGAAAAGTCCCTCGGCATGGCGAAGAATATTCCATTCCTGTTTGGTGACATTACCGTATATCTACAAGTACATATCATTAAGGACCCGGCCTATGAGGTTTTACTAGGTCGACCTTTTGACGCGCTAACGACGAGTACGGTATATAACACGGCAGACGGAGGGCAGACCATAAAGATATGTGATCCTAACTCCGCGCGAAGTGCTATGATACCCACGTTCCCGAGGGGACAGAAAAGGTTCGTAACGTGCGAAGTCGAGGAGGGTTTTCAGTGATCGATGATTTGATCGACGATCAAGGAGAGTTAGCACTAATAATAGAAACTGATCAAGATGGAGATCTAATGATCAGTGGATATGCAAAACCCACGGGATCTCGGAAGTTTAAACAGGAGGAATTAAGAGCGGCATATGCTATGGCGAGCTCAAAAGTGTGTGGCGAAGATACAAAGGCGCGCGGGACTTTATCTTCGTATTTCGGGGCGCTAAGAGATATCAAAGATATGAGAAAACAGAGGAAAGGGGCAGACGAGGCAACAAGACTGCTCGAAGCTAATCCTAGCCGGTGGGTAGAGACGTATTTCTACAATACAGTAGATCCAGAATACACTTTACCTGCAGTAGGAACTGTAAAGGATGTCTTTGCGACAAAGAAATATAAACCAGTAGCGCAAAAGATCAGGCCGATTACAGGAGGATTACCTTCTGAGTTCAGGATTGTGCGCGAGATTAAGGGAGATCCTCTTAAAGACATGCCTCAGTTGAGTACCCACCCATTGGAATATAAGCCCACAGGAAGATACACCGAGGAGCGTAAAGAAATAATTGAGAAGGTACACAAGGAAGAGTTCCTCTGGCCCGAAGAGCGCAAGCTCATGCACGAGTTTATGAGTGTCCAGAATGAAGGATTTGCTTGGGATGACACGGAGCGTGGACACTTCAAGGAAGAATACTTCCCTCCAGTCACCATCCCCGCTGTCGAGCATACCCCTTGGATACAGAAAAACATACCGATTCCGCCGGGGATCTTTGATCAAGTATGTAAGATAATAAAGACCAAGATAGACGCGGGAGTATACGAGCCATCGAACTCCTCGTACCGCTCTCGTTGGTTCTGTGTAGTAAAGAAGGACGGAAAGAGTCTACGACTCGTACACAGCTTGGAGCCACTAAACGCAGTGACTATAAAGCACTCAGGTGTGCCCCCGGCAACAGACGAGCTAGCTGAACATTTCGCGGGACGATCCTGTGGTGGAACGCTGGATCTTTACGTGGGCTATGATGAGAGGACATTGGACGAGAAGTCGAGAGATCTTACGATGTTTCAGACACCGTTTGGCGCGCTAAGACTTGTGACATTGCCCATGGGTTGGACTAACTCGGTACCTATATTTCACGACGATGTGACGTATATTCTTAAAGATGAGGTACCGCATGTTACAATTCCATATGTAGATGATGTACCAGTACGAGGACCAAAGACACGCTATGAAACCAAGGAAGGAGGCTACGAAACTATCAAAGAGAACGCAGGAATCAGGAGATTCATATGGGAGCACTTCCAGAATCTAAACCGCGTTGTACAGCGAATGAAATATGCTGGAGGAACCTTCTCTGGGCACAAGGCTGTACTCTGCGCATCTGAGATTATGGTAGTTGGTCATCGCTGCACGTATGAAGGTCAGAAGCCCGAGACTGATCGAGTAGGAGTTATAATGAGATGGGGACCTTGTGAAGAGTTGGGAGACGTGCGCTCGTTCTTGGGAACGGTAGGAGTGCATAGAATGTTTATAAAGGATTACGCTAAGAAAGCGGATGCCTTGACCAAGCTAACGCGCTTGAAAGTACCCTTTGAATTCGGGGAAGACCAGAAAGAGTCAATGCAAATGCTGAAGGACGCGCTACGAGATAGCCCATCCCTGATGCCAATCGACTACGAGTTAGAGACAGATGTTATTCTAGGAGTAGATACTTCGTACCGCGCAATAGGATTCCACATCTGTCAAGTCGACCCAGATAATCCTAAGAGAAGACGCTATGTGCGCTTTGGATCGATAGTCTTGAACGAGCGTGAAGCCCGTTTCTCACAACCTAAACGAGAGCTGTACGGGCTCTTCAGAGCTCTACACGCCTGCCGACATTGGTTGTTTGGGGTAAGAAAATTGGTGGTAGAGACGGATGCGAAGTATATTGCTGGAATGCTTAGAAACCCGGATGAGGTTCCTAATGCTGCGATAAACCGTTGGATTGAGAGTATCCTCATGTTTCATTTTACCTTGGTACATATTCCTGGAGAGAGGCACGCTCCTGATGGCCTGTCAAGGCGAAGCTTCCAGCCCGGAGACGAGGAGTACTCGAACCCGGAAGATGAGTATGGCCCACCAGATGAAGACCCTTGGGAATTCATTAATGAAACAGAGGACGAGGTAGAAGATATAGCAGACTTCAAAGATAGAATTGATACTAGACATGGATATGTAACCATTGAGAGAGCAGTACACGACTTTCATGAAGACAAAGTTATGCAAGAGGCAGTAGAGCGAGGCGAAACGTACTCAGTATGCTACAACGCGGGACCTTTACTACCTGAAGCAGCGGAATATAGCGACGTTGCGATCTATGATGAGGAGCGCAGGAGCGGGTATGCAAGAATGCTGGATCGTCAGTTACCGCAAGTATTGCAATGGCATGAGAATCCTACCGCGCGACTGCCAGGCTTCAAGGATGATCAATACCGGAACTTCATTAGATATGCGAAGAACTTCATGGTGGATAAGGGCAAGCTATATCGCCATGACATCGAGTCAGAATACAAGCTTGTCATCTATCCAGAGAAGAGAATGTATATAATGAAGGCCGCGCATGATCAGCTTGGACACAGAGGGATATATGCAACGAAGATGTTGATAAAAGAGAGATTCTGGTGGCCGGAGATGGAGTGAGATATCTCCTGGTTTGTCAGTACCTGTGAAATATGTCAACAGCGGCAGAAAACAGTTATTAAGGCCCCACCAACCGTGACCTTTACGCCTTCGATCTTCCAGGTATTGCATGCAGATACCATGCATATGCCAGAAGCCTCGAACCACCATAAGTACATTGTACATGGACATTGCGCATTAACAAGCTGGATGGAGGGTAGGACTTTAGCGAGTGAAACAGCACAAGCAATAGCAGAATGGTTATTCGAGGATATCATCTGTCGCTGGGGTTGCATCTCCTTGATTATAACTGATAATGGCAAACCCTTCAAAGCCGCGGTAGCCTATTTAGAGCGTAAATATGGGATAAAGGGGATTAGAATCTCGCCTTACAACTCACAAGCCAATGGAAGAATAGAGCGCCCACACTGGGACGTGCGGCAGAGCTTATTCAAGGCTTGCGGTGGTAATGAGAAGAAATGGCACTACTACTTCATATTGATAATGTGGGCGGACCGTATTACTGTTAGAAAAAGAATGGGGTGTTCACCATTCTTTGCAGTAACAGGAGCGCATCCCATCTTGCCGCTGGATGTGCTAGAAGCGACTTGGCTCATAGAGTACCCTGGGAGAATCCTAGAAGACTGGGAACTTCGAGGCTTGCGCGTGATAGCACTCAAGAAGCACGCAGATAAAGTAGCTGAAATGAGGGATACTATGGACGAGAAGAAGAAGCAAGAGACACTGAAGTACGCGACCATGCATGCGAATAAAATCAAGTCATATAACTTCAAGAGGGGAGACTTGGTTTTAATGCGGAACAGCCAGATCGAGAGTGCATTGAACATGAAGATGAAGCCACGATATCTGGGACCATTAGTTGTCGTAGACCGCTCGAGCGCAGGAAATTATATTCTGGCTGAGCTGGATGGCGCATTAATAGGATCCAAGATTGCAGCATTCCGCGTGATCCCGTATCTGGCGCGCCGCTCTATAGAGATAGATGATAAAGTATTGTATTGGATGCGCAAGGGCTCTAAAGAGCTGCGCCGAATCATTGAATCACCAGAGCCTAAGGATAGGTGGCCGGCAAACTTCACAGAAGAATTTGAAGAACTAGCAAACCCGAAGGTCTCAGATGCTGTGAACTTAGATGAGGACTAGAGAGCAGCACGGAAACACCTTCCGCGGGTATGACATTGTTGTAACGACAGGACATACAGCGCTAGCTACTGTAATTGCGATGGAAAAGAAACACTGACTAAGGATACAAGCTACTAAAACCTCGAACGACCTGCAGGCTCAAATCAGAAAAGAGCAGGAGGGTAACTTCGCAGATAGGTAACAAGAGCTCCACGTCAAAGTCAGGGAAAGAGAAAGAGAAAAGAAATTCGTGATATACCGCTAAAATAAGACCAGAAGACCGATGAATACCGTAGATATCGAGCACCACCGGCCTGGGATTAGGCAGAGGGAGGCTCCATGCTAGACAAGGTGGAAGGAGCGGAAGAAGCTTCAGCCTCCAAAGGAGCGGTATCTCGAGAGTCAGCTGGCTCTGAAGCCGCTGAACGAAGGGCAGACTGTACGCGCTCAAGCTCGTTGAGTAGAAACTCGCGCTGCTTCTCCGCAGCATACAGAGTGTGCTGGAGCACAATGACATCGCCCATAAGGGCACTCTCGAGCTTGGCCAAATGCTCAGGTCTCTCCACCGTGAAAGGGCCCACGGACGATCCCCTATGACTCTCGCGAAGAGAATCGAGGCTTGGAAGAGTTCCCCCTTCCCCGGCATCTAGAGCGCGAAAAGAAATCAGTAAAGAGAAGTAACGCGCAAGGAAGAAGAAGAAAACTCACAGGTACTAGTAAGTCCAAGAGCTGAGGCTGCGCGCCGCTCTCCGACTCCCTTAGCACCACGATGGAAATACTCCCGGGCTGAAGGAAGCGGGAACGACTGTTTAGCGTGCTTGCTAGCTCGAGCACCGTCCTTGCTGAGAGACTTGTTGGAAGTTGGCTAAGCCACTTAAGGAGTAAGAAAAGGAATATAACGTGCGAGAGAAATAAGACTTACATGGGCTTTCTCCAGGCACTCCGCGAAAGGATGACTGTTGACACCGCAGTGAGCGCAGCCAGAAGGCTCCTCCTGGAGGCGAGAATCATTTAGTGAGGGGGATATCAGGTAAGAAGATGATATCCTACCTTGGAAGGTTCCTTGCGCTTCTCACCGACGGCAGCATTGTGACCTTTAGTCTTGGTGAACTTGAGAGGCTTGGGAACCTTGGCATTCTCATCATCGATGACCATCTTGAAGAGATTGGCGGTCAGAACGTCAAGCATAGAGCGCGGAGACTGTGCATACTTTAATGGACTCAGCCTCGGAATCAGAATTGACAGCTACCTTGTCATGGTCATCATACTCCTCGTCAGACTCGCTCTCGATAGTAGCGCGTGAACGACGAGTAGAGCGACCTTTTCCCTTGCTTCGAGTAGTAGCACCAGCCTAACAGAGCGCGCGTAAGCAGAGAACGAAGAAAGATATAGGGATAAGAACTTACAGACTTGGATTCACGGCGCGGACCAGTAGGAGCAGAGGGAGTACTAGCACCTCCATCATTGACCTGGCTGCGCTCGCTCTGAACCCAACCGGTAATCGTCTTAAGCACCTTATGGATAGGTTGCTTCGATGCGTTAGTATGATACTACTTCTCGACAGCAGTACGAGCACGAAAGACAGACTCCTTGAGATCCTTGTCTTTAGCCAACTCGACCTTGTAATGCTCGAGATGGGACTAAAAATGCGAGAAGTCAATCATAAGAATAACCAAGCGCGCGAAGACGTACAGTATACTCCTGGAATTGATCAAGATGATCATTCGCAGTAGTAGCCGGATCCTTGCAGAGAGACATGATAACAGCCTTCACAACGATGAAAGTAGGAATCATTTTGAGAAATAGAGCGATAGAGCGTGAGCTGTAAGCACAAGTAGAGAGGGGTGAAGGGTTGGTTGGTTGAGTAGACTACCACCAAAACCGGACATCTTTTATACTCGAGAGACAGCAATACAATGGCAAAACCCTTAGCAGCCTTCAAGGAGAATATCATAAAAGTCAAAAAGTGGACTTACAGAAAGTCCGCGGGAATAGCTAGTATTCCGCGCGACAACATCTGAGTTAGAATTTTTTGACTTTATGAAATAAAGAATATTTGATTTTATGACTGAGGACAGTCAGATTCTTTTAGTGTGGGGGATATAGTAGTATACCTAAGGTATTACTATGACTATATTACCTGTAAAGGTACCATAAATTTTGCGATTTCTGCAGAACAGAAAGACAGAGCACGGAACGAGTATCTACGGAAAGAAGAGGAAAATCAAATTCGGAGCGGGATCAAAACCCGTAGCATACGTCACGGTGTGGCGGTAAACCGACAAGAAAGACACATTTCATGTCGCGCGCCAGAGTCAGGCGTTGAGCTCTGCGGAGGCGAAAGAAATAATGTCTAGAGTGCAGTGAAGCGACTTCACCTGAAATAACAAGGGAAAAGACCCGGAAGGACAAACAAGAAATGATAAAGCCACGCGACAAAAGAGACACTGCAAATCAGGGCTATCAAGGGATTTATGACATGGTCGGCACATACCTAAACTCAGAAAGGAAGCTTGACGGAGATCACACAAGAGAGAACGCAGACAAAAATGATGAGATGCTATTGTTTTGGGCCTGATAGGCCGAGAAGGATACGTGGGATTAATATACATGTACGTCGCTACTACTGGCTGCATTTGAAGACCCTGAGTGCGAAGATAAATAAAGAAAGATTGTATCTACAAGAAACTTGGCGCGGGATAACAGAAAAACATGAGTAAAGAGAGCGTCCAAAAAAAGTATCAAGAGAATACAACAATATTTATGCGGCACCGGGCTCCGAAGCCCCACCCTCAGCATCAGAATCCCCATCAGCTTCACCTAGACGAACGATAAAGGACTGGAGGAAGTCGGAGACTTGCGCGTAGGCATCGACAATCTCAGTACCATGCTCACGAGAAGCAATGGCATCGAGACCGTCAGCCAGCTCACCGACGATCTTATCACGGTCCTCGTGCAAGCAGTACATAGCCCGGCCAAGTAGAGCAATCTCGGCATTGATGCGTTCAACACGATCAACACCACGGCGAATAGCTGAGGAGAAATAGAAGTTAGAAACAAAGAGATGACGAGCGCAAGAGAATGACACGTACCACTGTCACTACTCAGAGTGAGAGGATCGAGAAGAGTGGCAGCACGACGAAGCTGGTTCGCATCCCAGCGCGCAGAGCAAGGGCCATGGCGACCAGACTTGCACTTGGTGCAAACCTCCTCGCCAACCTCCCCTTCGAACTCGCATTCCTCAGGGTATCCGGACAGAGTACAGTTGTAACAAGGCGAGGTAAGCTAGCGCGGATGAAGAGTGAGGAAAATAAAGTAACAAAGGAAGAGAGACTCACCAGTGGGGGACGAATGAAATGGGGATCGATGTCAGAATGACACCGGTACACGTACTCCCGGCCATTGCGCACTTGGGTTGGTGCCCTAAGACAGAATTAGAAAACAACCAGAAATTAGAATAAGAACTCACTTGGTGAGTGAGTCAGGCGCGGGAGGCAACATAGAAAGCTTCATCGACTCCAGGGCTTGGCGCGAAGGTGGCTCGTGGAATTGCAAGTCGATCGAGGGGTGGAACGCCCGCGCGTAGATTGTGTTATCGACGTGGTCGGCCTCGAATGAAGCTGCGGGGGTGGCAGAAGCCGCGACCTTACTTCCAGAAGCAATGGGAGACTTGGTGGCCTTGCGACGACCCCTGCTTGAACGAGGTGGAGACCGTTTATTGCGCACAGCACGACTACGGAGAGAAGGAGACGCAGGGGACAACGGCGCAACAGCCTTTTCCTTGCCCTTCGACTTGGAAGAAGACTCCGCGGGTGGAAGTGGAGGCGCAGGCGTGGCAGGTGCTGTAAGAGAGACGTATAAGAGCCCATTAAGAGGCTCTCCAGTCAGGGGGTGATACGCACGAGGAGGGGGCGGGCTGCTTTCATCAACGGTCATCTTCCGGAACCTCTTGACTGGAGGAACCATAATCTCGGCGCTCTCTTCATCCTCATCACCGAAGATAACAGCCCCATCGTCGGCATCATACTCTTCACCATCGGGTGAAGAGCCTGGGTCGCTATCGGATGAAGGATCTGAAAAGAGAAAACGCGCGCAGTCAGTAAAATAAATAGACTAGCTGCAAAGAAACTGAGACTTACCCATGAGGACGGGCTTCTTAATGGTGCCTTTAGACTTGCTAGGCACGGGAGCCTGCTTCTTTTTGAGAGCAGACTTGGAAGGTGCCGCGGGTCTAGTGAAAAAGGGAGAATCAGTCAAGAAGGACGGGCAGGTTGAGAAACTACGCGCTTAGTAGGCTTGCGCCTCGTACTAGTCTTGGAGGTGGAAGTCTAGCACGGAACTTAGTCAGTCATGCGCAAGACAGAGGAAAACACGAGTCACCACCAGAGGGGCCTCCTGTTCTCGCTGATGTTTGCGCGTCAGGGGAGGAGACTAAGAAAACATTAAGAGAAGGTTGCAGGGAAGGTGAAAGGGGAATTACCCTGGTAGAACCCTGAGCAGGCAAGACAACAGAGACCTGTTTTTTTGAAGGGGACGCGAAGGCTGCGAGGAAAGTGTCCATCCCCGGTGCAAGAATAAGAGAGGATCAGAGAGACTTACAAGGTTCCTTGGGAGGCTGCGGTGCCCTGATCATTTTAGGGCGTGGGAGCTTTTTACTAATAAGGAAGGAATGAGAAATGAACATTAGAAGAAAGAGATAACCTACGCAGCAGGACGAGCGTCTTCCTCAGAAGGAAGAACCGGCGAAGTGGGAACTTGGAGGCGTCGCGGGGGAGGCAAAACCTGACGGCGAAAAGGCCTGAGGTCACCCTCGGGAATGCAGTACGCGCCGTGGGGCTGGTACTCCGCCTCACCTGGGAGACAGAGCGTCTCGTCAAAGACGAGCTGAGAAATGGGGTGAGACCTAAAGGGAGCCGAGAGAAAAGACAGGACTCACAGTATTCCTTCGCTGCTCCTTGTCGGTCAAGGCCCACCGATCCCACTTGGTCGGGCAGCGATCGACAGGGAGACTGCGCACCAGCCTGCCGATTTGGCCGCGAAGTGCAAGGCCATACCGAGAATCCAGCACCTGGAGTTCTCGCAGAGTGTCGCGGTGCGCGTCCTGTACCAAAACACCGAGAATCAGACAACTAGACGAGGGAGATGAGTAAGTACGCACCAAGTACGGATGTGCCTTCTCAAGAGCCCGGACAATCTCGTCACGAGGGGCCGAGTACATCAACGCGTTATCAAGGTAACGCGCAGTGTACGCGTGGGCACCGATTAAATTGCTGCAGAAATCCTCAAGGTTGACCTGATGAGAATAACTGAGCACATTGTCAGAATCGTCGTCCATAACAGCGCCAAGGAGGAGGAGAGCGAAGCAAGGAAGCAGGGAAAACCAGCGTAAAACACTGGGATAACAAACGACGCGCTCCCGCATGTAACGCAGGGATGGCAGAAGATGTAGTAGTAAAGGGAAGAAAGGGAAAGAGGCGGGGACTTAAAAATTTAAAGCCCAAGAAACAGCTTGATGTAAACAAGCTCGTTGTTGAAGAAGTTCCCACAGGCGTGAGAGCGGAAGCACTGTGAAATGACTCACGCGCTTCTTTTATAAAAATAGAGTGTTGCCGCGGTAACCTGGACCCACGCAAACCCACAGAAATACACTAGAAGGACCGTGGAAGGTCCAGATCTTAGTGAAGGGGATATGACACGAGCTGAAAGTGTTTACGCGTGTAATTTTGCGATTTGTACAAATAAAGACAGGCTACAATGTCCAGATACTAAGGCACCAAGAAACACAACAGAGCGCGAGGTTTGTAATGCCTGTAATGAGATTACCAGAGTAAAGCTGGGTGGAGCGCATGACTTAACCTAAGAACGGTACTAGAAAGGCTGCACTAGGTATGAAGTCCCAGCGCTTGACACTAAGTGCTCTGACAGGGCATAGCACGTGCGCGCTAAGAATAGAGCAGGACACGCTTGTGAGATAATTAAGACTTCGCGCAACATTGATCTATGACGCGCAAGGGCCGGAAGATCCGAAGCTTAGAGATCTAGACTTGGTGATGTTGGAACGCGAGTAAATCCGAAGTATCTGACTTCGGCCGATGCGTGCGAAGCCTAGGCAAGGAGCCTGTTGCCGTCACTACAATAGAATTCCCTCAGAGAATATTATGAAGCGAAATAAGAGTCGCGCGCGAGGTGGCAACTCCGAGGAGATAGCAACCGACGTCAGTACACGTGTAATAGCGAGGTTAACCGACATCGCAACGCTCAGAGACAGGATCTGGCCCTGAGCCGGACCCATGAGTCAGCGCCAAGCCATGGCGTGATAATTGCGACATGCGCGGGACACACGCGAAGGAGTTCGGCAACCTAAATGATACTAAAAATGGTACTGCTAATTTGTAGGACGTAGAATAGATAAATAGCACAGTATAATTGTAGTGTAGAAGCTTCGGACCCCCGTTGTAGTCGCGCGCAAGCCCCCAGCTTGATGCCGTAGCTTCAGGACTAGTTTGTAACTTCGAGCGAGAGAATATACCTAGCATTGATATCACATTGAGTGAATTGAGACGCGCACGAGGCATAGAAAGCTAACACGGCACTTGTGTGACCGTTAATTGGTTGGGTGATTTGAGCTCTAACCTGAGAAGAGGAGTTTTAGTGTCATTGTGGATGCGCTCTTGTGCTTTGAGGGTTTCTTGTGACGCGAGGCACTACAGGTGGCAGAGGTTCAAACCATTTGGCTTGCGGACGGGGTTTTATAAGGTTTCTGTGTCTCTGGATCGCATAGGTTAGAACCCTGTGGATCTATGATCGGTTTGGAAGCTCGAGCGCATAGGTTTGAATCCTGTGGCTTTAGTGGAAGGTTTTGTGAAGGGTTTCTGCTTGGAGTGCGAAGCTTTGAGTCATGCGTTGTGTGTTATAAGTCGTTTGAGGTCATTCCGTGTGTCGCTCTAGACTTAGTAAGGGTGTTGTGAACGTCTCTTGACATTGTGTGTATTGTATTACACCTTGCCTTGAGGCCCAGCGACAACTGTCGCTCCTCTTGTTATTAAAAGCCTTTGGACTTAGAGAAATCGAGATACGTAGCGCGCGCTATTTCTATACGTGTGTATCCTATATTCTGAGAGTGTGGTTGTTTCGTTTCTATCTGCTTCTATCGCATCAGAATCCCCCACGAACTTGAGGGTTTGTGTGTGTAGTGTTGGGTGTGGGTGTGATCAGTGTCTTCGACGCTGTTGCATTTCTAGCTTGCGCGCACAGAGTCTCTTCAACGACATCGACACCCACCAGAATTGACTTTTTTCATCATGGTAGAGTCTCTATACTGTTGAATTCATTAATGTAAGAGATGGAATTTTAGATGTAAGAGTGCTCGGAGGTTTCAAGAGGTGTTAGAGGCCATGAGGTATAATAACCTTCAGTACAGACTATGGTACCATGACCATTCTCTCAAGGAACAAGCTGAAGAAACTGAGCTAAATTACGGCTCCAAAACAGCGACTTGACAGCAACCTGGCTATACACAACTGGAATACATCATAAAAATAAAATACTTGCCTGGAATGAGCGACTAGAGGCAAATATGGGCGGGAGAAATCAAAGCGATCATAAGTCAACTAGTTCAACTCGGACTTAAACACATCGAATGCACCGAACGCAGATTTGTCACATAACTGTCACACACTTGTGTTTAATTTCGGACGCATGTGTTTTCAAAAGGAACGCATGTGTGCACTTTCTTAACGCTTGCATTCGATGTTTGGACGCATGTGTGACTTATTTTTGAGATGCGTGAGTCTTTGCGTTGATTTTAGATGTGCCTGATTTACTCAAAGTTGAGAAAAGCGAAGGGATCACAAGTAGCTTGACATAAAACGGTGCTCTAGTCGTTGTGAGACTAGGACTGACTAACATGCATGCATTCATAGCCTTTATAGACGATTACCCTTTATTCTTAAGTCATATTAAGTCATGGAGATATTTCCAGGAAAATCAGAAAAGTAAGTCATTATTCAATAGAAAACATAATTAACCGGTATTGTTGAAATGGTACTGACTATCAGGATACCGTGCATCTAAATGCATCAACGGGCCCATGAACATATGAAAGTTGAACTCACGCAAACACAGATGAACGCAGTTGAATGCATCCACGCAGATGTCTAATGCAGAATTCTCTTGGCCCAATTTAGTCCCCAAAGAACGTGCGAACTTTACAGGACAGAAAACATCCAATCCGTGTTAACATGGTCGCTTCATGAACTATCAAATAGACCGTCGACAGACCTGCGTTGTTGCAGCGAACGCGAGGCGGGAATTCATCACTCTGACAGTAAGAGTGATCTTTCTCGGTATCTGCGAACTCAAGGCTCGGAAGTGAGGCTTTGAGATATCCCTGGCGCCAATCAGAGTTCTACAGTGACATCAATATGGAAACTGCATCAAAGGGACAAGGCCCAGCATGAAATGATCAACGGCTGTCACAAAAGCAATCAATGGCAGAATATGATGCGTTGACCGTCGACCCGTTCCATCGGTAGTTCACAGGCACGATCCAAGCATTGTGATCCCAAAGATTACTATTACGTAGTAATATATGCTCATCGTTCGACAGAAACTGGCCAACAATGATGAAGTCGTACCATCACCTAATCTGAGACACTGCGAGACATACAGAAAAATACGCACGGACCATGGCTGTTCCTGATTGGGACCTGGCACTGGTACATACACCACACACACCATGGAATGACAGAACATGCCAGCAAACGATGGAACGAAACCAACACAAGAGGCATGAGTGTCGTTGGGGAAGGAAGCGGACCGAAACCATAGCATGAGTCATGAGTGTCGTTTGGGCAGGAAATGGAACGAAACCATCACAAGAGTCGTGAGTGTCGTTTGGGAAAGAAAGAAATGGACAGAAACCACAACAAGAGTCATGAGTGTTGTCTGGGCAAGGGATGGTGGGCGTTTGGCATGAAGATTCCTGCTACGTTGGCAACATTCGAAATTTGAAGGCAATGCGATTCTGTCCCGATCCGGGCCGGCCTGTGCACTGTCACTTTCCGAACATATCTGCCCTCAGTCAATCTGACTCGCAGTCATCCGCACGTTTTTGGCTGAATGCCTACCTTCAAGGGTACTCTCAAGCTTACAAATACAAACAAAATGCATATGGCTCGGTCAGAAGACAAAAAACCAAGAAGGCTTGTTTTAACGACCGTGAAAGTTCTGTTGATAACTAGATCACAAATTTCGGTTGGAAGCTGGACCTCTATGGCTCTGGAGAGCGCAATACATGACTCAAAAATGATACTATGGTAGGTCCTTTCGTTATTCCATTCGGTTAATTTGTCAATAGTTCCATGAACACTTTTTCTCAGGATGCAAGGGCAATCATATCATGGCTTAAGCCCTCTATTATAACCAATTTCTGCGAACCGAACCGACTTTCTATCCTATATTTATCATTATACAAGCAGCATCTCTTTGTGAGAAAACCGGGGACACTTCCAAGCGCGTGCCAGAGACTTTTTTGGCAATGGTCCAAAACTATTTTCACATATGGGTATTTCCCTCTCGCAAGCAAATTCTTTAAAATGTGACTCGTCCAGGCAAATAATCCAAGTGCGTACCTCCAGCAGCCACGCCAACTAGCCATAATCGCCTTCTCTTGAGGGTATAACCAACAGAAGTGAGCTGCTATACTATTACTCAGTTAGGAAGATGAATGTTGATCCAACCGAAACAGCCTCGTTGTTATGTGAATATCAGCAACACAACTTCTCTTACTGCTGTGGCTGTACTGTTGGTCGTTCGATGATTTCGAGTGGACGACCTGCTTTTTCATGACAAACGGGGACTTTCAACAATATCACAACCAGTCGCAACTCGCAGGTAACCATCGCGTGATGACAAGGGAATTGTATCAAAATGATGGCTCGGAGATCTATACTCCGGTACTGCGTATCTTGGCCACCAACGAAGTAAAACCACCGAGACTTGTGGCGTACTGAGGTAGCCTTCCTGGCGCTCTCTTTTCTCCAATTTAGTCTTGTATCAAACCCCTCACAAGAACAGTATTTGAAACGACGAGCATGCCTTCCATGCTTGTATAGTTCCCTCTGTAATGGATTCTCAGCCGCCTGATATCTCTCAAAATGAGAAGAATATCTTTTTTGGTGCTCTTGACCTGAATATGAATACTATGGTTCTACAAGCCTTGTTGCACAGTGAGTTGAGATTCACTTTTAGACTCTCCTCTCGCAGGTCTGTATACCGGCATTGTAGCGGTAACATTATGGACCATATGTATGTGGACTGTCCTAAACGAACTGCCGCCTTTGCTGAACTCATAATGTGGTCTCTTCATCCAGGCGGTTACACAGTATATTCCTGTGTATAATCATCATCACACTTTACATCCTGTCAACTATACCGTTCGGGATTAACTGGGCCTTTGAGCACAGCGCGTTCATTAAACAGGGCAACAACTATTACTGCATGTTCATGGCATTGGTAGACTTCGGCCCGTGGCGGGGAGCATACTTCCTCGCCAATGGTATAACTGGTGGTATAAGTGTGCTTTTTGTCGATATGACTATTGTATGTTCTCTCATTTAGTCCAGTCAACAAATAAGAACTTAAGTCCATTATGGATATGGCGATGCTGGGTGCTCTGGGATCGCCAATGGCGAGTAATTTTTGTGCCGATGGTTTGTGTTGCTGTCGGGACTGGTGAGTATCGTTCTTTTTTCCAGAAATGCCTTTCACACAGCGTCTTAGTCATGAAGATCCTACAAACACTAAGTAATATCCACAATTTTACCGAGGATAACAGAAAAACTGGACATTTCGCAGCGGAAATAGACTGGACGTTAATCTATATCTTCATGACGCTCGCTACAATGCTGCTGTGTATGCTATTGATTGTTTACCGCATCATTTGGCATGCTCCAAGGATGAGTGCTTCCCGTAAAATCATCGAGATGCTGATCGAATCATGCGCAATGTATCCCCTTTCCTTGATCATCTATCTCGCACTCGTGTCCAGGAATTTGGATTCTGCATATTACGCCGATATCATTTCTGTGTATATCAAGGTGAGCCTATGTCGCACTTGTTTTTGATGTAAGATCTGAAACCTCCCAAGCCTATTGCCACGATGCTCCTAGTCGGACGTGTCTCAGCACACGCTAATGCGAGCCTTCGTTGACAGAAGATGGCCGCTATGTGGGAGAGCCACCCTCCCTTGGTTGGCTGCTTTAGGGAGGGCAGTACCGATAATGGCCATCGCCCGGATGACGGTCATCAAATCATGTCATGTCAGGATTGTCGGGCAAGGAGACGGTATGATCTCCGTGTTGGCAGTGTTGCAAATAGATATATACCTGGTTTCGTGTGAATCAAGATACCCTGTGTAGATACAATGTGTTGGATCCCAATTAGTAGTCGCACTGTCCCCCCATTTTGACGTTGAAGTGGTATCAAGATGAGAGATCATCTTCCCGAACTCAGCATCATTACGCTGTCAAATTTCAAAGAGTTGTTGTAAGATAGCAATTGGCGCCGCCAGATTCCCCAGACAGCAATAATCGAATTGACGGTGTGTGTAGCTCTAATCAAGCAACTGCTGGGAAATAATTTATACACTATTGAAGTCTCATTTATCTCC
Organism: Armillaria cepistipes; assembly: GCA_900157415.1. Taxonomy (NCBI): domain Eukaryota; kingdom Fungi; phylum Basidiomycota; class Agaricomycetes; order Agaricales; family Physalacriaceae; genus Armillaria; species Armillaria cepistipes. The sequence goes on from FTRY01000009.1 coordinate 1,521,983, forward strand.
TACAGCCTAGAGATGACGTCAAGATTATACCACTCTCCCTCGACGGCTAATGTAAAATCGAAGAACCAAAAGTCAGGCAGGGTGCATTCTTTCCACAGGAGGACGAGAGCTAATCTGTGCGGGGGTCGGGAAGAGCTTGACTATACTCTCATACCCCTGAGAAGACAACTTGCACGGCAGGTCCTTGCACGCTCAAGGACACGCCACCCTTGAGTACCGACTCCAGGACGAACCAGTCATCCGGCTGGAAGGTATCAGTGTCGATGAGATTAACATAGTCTTTGAGTGGTGTCGTATCTTTGTAATACTTGACGAAAATATGTTCCACCTTATAGAAGATGATATATCAGTATAGGAAGGGAGGGACGGAGGAAACTGAAGCTTACAAGTCACTCCACCCAAGCATAGACATCAGACCTACCGCCCTCCTTCATGCTAGGGCACTTAAAGGATTTGAATTGATTATCCTCCATGTCGTCGTCTAGATCTAGGAGTCGCCGACAGTGCAGGCGATGAGATCTTTAATGACCTTCGTATGCACGGACGTTGGATTCCATGAGGGTCATACATCAAGGTTGCAATACCCAAGAGCTCGCCATCTTGGAGTGATAGTATGCAACATGATCTTGAGACAAAGACCTGTTTGATAGGTACTGGTACGTTCTTCCGGCGATGCCGGTTTAGGCTACAGAAAACAATACACGAAAGTTTCCGAGTGAAATGGCCCGGCGGGACTGTTGTATTGGACGACAATTGGATTACCTTTCGATGGGAGGAATTAGAAGAAGTCGCTCATGAGAGGGAGAGGCGTGCGTGGAGTCAGAGCCTTGAGACTTTCCTCCGAGTTTGAAAATTCAAGTGGCATTCCCAAACTATGCGGTTGAACTTCATCTCTTCCGTGTAGTTCACAAGCTCGCCTTTTATATGCATTCAGACTGAGATAAATTCATGTCAACGTGCATATTCGGCACGCGGGAAAAGAGCGTGCTACGATCTGTAAGATGATGGGTTTGATTTACAGGGCGATGCTTGCCAGAATGGGCATGGAGGTCCATTCTGCTTCGTCTCCAAGTTTCTAGATATCAGTGAGAAAATCAGGATGATACTTGACAATAGCGGAAAGAGCTCACACTTGAAGATGATCTCGTTTCAGCTTCTTGCTCTCTGCATCCTTATCGATCTGCAGTTACGAGAGCCAAGAAGAGCACTCGGATACCTGCGACTAAGAAGATCAATCATTAGCGAGGCACGACAGCAGCAAAGTAACGACACACCGATTGCAAGCACACCAAAGAACTTGATCATGATTGTACAAGTGTGTTGCACCAATGGTCGGTACTGCAGGCAAGCAAGCCCGGTATATCCCATCGTAGTCTCATGCCAGACAGAATGCTCCAGGACGAGGCTTTCCAGCTTGCTCTAGAAAGCTGTCATGACATCGCAATGCAATGACAACTGCAGAGCACACCCAATGGCGATAACGGAATAAAAAGCACTACGAGCAGGCATCTCTTCATTAGTTCGAAGGATTCCGGAACACATTCAAGTTCAATAATGAAGGTCGTGCTAAGACGATAGTGTGAACTGCCTTTTGAATAATGAAGACATCGTGACTAGCTGGAGTGGTATACGCTACATGCATATGCACGCCCTGATAAGAAGTATCGACGGTTTGGCTGATGTCTTATAGCAAAACTGTGGTTCTATATTGAGCAGAAAAATGTACACAAATGAAAGAGACATACATAGCAGACCAGGATAAGAACCAAGGATGCACAAGCGGGCCCAGATATGTCGTGAAAAGTTTCAGGGAGTTATCCAATATTTATCCTTGCAGCTTTAGACATCAGAACAAGCCGGAAAGACTTCGATGGACGCGTCAGGTGCAGTGGGTCGCGTGCAATAGTTCGAAGACCTGTTCCATGTATGAGCCCACAGTTTCTGTTTTTTTAAAAACAAGGGGGAACTAAGCGTGGTAAAATGCGCGTGTATCCAAAAAACCCCCGAGTCAGGCGACGATTCGTTTCTTTAATGGACAGTGCATTCTCTTTGGAGCGTGAGAGTGATTTATACCTCTTGGCTGTCCGTCATGCCATTCGAAAGACTCATATTTTCCTCATGGACTCCCCGGATGAGAACCTCGTTCCCCAGAGGAAGTAGTTCTCGTTAATCTCGATGTATTGAGCGATATCTGTCATGATCTTTGGACTGATGACATGGAGTAGTTACCTGGTGGTCGCGGGGTTCAATGTTCATCCAGGGAGCGCTGGTCGAAGCATAGAACTGAGAGCATGGAAGTAGAAGGGAAGACAAGAACATTTGAAATTTAGAACCCAGCAGCACGACTGGGATCACATGACTTTGTCCTGTCACGATTCAGACTGATTTAGGTCTCTCTTTTTGAATGACATCCTATGACATCTATCTACCCTCAGTTAGGCCATACTAGCTGACATTCAAATTTCGCACATTTGTCTCTGTGTGCCTGCCCCAAATACCGTCTTCATGCATATGAACCGAGCAACCTGCACGTGGTTCAGTTATGAAGCGGGGGGCCAACGCAAGCGTGGCAAGACCGAGTCCTCTGGAATTTCTTTTAAATATTAAGGGCCTTAATGCTCGAAGTACTGCTATTACTATTAAACCATGGCACAATTGACAAGGTGACACTGATCAGCAAGAAAAGACGACGAGGATGAAAGTAAGAATCTGAGAGTAGCCAAGTCAGCAAACAGCCTACATGTAAAAGAAAAAAGCAACATGTGACAGGCAACCCAGTAAAAGATAATCGCTGGACAATCATGATCAAGGTTAGGGGCAGATCAGAGACCAGCAGCGTCACCACCACTTACTATCTAGAATATCAACCAAACTTCTCCTACATAATACAGAAGGACAGTTTCAGTATAAACCAAAAAGTATGGACAAGAACTACAATGGCAAAAATGCAGGTAAGGACCAATAGCATGAAAAAAAAATGAGCTACATACCATTAACTTTTCAGGAGAAGCTCTCCAACAATATATGGTCAACAGCATGAAGACCTTGACCCACCATCTGGCAAACAAAGTGCAGGTGAGCACAAGCTGACAGACATAGAGACCAAAAGTGTACTAACTGCAGGTTTTACAGGATGGCTGGATCAGTAAAGTTGCTGTAATGAGCGTAGACGGGGAGAGGACGTGGCACATGGTAGAGACAAATGAGGACAACCAGCTGGAGGAAGAAGTCATGTTCAAAGTTCAGGGGATACTGTCAAAGAAGGACCATTGTAAGTATCAGTCTCCACCCTAAATCATTCTGTTCCTCACAAATCTTCCAGAAAAGAGAACTATGCGTTTTTGAAACAATATATTTGGATCATGGGAATAGGAGGTGAAGTGTTCAAGGATACAGCCAAATCAATAATGGAAGCGCAGCTAATGTTCGAATGACAATTTATGCATGGTTCATGGGGAAAATGGACACCTGACAACACTGATGGCATTGGACATAAGCAACTGGTACTTCAAAACCAGGAAGACTCAGCCTCAAGAACAAGCAGAATATGAACAAGGAGTTGACCCCAAGGGAATTCTAGCAGCAGCTTGCCTCAAGAGGAACCTCATCCACATGGAGGACAACAAGGTCAGGTTCTATACCAGAAAGATCAACAAGACCGGAGAAAGAAAGTGAGTAATCAATAATGAAGGTGACAACAGAGATCTTACCTTATCTTCCTCAGGTTTTTACCTTCTAAGCCACAATTCTTTTGTGTAGGTGATATCATCGAAGTGCAGCTTTCTATCATGGCGGTTTTGATGAAGAAGACACAGAGAAAGCTGAAATTGAAACTGAGGACAGTGGCAATGATTGATGAGAGTTTCACCAATGTATGCCTAGGAATTACAAGGAAAGAATTCAGCTGACTGAAAGAGGAGTAGGAACGAGTGAGACTCATACACAAGAACATGTAAATGGACAAGGTGGAAGAGAACACAAAGAGCATGGCAGTAGAAGGTCAGAGGATGAACCTGAAGCGCAAGGTGGGTTATCAGAGGTGATAACGTAGCATAAGCACAACATATGCAGAGAATAATGTTGAGAGGTTCAGTCAACGCCCATCGTCGGACCTTTCGGAGTCTCCCTATTTATAGTCAAGTGTTTCATCAGTAGCTTATTTCATTTTTTTGTCCCCGTCGTACCTCAGTCTTTTACAACCATTTGGGTGAAGACTGAGGTACGCTTTTCCTTACTTCTTACATTGATACAATGCTTATAACTACGTAGCTCGTTGTTTATTAACAGGTTATGCGGCCCCGTTGTGCTTAACCTCGTTGATTGTGATCTGGACAATGGCACTCGAATTTATTAAAGACTCAAGAAACCTACAATTGAACCATAAAGCGAAAGCTTGGGACCATAGACTTTGGCCCTTGTACCATGTCGCTCAGAAATTAACGGAATCAGACCCCTAAAGAAATCTTTTGCTGAGATATGTTGACGACTTCGACGTCCCAAGTATTACCTTTCAAGCTCGAGGCTGATGAAAATTTCAATGGCGAAAATTGGGCTTTGTGGGAGATGATGATGATTGCGGAGGGAGGTCCACGCAGTCTCGTAAACTACTGGGAGAATAAAGTCTTGCCTCAAGCACCGAACCTCCTTCCCTTACCGGCCACGGGATTGACTAGCCTCACTCCATTGGACCACAAATACACCCAATGCAAGAGTGCAGCACTCTCATCCATCATTCGAAATGTCACAGACCCATTTGGTTTTGGCCTCAATCCCCAAGGCAAAGCATACAAGGCATGGGACAAACTACAAAAGGAATATGGAGCCCATTCTGATATCATTCGAAAGAGGAGAGAGGACGTACTGAGAGCGGCGAGGTTCCAAGATGGAGAAAAGGTCACAGGTGATGGTGGACATGTTGAAAAGATGAGGTGTTTATTGAAAGAGGTGAACGATGCTGGAGCCGGGATCAACAGCGATAACTTTGCAACAATCTTGATTCATTCATTCCCCGAGTCGTGGGATCCTGTCATCAGCACATTACATGGCGAGAAGGATATCATCAAAATAGTGGCTCGCCTCTCTGCGCACAGTGATAGAGTTGCCGGATGTGGTAGCCATCCTACCAATTCCACATCTACGGATCTGTCGAATCAAGCCTTGCATGCTTCAATCACGGCGCTTGCACAGCAGATTCAGAGCCTCAACACGACGAACTGCCGTGAACAGAGACCATCCAATGGGAAATCCCATGAGGCAAACGAAAACTGCAAAGGTATTGGCCACACGATAGAGGAGTGTTGGAAGATTGGAGGAGGAAAACAAGGCCAATACCCGCCATGGTGGAAAGGAAAATGCGACGCACCATTACCATCTTCCTATGCCAACTTAGCACAGTCAATGGTTACTGTGGATCCAGTTACAGGTGTATCAACATCCGTATTCGCCCTGCATCCAAGTGGTGGTACAGGCAACAGCATGGAGAAAGACGGTGTAACCCTGAAAGTTAACCAAACTTTGATTGCTAAAGGAACAGGAGGGTTAGACTCGTCCAAGTTATTTAGTGATTTGGGTGTGACTACGCACTTCATCAAACAGAGAGTTGCATTCTCCAACTATATTCCCCTCAAGAATTATGCTGGTGGTTCTTCAAAAGCTGGAGTGAACTTGAATATTGCTGGAATTGGGACTGTCGCCTTCGAAATGGATAAGAGGAACATTATCATGCTGGAAAAGGCTCTCCATTGCCCAGATATTTTGGCAAACCTCGTATCTGTATCACATCTGGATAAAGATGGCTGGAGTGTAATGTATGGGAAGGGAAGAGTGAGCTTCATGGCACCAGATGGGGAAGAAATTTTTACCGGGGAGTTAAGTGGGGACCTATACACCATAAATGGGACATTGCTTCATGCCGAGAAGCATCAAGCCCTTACTGCAAGGTCCACGGACGTTGCTGTGCCGATGGAAATTTGACACATGTGCTTTGTGCATCATGGAATCAACAGAATCAAGGCCCTGGTGCACAGAAACCTTGTTGATGGGATTAACGTCAAAGCTGGACCAGACTTACCTGGAAAATGCGAGCCCTGCATCATAGGAAACCAGAAGAGGAGGCCGTTCAATGCTATAGTCAAACCAGAAATGGAATTACTGGCACTTGTTGCACTGGATATTTGGGGTCCTGCACGGGTTAGATCAATTGGTGGTGCGCGATATGCGATGGAGTTCACAGACGATTCATCATCACATCATCAGGCTTATTTCTTGCCTGATAGGAATGCAACAATGACACTGTCAGCCTTGGATTCATTCACAACAATGGCAGAATGTCAAACGGGGAAGAAGTTAAAGAAGCTCCGTTGTGACAATGAGTTTGACTGTAAACTGTGGTGTGATTGGGCAGAAAAACAGGGAATTATTCTGCTCTTCATGGCTCCATATTCATCTGCAGCGAATGGGGTAGCTGAATGTGCGTTTGGGGTTGTGTTCAGGACTGTAAGGATCATGTTGATTGAGGCTGGGATGTCTCATGGTTGGTGGGCTGAGGCATGTGATTACGTGATAAAAGTCGGGAATCTGTTGCCTTCTACGTGACATCCAGGCGAAATCCCAGAGGAACGTTGGACTGGAAAGCACCAATCCATTGGATTCCTCCGAGTCTGGGGGAGCCCTTGCTACGTCAAAATACCAGCAGCAAAAGGGGAAAGCAAGCTTGCACCTTGAAGTTTGAAAGGTTGCTTAGTGGGGTTAGCAGGGCATGGTACTTACCATGTTCTGCTTGATGGCCCAGGCATCCGAATCACGACTTCGCACGATGTGGTATTTGAAGAGCTTATTCCAACATGTACTGTGCCTCTTCAGGGGGAGATAGTAAACCTGCTGGATAATTCAGAGGACAGTACATGACCACAGCTTGGAAATCCCCCACCTAGACCGGAACATCCATCATGAATCCCAACATTGAACCCTGCAACAGCATCAGCCAACTCTGATTGAACGATTCCTAATCAAATTCCCGTTCATGATCGACCAACGGATGAAAGAACACATCCAACACGTGTCCCAAAACTGTCTCGTGCCCAAGTCAAATCCAGCGAGTACCTGAAATGTGAAGAGAATGCGAGGGAAGCAGGTAAAGATTGGGCGAATGACCTTGAATTCCTGCTGGTCCCAGATGATGAAGACCCTGAAGATATCATTGTGCTGAAGGCATCAGAAATCAGTAACTTACCCGAACCTGAAAATAAATGGACCCCTTCCCATTACGGCGAGGCAATGATGAAACCAGATTTATGGGTGCCGGCAATGGATGCAGAAATTTGGAGAATGGAGGAACAAGATGTGTGGGAGGTAATACCCCAGGAGCCTTGGATGAAGATGATAGACACACGATGGGTCTTTGATATCAAACTCGACGGTGACTTGGGGAGTTTACTAAAAAGACAAGCTAGGCTGGTGGTAAAGGGCTTCAGCCAGATCAAAGCTCTTCACTATTTCAAGTCATTTTGTTATGCCCGGACTCGGGGATAACAAACTAGCAGGACATAAGGGCTGTATCGCGTTCGTACAGTCACCCAAAGTCTGCGTTGTTGCTATCGCGAGCGGTAATAACGCTTAGTCATAGAGACTGAGAGGAAGAATCCGGTATGTATAAACTTAGCTCAAAGCTAAGGAAATCTATGTACAAGTATGTCCTTACTTATATACTACGAGTCGGAGTCTGTATACGTGACGTGTCCATGCGTGTGTTAGCTGAGTGGAATAAGCGAGGCGAACACGAGTCGAAAAGTTGTATGATGTGGAGATTATTACGTGAGAAGATAAGCGAAGCGCCGAGATAAGATGAGATTAGATAGGCGCTGAGATTAGATAAGGAAAAATCGTAACATTACCCCCTCGTTAAGGCAGGCATCCCGACTGCCATTAAGGCTCGTCATTTTCCGAGTTGGAGCGTATGCTATACCAATAGTCCTGGATAACGTCGTGCCAAACGTCGGGATCCGGGTCTTTAACCCATTTATGTTTTCCATCTTGGCGTTGGGCAAGATAGAAGCAGGATCCGTCCTCGTATTTGAAGTCGAGGACCATTGTTACTCGTTTATCGGGGTTCGGCGGCGGGGCAGCGTCGAGTCTTCTGGCGCTGCTGTTGCAGTTCTCGTAATCTTCTATTGCTTCTTGGGCATTGCCCATTTCCGAGTCGCGGACCCACGAGTTGTGTTCGCGTGTCCATCCTTTCCACTTGATGAAGTAGTCTATGACTTCGTAAGACTTCTTGCCTCGTCTGCCGCGGATCGTGCGGGGTCGAGAGTCCAGGATTTCTTCGATTTCGAATTCCTCCTCATCGTTGATGAGGTCGGGAGGAGGTGCGGGCGGAACTTCCTGATTAGGGAAGGCTGGCGGGACGTACGGGGTCAGCAGCTTCTCGTTGAAGCGCGGGTGAATCTTCCAGTGCGCGGGGAGCTTCAGCTTATAAGCAGCTGCTCCCACCTTTTTGAGGATTGTGAAGGGGCCGACGCGCTTGTTGTCGAGCTTCTTCTTTGGTCGCGGGAGGTGGAGGTTGGTAGAGTCCAACCAGACCTTGTCGCCGACTTGGTAGTCGCATGACGCCGTTTTCTTCTTGTCGTACTGGCGCTTCATATTGGCGGCGGCCTTCTGAAGCGCTTCGCGGGTTTCTCGATGAATGTCGCTCATCGTCGTTATGAACTCCTCTGCCGCTGGATTGGAGATGGAGTAGTAGTTCGAGGCGTCGGGGATGAGATGCGGGTTCCGTCCGTATAGGACCATGAAGGGGCTTCTGCCCATGGCGCTGTGGACCCGATTGTTGTGCGCGAATTCTGCGAGCGGCAGCCAATCGGTCCAATCGTCTTGTCAGTAGTTAACGAAGATTCGGAGATACTTCTCGATCTCCTGGTTAACTCGCTCGGTCTGGCCATCTGTCTGCGGATGCTAGGCGGTCGATGCGTTCGGCGTGATATCGAGCAGTCGGTAAAGTTCCTTCATGAACTTGGAGACAAACTGCGGGCCTCGGTCGGAGATGACCACCTGCAGCATTCCATGCTTCGCATAGACGTGGTCTCGAAGAATTCGTGCCCATCCTTCAGCCGACAGTTTTACGTTGCAGGCGACAGGAATTATAGCTTTCAAGAAATGGTCGATGATCATGAGAAGAGCGTCGCATCCGTTCGAGGTCGGTAATCCCGTGACCATATCCACAGAGATGTGGGTCCATGGTCCTTCGGGGACTGCGTTCGGGTTGAGCGGTGCCGCTTTAGGCTGCGTGCTCGACTTCGTGCGTTGGCAGACCTCGCAACCTTTGACGTAGGCTTCGACAGTCTTCTTCATCTTGGGCCACCAGTACTCTCTGAGGACCAACTCCTTCATTTTCTCGATGCCTGGATGTCCGGCCGAAACGTGGTCGTGGAACTGGGCGATGATCTCGCCGCGTAGCGAGTGATGGCGTGGGACGTAGATACGTCCATCGTACTTCAAGAGCCCTCCTTCCCGAGAGACTCCTCGTTCGTGGGCTAGAGAGGTCTTGATCCCCTCGTCCCATAGCTCTTCCTGTTGAGTGGCTTCCTCGACCTTCGTATGAACCTCGTTGGTTGTGGGCATGATAAGTGCCTGGAAGTGCGCAGGGGAAAGGATGGTGATATCGCCATTGTCATCTTTCCCTTGGTCGTGGTCATCGCAGCGAGACAATAAGTCAGCCTTTTTGTTCAGAGCGCCTGGCTTGTGGTGAAGAACGAAGTGATACTCCGCTAGCTCGGTCACCCAGCGCGCTTGGCGTCGGTTCAACTTTTGAGGTTGTCGGAAATACTGGAGGTTTTGGTGATCCGTCCAGATTTCTACGTCTACAGCGGCGCCCATTAGATAATGGCGCCATTCGTCGAGCGCTAGCATGATCGCTAGCAGCTCCTTGTCGTATATCTCGTAGTTGCGCTCTGTGGCCGAGAGCGACTTTGACATGAACACCACTGGGCGCCATTTTCCGTTCTGCTTCTGGCTAAGCACCGCGCCGATAGCGCCTTCACTGGCGTCGGCTTCAACCATGAAAGGGTCGGTTTCGTTGGGAATGGCGAGGATGATGTCCTCAGCCATTCGTCGTTTGAGCTCGACAAATGCTTTGTCTTGCTCCTGCATCCATTTCCAGGGCGCGAGTCCGGTAAGGGCAGTGAGCGCCTTTACGACCTTCGAATAGTTCTTGATGAACTTTCGGTAGAAATTCGTGAAGCCGAGGAACGACTGTAGTTCCCACTTCTTCGTTGGCATTGGCCATTCCGCTATCCCGGCAATCTTGACAGGATCCATGCGGACTGAGTTCTCGGAGATGATGACTCCAAGATACTCCGTTTCGAGTACTTCGAACTCGCACTTTTCCGCTTTCAGGAAAAGCTTGTTCTCCCGTAGTCGTTGGAGAACCTGCTTCGTGATTCGTCGGTGTTCCGCCTTATCTTTGGTGAAGATCAGGATGTCGTCAAGGTATATGGTTACTTTTCCCTCAGCGATCAGGTCGCGGAAGATGTCGTTCATCATCCATTGGAACGTGGCGGGCGAATTGGTGAGCCCGAAGAACATGACGGTGGGTTCGTACAAACCCCGGTTCGTACGGAAGGCGGCCTTCTGTTCATCGCCTTGTTGGATCCAGACATTGTTGTATCCCCAACGAATGTCGAACTTCGTGAAGTACTTGGCTCCACAAAGTTTGTCGATGAGCTCCGAGATGAGTGGGAGTGGATAACGGTTCTTGATCGTCATCTCATTGAGCTTTCGGTAGTCCTGAACTGGACGCAGCGTGCCATCTTTCTTTTTGACGAAGAAGAAAGGGGAGGCGAACGGGGACTTGGAGGGATGAATGCGTCCTGATGCCAAGTTTTCGTCGAGGAACGTGTCGAGCTGTTCCTGTTTGTTGCGGTTCAAGGGGTACACCTTGCAGTCGAGTGAAGCCTTCGCATTGGGAGTGAGCTCGATGGCATGGTCCCAGGGCTTCCGTTCGGGTAGTTCGTCGAAGTTTTCCTTGGAGAACAGGTCGCGGAAGGAATGGTAGTCTTTGGGGACCATTTCTTCAAACGTTTTCTTGGGCTTGTCTGCGTTAGCTGCGGCCGCAAGGTCGTTGGCATGATGCACGGAGCAAATTACGATCTCCTCTTGCATATTGACGGCGAGAATCGTATCACCTTCTTGGAGTTCTTTGTCCCATTTGTCATCGGGATCAGCGTCGGGCAGACTGAAGTCGTTGCCCATACAGGCGCATCGACCGAATAGGATCGATTGCGTCTTCCAGTTGACTGAAGGGTTATGGCGCTTCAGCCAGTCGTGGCCTAGGTATATATCCTTCGTGCCTAGGTTTGTGACGGCAAGGTCAATGTGCTCCGCATGTCCCTTGATCGTCATACGTGTTTCGACGTATTCGGTGATGTCGCCGCCTTTGTTGCGAGTGCCATCGGCATTGTAAACGGGGATCGGTACATTGATCTTCTGAGTCGGGAGTTCGTGCTTCTCGACGAAGCTTCGGTTGATGGCGCTGCTGGTGCAGCCGCTATCCAAGAGCCCTTTGGTGCTCAGCATTTTCGTTCCGGCGATGGGGTTTAGGATGATGTCCACGAGGAAATTGCTCTTTGAGCTTTCCTGGCTATGGACGATGACGGGCGGTTTACGAAGCTCGTAAAGTCGCTCTCTAGCGTCCTCTCCTCCGAGCCTAAGCTCTTCGAGGAGTTCGTTCGTCATCTCAGCGCCCTTATCCTTGTGTATCCATACTGCAAGGGCGGCGCAGGCGGCATTGTTGTTTTGGGCTTCGCCAATTGCGCGAAGCATCCAGTCGACCTCAAAGGGTCGCATCCATCGGTGAGGGGCCTCTTGAACCTTTGCACTGGCCGTAGGAGGCACAGCTACCGTTGGTGAGGTCACCTCATCCTTGCTAATGCAAGTCGGGCCCACCCCCTCGTTAGGGGGCGGGCTAGTCGTTTTCGGAGAGTCGGGCGGAGTCGGTAAAATGGTGGACTTCCTAATCGGGGATATTTTCGGGCTGCCTTTCGCAACCCATTTTTGGTAGGACGCATCGTCCTTGTCATCGGGAACTTCTATCATAGTTACCGTATGCCCCCTATTCACTGCCTGGGCGCTAGCAGCTTCCTTCCTTTCTTCAGCTTCGCGGTATCCCGAGGAGTTGTCGGGATGGGAATCAATAACAGCACGAGAGGGGCCGTCCTGCTCCATGCCGTAAGTACGATCGGGAACAGCGGGTTTGACTTGGGCCGAATGAACGGACTTACCAGTCTCGCCTGCTCCCTCTTGCGACTTTGAAGCACTCGTTCGACTTCGCAAAGTCTGCTCCTCGGGGCCTACGATTCGGGAAGGGTCAGCTAATAGAGAACTCCTCCTAGCTGCATCGATAGCGTCAGCTCCATCTTTGCCCTGACCTACCGGTTCAGGCGTCTTTTCGGTTGGGGCCGCCTCTTGTGCCCTGACGGTTCTTCAGCCTTCCCCTTGGTGGCTCGCTTCTGCCTTTGTTGAAGCCTCCGCTCGGGGAGATTTAGACTTCAACCGCCTCGCGATCCGCTCCGTACCAGGGGAGGTTTCACCTTCAACGGCTATTCCCTCTGAACTTCCAGCGCGGCTGGAGCCCCGTGGAGGTACCTTGCCAACGAGCAAGGCCGCTTGGTCAGGGTTCGCGCTAGGCGCTCGCCCTGCCCCATCCGATCGGGCGTACGCCATGGAGGGTTCACACCCCTGGGGGGGGGCCGCCCAGACGTCGTTTCCGTCGTTATGATGGGTGGCGATATGGTAGTCGCCTTTTCGTTCGATGCTTTCACTCACGATGAGTTACTCGCTGGACGTTTAGTCAGTTTTGTCGACGGGCTCTGACAACCCGCGTCGTCGTTTCCTAGAGAGGAGTCGTTAATATCTTCAATCGGAAGAATACTATATCGGTTGTTCGATTCTAATACTGGTGGTGATCGGGTGGAAGTCGTAAGAGCCCGCCCCGAAACGTGGGGCGGGGGTATATTCAAATGCGCGGTAAATAAAGTGTCTGTGCATGATACAAAAGTGTCAGACCGGCCGACAGAAGAGGAACGTTCACCAGTATGTAAGTCCTTGGTCGTCGTGGCGGAATCGGGTGCCCGACGACCTATTCTTTTACCTCCTCAACCTTCATGCTTTCGGCTAGCGGCTCCTTCGGCGTCGTGTCCACGGTGTGCACCGCTACCTTCTTGGTGGGGCAATCTCTGCTTAGATGCCCCGGCTCGTTGCACTTGAAGCAACGCCCTTCGGCGCACTGCTTCTGCTTCTTCTGCTCCCTCGTGTCGATATCCATCAGCTGCCCTTGGCCGCTGAACGTCTTTTGTGTGACCGAATGCCATCGGCCCTGGGCGTCACGGCTCGAGTTTCCACCCGAGGAACTTGTCGTGCCCCCTGCGTTGCTTTTGCTGGGGGCGGTAATCTGCTTGAAGTTCCTGGGCTTCTTGTCGTTGTGCTGGTCACGCTGACAAATGCCATGGGCGTCGTTGTACGCCTTGTCGCGCTGCCGTTCCTCATACATCACGAGGATGCGCTCCTTCCACTCGTCGTAGTCCTGGGAAATTCCTACCCCGATGCTGGTGATGATCGACGTATATGACCATGGCACCCCCTGTCGCATGGCGGCGACCATCGTTCCTCGGCGATCAGTGTCGTCGCACCTTCCTGCCAGTTTGGCCTCCCGCTCTAATTTCTGGAAGAAGACGGTGGCGGGGTCGCTACCCATCTTCATATTCCTCATCGTCTTCTCGTGCTGTTCCTCGCAGGCGGGGTCTCAGAACGTGGCTTTGAATTCCCAAACGAATTCGTCCCAGTGAGGGTATCAGAATCGGGGGCCAGCGGGATCACGGTGGTCGTTGACCCAGAAGTCTTCGCGGCGATGGGTCCACCAGTCTCTGGCGTGTTTGATGAAGAGGGAGGTGGCGCACACTATCATGAGTGATGGTACGCCGCGGAATTGGTGTCGGAACATTTCAAAGTAGGCGTTGCAGTCACCTATGAAACAATCCATGTCATCGTGCTCCCCTTCAAAAGGTTCCGGGAGCTTCATGATGATGGGCCTTGCTTGTAAGAAGGCCGGGGGCTCGTTGGCATCCCAGTCCCTGACTGGTCCGTCGCCTGGTGGTGCCCATCCGGGCAGTCGTGGGATCGAGTAATGATCCGGGTCTGGTCGGTAGGGAGGGGCCCTGGGCCTCCCTCGTTGGTTCGCGCGCTGGTGTAAGTCAGCGACATCATTGTGGAGCCGCAGGTTCTCATCCTGAAGGAGAGCCACCTGCTGGATCAACTGATCCATTCGATCTTGTGGCGGGGCAGGCGGTTGCTGCGGCGCCGGTGGTTGCTGTGGGGCTTGCCCGCCCCAGGGGTCTTCGACATCTCCCATGTCGGCTTCTCCTGGTCCGGCGCCCGTGATGAGCCTAGTTATTGTGGGCCCTGAGTAATACCCAGGGAATCGCGGGTTCGGGGGCAAGTCGGGCATTGGTCGTGGTTCCCCCCACGCTGTCTCCTCAGGGCGGAACCCCGGGTAGACGGATTCCCAGTCGTACTGGAAATCAGTGCGAGTTATCCTCTCACCAGAGTCGCTCGTCGAGTCAGAGGGCGAGGATCTCGAGCTGCCCTCTGAGGGGGCTTTCCTCCTCCTGTGTTCGTGCCCGTAGGTCTGGGCGTCGGTGGCCGGGATGCGTTGGGTAGAGCTCTCGGTGGCGGTTGGCATGGACTCTGGCCATCATTTCTCTGTTTGTAGGAGTCCCGAAGTGAAAAGGTGACCCCCTGTTCGTGGCGAGGTAATACTCCATGTCCTTGCGTCCTCCTGCGTGGTGCCAGCTGGTCCTGGCTTTGACTCGCTCTGGACCAAGGATGTCTCGGTCGATCTGTTCGAGTGTGTTCCACTCGTAGTCGGGCCCTTCCCAGTTGAACGGATCCGTGTCCTGGCTGTGATCGAGGCGAGGAAGGGATTCCTCGATCCTAGTACCAGCGGGGTCGTTTCCTCGCTGTCGTCGTCTCCCTCTATCGGACTCTGTGGAGCTGTCACTAGAGTCGGACTCGTCTGGCCACTGCCCGAATGGGACTGCTGGGACGTAGCGCCTTCCCGTGGAAGGGAAGGGTATGTAGTTTTGCTGAAGAGCGGCGAAAGGGTCAGTGCGGCTGTAGGTGGGCAAATGGAGCCCAGTCCTAGACCTCGGAGCGGCCAGTGCTGCCCTGGTGAAGTAGGGCGGCGAGGCGTCGATGTGTTCATCCTCGATGTAGACGTTGTCCCTAGCAAAGGGACCAGGTTCGTCCTGCTCATTCTGAGCAAGAGCTCGCTCTCTGTCTCCTGGTTCCCAGGAGCCCGCGGGGTAGTCGGGGTCGTTATCAGCGTTAGAAGGTGCAGCGCTGCCCCATGGGTCTGCTGCCTCCTGTGCAGCCCGTATATGCCCCGCCAAGGTGCCTGGGTCCTCAGGTTCTGGGCGGAGCTCGTCCCACTCCCAGGGATGTCTCCGATCGGTCTCGTGGGTATCGTTTCTGGTCGGGAGCTCCTCCCGACTCAAGTGGTATTTGCTGTCAGAGGAGGAATCCCAAATCGTGACTGTTCGCCTGTGAAGGGAACGGGTCGTGGTCATTGTGCTAGTGGATGCCACGTTTGTGGCTTGGAGAATTGGTCGTCGCTGCTCAAAGCGGGGGACAACATAGTGCACGGGGAATGGTGCGTTTCCCCAGTCAGTTCTTGGGATTCTTCTTCTGCGAAGGAATCCAAGTCGTTGTAGGTATCTGCGGATTTCCTCAGCATATACGAGCGTGAGGATGAGGACGGTGGTGAAGGTTGTGGCGATGGCGATGGCTATGCCTAGGCTGATCAGTTGGAGATCAGTTAAATCGGGGGTCATCAATGGGTATAGAGTTGACGACTGCGGTATGCGTGGTAGACGGTGAGGATGAGTTCAAAGAGGAGGACCATGAGGTTGTCGAAAATGATCTCGTCCTCTTCTGTCGGAGTCGGTGGCGGAGTCTGAAATAGGACTACGGTGTCGGTTGGTTCCTCAATCAAGGTTGTCGTCATAGTCTCCGCCGTAATATCCGGCGTAGTTGTAATGGGAGTCGGAGTCATAGGGTTCCAGGGTCCGGCACTGCCTTGTGTGGCGCTTGTGCTTTTGGTTTCGGGAACGGGGTTTCGTTTTTCGGGGTGGTCGTTCGTCAGCTGGGCGACGAAGGGGTCTATCTTTCTTGGACTGTTTCTTCTGCCCTGGGTGCATAGAAGAATAGGGTGAAGAGGAGTAAGAGAAATGCGATGACGACGGCGCTGGTGACAATGAAGGCGGCTAGTAGAACCACCTGGTTCATCTACGTCGTGCGTGACGTCGGTCTGCTATGTCGGCGAGAAGGGTGACGAGTATGAGGAGGAGAAGTCGGTAGATAAGGACGAAAGCAATGTCGATGTCTGTTATCGGTTCGGGTTTGTGATTGGGATGAAGGTGTCCCCCGGTAAACGTAGAGGACGTAGTAGAAAGCTTTGAGCTAATTGTTATGCCCGGACTTGGGGATAACAAACTAGCAGGACATAAGGGCTGTATCGCGTTCGTACAGTCACCCAAAGTCTGCGTTGTTGCTATCGCGAGCGGTAATAACGCTTAGTCATAGAGACTGAGAGGAAGAATCCGGTATGTATAAACTTAGCTCAAAGCTAAGGAAATCTATGTACAAGTATGTCCTTACTTATATACTACGAGTCGGAGTCTGTATACGTGACATGTCCATGCGTGTGTTAGCTGAGTGGAATAAGCGAGGCGAACATGAGTCGAAAAGTTGTACGATGTGGAGATTATTACGTGAGAAGATAAGCGAAGCGCCGAGATAAGATGAGATTAGATAGGCGCTGAGATTAGATAAGGAAAAATCGTAACACATTTGCAGTGGTGGTTCGATATGAATCTCTCCGAATGTTCTTCACAATTGTTGCTGCTCAAGGACTGGATTTTTGGCTCATAGATTTTGTTAGAGCCTATCTCAATGCCAAGCCTCAAGGCGAGAATTATGTCAATCTACCCCAGGGATATGAAGACGTCATCACCAGGGATCTACCACCAGGTGATTATGTCCTCAGAATGTGTTGAGCGATGTATGGAACGATGGATGCCAGGAATGCCTGGTTCCATGAACTCAACAAGATGTTCGCTGCACTTGGGCACATCCAATCTCAAGCAGACCCGTGTGTTAGGTTGTTAAAACGTGGGGGAGAGCGGACAATTACTTGCACATACACAGACAATGTATCCGGAGCTTCATCATCCAAGGCTGAAGGAGAGTTAGTGAGAAGAGAAATTGGGGAAGTCTATGACATCAAGGATATGGGTAGGCATAACAGTGTCCTTGGAATGACGGTAGAATTCAATGACATTGCTGGATCCATCTCATTACACCAGAAAAACCTCATCTTGAAAACACTAGAATGATTCGGCATGCTCGACTGCAAACCAAAGGCCACTCCTTTACCAATTGGAACATTAGCTGCACTTGACACACAACCAAGACCAATACCTGTGTCCGACAAAGAGTTCATGGCTCACAGGGACTATAGGGCCGTACTGGGCTCATTGAATCACATCGCTAATGGAACTCGCCCAGATATTGCGTTTGCCACCAATTACCTCCAACGTTTTGCCTCAGACCCTTGACCTATCCACTGGAACCGAGCAATGCATGTTCTAGCATATCTCAAGGGAACGCTGCAATACAAGATCACGTACCAGAGAGGAACCAACACAGATGATGGACTCACACCGATTGGATATGTGGATTCATCCCATGGAGATGACCGTACTACAGGCAAATCTACAATGGGCTACATATTCCAGATGGCTGGGGGACCAGTTTCGTGGAGCAGCCGTGCACAGAAAAGAGTAGCGTTATCAACAACCGAGGCAGAGTATGTTGCTACTGTTCATGGAGGACGACAATCAATGTGGATGGGTTCTTTCTTGGACGAGCTGGAGATTGAAAGGGACCATCCATATACCATCTGGTGCGATAACAACAGTACTATCGACCTTACCAAGTCTACAAAAGGTCATGAGAAGTCAAAACATTTTGCGCTCGATTATCATTGGATATGGGAGGCAGTACAACTTAGGGATCTCAATATCAAGTATATCCCATCTGAAGACAATCTCGCCGATATCTTCATGAAGACCATCCCCAAGCCTCATGCAATGGATCTCTCATGACATATGGGGTTCACTGGGGTTTAGTTTCGCTGGGCATCGACTTCAGGGGGAGTGTCAAGAGGTTCAGTCAACGCCCATCGTTGGACCTTTTGGAGTCTCCC
Source organism: Armillaria cepistipes (assembly GCA_900157415.1). NCBI lineage: Eukaryota > Fungi > Basidiomycota > Agaricomycetes > Agaricales > Physalacriaceae > Armillaria > Armillaria cepistipes. Next base: position 1,540,293 of record FTRY01000009.1, read on the forward strand.
TATTTATAGCCAAGTGTTTCATCAGTAGCTTATTTCATTTTTTTGTCCCCGTTGTACCTCAGTCTTTTACAACCATTCAGGTGAAGACTGAGCTCATTGTTTATTAACAAATAACACCGAGAATGCAAAGGCAAAGTGACATAGGGCAAAGAGGTGATTTGAGCCTCAAGACTCAAACGAGCATGAAAGAAATCACCGAAAGATGAATAAGCAAAGCCAAAATAAAAGGTCACATGATGATGTCTAAATCAGGAAGGAGAGACGAAACAGCACAGCCACCTTGGAAAGCTCAAGTTGCAAAGACTGAATCCTGTATACACATGACTCGGAATCGTGGTTACACAAGACACAACTAATACTCGTTTTTTTGACCATGGAAATTCTGCTGGTGACTAGGTTTGTATGGCTAGAACTCTCAGTCGCTGCTGTTTAATTGCTAATAGTTCTTTGAATGCCTTTTTTCAGCTTACAAGGACACTCATATCATGCCTTAAGCTCGCTCTATTACTACCCAATCTTTCCGAACTGACCTAGCTTTTTTTTCTATGCTTATCGTGACACCGGGCATCAGCAATGGTCTAAACTACTATGCGTGTATGCACATGCTGTTCTTGTGAGCGAAGCTCATTCAGGAAAGGAATACAAGTGTCGACCCTTAGCAGACACGATACGCTGGCAGCTATCTGGTCATGATCACCTTTGCTTGAGGGTCTCAAGAAGCCTTGTTGCTATGTAGATCATCGGCGACTGTTACCAGTAATGGCGGTGACATGCTCTGCAAATGTCTACAGGTGTAATTTTGCGATTTATAGGAATGAGTACAGTAAACAATACCCAGATGCTAAGGCAATGAGAGAAACAACAGAGTGCAGTGGTTATAATGCCAGTAATGACATTACCAGAGTAAAGCTGGGTGGAGCGCATGGCTTAACCTGAGAATGGTACTAGAAAGGCTGCACTAGGTATAGAGTCCCAGCGTTTGACACTAAGTGCTCTGACAGGGCACAGCATGCACGCGCTAAGAATAGCACAGAACACGCTTATGAGATAATTACAACTTCGCGCAACATTGATCTATGACACGCAAGGCACGGCAGACTCGGAACCTAGAGCTCTGGACTGTATGATGTCAGAACTTGAGTAAATCCGAAGTTTCTGATGTCGGCCGAAGCGCACAAGGTCTAGATAAGAAGCACATTGCCTTCACTACTACAAGAATTCCCTAAGAGAATATATTAAAGTGAAATAAGAGTCACACGCTAGGCTGCAACTCCGAGGAGATAGCAGCCGACATCAGTACACGTGTATTAGCACTGTTAACCGATGTCACAACACTCAGAGACAGGACCTGGCCCCGAGCCAGGCTCCTGAGTCAGCGCCAAGCGATGGCATGCTAATGGCGACATGCGCAGGATGCAGGCAAGGGAGCTTGGCAACCTAAATGATACTATATTTGGTGGTACAAATTTGTAGAACGTAAAATAGATAAATAGCGCAGTATAATTGTAGTGTACAAGTTTTGGACCCCCATTGTAGTTGCGTGCAAGCCCCCAGCTTGACACCGTAGCTTCAGGACTAGTTTGTAACTTCGAGTGAGAGAATATACCTAGAATTGATATCATATTGAGTGGATTGAGACGCGCGCAAGGCATAGAAAGCTAATGCAGCACTTGTGTGACTGTTAATTGGTTGGGTGACTTAAGCTCTAACCTGAGAAGAGGAGTTTTAGTGTCATTGTGGACATGCTCTTGTGCTTTGAGGGTTTCTTGTGACGCGAGGCACTACAGGTGGCAGAGGTTCAAACCCTTTGGCTTGTGGACGGGGTTTTATAAGGTTTCTGTGTCTCTGGATCGCATATGTTAGAACCCTGTGGATCTACGATCGGTTTGGAAGCTCGAGCATGTAGGTTTGAATCCTGTGGCTTTAGTGGAAGGTTTTGTGAAGGGTTTCTGCTTGGAGCACAAAGCTTTGAGTCGTGTGTTGTGTGTTATAAGTCGTTTGAGGTCATTCCATGTGTTGCTCTAGACTTTGTGAGGGTTTTGTGAACGTCTCTTGACGTTGCGTGTATTGTACTACACCTTGCCTTGAGGCCCAGCGACAACTGTCGCTCCTCTTGTTATTAAAAGCCTTTGGACTTAGAGAAATCGAGATACGTAGCGCGCGCTATTTCTATACGTGTGTATCCTATATCCTGAGAGTTTGCTTGCTTTGTTTCTATCTGCTTCTATCGCATCAGAATCCCCCACAAACTTGAGGGTTTGTGTGTGTAGTGTTGGGTGTGGGTGTGATCAGTGTCTTCGACGCTGTTGCATTTCTAGCTTGCACGCACAGAGTCTCTTCAGCAGCTCAGTTGATGTTCCAAGAAGTTCGTGCATCCAACCTATGCAGTGCCCTCCGCCCATCCATGCGGTGCTTTTGATAAGTTGTGATCAGCCACAGATAGAATCTGTGCTATAATTAAAACGGCATTCTATCATACTGATCACCCAGGGACTTATCCACCGACACTGCGTTCTTCTGTGCGACCTCCAGTGAGGTGAAATCGTTAACTTACGACATACTGAGCGCTTTTCTTCTTCTCTAGTTCGCAAAATATATCAAATTCTCCAGAGATCAGGTATATGAAGCAACGGGAGAGCCATCCATGCTCCAATACTTCCCTTTACGATGCAGGCTTCACCACTTGTCCTTTCCCTGGATGATAGGAGTGACATTATCTACTGGCCTGACCTGACTCTGAACCGTATGATTCTTCAAGCGTTGTTGCACGGTAAGCCCGTCACCTCTTCCCTGTGCAACTCTGCTAAATATTCACTGTCAAGGCCTATACACTGGCATTGTAACAGTCACTTTATGGGTGATATGTATGTCGACTTCCATTCCTGATGGCATCAGGAGATCTGTTAAACCCTCAGTGAAGATTCTTCTCCCAGGCGATTACGCAGTACTGTATACATTCCTGTGTACAATTGTCATCATGCTTTATTTTCTCTCAACCATAGCGTTTGGAAGCAGCTGAACATTTGGGCACTGAGGATTCATTGAACATGGCAACACTGGCACAGATTCCTGATGAGGGATCAGTTTCCCTACCTGTGCAATTTCAAGAAATTCTTACAAGAGAATGCAGGTTGGCCTTGCCAAACTCCCAAAATAAGGATAATCAAGTTCATATACAATTATAATTGCTACATATCGTTCCAGGTCTACATTTAATAGGTAATTATTGTAAGAGTGAAACATCTCAACGCGAAAGATTTGAAGTCATACACTTTCAGCTGTGCCTGTTGTTAACAAAGCAAGCCAACACCAGTCAATACACGGAGCTTCGACTGGTTGACGGACCTTACCCATGCCAAGCAATGTCGCGTCTGTACTTGAAATTTCTACTTCATTCTATTAGCTACAATTTATGATGACTCTTAGAACTTACTAGAAGACTTGTAGTTGTATAAAAGACTTGTAGTCATACCGCAATACAGTTAGATTATCCTATTACTCCTCATCTCATTACATTGCTGCTAATACCTGTTCCGTGAGATCCTGAGAAGCTCTCATCACTGGGGTTGGAGGAGCTAGAATTCTCCCCCATCGGCCTAAAGTTAATGTCCAAGATGTTTCCAGATGTGTTCGACTCCTCATCACTAGAGATCGACGTCGACCCCGCTGCCACACATAGCGCCAGGAGTGTCGGAGCAATAGCCTGTCATGTGATGAGGAAACAATCAGCCACTGAACAAACCTAATCCAAAGAGGTCTTCACCCTAGCGTATGCTGCAACAACGTCTGCGAGGTTGCCAGCCATCGTATTCCTCCCCACAAGTGCCAGATACACGATCAGTGACAGTGTATAAATCATGGCGGACTCAATCAGAGCAGAAATGATGCGTCGAAAGAGTAATAACCTATGTGCGAAGCGGACGATGCGATACACAATTAAGAGTGTGCACATGAGTGTTGTGGTTAGGCTCAAAACAGCGTAGATGAGTGGCCAGTCAATTTCTGCTGCATATAATCCGTTCTTGCTAACCTCACTGACGCCTTGAAAATCACTAAAGATTTGCATGGCCTTCATGACTGGGACACTTAGTTCAGTTATATCCGAGGGAAAGAATGTGTCATGTGCTTACCAGTCGCAGCCATGAGACACATGGTTGGTATGAATACCACTTGCCATTGGAAACCCCAGAGCACCCAGCAACGCCGTATCTACAACAGATCAGCTAGTCTTGATTGACCAGACTAAATGAGTAACGAGTTAACACACAATAGTGATATCCACAAGAATTGTGCCCATGCCACCAGTGACACTGCCCATGAGATAATATACTCTCCACCACAGACCGTCTCTCGTCAATGCTATAAACACACTGTAATAATTATAGCCATACTCAATGAACGCGCGATGCTGAAATACCCAGTCTATCGCAAATGCGATTGTCAAGAGAATATAAAGCATGATGATGATGGTATATAGGAATGTACCATGTAACCGCTTAGAAGTGACTGTAATGAGAGTATAAAAAATCTCCTAGTCCTATGAGGATTGGAAATTAACATACACATATTCCATAAAGTGACTGCTACAATGCCAGTGTATAGACCTGGAAAGTGAAAATTCGAAGGTTTATTCCAGGAATAGAAGATGACCTCACCGTGCAATAAGGATGCCAGAATCAAACAGTTCAGATACATATCAAGCGCACTAAATATGACTCTCCTTTCATCTTGAGAAAGGTTGGGAGGCGGAACCTCCATGGTAGATGTGGGTGGATCGTGGTATATGAAGCAAGGAGGCGTGTTCATTGCTTCATATACTCAGTTTCCATGGATCCAAGGACAGGACAAAGATCGACCAGATAATCCATTGTCATCGAGACCATCACTGCGAATATAGACACTAAGAAAACAGAAGGGCCTGAGTCCCTACCGGAACAGAATTGAAACTGAACACTCCATAGTTTCGCGATCTACTACAGGTACCTCTTATTAATTCCTCAGCGGATCATGATTCAAAATAAGCCATGCCTTGGCAACGAATGTCAGAATCTGTAGTGTTTACCAAAGTTGAACGGTATTTGGGTTTAGCTTCGCATCTTCGAAGATACTTTGATGGGAGATTTAGGCTTGATGGGAACGAATGCCGACTGGAACCGCCATATGGCTGGGACACTACAGGAGTATGATTCACCATGATATTGAACAAAGCAATGAGACATCGGAACCATGTTCACACCTCTATTGATGCTCACAACGGATGTTGCTTCGGGGTGATGTCCTCCATCGTCCACTCACTCGTCCGCTCAGGCGAAAGATCATGCCCACCTGAGCGCATATCATCTCTCACCATAGCCACTCCGTGGCCAAACGAAGGCCGATCAGCGATCTATTCACCAAAGACAAGGAAGAAACATCCCCACCACGCAGGTACTTAACCACGTTGTCATACCTACGACAAAATGACTCGTATAGTCGTTCGATAAATGCGGGCTCAAGAATATTCCCCGCATCGAATACCAACTCCGAGACAAACCAGTCCGGCCAAAAGGTAAGAAGGTTGACGAGGCGGACGTAGTCTTCGAGCAGTTTATCTTCGTGATTCTCTGTGAGGACATGTTGCACCTTACAGAACGACGGCACATGAGTCTTCGCAGGGAGACAGGAAAGGGATACTCACAGTGTTTCTGCACCTGCAAAGCTCACATGTTGAAACGGCGCCGCCCATCTACACACCCATTTGTTGTTAGGCAACTTGTAATGTTTGAGCTGAGAGCCTCGAGGTTCTCGCCAGAAGTCTCGGGATTTCTGCCGATAAAGGATATGAGAGCGTTGACAGCCTCGCGCACAGTCTTCGACTTCGAGACAAGTTATACTCAGAATACGTATGGAAGTGTTTGCGGTACGTCGCAGCTTGTCGTTGTCGGTGTGCTAGTCATGCCCTAAGTTGAGGCAGGGAAGCAACATAATCTCTGGGTGGAAGCACCGGTTTCTTGTTCCGACAACGCCGGTTCAAGCCACGCGATAAGATGGTGTCGTCCTTGCAAGTAGTCGATGGCAATCTTCCTCTCGCTTTGAAGTGGTTCATGGTGTTCTCGAGCTAGGCAGTCGTTCTTTACTATATGCGTGTATTTGACACGGTCTCCCAAAATATTGGACGAAACTGGAGTAGGATCATGTTAAATGGTATATCGGGTGTATGGGAAGCAACGTACTTTAATTCGTAAGATTCTGATTCACAAGGCTACACTTCGCGAGGACGTCGATACGAAGCATTGCGGCTGTTGGATACTGACAAGAAAATGAGGATCATCTTCGAATATAATGAAAGGGACTCCCATATGGAGACGATCTCCTTTCACCTTCTTGATCCCTTTGCCGCTGACGAGTTGCGTTTGCGAGAGCCAGGAAGAGCACCAGGATAGACTCTGTCAATAATATCATGAGTAATGAGACAAGACACTAGCGAAGCAAATCTCACCTCCCGCAAGCGCGCCATCTTGAGTGGGTTGTCAGAGGGTGCTCCGTTCATGCTCATTACCTCAACAAGAAAAGCCTGACATATCTCTTCATAGTCCCGCACCAGACCTGTTTCCGCACGAGGCCTTCTTACGCGACCTAGAGAATTGTCAGGGCACTGCGCAACACAAGAACAAATGAAGAACGTACTCAAGAGTCCGAATGAGAGTCACTACCAACACCGTACCCGTAGTCTGAACACATTCCAGAACACGTTCAAGGTCAGCGATTCCGAAGGTACTACGACTATAAGATGAGTCTGACTCGCGCGCGATGTTGTTGAGACTCACTGTAGTGGCGTACAGGCTGTGCATATACGAGTCGTAAGAATAAGCTCCGGTGTTTTTGCTGATGTCCCATAGCAGAACTGTACATGTGGTGAGCAGCAAAACGCAATCAAATGACAACGGCGTACATGGCAGAACGGGACGAAAACCAACTCGGTCGAAGCGGGCTCAGATACACCGTGAAGAGGCCCAGGGAGTCATCCAACGCTTGTCCTTGCAGGCTTCCAGGCATCAGAACGCGCTGGAAGGTCTTCGATAGAGGTGCCAGGTGCACTAGGTCGAAAGGATCCAGTAGTTCGAGGATATATGCTAAGTATGAGCCATACATGAGGGAAAATGCACATATATCCACGTACGGAAAGTACACCTTCCCATGGCATATCTGCGAAGCCGCCAATACCCTGACCAAGCGACGATTCATCGTCCAGTCGGCAATATATTTTCTTTGTTCTCTGAGGGAGTTTTACGCCCTCGTGGTCGCAGTATTCTGGGAGCGCTGGTAGATTGGAATCGAGAGCAAGGAAGGGAAGGAAGAACGATCATTTGAAATTGGAAACCCTGCAACGCGACTAGATCACGCGACTCGATTCTGTCCCGATTCGGGCCGGGACGCGCCTTCGTCACTTTCCGAACGTCTATCTACCCTCAGTCAACCAGACTAGCAGTCATCCGCACATTTTTTGATGAATGCTACCTTCAATGGTACTCTAATGCTTACAGATACAAACGAAATGCATACGGGTCGGTCATAGAAAAAAAAACCCAATAAGGCTTGTTTTGACGGCCGTGGAAGTTCTGTTCATGACCGGACTTGCAATTCTCGGTCGGAAGCTGGACCTCTATGGCTCTGGAGCACGCAAATAAATGACTGAAAACGATACTATGTTAGATCCTGTCGTTAATCTTTTCGGTCGATCTGTCAGTAGTTCCATGAGCACCTTTTCTCAGCATGTGAGGACATTCATATCACGGCTTAAGCCCGCTCTATTATACCTAATTTCTGCGAACCAAGCTCACTTTCTATCCTATACCACTCACAAATGATGAAACAGCATCGCTTTGCGGAAAACCGGGCACATTTCCAAGCGCGCGCCAACACCAGGGACTTTTTGCGGCAATGGTCCAAAATAATATCCACATATGCGTATTTCCTTCTCGCAGGCAAATTCATTTAGACGTGGCACATCCAGGGAAAGAGTACAAGTACGTACCTCCAGCAGCCACGACACGTCATCTAGTCCCAATCGCCTTCTCTTGATGTAACCAACAAAGGTGAGCTGGTTTACGATTACTCTCTTAGTCAGATCCCTTAGTCAGATGGATGTTGATCCAACCGAAACAGCCTCGTTGTTATGTGGATATCGGCAACACAACTTATCGTACCGCTGTGACCATACCGTTGGTTGTTCGATGATTCCGAATGGACGACCCGCTTATTCATGACAAACCGGCGCTTTCAATAATATCAGGACCGGTCGCAACTCGCGAGTCGCAGGTAGCAACGGCATGCTGACAAAAAAATCTTATCAAAATGATGGCTCAGACGCTTATCCTCGGGTACTGCGTATCTTGGCCACCAACGAAGTAAAACCACTGAGACTTGTGGCGTACTGAGGTAGCCTTCCCGGCGCTCCCTTTTCTCCAATTTAGTCTTGTATCAAACCCCTCACAAGAATAGTATTTGAAACGACGAGCATGCCTTCCATGCTTGTATAGTTCCCTCTGTAATGGATTCTCAGCCGGCTGACATCTCTCAAGATGAGAAGAATATAAATTTTGGCGTTCTTGACCTGAATATGAATACTATGATTCTACAAGCCTTGTTGCACGGTGAGTCTATCCCTCCATTTCTTGAGATTCACTTTTAGACTCTCCTCTCGCAGGTCTGTATACCGGCATTGTAGCGGTAACGTTATGGACTATATGTATGTGGACTGCACTAAACAAACTGTCACCTTTGCTGAGCTCATAATGCAGTCTCTTCACCCAGGCGGTTACACAGTATATTCCTGTGTATAATCATCATCACGCTCTACATTCTGTCAACTATACCGTTCGGCATTAACTGGGCATTTGAGCGCAGCGCGTTTATTGAACATGGCGATAATTATTACAGCGTCTTCATGGCGTTGGTAGACTTCGGCCCGTGGCGGGGAGCATACTTCCTCGCAAATGGTATAACTGGTGGTATAAGTGTGCTTCTTGTCGATATGACTATTGTATGTTCTCTCATTTAGTCCAGTCAACAAATAAGAACTTAAGTCTATTATAGATATGGCGATGCTGGGTGCTCTGGGATCGCCAGTGGCGAGTAATTTTCACGCCGATGGTTTGTGTTGCAGTCGGGACTGGTGAGTCTCTTTCCTTTTTCCAGACATGCCTTTCACACAGCGTCTTAGTCATGAAGATCATACAAACACTAAGTAATATCCACAAGTTTACCGAGGATAACAGCAAAACTGGACATTTTGCGGCGGAAATAGACTGGACGTTAATCTATATCTTCATGACGCTCGCTACAACGCTGCTGTGTACGCTTTTGATTGCTTACCGCATCATTTCGCATGCTCCAAGGATGAGTGGTTCCCGTAAAATCATCGAGATGCTGATCGAGTCGTGCGCAATCTATTCCCTTTCCTTGATCATCTATCTCGCACTCGTGTCCAGGAATTTGGAATCCGCATACTATGCCGATATCATTGCTGCGTATATCAAGGTGAGCTTATGCCGCACTTGCTTTTGATGTAGGATCTGAAACCTCCCAAGCCCATAGCCACGACGCTCCTAGTCGCGCGCGTCTCAGCACATGCCAATGCGAGCCTTCGTCGACAGAAGATGGCCGCTATGTGGGAGAACTACCCTCCCTTGGTTGGCTGCTTTAGGGAGGACGGTACGGATAACAGTCATCGCCCGGATGATGGTCATCAAACCGTGTCGGGATTGTCGGGCAAGGAGACGGTATGATCTCTGTGTCGGCTGTGTTGCTAATACAATGCCAATGGAGCTATACCTGGATTTGGTACAGAGCTTTGTGAAAACCAAGATACCCCCGTTCATGAACTGATGTATTGGATTAGAGGACGATGCATCGTGTTACTAATTATACATATAGCCATTGTACAGCCATAAATGTAGAAACTTATTTGTGATTAGGATTCGAAATCTCTTTCGTCGCGAATTCTGGTGATTCTCAGATCATTAGTTTCTTGCCATTCTCTTCGATGGCTAACGAAGACGTAGGGTACAATACATTGGATCTCAATTGGTAGTCCCATTGTCCTCCCATTTGACGTTGAAGTGGTATCAAGATGAGATTATTTTCTCAATTTCAGCATCATTACGCCGACATTCTTTTTGTCAAACTTCAAAGTGTCCGTACGGGATAGCAGTTGACGTGGCCAGATCCCCAAGACCGCCCTCCTTCATGCGCATACTTTTCACTAGGGCACTTAAAGGATTTGAATTAATTATCCTCCATGTCGTAGTATACAATATGGCCTTGAGGAAAAAGACCGGCTTGATAGGTACTGGCACGTTCTTCCGGCAGCACCGGTTTAGGCTATAGAAAATAATACACAAAAGTTTCCGAGTGAAATGGCCCGGCGTGATTGTTTTATTGAACGACAAGTTGAATATATTTTGGATGGGGAGGAGTTAGAAGAAGTCGCGCATTTGAGGGAAATGCGTGCTCGTAGCCAGAGCCTTGAGACTTTCCTCCGAGTTTGAAAATTCAAGTGGCGTTCCCGAACTATGCGGTTGAACTTCACCTCTTCCACGTGTTTCACAAGCTCGCCTTTTATATTCATTCAGACTGAGATAAATTCATGTTAACGCGTATATCCGGTGCGCGGGAAAACTGCGGACTGCGATCTGTAAGAGGCTGGGTTTGATTTACAGGGCTATGCTTTTGAGAATGGGGCATGGAGGTCCATTCTGCTTCGTGAAGTTTCTAGATATCGGTGAGAAAATTAGGATAATACTTGACAATAGCGGAAAGAGCTCACACTTGAAGATGATCTCGTTCCAGCTTCTTGCTCTCCGCATCCTTAGCGATCTGCAGTTACGAGAGCCAAGAAGAGCACTCGGATATATGCTACTAACAAGATAAATAAGTAGCGAGGCACGACAACAGCAGAGCAAAGACCCACTGGTTGCCAGCACACCATAGAACTTGATCATGATTGTACAAGTATGTTGCGTCAATGTTCGGTACTGCAGGCAAGCAAGCCCGATATATCCCTTGTAGTTTCATGCTAGACAGGATTCTCCAGGACGAGGCTTTCCAGCCCGCTCTATAAAGTTGTCAGGACACCGCAATGCAATGGTAACTGCAGAACACACCCAAGGGCGATAACGGAATACAAAGCACTACGAGCAGGCGTCTCTTCATTGGTTCGAAGGATTCCGGAACACACTCAATTTCAATAATGGGGGTCGTGCTAAGACGGTAGTATGAGCTGCCTTTGGAGTAATGGAGACATCGCGACTAACTGTAGTGGTATACGCCCGGTGCATATGCGCACCCTGACAAGAAGTGTCGGCGGTTTATCTGATGTCTTATAGCAAAACTGTGGTTTTATGTTGAGCAGAAAAATGTACGCGAATGAAAGAGACATATATAGCAGACCAGGATAAGAACCAAGTATGCACAAACCGGCCCAGATATGTCGTGACAAGCTTCAGGGAGTTTCCCAATATTTATCCTTGCAGCTTTAGACATCAGAACGCGCCGGAAGCCTTCGATTGATGCGTCAGGTGCAGAGGGGGGAACCAAGCGAGGTAAAATCCGCGTGTATCCACAAAACCGCTGAGCCGGGCAACGATCCGTTTCTCTAATGGACGGTACATTCTCTTTGGAGCGTGAGAGCGATTTATACCTCTAGGCTATCCGTCGTGCCATTCTAAAGACTCATATTCTCCTCATGGACTCCCCGGATGAGAACTTCGTTCCCCAGCGGAAGTAGTCCTCTTTAATCTCGATGTATTGAGCGGTATCTGTAATGATCTTCGGACTGATGACATGGAGTCATTACCTGGTGGTCGATGGGTTCAATGTTCATCCAGGGAGCGCTGGTCGACGCTTAGAACCGAGAGCATGGAAGTAGAAGGGAAGACAAGAAGATTTGAAATTTAGGACCCAGCAGCGCGACTGGGATCACATGACTTTGTCCTGTCACGATTCAGGTCTCTCTTTTCGAACGACATCCTACGACATCTATCTACCCTCAGTGAGGCCATACTAGCTGACATTCGTACATTCGTATCTGTGTGCCTGCCCCAAATACCGTCTTCGTGCATATGGACCGAGCAATCCGCATATGGTTCAGTTATCGCGGTTACACGAGACAAAACCAATACTCGTTATTTTGACCATAGAAGTTCTGCTGATGACCAGGGTTTGATGGCTAGAACTCTCAGTCGCTGCTGTTGAATTACCAATAGTTCTTTGAACGCATTTTTTCAGCTTACAAGGACACTCGTATTACGGCTTAAGCTCGCTCTACTATACCCAATCTTTCCGAACCAACCTAGCTCTTTTCCCTATACTTATCGTGACACCTGGCATCGGCAATGGTCCAAACTACTATGGGGTATGCACATGTCCTTCTTGTGAACGAAGCTCGTTCAGGAAAAGAATACAGATTTGGACCCTTCGCAGACACGATAGACTAGCGGCTATCTGATTTTAATCACCTTCGCTCGAGGGTATCAAGAAGCCTTGTTGCTATGTGGATCATCGGCGACTGTTTCCAGTAATGGCGGCTCAGTTGATGTTTGCAGAAATTCGTGCATCCAACCTATGCAGGGGCCTCCGCCCATCCACGCGGTGCTTTTGATAAATTGTGATCGGTCACAGATAGAAGCTGTGCGATAATTAAATGGGCATCCCATCATACTGATCATCCCGAGACTTATCCACCGACACTACGTACATCTGTGTGATCTCCAGTGAGGTGAAATTTTTAACTTACGACATACTGGGCGCCTTTCCTCATCTTTTCTTCTTCTCTAGTTCTCAAAGTGTATCAAATTCTTCGGAGATCGGGTATATGAATCAACGAGCGAGCGGTCCATGCTCCAATACTTCCCTTTACGATGCAGCCTTCACCGCTTGACCTTTCCGCCGACGATAAAGGTGTCATTATCTACTGGCTTGACCTGACTCTGAACCGTATGATTCTTCAAGCTTTGTTGCATGGTAAGCCCATCATCTGTTGCCTGAGCGACTCTGCTAAATATTTGCTGTAAAGGTCTATACACCGGCATTGTAACAGTCACTTTATGGGTGATATGTATGTCGACTGCCATTCCTGATGCGATCAGGAGAGCTATTAAACCATCAATGCAGTTTCCTCTCCCAAGCGGTTACGCAGTACATTCCTGTGTACGATCATCATCACGCTTTATTTTCTCTCAACCATAGCGCTCGGAAGCGGCTGGGCGTTTGGGCGCCGAGGGTTCATTGAGTATGGCAACAATTGCCAGACCATTTACGCAGCGTTGTTAAACAATGGTCCGTCGTTGAGAGCATATTATCTCATCATCGATATAGCTGGTGGCATAAGCACACTGCTCGTCGATCTCACTATCGTATGTCCTCTCATTTAATTCGACTAACTACTAGCAGCTGACGAGTCATAGATATGGCGTTGTTGGGTGCTCTGGGAACGCCAATGGAGAGTGATTTTTGTACCAATTGTCTGTGCAATAGGCAGTATAAGTGAGTCTCTGTTCTTCATCTTGGGATATACCGTTAAAGTAGTCTTTCAGTAATGAAAGCCATGCAGATGCTTAGTACCTTCCACAGTTTACCCGACGGCATCAATGAAGTCGGACACTTCGCGGCAGAAATTGACTGGTCGCTGTTATACATACTCTTGATGCTCGCAACAACCCTCATGTGCACGTCATTGATCGTTTACCGCATTGTTCGACATGCTCGAAGGACGAATGCTTCCATCAAAGTCATAGAAATGTTAATTGAATCATCAGCAATATATTCCCTTTCGCTAATTGTCTACCTCGCACTGGTATCGAAGAATTCGGAAAGCAGCTACTATGCGGATACCATTGTTACTTATATCAAGGTGAGCTTACGTCGCATCTACCTTTGGTCCAAGATCTGAAACTTCCCAAGGCCATCGCCCCAACTCTGTTAGTCGGACGCATCTCAGCACATGCTAATGCGAACCGTCGTCGAGAACAGATGGTTGCTATGTGGGCGAACCATCCTCCCTTGGTAGGCTGCTTTAGGGAGGACGGTACCGATAATCGCCCGGATGATGGTCATCAAACCGTGCCGGGAAAGGAGACGGTATGATCTCCATGTCAGCAGCGTTACCAATAGAGATACACCTCATTTCGTGTTAATCAAGAGACCCCGTCAATGAACTGATGTGTCGGATAATTAAGGAACAATGTATCGTATTCCTAATTATATATTGTAGCCTATGTATGTCCATCAAATTAGAAGCTTAGGACTCTCGAATGATTATCCGATTTTCTTCGCTTGAAAATGTCTTGTATGGCGTAAGAGATGCCGGTAAAGTGCACTGTACCTCGAAAAGCAGTCGTAACACCCCTTCCCGGACTCTATTTCTGACGCTGACGGGTACTCCAGACAAGTGCAGATTTCCTTGTTTGCTTCGCTACACCTTGGCGTTGCCAAATTTCCCAGATACAGATGGCTGATTTGAATGTTTGGATAATGCGTAATCCTGCAGCTGAAGATAGAAAATGATCTGGTTTATATATATTATATCGAGTGCTGCACGTATCTAATTCGAACTGGCGCTGCATATCGTTCTGTACATATGTTGAATATTTCAGTGTAAAAGATCTCGGATAAAATTACTCGTGCGGTAGGTCCATACACTGCATATTCAAAAATTCACCACCATCGAGCACCGATTCCAGGACAAGGCAGTCGCGGCCTGAAAATGTCAGCATTGACGAGATTGACGTCGTCCTCGAGCGGCGTCTTGTCTTTGCAACGCTCCTGAATATGTTTTACCTTGTAGAATGCCGCTACATTAATATATGCGAGGAGCGAGGAGGAAACGGAAACTTACGAAGTTTCTCCACCCGTAAAGCGGATACAGGACCTGCCACACCCCATATGCGTACTCTTTGCTAGGACATTTGCAACGTATGAATTGATTATCCGTATCGTCATCTAGGTAATCAGCCATAGTCGTCTCGGGGTCGCTGCCAAAGCAGGCGGTGGGGTCGTTGGATTCTGGGAACGCCGTACTCCGTGGTGGCAATATGCAGGAGCTCGCCGTCTTGGCGTGAAGGCAAGTCCGAAGCTGATGGGAGGATGGGGCATAGTTTCGGCAAAAGACCGGTATAATATACCGCGGCACGGTCTTCCGGCGGCCCCGGTTCAGGCTAGATAAAAAGTTGGTGCGAATGAAAACACTGCGGGAGCTTGCCGGGAACTAACTCTCCTCAGTCGTGAGCGGAGTTCATAAGACTCGTTGCTGAAGGGAACACCCCCACGCCTCGGAATGGAGTACCGTTTCCTCGTTGGTTCGATGGAAGTGAGGCGGGGTAGCTGATTACTGGTAGATAATCTTTCGAATAAGAGGTCGGTACTCAGAGCCAGAGTCTTTTGTACATGGGAAGATAATCAGAAGCGCATTTTCTTCGACTTTGAAGCAACCTGTCTCAAGCTATGCCGGCGTTCTTCACTTGTTTCATGGAATTGATGAGACCCTGGATATCGGTCCTGACTTGAAGTAGAATCATGTCAAAAGTCATTCAGGCTCAAGGGAAAGCAACATACATCAATCCGTAGAAGAGCGACACTGAATCACGAAGCTATGCCTTGTGAGAACGTTGACACTAGGAATGAAGGCCAAATGATATACGAGGTGCACAAGTCACTTTCTGATACTGGCAGAACGATGAGGATGATCCTTGAAAGTAGCGAAACGAAGCCCACCCCTTGCCAGCGTGTCTGAGCTTGATCTAGGGCAGTGTTCGGTACGGGCAGGGGAGCATATCGCCCTCGTTCTCCCGGACCAGACAAGATTCATCAGCACAACACTTTCCAAAGTGCCGTAAAACATCATGGGATACCAATCAACGAAACGACGTCTAAAGAACATAGGGCTATCGGAATGAGGGTGTGCTCGTTTTGGTTCGGACACATTCAAGAACACACTCAAGTTCGGCCACTGCTAGTGTATTAAGACGATGGAGTGAGGCTACTGTCCGACGGCAATACTGTTGGACTCACGCGCGTCACGAAAAAAGTCCCAGTGTTTTTCGGATGTCCAAGGACTACAGATACGTTGAACAGAGAAACACAACCAAATCAAAACGACGCACATGACCCACTGAAGTAAAAGCCAAGTTCGCCAAAGAGTCTCTGGGAGTCCTTGGACATTAGAGCATGCCGAAAAGTTTCCGATAAATACGTCAGGTACAGTAAGTCGAGAACATTAAGCATTTCGAATACCTGCGCCAAGTATGAGTCTATACAGTGAGGAAAAAGTGCATACATCCACATACTGAGAGCGCGATGTCCACTGGCATATGCAAGAAAACTGCGAATGCCCGCCTTCACGCTTTTTTGACCGGGCAACGTGTCGGCGGCATCCTCTCTTGACTATCGGAATGAGTCTTACGCCCCTTGGTCGTGGCATTCATCCATCAATGTAGCTGCGGGGGATGGAGGGCAGGAGCTGATTATACGTCGCGGGAGGAAAGGCAGAAGCAAGAAACGGGTTTGAACTTTGAAATTGAATCGTTGTTGACTTGGGCCAGCATCACATGATATGCCTATGGTTCGGCAGAGAAATTTCAATTTGATGCCGCTACAGCGCCACTGCGGGGTACTTCGTGCATCCACCTACCAGCGAAGAAAACAATTTTTAGCCCGCGTCGTCACTTACTCAGGACATTCCGATGTCTCTCATACTAGCCATACTATTAGGTCAATAAATGTGGCTCAAGCATGCTGCTATAAGCATCTCTGGCACGCATTAATATCCTGCAAATTGCAATCAGTAGCTTTACCTTGCTTGTCAAGGTCTCTGTGGGTCTACGTTCGCAAACCTAGTAACGTGATCCTACGCCATATCCGCGTCATGGCTTGGTAATATAGCCTGCTCACTCAGAGCCAATAAATTATTGAATAAACGTCTCTATTCCCCTGCTAAGCGTCGAACATGAGTGGTTGTGCTCTAGAACTCGTGAATGAATATGCCGGTCATCGACTCGGACATGCCAGTAAAAGACAAGGCCTTAAAAGTCAAACGACGGTCCAATGATGGCAATAAATCCACTACGAAGAAATGTCGTGTCTGAATGAGGCTTGAGCAGTCTGTTGGCAGTCTGACCGATTTGTAATTATTTCAGTCAGCTTGTAATTTTAAGCGTTTATTTGTACTGTACTTGTGAAATGAATGTGAAGGCTACGTTCTTATTTAAATAATCTATCTAAGTTGAACCTAGCCTACCCTGGATCGCTCCTCGAAACTGCCGGACATACCGCCCCCTTAAAGCTGATTGAACGACATTGGGAGATATGAAGACATGATAGGAAAAGGTAGAAAACAGGAAATTCAACATATGTCAAACAGAGCGTGGAACCGCTCAGCAAGGTATCAAAGTCGTCCATGACGACCGCTAGTCATCATTGATGAGTGAACCGTATTGACCCAATAATGTTACGTAGCACGTGACCCGGTAAAGCGTTTCCGGATATCCGGCACTGCCACCCACGTTCGTTTTCCGCGCCCCACATTTTCGTAGTGCGTATTTTCCTCCTCCATAGTTGATGTGCTCACTATTCTACTGTAGCTCTTTTTAATTATGTAGGAACACACGTATTTCGGGCTTTTGGACACGGAATCAGGATTTGCAGCCTTTTTTGAGCAGAAATCGTGAAGTAGCGGCATGTAGAATCCATAGAACACTATATAAATGTCAGGAAAGTATGCTCAAATGCCTATATTGGAACCAGAAGGTGGGAAGATTTTAAACTTGTAGAGACTGCAAAAAAATCAGCAAAATATCAATTTTTATTTGATGACTTTATTAAGTTGGTGGCCGTAATGAGCATACATGTATGGAAACACAGTATCTTGTTACAAAATAAACTAACAAGTCGGCACCTCAACTGTGTGGACGAGGAAAATATGCGTTACGAAAATGTAGGGCGCGGGGACTTGAAACGAAAACGAACATGGGTGGCAGTGCCGGATATCCGGAAACGCTTTACCGGGTCACGTGCTACGTACCATTATTGGGTCAATACGGTTCACTTCATTGATGATACCGCTCTGTGATTCAGACAATTGTACGCTGTGCACCAGTAGTACATGGAGGCGATCCTTTCATCCTTTACATTGAATAACGAGCTGTACAGAGTGTTCGATATACATTTCTGCTGAGGTATGATCTACGTCTATTCACAATATAACCAGAGCGCTGGTAGGCCCCGGGAAGCTCCCGCCAAGGTTTGTCCGGCAAAAACCCCGATTTGGGGCCTCAAATATGCAAACATTTGGCCCTAAAATATGCTAACCCGGACAATGCTCATGCCGGCCCGGAGGTGCCGGACAGTGCCGCTGACCAAATTCCGGCCAATTTTGTTTCTCAGTCTACAAGTGTTTAGGGCATTTTACCCTCGTTGGTACATTGTCGAGCAGTCATCACCTGAAGTTCTTTTACTTTTCCAATTACCGAGATGCCGCCAGGAACTACCGCCCTCAGAGCTCCTCAGAGCTCCTAAAATATGCTAACTGCGGACAAGGGTTGCGAATTTTGGGTCTCAAATATGCTATCTACAAAGGATTTCGCTCTTTTTGGACCTCAAATATGCTAATTTCCGGACAAACCTTGGCGGGAGCTTCCCGGGGCCTGCGCTGGTACGGGTAACGGGTTGAAGCTGTGAGATATTGGTAAGACATCTAATCACAGTGATTGTTCTTGGGGGCGTATCCTCGTCACTGCCCATGTCTTTGTTGCTACCAACGCAGTGAAAGCATGGAGACAAATTGAATGGTTTTTCCTGATCTCTTCCTCTTTCCCGAATTAGATTTCCGATCCAAACATTTAGAAGACGGTATATAAAGACACGAGAGTGTCTCCTTGCTCCATTGACCTTATCTCTAGATGGAGAAATCGCCACCTGATCTCTCTCAAAATGACAAGAGCGTCGTCTTTAATGGTCTGGACCTGACTCTGAACACGATGATTCTACAAGCCTTGTTACACAGTGAGTCAGCCCTATGTTGCAGAGATATCCTATCTTGACCCTCGTCTCGCAGGGCTGTATACCGGGGTCGCAGGGTTCACGCTATGGACTACATGTACGTCAACCGTCCTGAAAAAACTCGGGCATTCACCGAACTCATAGCTCAGTTTCTTCTCCTAAACAAATACGGAGTACATTTCTGTGTATAATAATCATCATGCTCTACATTCTCTTGACGACAGCGTTCGGGAGTAGTTGGGCATTCGAGCACCGCGCATTTATTGAGCACGGCGAAAACTATTACAGCATTTTTACTACACTGATAGACCCTGTCCCGAGGTGCAGAACATACATCGTTACCAGTGGTATCACTGGCGGTATAAGTACGCTCCTAGTTGACACCACTATTGTGCGTCGTCTCATTTAGTACGGGAAACGATGAAGAAGTTGACATACTGTAGATATGGCGTTGCTAGACTCTGTGGGATCGTCAATGGCGCGTGATTTCTCTAGGTGCGGTTTGTGCTGTAGCCGGGATAGGTGAGTTTCTTCTCCAGCTCCAGAAATGCCATTTACTTAGTGTCTCAGTCATGAAGATCATACAAATTCTCAGTACCGTCCGCAATTCTGCCAACGATATCAGCAAGCACGGCCAATTCGCAGCAGATATTGACTGGCCATTAATCTATATCTTCCTGACACTGGCTACAAACCTCGTGTGCACCCTTCTGATTATTCACCGCATCCTTCGGCATACTCCAGGGATGAGCGCTACCTACAAAATTGTCGAGATGCTGATCGAGTCCGCGGCGATGTATTCGCTTTCCTTAATCATATATTTCGCCCTCGTGTTCAGGAATTTGGACTCCGCATATTATGCCGATGTCATTGCTACGTACGTTAAGGTGAGATGGCCTCGCATTTGGTTTCGGTCGACGATCTGAATTCTCGCGAGGCTATCGCTCCGACGCTCCTAGTCGGACGTATTTCAGCCCATGCTAACGCAGTCTCGCGGCGTGAAAAGATGGTTGCTACGTGGGCAAACCATCCCCCCTTGTTCGGTTGTTTTCGGGAAGAAGATACCAATAATAGCCATGTATACCACTGCCCGGATGATGACCATAAGACATTATCGAGATCGTCTGGCAAGGAGACTGTATAAGTCCATGTCGGCGGTGCTACTATTATAGATATAGCTTGGATTTGGTAGTTGATTTCGCATGAATCAGGATTCCCCGATATTTAAAGATGTGTTCGGATATCTATAGGACATTACTCCATGTTATTAGTATACTTGGACCATTAATCTAGAATCTGGCTTGTAGTTAAGATTCGGAACGGTGAGCTTGGATTCCGGACAAGGGATGATTTTTTGCTCCGTCCTGACTCCTTACTGGCACAGAACTCTGGCGTTCCTTTCTGGGACCTTGCCCGGTAATCTATCTATCTATCTATCTTACTAGGTGGTACATTGGCTTCGCTATATTCCCAATACCGTATCTAAATATAATATGCGCTGCATATTGTTTCGAGAAAATGTTTAATAGGTAATTCTTTGAATATATCCACATGGCGGAGCTGAAGATTTGTTGTCATACAATTTCAGTCGAGCGCGTTCCATGAGATCCTGAGAAACTCTGTTCACTGGGGTTGTCAGAGCTAGTGTTTCCCCCCACTGGCCAAAATTCAATGTCCGAGATGTTCATGGACATGTTTGACTCCTTGTCACCAGGACTGGAGTTGGGGATGGCTGCAACACGAAGTATGAGGAGTGTTGGTGCGATTTCCTGTCACATGACAAAGAAATAGTCAGTCACTGAACAAAAATAAATACAGATATCTCTTTACCCTGGCATATGGCAAGATGATATCTGCATAATCGGCAGCCATCGAATTCCTCTTCTGAACCATGAGGAACACAATCAGTGCCAGTGTGTAAATGGCGGAGGACTCAATCAGAGCAGAAATGATGCTTCTGAAGAATAATAACCTATGCGCGAAGTGGACGATGCGATATACAATCAAGAATGTGCACATGACTGTCGTAGTCAACGTTAGCAAGAGGTAGATCAACGGCCATTCAATTTTTGCTGCAAGAACTCCAGTCTTGACGGAGTTATGGAGGGATTCACTAAGGATTTGCATGATCTTCATAGCTAAAATAGTGAGGGATAGGTATATCCGTAGACAATTAAGAGATTCACCTGTTCCAGTTATGGCAAAAAAACCCGGAAGCAATACAATTTTCCACCGACCGACCCAGAGCACCCAGCAGCGCCAAATCTACAACATGTCAATTTCACTTCCATCAACAAGATTGGATTAGTCAACACACAATAGTGGCATCAACAAGAAGGATGCTTATACAATTGGTAATATGGCTAACGAGGTAGTTTGCTCTCCCCCACTTGCCATCAACCTGCTGTGCTATGAACACAGTGCAGTGATTGTGACCATGTTCAATGAATGCACGATGTTTGAATGCCCAATCCGTCGCAAATGTTACCGTCCTAAGAACATACAGTGTGATGATCACTGTACGCAGGAATGTACTCCGTATTTGCTTGGGAGGAGAGACTGTGCGGTGAGATTAACAAATCTCCAGATCTAATCAGGATTTGCGATCGACATACACATAGTCCATAAAGTGATTGCTATGATACCAGTGTATAGACCTGCAGACAAAAATATGAGACCAGGTGTTCAGGAGAAGAGGATGATCTCACCGTGCAACAAGGCTTCTAGAAAAATATGGTTCAGATCCGTGTCAAGTTGGAAAATGACCTTGGACCGATGTCTGCAAAAGGTGTGCAAATGAGTCTCCATCGTAGAGATAGTGATATGAGCAAGGAGACGAGCTCACTGCTTCATATATATACCCTTCTGCTGCGCTCGATTAGTATGACCGAAAGACAAGAAAGGATTGAATGATCAATTCCATTGCCATTGAGACAAGTAACAAAAAGTCCGACATCTCGACGAAAACTGAATCAACATTGAACACCTCAAAGTTCCTGATTACAGCGGCTGCCGTGAGCTCCTCGACAGATAAATGAGTCGAAATCTGTCATGCCTTAGCAACGGACTGTCAGAAAAACCTCGAGTTTGCTCGAGGTGCTAAAAATATACACTTAGACCTTGCATTTCAACAAGACAAGATTCATGCACATGACAACTGTAGCAAGGATGGAGGGATAATATAAGTGCCCATAGATTCAGGCAGCAATTAAATCGAACCTATTTTCTCCACCTTCGTCAGTATGGCCTTCGGCGGGCCCTCGCAGCATGCCACATGGAGAACTTCTTTCGGATATTGCCGAGAAGGTACAGTCGCACCCACACAATGTGTGATGATCAGGTTGAGTAATCAGATCATGAAACCGTTTGGTGATTCGTGAATGAATTTTGATTTTGATGGAATGGCCCTGATTGTCGTCTGTCTCGCAGAAGATTAAAATACTTCGACATCAAACAAATCCACCACTAGAAGAACGCGAGGCCTATTGATTGTATTGTGGAGGGGGGTCTATAAGGAGCTCCGGCATCCCGGAGACGAACCGCTTGGCTGGACGAAGCATCTCACTTTGAGAACTTATAGCTAACTAACGTTGATGTTTCAATGACAAGGCTAGTATGTTTTGACAGATAGACGATAAGCGCATGGACTGGGCTTGATTATCACCACAGCATTAGTACAGGCACAGTAGCCGAGCGAAGAGAGAAAGACGAAGCGGATCTGTCGTAATGATACAGCAACATTTCTTGGGTGAAATTACAACGGAGACACTCAGCGCTTCTCAGCCTGAACGGAGAAGAAAAATATTAAATCGCGGGTTCAACGAAGTTCAAGGCTAGCTCGCCAATATGCTGACCACGATATCCTCTATACTGTCCCTCAGCGTGACAGATATCCAGTGCGCCGGATGCAGAGCGGGCAGTGCCTGATGCCTAGAACGATGTAGAAAGTTCTCTCTGCAACAAGCAACGAAAGACAGGGGTGAGCGCCTCCGTAGCTGATAGAAATTTTCATTTCGGAAAGGTGAATGATAAGAAGGTAATGACGGGCTGCTTGAAAGCCAAAACGTGGAACTTCGAAGGGGACCGTGATTGCATGCGATACGACCCGTTCCAGGTCAAATTATCGGTCGGTCCATTGTTCCTACCACTGCGCACTGCGGCGTCCCTGACATCTCCCTTGGGCTGTCCGTTCTCGACGCACTACGGCTACTAGTGTTTTGCGCTTAAAGTTTAGCCCAACCGAGGCATAACCTTCGCTGGAATGATCCTCGATTTGCTGTACATCCGCGCCCTGTTTATTTTCTAACGCCAAATAGAGATAAAGAGTACGATGTGATACGAGCCACTACGATGGGACTGAAATTCGGACCAAGTTACTGCAGTACAACTTCTCTCTCCTCCTTCATCTCGCTGGACCAAAGTCTATTTTTCGGGGGTCACTGAAAAATCTGACAAGGCACTGATGGAGACCACGGGTGCTCATCAGCGCCCAGATAAATCAGAAAAAGTTATAAGTAGGTCGGTGTATCTTTAGAGATAAACGAAATGGAACTCTGGATTGTCTCTATGCGCAGCTGATACTGTCAGCCAGCATAGTACTGATACGATTCCAAGGAAGAGATTGTCAGTTCTTCTGGGGGCCCCGAGCAGACAGCGCCTGACACCTGGAATGATCGAGTTCCTCTGCAGTGACCGGCCTACAAGGGTAAACCAATCCGTCGATGTCAGATCAGAACGGCGACTAAGAAGAACGGAATCCCAGGAGATGTACTCTTTCCACGGGCTGAAGCTAACCCATGAAGCAGACAGGAAGCTTCGGTTACACATGATACAAACGCATTCCAGTTCAGACCATCGGACCGGACCATAGTTTCCCACCACCGCGTCTCTGGCATCTTCCTGGACCTCATCGACACGAGGTGTGATTTCTGCATTAAGATAGTCCGCATTATTTCCAATTCCTGCCTTCTCAAAGTCCTACCGTGGTTCGCCGTCGGCGTCCAAGGCCCAAGAAGGGACCATATTCTTGACGAGCTGCTCTCACTGGTCTACGGTCAAAGATTCATATTGGCACCTTCTATGAGGTCCGGCCGTTTGTTGATAATCCCGTTCCTTTCGCAACACATGATATAGTCTCGTGGGAATGCGCAGACCCTTCGCCGTTGTATTTACCGAAGTTGAATGTGTATTCAGTACCGGTTTGGGTCCTCGATGACACTTCGGTAGGGGATTTAGGCATGACAGAGAGAGATTACGCCTCAGACAGTAAAGGAGTACAATCCGAAATGTAATGTGCCATTGAACAGAGAGAAATCTGAAACATGGTTACGACGCCTGTCCCCTCCATTGTCGGTGCACTTTTCTTCTCAGGTGAAGAATTATGCCCTCGAACGTCCAAATCTGCTTCATCTTTCGCCGTAGCCAACCCAAAACTTACCGATTCATGGGATTGGAAAAATGGCATGTTCCATTGATCATTGGACTCCTCCCTGTCCTACTCCACATGTCCTTGGGTCTATTTTTTGCCGGTCTTTGCATTTACCTATTCTCGCTACAGGTGGTTATTGCATATATCGTCTCTCTCATTTCGGGCTCTGCATATGTCGAAGGAAGAGACTCACTCATCGCGCAGGCTCTGTTATACTCTCGATAAAACGACTCGCATTATGGCCTGATGCAATGCGGCTCAAGAGTACTCTGCTTTCGAGCGGACATTCCAGGATGAACCAATCATCCGCCCAGAACGCATCAGCTTTGACGAGTTTGACGTAGTCGTCCGTCCAGCAGCATCATGCCTTCCTATTGTTCTGCTACGACATGCTTTACTTTGGGGAATTCAATATATGACTGAAAAAGAATGAGGAACACTCACAAAATCTCGCCAACCATGAAACTCAAACGAAGGAAGCGGCGTAGCCCCCTCATGCGCATATACTCCAAGCTGGTAATACTAATTTTCATCCTCAAGGACTCACGTGGTCGTCTTTGTCAGAGTTCGAGCACGGGAGGGCACAAGAATGCAACTCGTTTAGCCTATGTACGTCGACGTGAAGGTAAACGGTAAAGAAGGAAAAAGAATTGAAAATGGTACTGCCGGGTACGGCCGATGCGGGTAACCGATCCCGACGACTCGTACAGCCACATACTCCAATAGTCTTCTCCGGATCACCGCTATGACAGCACCAATGATCGTTAATTTCAAGGCAGGTCATACTTGACGGCATACTGTACGTACGGATCTGTTTGGTGTATGCCGGAGCTCGTCATTCCCCGTGAGATAATCATATCCGAAGGATGCGACGTCGTCTCGGCATAGAAGAGCAGCGTAATATATACTACCTAGTTCTACGCATCTTCTTCCGACAGTCCCGGTTAAAGGCACACGAGAGGACGGTACGAGGAAAGTGGCCCGCGGTAACTGCTGCATCGGATGGCACGTGGACGATATCTCGGATCGGAGGTAGTTCGAAGAAATTGAGTATGGAAGGGAAGAGCGTAATCGGAGGAAGAGTCTTGCACAATCAAAGGCAATCGACGCCAACTTTCCTCCGGCTTCGATGCGGTCCGTGGTGTTCCTGAGATGAGCGTGATCTTCACTGTCGGTATAGCTACATATTCCGCTCCGTATCCAAGGTCGAGATCGACAAGTTTCACTTGGTTACTGGCAGGAGAATGAGGATCATCTTCGAATGGAATGAACGGAACTTATACATTGAGATCTCTTGTCAGTCTCCTCGTCCTTGTAAAGACTACGTTCGCGGAAGACAGGACAAGCACTCTAAAAATATGAATGAATAACGAGACACAACATTGGAGAGACAAAGTCACCTCTCACAAGGCACCATAGAGCGCATATCTCCGAATAATGCCTAACTAGATAGGACTAGTGGTGGCGATGATTTCCGCCGTGATCTCCAGTCGTCAAGGTACCGCGGAAAATCGTACTCAGGGGTATTCTCGGAAAGACGGTCAATATCAACAGTGTGGCTGTATCAGTTCAGTCAGTCACGGACACGTCTAAGGTCAGAGATCGGGTGCGAACTAAGACCATAGTATCAGTTGAATTTCAGGAAACAAATACATCGAGACTCACTGTGGACGTATACACACTGTGAATATACGTGCCATGGAAAGAATATGGCGATCTTTTTGAGACGCCCCATAGCAGATCTACAGAGACGTTGAGTAGAGAAATGAATACAAGCAAAAACCACATACCTAGGCGGCCCCACAGTGAAGCTGACCTGGGTGCCCTCAAAAAAATTTCCTCGTAGCCTTCAAGGCAGACATTGACGACTTAGACATCAGGGCTTGTTGGCAAGGACGCAAGATACAGTAGGTCCGACAGATCTGATTTTTGAAAATCTATGTTTTACATGAGTCTATGTATCAAGAGAAAAGGCGCGTACATCCACATACTGGAAATGCTGTCCATTGGCACGTCGAAGAAAGTGCCCCCCGCTGCTGCAAGCGTTTCGACTGTTAATTCGGTGGCTTCCGATCGGAGGGTCGTTCTCTTTGTCATCCATCCATAACGCGACGGAGACACACAAAATACGGATCGGCGACTTCCGAGAACTTGCATCAACTAGTATCACATGATATGCCGTTCTGTCGGCGGAAAAATCCTTGCGTCGACAGTGGGGACGGCGCTGGGAGGTATCCACCAAGTATCCACCTCAAATCCACCTAACAGCGATGAAACGATCTTCAAGTTTAGGTTCGTAATAATATCCTGCAAGTCAGTAGCTTCATCATTGATGGTGGTTCGTTCCGTGATTCCGACAGCTGTATGCTGTGTGTTAACAGTGGATGTAGATTATCCATCTTGATATGACGGCTATCTGGCTGTACACCGCTGGTATGGCAGATTCAATACATCAATTCTCACTGACTTCGAAGGTAACATGAGCAGCGTCTACTCCCATTCGATCAGAGCGTTGAATAGGGGCGCGGCCCGCGAGTGGATGAATTGACAGATCAAAGCTCTGAGACGATAGTAAGATATCTCGTCACAGTGATTGTTCAAGGTGTGCCATAGTACCCGTGTCTATGCTGCGACAAGGTGAAACAATTAAGACGCATTGAATGCTTGTCCTGGAATTGCCGTCCTCTAAGGCTTAGATCTTCCATCATATTCTGCAGAGGCTGGGAATATGAGGCCAAGGTAGTGGTGCCTTTGTCGCATACTTCCCTTTAGGATCTAAAATGCAGGCTCCACCGACTATTATTTCCCAAGCTGATACGAGGAGTCAGGACCACGTTTAACGTGCTTGACTCGAATTTGAACCGTCTGATTCTGCAAGCCTTATTGAATGGTTAGATCATCTTCTATTCCTGAAATATCTCTTTTAAAATCCCCTTTGTATGCGTATACACCTGCATCACAGCGATCACTTTATGGACCATGTGTATGTCGACTATCAATCCTGACCAAATCCGGATTTTCATTCGCCTCTTAATAAGTCCTTTTTCTCAAACATTTACGAAGTAAATTCCTGGGTACCATCATCATTACACTTTATGTTCTCTCGACGATAGCCTTCGGGAGTGCCTGGGCTTTCAAGCGCCGCGCGTTCACCCAGGACGGCGACAGTTCTTATAGCCTCATGTTCACAGTGCTCATGGACAACGGCCCGTGGTTCAGACTAGACTTCTTTGTTGGTGGTATCACCGGTGTTCTAAGTGCGTTTCTTGTCAATATCACTCTCGTACGTTTTGTCATTTAGTCCCGTCAAACAACCAGAACTGACTTGCAGTAGATCTGACGTTGTTGGACCCTCTGGGATTACCAATGGCGAGTGGCTTCTATGCCAATTATTTTAGCCGTGGCTGGAACGTGTGAGTCTCACTTCTTTCTCGACGGATATGCCTGTTCCTCAGTACCTCAGTAATGAAGACCATGCAAATTCTGAGCGCTGTCCGCAATTTTACCCATGATCTCAGCGGGGATGCACTATTCGAAGCGGATATTGACTGGTCGCTGATCTACGCCTTTCTGACACTTGCTACAACCCTTATGTGTGCGCTCCTGATCATCTACCGCATCGTTCGGCATGCTCCGGGGATGAGCGTCTCCCGCAAAATTGTCGAGATGCTGATCGAGTCGTCCGCAATGTATTCAGTTTCCTTGATCATCTATCTTGCACTAATTTCGAAGAACTCGGAATCCAGCTACTATGCGGATATTATCGCTGCATATGTTAGGGTGAGCTTGCGCCACTTTTTCATTTAGTCGAGGATCTGAAACTTCCTCAGGCCATCGCCCCAACGCTCCTGGTCGGACGCGTTTCAGCTCACGCTAACACAGTCTCGCGGCGTCAAAAGATGGTGGCTACGTGGGCGAACCATCCTCCCTTGGTAGGCTGTTTTTGGGAAGAAGATCCAAACAACAGCCATGGATGCCATTGCCCGGATGATGGTCATCAAATGCTGTCGGGATCATCAGGCAAGGAGACTGTATAATCTCCACGTCAGCAGTGTTACCAATAGAGATATACATTCGGTAATGGTTTCGCGTGGATCAAGATACCCCGTTTATTGACTGATGTGTCGGATAGCTGTAGGACGCTATGTTGCATTCTCAATACACATTATAGCCTCAACCATTAATTTAGAAGCGTGGCCATAAATGATATTCAGAAGAGTTAAAGTCATTCTCAGCTCATTGCTTTCTTGAAGAAGTCTTCAATAGCGAAACAAAAAGGACGGTACAATGAATTGGGACCTTGATCAGCATTCGAAATACCCCTCTAGTTCGACGTCAACGTGGATTCCGGACGAGGGATTAGTTCCCTACATGAGCTCCGTTATATTGACGTCCATTTTCTCAGCTATAAACGTCGCCGAACTACCAAGGTAGAGGTAATCGAATTAAAGGCTTCAAAGGCTTTACTTGAACAGCCGCAGGTGGAAAACAGTCTCGTGTATATACACCGTGACTTGTCCTGTATGTATCTAATTTTGACCTGTGCTACATAGCATCGCGGAAAAGACATGTCAGTGAATAGGCAATTTTTCAAAAGTGAAATAACTCCACGATGGATGCCAATTTATAGGACACTTGATCCACCGATATCGTCACAGCTGCTTTCATCCATCCGCTTAGTAAAACAAATGACGGAAAAATCTCTGGAAGTAGTGCGCTCCTCGTTACTAGAACCGGAGTCCGACGTTGCCGCCACATGTAGCACCAGAAGCGTCGGTGCGATAGCCTATTATATTATGATGAAACAATCAGCTATTGAACAAAGATTAATCCGGATATCTCCTTACCCTAACGTATGCCGCAAACAGGTCTGCATAATAGGCAGCCTCCAAATTCTTCGCCACCAGTGCTAGATACACGACTAGCACCAGAGAGTACATCGCCGAGGTCTCAATCAGGGTGGTGATGATGCTTCGGAATGAGGATATCCTATGCGCAAGGCGGACAATGCGATATGTAATCAAAATTATGCATATGACAGTTGTGGCGAGCGTCATCAGGATATAGATCAACGACCACTTTGTTTCTGCTGCGAAACGTGCGGATTTGCGGATATCATCGGTGAAATTGTGCAAATCACTGAGGATTTGCATGGTCTTCATGACTGAAATATTCAATCAACGCTATATCCAATGACGAAGAACAAGAGACTCACCTGTCCCGACCACAGTACATAATATTGGTGTGAGAATCACTCGCCATTGTCGATCCCAGAGGATCCAGCAACGCCATATCTACAGTATGTCAGCTTCTTTGCCATCGAGTTAACTAAGCGAGATGACGTACCGTAACAATGTCAACTAGAAGTGTGCTTATACCACCAGTGATAGCACTGACGAGGTAATGAGCTGTATACCACGGGTTTGCCTCTTGCAGTGCTGTGAACACGCTGTAATAATTGTCGCCGTATTCAATGAACCCGCGATACTGAAACGCCCAGTTGATCACAAACACTATCGTCCTAAGAACATACAGCAGGATGATGATGGTACGCAGGAATGTACTGCGTAAACACTTGGGAGAAGAGACTTTATTGCGAGGTTAACGAATCTCCTGATCCGATCAGGATTTGAAAACAACATACACATAGTCCATAAAGTGACCACTATGATGCCAGTATACAGACCTGCGAGAGGAAGATATAAGAAATGTCTTAGAAATAGAGAATGAACTTACCCTGCAACAAGGATTCCAGAATCAGGCAGTTCAGAGTCAGGTCAAGCTCATCAAAAACGACACTCTCATCATCCTGGGAAATGCCAGGTTGCGGAACCTCCATAGTAGATGTAAGTGGAAGATGGTATATGAGCAAAGAGGTATGTTCATGGCTTCATATACCCAGTTTCCGCAGCCATAGATTCCGACCAACAGACAAGACAAAGATCGTAAAGAATACGCGCCAAGACATCGTCTGATAACGAATCAGGTGAGTGTTTCGACACCAAATTTAGATGATAAACTCCTGCGGCGATCTGCGAGCCTACATAGATTTCCATAGGCATGGGCTCTGTTCTTGTTGAAGACCAAAATACTTCGAATTTTAAACAGATCTAGCACTGGATGAAGAGGCACATTGATTGTACTGCCAAAGGAAACCTATGAGTAGCTCCGGAAACCCCGAGGGGAATCGCTTGGCTGGACGAGGGATCTCATAACTTGATGACTGACCGATTTTGGTATGCCAGTGACGGGGCTATGGGTTGAGAGACCATCGACATGCTCGGGAACTCGAGTTGATTATCACCAGAGGTCCAGGGAGAAAAGCGACAAAGAAGAGGTGGATATGCCGTAATGATAAAATGAAGTTCCTCAATCAGGTACAAAATTACGCCCGCAAACATCCATATCCACTTCTTCTTTGCCCGTAGCCAATCCGTAGCTAAGCGAACAGCTATCAACAACTGTTCGTGAAATCGAAGGAAGAGAGAGACTCATCACGCAGGAGCTGTGATGCCCTCAATAAAATGACTCGCATGATAGCCTGATACAATCCGGGCTCAAGAGTACTCTGCCATCGAGCCCAGACTCCAGGATGAACCAAGCACCCGCCGAGAACGTATCAACTTTGACGAGCTTTATGTAGTCCTCCGTCCAGCAGCGTCGTGCCTTCCTGACACGCTTTACTTTGGGGATTTCAATATATGACAGGAAAGGAATGCAGAACACTCACGAAGTCTCGCCAAGCATGAATCTCAAACGAAGTAACCGGCACCGCCCCTTCATGCGCGTATTACTTGGAGCTGATAATCCTAGCTTCATCGTCTGGGACTCCCGTGGCCGTCGTCTCCGGATCGCCGCTATGACAGCGTCAACGACATCGTGTGTATGGTCGTTGATTTCGAGACAGGTCGTACACGATGTACTGCACCTACGGATGTGTTTGAGGTATGCTGAAGCTCAGCGTACCAGACATGACAGTCATATCCGAAGCCGAAGAAAGGATGCGACGTGATCTCAAGGCAGAAGAGTGGCGTGATATACACCGACTTGATATCCTGGTCATCCCGATTCAGACCACGCCAGAGGATAGTGCAATCCTTGCAGATGAAAACGTTGCAAGAGAGCTGTACCAAGGAGGATGATTTCTTCAGGCGAGAGTGAAGAATGAATCCCCAGGCATAGTCAATAACTTGCTACTCGGCGGAAGGTTCCCAAACCTAGGAATGAGGGATGTTTTCTTCTGTGATTGGATGAAAGTAGCGCGGTGACTGTCTCATGGGACGGCATGTGGATGGTATCTCTGATCGGAGGTAGTTCGAGGAAATTGAGCATGGAAAGAAGAGCGTAATCGGAGGAAGATTCTTCCACAATCAAAGGCAATCGATGCTAACTTTCTTCGATGCAGTTCGAGGTGTTCATGAGATAAGCGCGATCTTTACTTTAGGAATGGCTACGGTTTCCGATTCGTATTTGAACTCGACAAGTTTCTCTTCGCGCCTGGCAGGAGATTGAGGATCATCTTCGAATATAATGTACAGAACATACACATTGAGATCTCCTGTCAATTTCCTCGTCCTTGTGAAGCTGCATTCGTGGAAGATGGGACAATTGCTCGGTCATACTCTAAAAAAGATGAATGAATAACGAGACACAACGTTGGAGAGGCAAAGTCACCTCTCACAAGGCGCCATAGAGCTTGCCTTCGATGGTGTAATCATGCTCCGTTCGTGTCGCGACAGAAGACAAGCAAAGCCTGGCATATCTCCGAATAAACCCTTACTAGATAGGATTCCTTGTGGCGATGATTTTTGTCGTGATCTATCAAGTCGTACCGCGGAAAGTGACAACGATGCAGGACGTAGCACTCAGGAGCGTTTATCGGAAAGGACCGTCAATAACAACAGCGTGTCCGCATCTGTTCGGTCACAGTTGGGAACACGTCGAAGGTCAGAGATCGGGTGCGAACTAAGACCATATTATCAGCTGAATTTCGTGAAATGAATACATCAAGATTTACTGCAGACGTGTAGACACTGTGAATATACGTGCCATGAAAAGAATATGCAAATCTTTTTGAGACGCCCCATCACAGATCTACAGAGGTGTTGAGCAGAGAAATGAATACAGGCGAAAATGACATACTCAAGCGGTCACACAGTGAACCTGACCTGGGCGCGCTCAAAAAAATTTCCTCGCAGTCTTCGAGGCAGACATCGACGACTTAGACAACAGGACGTATTGGCAAGAGCGCAAGATGCAGTAGGTCTAACAGATCTGATGTTCGAAGAGCTATGTTTTACATGAGTCCATATATCAAGAGAAAAGGCGCATACATGCACGTACTTGAAATACTGTCCATTGGCATGTCGAAGAAAGTGCCAATGCCCTCCTGCATGTGCTTCGATTGTTGATTCGGTGGCTTCCGCTCTGAGGGTCGTTCTCTTTATTATCCGTATTTTGTACGTCTGCGTCGCCTTCGAGGGGCCAGCGGGCGTGTGGGATGGAAAAGCGACTTCCGAGGACTTGCATCAACAAGAAAAGCGCTCTACGAAGACCCGTGAGGACCACGAAGAGTGACAATGATATCGGCGAAGCAAAGACCTACCGATCGAAAGGCTCAGTAAAACTTGAGCTTAATTGTATAAGCGTGTTGCGCTCACTTTAGCTAGCAAAGCCTGGCGTATTGCCTCACGACAAGATTCTTGGGGATGACGTTTGCAAGCGCGCTCTAGAAAGTCATCAGGGCATTGAGCAACGCAACAACTGCAGAACGCACTCAAGGATGTGTCGGAATGAGGGTCGCTACAAGTAGCATCCGCTCATCAGGCCAAACGGATTCCGGAAGGCGTTCAAGATCAATAATGTAGATCTTGCTGTGACGATTGTTTGAGCTGCCTTTTGGGTTCGGGCATAACTGTAGTGGCACGTATGCAGAGCATATTCGCGTCCTGAGGAGTTCGTGCGTGGTCGCTGATGTCTCATAGCAAAATTGTGGTTATATCAGAACATTATCATCGAGCTGTAACATAACAGGCAAGGCTTACAGTGTGTCGGTTTGATATTCTGGCATCCACAGCCGCCCACAAGCAAGCCTTGGATCCGCCTTGGAGGACGGTATCTCCGTAAAGCATGATCCATTGAACGTACAAAGATTATGTTGTGCGATTGTTCGAGGCGAACGAGCGGAGATGGCTTTGTTGGAAAAATACGGCGGCGGGGCTGGATACACCATCGTTGCGGGTTACTCGGCCAAATAGCCATGTTAATGCGAGAGGGGAAGTGATGATGCGCCGGTACCCTCTTGGGACTTTACTGATTCTCGCCCGATAATGCCCATCCCTGGCAGCAGCGGAGCTATAGTTCAGGGTAGTACAAGACGCCTAGAAAATACAGAGCAAAGTGGAAATAAACACAGCGGAGAGAAAACGAACGCACCTGATATATCTGATACCCCTAACTCACTAATCCCTACGACGATCGTCGCACAGGAACAGAGCCAGAAGTCATGCCGCGTGTAAGAGCGTCTCAAAGCCGTTGTCCAATCGTTGGTGGCTTCGCTGGCTATAGCCAAGACCAAGCTGGCCGTTAATATTAATAACAAGTGTCTCTGGGAAATAATCAGCACGGCACAGCTAACAGTATATGAGTATATTCACGTAGTAATTGAAAGACGAGAGAGTCATCCAAACACGCGGGTCCTTCATTTGCAGCTCGGTGACTCGGATCAGGTCGAATTGACGAGAGTCATTGCTGAGTACAGCCGTCGGAGGAGTAGTTGCTGGGCCAGACAAGCTAGAGTACACACCGCGTTAGATTTGTCAAGCGAGACCAGTTGACGGCACGGATGATGTGCAGCAAACTGGATGAAGCCGAAGAGCAATGATGACGTAAGACAGACCAGCCACTCTTCGGCCCGAACTCCTTCCTTCACACCATGACTTCGCGACTCCGTTCTCTATCGCGTCCGTTTACGTGTTCTGCACGCGTTTTTGCCGGCCGATTCTCTCAGGATATACGGCAAGTCGCGAGAATGACCCTTGCTCACACTGAGTAATCTCCCAAATCCCGGACCCTACCGAATTCTCGATCCCAGGCTACAAACGCAGATATACACCGTCTCTATACACGAACGACTACGGGATATGAAAACCAGAGAACTCCTGCGGATACTTCACTGGTAATTTGAATACCCACGTTGAAACTAGCGCGTGTTTTCTTCTTCCAAAACAAGATTCTCTTACAAAACTTGTCACGGCAGTATGATCACCTTGTCTTGCGAGGTCCGCGAAGCGTAAATTCGCATTTGGTTCCCTCAGAACAGACCTATTGCTGTGTATTATCAGACGTGTATGAAGTAGGTCAGAGTCGATGTGGTACGTGATGATACTGAGCATCTTCGTCCAGATCCCGGGTAGTTGGATGTATTACATATTCGCAATCTTCGGGTTTGGTATGTCCGAGTTCTCTAGTGAGTACCTTATGCTAGGCTGACATCGGAACACAGGTTTACGGCCGCCAAGGGGTAGCGCGCTAGTACGATGTTCGACACTGAAGAAACCACAACAGCGATCCCGGTCGGGGCCGGGAAGCGCTTGCCACTCTTTCAAGTTTCTTGGAACGATTAACATCTACCCTCAGTCCGTCCAATTAACCTAGGACACATGTTCTTCGGGTGTACCGATCTGAATGGGAATCCGTAACGGTTCGAAGGCCGAAGCTAGGGTTTGTTTTTCATTTCCCGAAAACAAAGTTCGGGTTGTTGCCAGATTCACAATTCTCCATCAGATGCTATTGCTGCGAATCGTCCGCCTCTTTATCCAATAATTGCATCATGATGACGAAACAGCAACTAAAGAAGATTTCTTTGTAGAAGACCAGGCACATTTCGAAGCAAACAACGACGTCGGAGCTGCCTTCTGCGATAGTAGCCAATACTCACATACGCGCACTCCCTTCTTATGAACAAACCGTTGAAACTTGACTTGTGAGTCATCCAGGTAAAGAACTCGAGTGCGGCCCTATAGCAGAAACGATATGCTATTTGGTCCAAGTTGTCTTCTTCTGAGGGTATGATCTACTGAGGTGAGCCACTATACCGACCATTCCCTCGGGAAGACAAATGTCGATCAAACAGAAACCGCCTCGTCGCTATGTGGATATCGGCAGCTATCATCTGCTGGTGCCAGTCTATTTTATCCTGAAATTTCGCGTGCGTGTAATTCATAACTGCGTCCGACTTATCTTAATGCAGTGCAGTAGGTTCCATTGTTCGTGCGACGATCCTAATGCATGGCCCATCTAACCCGGGGCTCTCAATAAGTACCGGCTGCAGGTTAAAGTCGTGCGATGATGACAAGAGCATCTTATCAACATGATCGCTTGCCACTTGACTGATCCTCGGATACTGCGTATGTCTATACCACTACCAACGAAGTGAAATCATTGAAACCTGAGACGTAGACAGTGGGTTTCTTGATCGTTTCTTCTTCTGCCATTGAGATCTTGTATCAAATTCTTCAGAAAACGGGTATATGAGGCCACGAGCATGCCTCCTTGCTTATATACTTCCCTCTACAATGGAGACTCCACCGCCTGACCTTCCCAAAGATGTTAAGAGCGCCATTTTCGATAAGCTTGACCAAGAGCTGAACTGTATAGTTTTGCAAGCGTTGTTGCACGGCAAGGTCACTCTATTGCTGAAAATATCTCTACTGAATTATCACTTTGCAGGTCTATACACCGGTATCGTAGCGGTCACTTTATGGTCTATATGTATGTTGACTTTTTGACCGGACCAGGATTTTCATTGAGCGCTCAATATAGTTTGTTCGCCGAAGAGGTCACGCAGTACACTCCTGCGTACCATCATCACAACTCTTTACGTTCTCTTGACGATATCGTTCGCGATGGACTGGGAGTTTGAGCGCCGCGCGTTCATTCAGTACGGCAACAATTCTTACAGCATATTCATGGGGCTAGTAGACGATGGTATGTGGTGGAGAACATACTATATCGTCAGTGGTATCACTGGCGGTATCAGTACATTTCTCGTCGATACTGTTATCGTAGGTCATCTCGTTTCGTTAACACCACAACGAGGAATCCAACACCTTGCAGATTTGGCGTTGCTGGAGCCTCTGGGATCGCCAATGGCGAGTGGTTCTCATATCAATGATATGTGCCATCGCCGGGATGGGTAAGTCTATGGTATCTCCTTCGAATGTACTTGGCTGAGTGTCTCAGTCATGAAAGCCATGCAAATGTTCAGTAATTTCCACAGTTTCACCGACGAGATCAACAAGACCAGATCCTTTGAAGCCGAAATAGATTGGTCGTTGATCTACATCCTACTTACGCTTTCCACAACCATCATATGCACGCTCTTGATTGTTTACCGCATCATTCGGCACGCTCCAGGGACGAGTGCTTCCCGAAAAATCGTCGACATGCTGATAGAGTCATCCGCAATATATTCAGTTTCCTTAATCATCTATCTCGCACTCGTGTCGAGGAATTTGGAATCCGGGTATTATGCAGATATGATTGCTGCCTATATGAAGGTGAGATTGTGTCGTCGTATTTGCCTTTGGTCCCAGTCTGAAACATTCAAAGGCTATCGCTCCGACGCTTCTAGTCGGACGTGTTTCAGCCCATACCAATGCAAACCTTCGTCGAGAACAGATGGTCGCTATGTGGGAGAACCATCCTCCCTTGGTCGGCTGCTTTAGGGGGGAGGGTACCGATAATAGCCATCAACCGGATGATGGAGATCAAATGGTGTCGGGATCGTCGGGCAAGGAGACGGTATGATCTCCGTATTGGCAGTGTTACTAATAGAGAGATACCTGGTTTCGTCTGAATCAGGATACCCCGTCAAAGAAGTAATACATTGGATCGCTAGAGGACGATGTATTGTGTTCCTATTTATATACTATAGCCTATGTATGACCGTTAAATTAGAAGGTTACGAGGAGTTTGAATTCAGCAGAGCCTTCAGCGGGATCTCGAATGATTATCAGATGATTCATCACTTGAAATTGTCTAAAGAGATGCCGGTAAAGTGCAGTATACTTTCGAAAAGCAGTCGTAACACACCCCTTCCCGGAAACTGACGGGTATTCTAGACAAGGGAGTATTTTAGCTCTGTTTACTTTGTTACGCCGCTAGGCGTTGTCAAATTTCCAACACAGGGATGATTGAATCGAAGGCTTGGATAGTTGTAATCGTACAGCCGAAGATGGAAAATGAATCTGGTCTATATATATCGTATTGTGCCCCGCGTTATCTAATTCGGACTGGCTACATCTCGTTCTGGGGAATTCTTTAAGAGTGAAAGATCTTCCGTAAGACGAACGTCCGGACATCGCAGGCTCAAGAATATGCAACCATCGAGCACCAACTCCAGGACGAACCAGTCGCCGCCTAGAAAATATCAGCATCGACGAGCTTGGCGCAGTCTTCGAGCGGCGTCGTGTCTTCATAGCGCTCTACGAGAATATGTTTTACCTTGTGGAACGACGGTAAATCAATATATGCAGCGAGCGACAGAGGAAACGGAAGCTTACCAAGTCTCTTTACCTGTGAAGCGTGAATATAGGACTTGCCACTCCCTTCATGTGCGCACTTTTCGCCCAGGAGCTTGAAACATTTG
This sequence comes from Armillaria cepistipes, assembly GCA_900157415.1. Lineage (NCBI taxonomy): Eukaryota > Fungi > Basidiomycota > Agaricomycetes > Agaricales > Physalacriaceae > Armillaria > Armillaria cepistipes. Next base: position 1,578,404 of record FTRY01000009.1, read on the forward strand.
AATGGAATATTCTACATGTCGTCGGCCAGGTCATCCGCAGTGTCGTCTAGAATCACCGCCAATGCAGGCGACGAGATCATTAACACCCTCACATGCACACATTCTAGGTAGGTCGTACTCTACGGCTGCAATACGCGGGACCTCACCGTCTTGGTGCGATAGTCCTGTCCTAAGCTGAGGCAAGGATGCAGCATAGTCTCGGGGTAAAAGACCAGACCGGCATGTTTTCCCGACAACACCGGTTCAGGCTAAACAAAAAGATGACGCAGTGTTTGCAAATAACAACGTTCTGAGCGATGAATTCGGAGGATTTCTCCTCAGTCAAGAGCAGAGTGTCCTTCCCGGAGGTAAGGGCGATAACAAGACTCCACGCTTCTGACTCGGAGTGCCATCAGGTGGCTATTATGCTCGGTGGCGGATGATCTTTCAAATGGGAGGGAATTCGGAGAAGTCGAACGTGGGAGGGAAGGGAGGTAATCGATAACGACTGACATCTAAATCGACGACATTATTGAGTTAGGCGGTCGAATTTCGCCTGTTCCACGTCCTTCACAAGATTTTGCTGCAGACTGAGGTGGAATTCAACATTATAGTGTATTTCGGGTGCATGGGAAGGCAGCAACCTTCAATCTGTAAGAGGCAGAGTGTAGTTCGCAAGGTTATGCTTTGCGCAAACCTCGATGCTAGGCATGACAGCCAATTCTACTCCTTATCTGAGGTACATAAGTTTCTCTTGATACTAGCAAAATAATGAGGATTATCTTCAAATGTGGGGAAAAGGACTCACGCTTGGAGACAAGCTCCTTTCAATCTCTTGGTCGTCTTGGCCTTATCGAGCTACCTTCGCGAGATCCAGAAGAGCGATCGAATACCCTCTAGCAAGAAGACCGTAAGCAACGAGGCACGATACCAGCGAAACAAGGACTCACCTCTCGCGAGTGGGCCAGAGCCTGAATTTGGCATATTCTGTTCATGATCGTTACTGCAGGCAAGGCGAGATGTGCCTATCTCTCGTCATCGTGAACGAGAAAGGATACAGGACGACGCTTTCCATCACTCTAGAAAGCGGTCAGGGTACCGCACAATGCGACGGTGATGCAAGATGTACTCAACGGTGCTATCGGAACAAGGGTCGTCACTAGTAACATGCTCGCAACAATTCGTGATCATTCCGGAACGCGTCCAAGGACAGTGACTCCTGGTGTACTAAGACGATGAGATGAAACTGACATCCGACAACGACGCTAGTGCGACTCATGCGCATCATGAGAAGAAGTTTAGGTGTTTTTGAATAATCCCTATGCAGAACTACAGATACGTTGAGCAGAGAAATACATCCAAATCAAAACAACGCACACGATACACCGGAAAGAAACGAAGTTCACCAAGGCAGGCTGCGAGGTCAGAAGCGTTCTCTACGAGCCTTCCAGTGTGTCTGTTCGCAAATGTACAGGAGTGAATGCAGGACTGGGAGGTCAGGATGCGCCAAAAAAAGCCTTCGACAAAGGCGCCGGTCGCACTGGATCCAGCGGGTCGAATATCCATTTCACGTATGAGCCTATATAGCAAAGGAAAAGTGCATATATCCACATATGAAGAGCATGATGTCTACTGGCGTCTCCAAGAAAACTGCCGATGCCCTTCACAAGTTTTTTTGACCCGGTAACCATTCACTGTTCATTGACTTCCAGTCAGCAATACGTTCTCTGGGCTATGTGAAAGCGTTTTTTACGACCTTGTTATTTTGTTCATCCAGCGTTGGTAAACACGGGGGACGGAGAGCAAGGACCGGGTGACTGGTTATGCATCGAGGAAAGCAACAAACTGATTTGAATTGTTAACGTGCGAGGATCACATGATATGCCGTTCTGTCGGCACATAAATTTCAATTTCAGTCCTTGTGCCGGCACGGCGCTAGCGGACCTTTAGCGATGAAACGATCTTCAAGTTTAGCCGCGTTGTCTGTTATTCAGGCGATCCGAGATCCCCTTTACTACGCTTACCTGATTGAATGCAGATCAAGCAGACCGCACCACTCCTCTCTGCGTATTAATATCCTGCAACTCAGTAGCTTCAAGCTCATCACTGATGGTGGTTCATTTTGTAATTCCGACAGACGTATGCTGTGCACTAACAGTGCATGTAGGCTATCCATCTTGATGTAGCGACATAGTATCTAACTGTACAATACATGTACGACAAATTCAATACCTTAATTCTCACTGACTCCGAAGGTAGTATGAGGCGTGTCTACTTCCTTCATGTCAGAGCACTGAATATTGGCTCCGGCGGGTGACAGATCAAAGCTGTGAGACGACGGCAATGCATCTCGTCTCAGTGATTCATTATGGCGCGTCACTGCCCGCGTCTATCCTGCAACAAGGTGAAAGAATTCAGACGTATTGAGTGCTTGTCCTGACATTACCGTCTTCTCAGTTTTAGATACTCCATCATATTCTTCGGGAGCTGGGTATATGAGGCAACGAGAACGGTTTCTTTGTCTCATACTTCCCTTTAGTATCTACGATGCAGGCTCCACCGGTTGACATTTCCCAAGATGAAATGAGGACCATATTTAGCGTCCTTGACATGAATCTCAACCGACTGATCCTGCAAGCCTTACTGCATGGTTAGGACGTCGTCTCTTCCTGAATACCGTTTTTAACTTTCCCATTATAGGCTTATACACCGGCATCTTAGCGGTCACTTTATGGACTATGTGTACGTCGACTATCAATCCTGACCTCGGAATCAGGATCTTCATTCAATTCTTAATATAGTCTCTTCCCCCAAGCATTTGCGGAGTAAATTCCTGGGTACCATCATAATTGCACTCTACGTTCTATCGACGATAGCCTTCGGGAGTAGCTGCGCTTTCAAGCACCGCGCGTTCATCCAGAACGGCGACAATTATTACACCGTGTTCACAGTGTTCGTGGATGATGGCCCGTGGTTCAGACTAGACTTCTTTGTCGGTGGTATCACCGGCGGTCTAAGCACGTTTCTTGTCGATATCACTATTGTACGTCTTGTCATTTAGTCATATCAAACAACAAGAACTAACTTGTAGTAGATCTGGCGTTGTTGGACCCTCTGGGATTACCAATGGCGAGTGGTTACCATACCAATATTATCTGCCGTGGCCGGAACGGGTGAGTGTCGCTTCATTCCCGACGTATATGCCTGTTCCTCAATATCTCAGTGATGAAAATCATGCAAATCCTCAGCGCTGTCCGCAATTTTAACCACGATCTCAACGGGAATGCACCGTTTGAAGCGAATATCGACTGGTCGCTGATCTACGCCTTTCTGACACTTGCTACAACCCTTACGTGCGCGCTCTTGATCATCTACCGCATCGTTCGGCACGCTCCGGGTATGAGCGCCTCCCGCAAAATTGTCGAGATGCTGATTGAATCGTCCGCGATGTACTCAATTTCCTTAATCATCTATCTTGCACTAGTATCGAAGAACTCGGAAGTCAGCTACTATGCGGATAACATTACTTCTTATGTCAGAGTGAGCTTACATCGCTTCGCTGCAATTCAAGAATCTGATATCTTCAAGGCTATCGCCCCGACGCTCCTTGTAGGACGTGTTTCAGCCTATGCTAATACGATCTCACGGCGGAAAAAGATGGTGGCTACGTGGGAAAACCATCCTCCCTTGGTGGGTAGTTTTCGGGAGGAAGATGTCGGTGACAGCCACGTATACCACTACCCGGACGATAGCCATCAAATGTCATCAGGATTGTCGGGTAATGAAACTGTATAATCTCGTGTTGGCTGCGCAGTGTTACCAATAGAGATACAAGAGATGGATTTTGCTACGTCGGTTTTGTTACGCCGATTTACTAGATGGCGTGTTGGCTTTGCTGTATTCCCGGGACAGTATATAATTATAATCGGTGCTACATATTGTTCGAACATATTTTCAATAGGTACTTCTGTAAATATCTCCACACGGCAGAGCGGCAGATTTGAAGTCATACAGTTTCGGCCGTGTGTATTCCACGAGATCCTGAGAAACGCTGTTCACTGTGGTTGTCAGAGCTAGTACTTTCCCCCATTGGCCGGAAGTGAATGTCCGAGATGTTTACCGACACGTCCGACTCCTTGTCACCAGAACTGGAGTTGGAGATGCCTGCTACACGTAGTATGAGGAGTATTGGTGCGATTGCCTGTCACATGATGAAGAAACAATCAGTCGCTGAACAAAAATGAATACAGATATATCTTTACCCTGGCATATGGAAAGATGATATCTGCATAATCGGCAGCCATCCCATCCCCCCTCTGAACCACCAGGTACACCATTAGTGACAGTGTATCAATGGCGGAGGACTCAATCAGAGCAGAAATGATGCTTCTAAAGAATATTAACCTATGCGCGAAGCGGACGATGCGATATACAATCAAGACCGTGCACATGATTGTCGTGGTCAACGTTAGCAAGAGGTAGATCAATTGGCAGGGAATTTGTGCTGCAAGAACTCTGGTCTTGATGGACTTGTGGAAAAGCCTATTCATAAGGATTTGCATGAGGTACATGATTGAAAAAGTGAGGGACAGGAATATCTGTAGACGATTAAGAGCCACCTGTTCCAGTTATAGCACAAACACACGGCAGGAATACAATCCTCCACCGATAGACCCAGACGACCCAGCAGCGCCATATCTACAGTATATCAGCTTCACTTCTATTAACAACACTGAATTGGTTCACATACGATTGTGGCATCAACAAGAAGGATGCTTATACCACCGGTGATCTGGCTAACAAGATAGTTTTCTCTCCCCCACGTGCCATGATCCAGCAGTGCTGTGTATACATTGCAGTGATCGTGACCATGTTCAATGAATGCGCGATGTTTGAATGCCAAATCCATCGCAAATGTTGCCGTCCTAAGAACATACAGTGTGACGATCACTGTACGCAGGAATGTATTGCGTGTTTGCTTGCGAGGAGAGACTGTACAGTGGGGTTAACAAATCTCCTGAACCGATCAGGATTTTGTATTGACATACACATAGTCCATAAAGTGATTGCTATGATACCAGTGTATAGACCTACAGACAAAAACATGAAACGAGGTGTTCAGGAGAAGAAGATTACTTCACCGTGCAACAAGGCTTCGAGAATAATAGAGTTCAGACCCCTGTCAAGCCGTTCAAAAATGACTCTGGAGCTCTTGAGATGTCTGCAATGGGTAGGTAGAGAAGTCTCCATCGTAGAGGTAATGGTATGAGCAAGGAGAACGAGCTCACTGCTTCATATATATACCCCTTCTGCTGCTCCTGATTATGATCAAGAGACAAGAAAGGATTGACTACCAATTCCATTGCCATTGAGACAAAAAGTGGTCCGACCTCCCCATGAGAATTGAATCGACATTGAACATCTCAAAATTCCTGATTACAACGACTGCAGTGAGCTCCTGGACAGATAAATGAATCAAAATGTGTCATGCCTTGGCAACGAGGTGTCGGAAAAACCTCGAGGTTTGCGTGAGGTGCTAAAAGTATGCGCTTAAACCTTCGTTTCAACAAGACAGGACTCATGCACACTACACCGAACATTCTCATGGTCACTGTAGATCGGAGGGATAAGATAAGTGCCTGTCATGTAACCTATTCTATCCACTTTCGTCAGTGCGTGACCTTCGGCGGGCTTCGCAGAATAGAGAACTTCATGAGGTTGCCGAGAAGCTACAGTCGTACCCACGCAATGTATGATGACGAGTCGAGTTAAATTAGATGATGAAACCGTTTGGTCATTCACGAACAAATCTTGATTTTGATGGAATGGCCATATAATGTGCCATTGAACACTGGAATATGATCACGACACCAATCCTCTTACTCAGGTAAAGAAATTATGCCTGCGAACCTCCATATCCGCTTCGTCTTTTGCCATAGCCAACCCATAGCTAGGTGAACAGCTATCAACATCCATTCATGAAATTCAAAGGAAGAGACTCCCTCATCGCGCAGGTGCTGTTATACCCTCGATAAAATATCTGGCATGATAGCCTGATACAATGCGGGCTCAGGAGTACTCTTCCATCGAGCACAGACTCCATGACGAACCGGACATCCCCCCAGAAAGTATCAGCGTTGATGAACTTGGCGTAGTCGTCCAGTGGCGTCATGTCTTCGTAGTGCTCTGCCGCAACGTGCTTCACCTTGGAAAAATCAATACATGAAGGAAAACCACGCGGAACACCCACAAAGTTGCTATGAGCCGAAACGAAGGAACCGGTGCCGCTCCTGTATGCACATATTACTTGAAGGTGGTAACCGTCCATCTTATCAGCTAGGTCTTCCGTGGTGGTCGTCCCCAGATCTCCGCCGCTATTTACGGTACCAGCAACATCGTGTGCACGGCTGTTGATTTGAGAAAGGTCTTTCTCGGTGCTATACATACGGATGTGTTTTCAGAACACCGGAGTTGGTCGTGCTCGATGCTAGAATCATATCCCAAGCTAAGGAGAGGATGCAACATTGTCTTCCGGTGGAAGAGCGACATCATGTACACCGGCTTGCTCTTCCAACAGTCCGGTTTCCAAGTCGGCCAGAGGATGATGGTACATCCTTGCAAACGAAACATTGCGAGCGAGTTTCACCTTGGAGGCTTGCTCTTCGGGTGAGCGGGAAGAATCTTTCCTGAGGGCACGGTTCGATAACTTGCTACACCGGCTCCGTACGGAGAGCATATCGTCCGCTGGCATGTCCAGCAAGACTGCTAATGCCCTAAGCACATCTTGACCTGGCGACTATTTGTTCATGATTTCGGTCTCGTTGGTGTCTGAATGGAATTTACAGCCAAATTTCGTGACTTTTGTCTCAGGAGTAACTGGCGAATACATGGGATGGAGAAATTAATTGTACGTGGTCGGAGGAAGGGAGAATCGTCAATTTAATTTCAATTCGTTGACGCGAATCTGAGCACATGATATGCCGCTTCTCACGAACCGTGCGTCGACTATTAAGTAAGTAGAACTGGTCAATATATATGGTATCGCACCTGCGCATAATGGCGCTATATCTTCTTCCGGGTCTATGCTGAATTCTTTTTAGAATAAAAGATGTCTGATAAAATGACGCGTACGGTAGGTCCGTGCAGCGTCGTGTCTTCGTAGCACTCTGTGAGAATATGTTCAACCCTGTGGAACGATGGTAAAACAGTTATGTAGGGAGCAACTGGGGAAACGGAGACGTACAAATTTTTTTCACCTGTGAAGCGCAAACGTATGCCTTCCCATGCCCGGCATGCGCGCAGTTTTCCCTCGAGAGCTTGAAGGATTTCCATGTCGTCGTCCAGGTCAGTCGTGGTGGTCGTCTAAGATCACTGCGAACACAGGCCCTGTGATCATTGACACCCTCACATAAACAGTCGTTGCCAGGTGGTACTCCAAGGCTAGAATACGCAGGACCTCTCCGTCTTGGTGCTATAGTCATGTCCCAAGGATGTGACGTAAAAGACCGGACCGCCACGCTCTTCCAACAACAACGGGTACGACGCCAAACAAAAAGATGACGCAGTCTTTGCAAATAACAACACACCGAGTGATCTTGACTTCGGGGGTTTTCTCCTCATTCAAGAATGGAAAGTTCTTCCCGGAGGTAAAGGCGATAACAAGGCTCCGCGCTTCTGACTCGGGGTGCCGCCTGCGATTTGATGAAAAGCGTGAGTGACTATTTGCTCGATGGGAGCTGGATAGTCTTTCGAATGGGAGGGGAGGTAATCATAGCGACTGTCTTCCAACTTCAACAACGTTCACGAACCGGAGTCGAACTGCGGTCAACTTTACCTTTTCAATGTCTTTCACAAGATTTCGTATATACGTCTAGACTGATTTAGAATCATATTAAAAGGTATTTCGGGTGTACTGGAAGGCAACAATTTTCGATCTATAATAGGCCGAGCGTCGTTCACAAGGCTATTCTTTGCGCAAACCTCGATGGTAGGTATGGCAGCAAATTCTACTCCGCATCCAAGGTCCACAAGTTTCTCTTGACACTAGTAGAAGAATGAGGATCGTCTTCCAACATAGGGAAAGGGACTCACGCTTGGAGACGATCTCCGTTGTATCTCTTGTTCTCCTCGACTTCAACGAGCTATATCCGCAAGAGCCAGGAAGAACCCTCGGACACCCTCGGGCAGGAAGGCCGTGAGCAACGATGCATGACACCGACAAAACAGAGACCCACCTCTCGCAAATTCGGCATAGAGCTGGATTTTGCTCGTATGAGCGTATACTGTTCATGGTCGTTACTGGAAGCAGGGCAAGCGGCGCCTATCTCATAATCCCACACAAGAAAGGATCCAGGGCTACGCTTTCCATCACAATCTAGAGAGTAGTCAGGGCACCGCACAACGTGACAACGATGCAGAACATACTAAACGGCGCTATCGGAGTAAGGGTCACCACTAGCAACGTGCTCACAACAGTTTGAGATCATTCCAGAACGTGACCAAGGACAGTGACTCTGACATCCGACAACGACGCTAGTGGAACTCGCGCGCGTCATGAGAAGGACTTCTGGTGTACTCCCCATGTAGAACTACAGATATGTTAAGCAAAGAAACACATCCAAATTAAAACGACGCACATGATACACCAGGATGAAAACCAAGTTCACCAAGGCAGGCTGCGAGGTCGGAAGGGTCCTTTAGGAGCCTTCCAGTGTGCCTCTTCGCAAATGTCCAGACGTGGATGGATGACTGGGAGGTCAGGGTGCGCCAAAAAGCCCTTCGATAAACGCGCCAGGCGCACTGAGTCAAGAGGATCCAGCGGTTCGGAGATCTGTTCTACGCATGAGCCTATATAGCAAAGAAAAAGCGCATATATCCACATACTGAGAGCATGATGTCCACTGGCGTATCGAAGAGAGCTGCCGATGCCCTTCACGAGTTTTTCGACCTGTCAACCATCAACTGTTCATTGATTCCAGTCGGCGGTACGTTCTCTGGGATATCTGACAGCGTTTCACACGTTCTCGTTGCAGTGTTCATCCAGCGCTGGCAGACGGGGAACGGAGAGCAAGGAATGGTTATACATCGCGGGAGGAAAGGAACAAGGAACAAACTGATTTGAAATTAGAATCCTCATTGACGTGCGAGGATCACATGATTTGCCAGTTTGTCGGCACATAAATTTCAATTTCAATCCTTTTGCCGGCAGAGCGCTGGGAGGCATCCACCTAACAGCGATGAAACGATCTTCAAATTTAGGTTTTGGCCCGAGTTGTCCGTTATTCAGGCAAGCCGATATCTCCTATACTAAGTTACGCTTAGCTGATTGAATGTAGATCAAGAAGACTGCTATACATATCTTTGCGTATTAATATCCCGCAACTCAGTAGCTTCATCATTGATGGTGGTTCCTTCTGTGATTCCGACAGCTGTATGCTGTGCGCTAACAGTGCATGGAGGCGATCCATCTTGATGCAACGACGCTATCTGGCTGTACAATGCTGGCACGACAAATTCAATGCCTTTATTCTCACTGACTCCGAAGGTAGTATGAGCAGTCTCACACTCCCATAACGTCAGAACACTGAATATTGACTCGGGCGAATGACAGTTCAAAGCTGTGAGACGACGGTAAGGCATCTTGTCGCAATGATTGTTTAGGGCGCGTCACTGCCCTTGTCTATGCTGCGACAAGATGAAAGTATTAAGACGCATTGAGTGCTTGTCATGACATTATCCTCAGGCTTAGATCTTCCATCCGGTATATTAAGCTACGTGGATACGGTATCGCTCGTATCCTCCCCTCTACAATGGAGGCTCCCCCTGATCTTTCCCAAGGTGATAAGAGGGCTATCTTTAACGAGCTCGACCTAAACCTGAATCGTATGATTATGCAAGCCTTGCTGTATGGTGAGAACACCCTCTATTCCTGAAACATGTCTTTTAATTCCAGTTGTAGGATTATACACTGGCATCGTAGCCATGACAATATGGACTACATGTACGTCGATTATTCCTGTCGGTGCCAGGAAATTTATAACCCGTCCATACAGTTTCTTCTCCGAAGCGGTTACGCAGTACATTTCTATGCACCATCATCGTCATGCTTTATGGTCTATCAACAATACTGCTCGGGGTTGACTGGGCGTTTTTGAACCGCGCATTTATTGGACATGGTGACAATTGTTACACCGTGTTCAAAACATATCTGGACTTTGGTCCGTGGTGGAAAGCATTCTACCTGGTCAGCGGTATCACCGGGGGTATAAGCACATTTCTCGTCGATATTACTATTGTATGTCATTTCATTTACTCAGCTAAATGAGAAAGAAGTTGACATGGTGTAGATATGGCGTTGTTGGGCCCTCTGGGATCATCAATGGCAAGTGATCTTCGTACCAATCGTCTTCGTTGTCGGCGGTACAGGTGGGTATTTGTTCTTTGCATTTGGATATAATGTTCAATAAATATTTCAGCCATGAAAGGCATGCAAATGTTTAGTGATATTCGCAATCTCACCGACAACACTAGCAAGGACGTACCATTCGCAGCACAAATCGACTGGTCGTTGATCTACATCGTTTTGGTTCTAGCCACAACACTGCTGTGCACATTCTTGATTACTTATCGCATCATTCGTTACACGCCAGAGATAAGCGCCTCTCGCAAAATCGTCGAGATCTTTATCGAGTCATCGGCGATGTATTCGCTTTCCTTAATAATCTATGTCGCACTGGTGTCAAAAAATTTGCAGGTTGGCTATTACGCCGATACTATTGCTGCCTATATCAGGGTGGGCTTATATCGTTTCGCTTTATTCAAAAATCTGATATCTTCAAGGCCATCGCCCCGACGCTCCTGGTTGGACGTGTTTCAGCCCACGCTAATGCGGTCTCGCAGCGACAAAAGATGGTTTCCATGTGGGAAAACCATCCTCCCTTGGTTGGATGTTTCAGGGAGACAGGTATCGATAACAGTCATCACCCGGATGGAGATCAAACGGTGGCGGGATTGTCGGGCAAGGAGACGGTATGATTTCCGCGTTGACAGTGTTACCAATAGATGGTTTCGTGAATCGCGATACCCCGTTAATGATCCAATAACTTGGATGGCTAGAGGACGCTGGATCATGTTCATAATGGTACACTATGCCAATTTACGATCGTTGATTTGGAAGCTTCGCTGTGATTAGAGTTCAAGTTATTGTTCATCACGAGTTCTGATGATTCTCGTATTATTATTCCCATGCAAATGTCTTTCATGCCTAAAAGAAGACGTGGCTAAGTCCTAAATAGCAGTCGGCGTCGCCAGATCCAGTTCCTGATCGGTACCGCAAACCGATTCCTACACTCTAAACTCTAAGAGCGATGGTCAAATCAAAGACTCTTATAAGTAGCTCTCATCGAATGGCTGTGGACAAAACATAATCTGGTCTGTATACATATCATGTCCTGCACGTGTCTACTTGTAACCGGTGCTATGTATCTTTCCACTCATATATTTAATAAGGCATTCTTTAAGGGTGAAATATCTCCACATAGCAGATTTAAAGTCATACACTTCCGATTGTGCATGTTCCACGAGATCCTGAGAGGGTCTGGCCACTGGGGTTGTCAGAGCTAGAATTTCCCCCAATCGGCCCAAAGTTAAGGTCCGATATAGCTCTTGAAGCAATCGACTCGTCACTATAACAGGAGTCCGACCTCGATGCACTACATAGCATGAGGAGCGTTGGTGAAATGACCTGTCATGATGATGGGAAATAATCAGCTGTTGCATGCGTGCTAATTCAGAGATCTCTTTACCTTAACATACACCACAATAATATTCGCATAATTTGAAGTTTCTATGTCGCTCACCACCATTGCTAAGAACATGATAAGTGCCAGCGTATACATTGCCGAAGAATCAATCAGCACAGAAAGGATGTTCCTGAACAGGAACAATCTCTGAGCAAGACGAATGATGTGATACACAATCAAGATTGTGCAAATAAGGGTTGTAGCAAGTGTCAAAGAGATATAGATCAACATCCAGTTGGTGTTCCAGACGAAACTGGTCCCGCCGACAGAAAGCAGTAAGTATTTGCATGGCCCTCGTGACTGAGATACTAAGCGATAGCATGTCTGGAAATGAAGGAGAGCCTTACCAGTCGCGGTTACACTGCAACAAATTGGTATGAACACTACTCGCCATTGACGATCCCAGATGGTCCAACAACGCCATTGTTATGGATATCGGGTATCTGCCGACTCGGTCCATGAGCCAACACATGCCTGTACTCAGGCTTCTCGGTCTTAATGGTAACTCACTCATATCTTCTGTTACTTTCTCTACCTTTCTTACAGATACTAAAATATATTAGAACATTGTAGAGTAATCATGACCCAAACCATTCCTAGTATATAATACTGTACATACCATTGTATCAAAATTAATCAATCTACCACTTTCAGCAAGGGGGTGGCGGAAATAAAATCGTGGACATGATGTACATTTTCATATATAAGGGTGGGTGGACCCCTCCCCCCCTCCCCCTCCTACCATATAGGGTAGTAATATAGCCATATATGGTTAGCTTAGTAATGGATTTCAATCAATATGATGACCCGAAGTCAACCCGAAATTGCCGGCCAGGCAAGGGGCTACCGGAACATCGGCCCGGTACACCGGGCAGGTAGGTAGGTTGAGCCAGCAGGCCTGAAAAAAAAAAGTTGACCCTCCTCAAATGGCCCAAAAAATGCCTTCCGAATGTAGAATGGTGATGTATTTGAGTGCCAATATGTCTGATCCAATAGACCTTCAATCTTTATAATGTCTATGCAACGCAACATTGGGAGTAGACAGTGGTTAGCGGCACTGCCATCATGAGTCAGCATATGACATCATGTGTCCATATTTATGTGGTTTCTTTATTTGATTAGAAATGTCACAGATTGTACTCAAAATGATATTTGGTTGAATAATAGTAAATAAATATGATGCAGTTTCTCATTTTCACTCGGAAATATACTCAATTTGAACAGTATGACATCATAATGGTCACGTGGAGGTAGGTAGGTCCAGCGCCAGAGCCCGAAAATTTTTAATCGACCCCATGTCATTTTTTTTCATATTGGTAGCCCCTTGCGGCCAGGTTGCCGTGACTCATCATAACATGCGAAAAGGTATTGAAAAGAGATATAAAGCATGTTGGATGCTTTAACACCCTCACAATATATCCCATTAATATCAAACTATCACTTTATGCCTCGTCAGGGCCTCTCAGAGTGCTATATAAGGTAAGTCGGTATCATGTTTAAGGTCGGGACCCCTCCCCCCCTCCCCCCCTACCCTCTTTGCCGGAATTTAGCCACACCCCCCCCTTGACTTTCAGGACACCTTCATTGCGTGAACCCTCAGTTACGCCTAGTGCTTGCTGAACAACTCCTTGGATACACCTAGCACTTTTCAGCACCAACCCGAAGACTACACTTAGCGCTTGTCTTCACCTCTGCCCCATAATAGCTTTGTGCTTACAGGGTTTCTGTATTGGCTTTCCCCTTGGTAATAGCTCCGCGCTTACCAGCTACTTCCCTACAGTAATTGCTTCGTGCTTGCTATATTCATTTACTTCGCAAACTGGACCACTCAGGTCTCCTCACAAACCCTTGCCGGAATCTATATATCTATATCTATATCTATATCTATATAATAAGACAGGTAGCGAAGATGACATAATAAGCTGAGTTTGAATTTTCCGGCCATTGCCAGACCATGGCTTATTCCGGCTGAGTTTCAATTATGTTGCACTGCTATTGCTGCTGTCTTTTGCCTCTCTACAGTGCTGCTGCCTCTACATACCTTTATCAGTGTTCCATCCCCACATGGCAAATCATTGGGGCATGTCCTGCACCCAGTATTTCATGAACTGAGACTATTGACTACCTATGCATGCTGACAGGGTGCTGTATGCTCCAAAGTGAGTATCAAACAATGAGCATTGAGCAAGCAACAAGTGAACAATAAACATCAAATGAAAAATTAGCAGGTAGGATTAGGGGCCAGGAGACCATTCAGGGATAGGTAATGCATATACATGTACTGACTATGCCATAATTTGCTTATATGAGGCTTTGGCAAGGCTCAAGCCTTCCCCCAGCAGGTAGAAATGGCAAGGAAATCATTCACATAAGAATACATACTATCCTCAGCCTTTCTCTGTCCATGTAGGGCAACAAGCTGAGGTAACAAGTACAAATCATGAGATATACATACAACTTTAAAGTCTGAGGAAGCAAGGGAATATAAGTAGAGATGTGCACCATACTCATAGTATGGTGGCTATGTACAGTGTATACAGATATGGGTCTGTACTGTGGCCAACTTTAATGACCTAAAATATGGCCATATTCATATGGTTTCAATACTGTCATTGAGGGAGGGACAGAAGACTATCTTATGCCATAAAGGTTGGTACCTATAACCTAAAAGAAACACATAATACTCACCCTTTGGCACCAGATATCTATATACAGACAACAGTATAGACATGGTATGGATATGACATTAACTGTACTGTACCATGGCCAATAATTTTTATATGGTCTACAGTTGTATCTGTAATGGTATGATGCACATCCCTAAACATAAGTAATGACTAAATCATGGAAATGAACTAATAGTCATAATGTCCCAGAAGAGGATTGTTGCAATGACAAGCAAGAAGATGGGATGACAGCATGTGAGGTGCTCCAGAAGGCTTTGACTTTAACAATTCAGCTATGACCTACTTATCCAGTTACCATGTCAAAAATGGCCATTGCCATACTGCAGTGCAGGCCAAGTAAGTTTCAATTTGCTGCCTCTACTAAGCTTCTACTCTCTCCACAGCACATCATTGGTGTGACAGGCTCCTAACTGAGCTTCAACTGAGACTACTTATCCATGCTATAGCAACAATGCGAGTATCAAGCAATGAGTAATGACTGAGCAACAAGGTAACAATAAGCATTGAATGTCAACGGATGTAAGTCTTATAGAAATTATCAGAGTTCAAATGATGATCATAGCAGCCTGCCATGTCAGATATCCAAGTCAGGGACATAAGAACCAGAATATATATCTCCCACTCTCTTCAGCCAGTAATGACAACTATTAACAATGATCACCCAAATTATGAGAGTCCTTACCCATCCATTACATGGCTTACAGAAGTCACAGAACAATACTTTATGACACTCATAAAAAGCATTTTATTCTATTGCAGTGGCTCCAAACAAATAACAGAGATTGAATAACATATCATAGTAAAAAGCCGGGTTTGGGGCGGGCCCCAACAAGCCGAAGCCCCGTGTCGCAGTCAGGTTGCCGAGACCCGAGGTACGAGGGTCTGGCAATTGTGACGAAGACACGGGGCATAGGCTTGTCTATCTATATAATAAGAGAGGTGGATGATGACAAATAAGCTGAGTTTGAATTTTCCGGCTATTGCCAGACCACGGCTTATTCCGGCTGAGTTTCAACTTCGCCATGCTGCTATGGTGCGGTTCAAGCCTGTCCCCTTTCCTTCTTACCCTCTGCTCTGTTCCATCCTCCCCTCACAGTGCACCATCTCAGGCAAGCATTACAGCCCTTTTACATATAATAAGGACTTTTGGGATCTCTCACAGTACTGTCTATTAATATTTGATTGAAGCTCTTCATTTCTGATTTTCTTTCAGGTGTTTTTGCCTCTTCCTTACACAGTGTTGCTACTATTTCCACCTCTCCATACCCTGTGATGTGTGTACCACTCTTATTTTTCTAAGATCAATACTCACAGCATGCTGTTAATAGGTCTCCATCTACTCCTACCAGAGAGAATGATCATTTTGATTTTTTGGCTCCAGTTACACCAGAGCAGAATCGTCATGCAGAACGAGAGCAGGATCGTCTTCAGCGTCTTCAGATGACCTCCCCCTCTATCCGTCGTGATCGATCACCACATCCAGGTCCTGATCCTAATATTGAACTTCCACATTTTAATATACCACCTGAGACTCATATCTCATCTCAGTTGGATCGTCCACGTGAACATCCCATGCCTGTAGTACCAGCTCTTCCTGTTTTTTCCACCAGAGGTCGACGTCGTAGACAGTTGCGTGGTGGTGCTCCTGAAGGACAGACATCTGCATTTGATAATACTTCTGTTCCACAAGGCCGTGGACGTGGGGGTGGTCGAGGACATGGGCGAGGGAGAGCTATTGAAATTCATCCTCCACGCACTGAGCCACCACAAAATATTGACCAAACAACTTCTGCTGAGCACCGCCACCAATCACCATCACCTATAAGAGAGTCACCACCATTACCTTCACCACCTCTACAGCCACCATTACCATTACCACATCAACATCAACCACCACATGCTATTCCTGTACAACTTCCTCTGGCAAGACGTCCATATGCTGAAGTGCACTCTCAGCATAATATTGGAAGTAGAATATATGTTTGTGAACATTGTGGGGCATTACATTGGCATGATGAACGACTTAAGAGTAAGTCAAGAGTTACACCGCAATTTGGAATGTGCTGTCTACAGGGGCAGGTTAAATTACCTCACCTTCTTCCTGCTCCTGCCATTCTTCAAAATCTTCTTTGTGGCAACAATCCATTGTCAAAAGCCTTCTTACAAGATATTAGGCAGTATAATGCAGCATTGGCATTTACATCTTTAGCTGTAAAAGTTGATGAGGCAATTACCAGTTCTTCAGGACCATACTGCTTCCGTGTATCTGGCGAGCTTCATCACCAGATGGGATCCCTGCTGCCTCAGGAAGAAGGGAAATTGTCTTATGCACAGCTGTACATACATGATCCAGCAGAGGCATTGAGTATGCGCAATCGTCGCAATCCTAATCTAAATCCTGAAATCATGTCCCACTTACAGGATTTAATGCAGGATGTAAATCCATATGTTGCTTTATATCGACATGCATATCTCATTATGAAAGACAAACCCCGTGAAGAGTATCCAAATATTGAAGTGCGATTGCATGTGGGTGATGGAACTGATGGGCGACGGTATAACCTTCCAACAGTAGATGAGTTGGCTGCTATTATTCCTGGAGATGGATCTGAGCCTGTTCAAAATGATCGAGATATTGTTTTACGTATGCATGATCATTCTCTCAAGCGCATTAGTCAACTTCATCCAAGTTATCAATCTCTTCATTATGTTCTTCTTTTTCCATATGGAGAATTGGGTTGGAATATACATATGCTCCTGGAAGAGACTGAAACAAGTGAACGTAGAGAACATAAAAGGCTTACTCAGCATATGTATTATGCTTATCGCCTACAGGACCGTCCAATATTTGAACCAAATGCACCATTGTATAGAGGAGGAAGGTTCTACCAGCAGTATATTGTAGATGCATGGGCATCAATTGAACAAAATAATCTCAACTGGATTCGACACAATCAGAAAACTATCCGTGCAGATCTGTATAAAGGATTAGTTGATGCAACAACCAATGCAGATGGATTGGAAAACTCTGGCCAGCGTATTGTCTTACCATCATCACACACTGGAAGTCCACGTGCAATGTACCAGCTGTACCAAGACTCTATGGCAATCTGTAGAGCCTTACAGAAGCCAGATATCTTTCTTACAATGACAGCAAACCCACAGTGGCCGGAAATTGTAGAAGCTCTGAAGCGTACAGATGGACCAGATCAGAAGGTGGAGGATCGACCAGATATTGTAGCTAAGGTTTTCCAGTTGAAGAAGGAGGCCTTACTGGAAGAAATCAAGAAGGGTGGAATATTTGGAAAAGTCAGGGCTATGGTGCATACTATTGAATTTCAGAAGCGTGGACTCCCTCATATGCATCTTTTGATTTTTCTGGATCCTGAAGACAAGATTCGCACACCTGCTGATGCTGATTCAGTCTCATGTGCTCAGATTCCTGATCCTGTTACTCAACCAATTCTTTATGAGATTGTCACCAGATGCATGGTTCATGGTCCATGTGATCATCGCTGCAAGAAGCCTGATGGTCGCTGTTCAAAAAACTTTCCAAAAGACTTCAATGAGCACACTGAATTCACCAATGATGGATACCCCAATTTGGCACGTCCTAACAATGGTCGTGAGTATGTTAAAATGCATGGCCAAACCCGTACTGTCTATACCAACCGTGATATTGTCCCATACAATCCTTATCTCAGTGCAAAATATAACTGTCACATCAATGTGGAGGTTTGTGTTTCTGTCAAGGCCATCAAATATATCCATAAATACATCTACAAGGGCCATGACAGGACTACATTAGAGGTTCAGGATCATGATGAGATCAAGGAGTTTTTGGATGCACGCTACATCTCTGCTATTGAATCATGCTGGAGGATCTTTTCATTTTGGCTACATCAGGAGGAGCCAAATGTTGTCCGTCTTCAGGTCCATCTCCCTGATGAACAGCTTATCACATATGATGAGAATGACAGTCCAGAAGAGGTGTTAGCAGCTGCAGAGGCAAAGACAACTACTCTGTTACAATGGTTTGAGCTCAATAAGAGAGATCCAAATGCATGCCAATATCTATATCAGGAGACTCCTGCTCACTATACCTGGAACAAGAGGAAGTGGAATCTACGCCAAAAATATACTACTATTGGTGTTACTATTGGCCGAATGTATCAAGCTGCCCCCTCATCTGGCGAACGATTCTATCTGCGGCTTCTTTTGACTGCTGTTACCGGTGCTCAATCCTTCCAACACTTACGCACTGTCAACAATGTGGAGTGTGCTACTTTTAAAGAAGCATGCATTGCTATGGGATTGCTGGAAAATGATAATGAATGGAGACAATGCTTACAGGAGGCAGCTATTATGCAGTCAGGAGCGCAGTTGCGATCACTATTTGTGACCCTTCTTCTCTTCTGCCAGCCAGCAAAGCCAGATGAGCTGTGGGAGGAGTTCAAGGAGAATATTTGTGATGATTTGGCACATAAGCTTTGCCAACGTGATGTTCCAAATCCAACAGATGCTCAGCTCTATGATTTTGGTCTCCATCTTATCAATAAGCTTCTTCAATCTCATGGTCGTCGTCTCTCTGAGTGGACTGAGATGCCAGCCTCTATCATGGACTGGGCTGCTTATGAAGATAATCCTCTTCTGGCTGCACAGCTGGCCTATGATATCCCATCTCTGCAGCAATTAGTTGCTAACAATCTTCAAACATTCAATGAAGAGCAAAAGACTGCTTATAATACTGTATTTGACTCTGCTATGAATGAACGAGGGAAATTGGTATTTCTGCATAGTGCTGGAGGTGGTGGAAAGACTTTTGTGTGCAATACTATTGCTGCTGCTGTTCGTGCTGAAGGAAAGATTGCATTGACCTGTGCCTCCTCCGGTATATCAGCAATTCTCTTAGTTGGAGGGCGTACAAGCCACAGCACCTTCAAAATTCCAATTCCCTCACGTGATGATACAACATGCAGCATTCGTAGAGGGACTCACTTAGCTGAACTTCTTTGTAGAACTTCTCTCATCATTTGGGATGAAGTTCCTATGCAGAATCGACATGATATTGAGACTGTTGATCGTACTCTTCGTGATGTCTGCAATAAGGATGTTCCTTTTGGTGGAAAAACTGTACTTTTTGGTGGTATGTGTCCTTATTCTGAATCACTATAGATTGTCATTTCTGATTATTTATTTTAGGAGACTTTCGTCAGACATTGCCAGTTGTTTCACGAGGATCACGGGAGCAGATTGTTGCAGCTTCATTTCGCCGTTCACCTTTATGGCCTCACATTGAAGTCATTCATTTGAAGAAAAACATGCGCCTGGATCAGACTCCTGAAAATGTAGAGTTTGCCCGTTGGCTACTTACTGTTGGTGCAGGTGAAGGACTTACTGATGATCGTACTATCACTCTTCCTGCTTCTATGCGGATGGCCAACAATTCACTCTCTGAACTCATTAAATATATCTATCCAAACATTCAAGCTGGCCACTTCCAAGACCGTTTCTTTTTAGAACGAACAATTCTCTCTGGACGCAATGATGATGTTGATGAAATCAATCAACAGGTTCTGGATATGTTTCCAGGACAAGAGACAGTCTATTGGAGTACAGACAAGACAATAGAGGAAGAGTTAGATGATCCTGCTACTCTTTATCCAGTGGAGTTTCTTCAAAATTTCAATGCCTCTGGATTGCCACGTGCAAAGCTGGCTCTCAAAATTGGATGTCCTCTTATGCTTCTCCGCAATCTGGATCCAGCAAATGGCCTATGCAATGGGACACGGATGATTCTCACACGTTTCCGTCCTCATGTGTTAGAATGTCGTCTTCTCAGTGGTAATAATGCAGGCAAGACTGTTTTCATCCCACGCATCACAATCAATGCAGATACAGCTGAACTTCCTACTGCATTTTCACGTCGCCAATTTCCAGTCAGGTTGGCTTTTGCAATGACAATCAACAAGTCTCAAGGACAGTCAGTTACTTATGTTGGATTAGATTTACGTACTCCTATTTTTTCTCATGGACAACTGTATGTAGCACTTAGCCGTTGTACTTCTGGACAACGGATTCGAGTTCTCTTTCCAGATACAGAAAAAGGTACAAATACTTTGAATATTGTATACCCTGAGGCTCTATTACATTGATAATACATATTTGTTTCTAAACTAATAACTGACACTCCCAAGTAATAAGCCGGGTTTGGGGCGGGCCCCAACAAGCCTCAGTCCCGTGTCGTAGTCAGGTTGCCAGGACCCGAGGAACGAGGGTCTGGCAATCGTGACGAAGACACGGGGCATAGGCTTGTCTATATATTAAGAGAGGACGCATCAAAGCTGACATAATAAGCTGAGTTTCAATTTTCCGGCCATTGCCATGACCGGCCTCTTCCGGCTGAGTTTCAATTCCATTGCACTGCTGTCACTGCCACCTCTCCACAGCGATGAGCTACAATTTTGCTGTGCATACATTTACCAGTGTTCCATCCCCACATGGCAAATATTTGGGACATGTCCTGCACCCAGTATTCCCTGAACTGAGACTATTGACTACCTATGCATGCTGACAGGACACAGCAAGTATCAAACAATGACCATTGAGCAACAAGTGAACGACAAACATCAAATGAAAAATTAGCAGGTAGGATTAAGGGCCAGGAGACCATTCAAGGACAGGTAATACATATACAAGTACTGACTATACCATAATTTGCTTATTACAAGGCTTTGACAATGCTCAAGTCTTTCCTCAGCAGGTAGAAATGGCAAGGAGACTATTCATGTAAGAATACATGCTATGCTCAGCCTTTCTCTGTTCATGTAGAGCAATAAGGTGATGACATTACCTATAAGAATATTTGCTATGCCATGCTATGCTGTGAGATGTAAATAAGGCAATAAATACAAGAAATACAGAAGAGCTCATCTAAGCCATTCTCTGTCCATGTAGACCAACAAGCTGAGGTAACAAGTACAAATTACAAGGTATACATACTATTTTAAAGTCTGAAGAAGCAAGGGAACATAAATAAAGATGTGTGCTATACCTGTAGTATGGTGGTTATGTACAGTGTATATGGATACGGGTCCATACTATGGCTGACTTTAATGACCTAAAATATGGCTGGATTCATACACTTTGAATACTGTCATTGAGGCAGGGACAGAAGAGTCTTATGCTATAAAGATTAGTATCTATGACCTAAAAGAAGCATATAATACTCACCCTTTGGCACCAGATATCTGTATACTGTACTATTTCAATCAATTCATCAGTCACAGGTCACAAGGCTGAAAAAACTCACCGTCAAAAATCGCCATAAATTGAAACAAAATTTCTTAGCTCCGTGAGTTCCAAAATTGTGACGAATTGATTGAAATAGTACAGTATGAACAACAGTATAGACACAGTACAGATATGACATCAACTGTACTATACCATGACCAATAATTTTATATGGTCTATGGTTGTATTTGTAATGGTATGATGTACATCCCTAAACATAAGTAATGATTAAAACATGGAAATGAACTAATAGTCATAAAGTCCAAGAAGGGGATTGTTGCAATGACAAGCAAGAAGATGGGATGATAACATGTGAGGTGCTCCAGAGGGCTTTGACTTTAAAAATTTAGCTATGACATGCTTACCCAGTTACCATGTCATAAATAGCCATTGCCATACCACAGTGCAGGCCAAGTAAGTTTCAATTTTGCCTGCCTTTACCAAGCCTCTACTCTCTCCACAGCACATCATTGGTGTGACTGGCTCCTAACTGAGCTTCAAAATGAGACTACTGTTTGATTTTGACTGTTAATTTATGTAACACATAATGGGACCCTGTGAAGTAAAGCTCCTGGTAATTTGTCACACATAATAAGCCCTTCTGAGAGGTAGTATCAGCCAAATTTGGGAATTTTTGGTGGCAGACTGGCACTGGAGACACTATATATGGTAATTTCTCATCATATTTTAGTGAATGAAGCTATAGTAATTTGCCCATAAAGCATAACACGTAAAATCCCATGAAGCTATGGCTGAAAGCAAACAGTACTTATCCACACTATAGCAACAACAAGCAATGAGCATTGAATGTCAATGGATGTAAGTCTTATAGAAATCATAAGAGTTCAAATGATGACTATAGCAGCCTACTATGTCAGATATCCAAGTTAGAGACATAAGAACCAGAATATCTCTCTCTCCCTCTCTCCTGCCAGCAATGACAGCTATTACAATGATCACCCAAATCATGAGAGTCTCTACCTGTCCATGACATGGCTTACAGAAGTAACAGAACAGCCTTATGGCACTCAAGAAAAGCATTTTGCTCCATTGCAGTTGCTCTAAACAAATGCAGAGACTCAACAACATATTTTAGTAAAAAGCCGGGTTTGGGGCAGGCCCCAACAAGCCGAAGCCCTGTGTCGCAGTCAGGTTGCCAGCACCCGAGGTACGAGGGTCTGGCAATCGTGACAAAGACATGGGGCATAGGCTTGTCTATATATTAAGAGAGGTAGCATCAATGCTGACATAATAAGCTGAGTTTGAAATTTCGGCCATTGCCATCCCACGGCCAATGCCAGCTGAGTTTGAACTTCATTGCATGCTGCCTCTCTACAGTGATGAGCTTCAATTTCACTGTGTTGCTGCCTCTGCAATCCCCCCATGACACATAATTGGGATGGCTGGCACCCATTAGTCATTGAATGTAGACTGTTCACTAACTGCACATGCCATAGGCTACAAAGTGAATATTGAGCAAGTTTAACAAGCATTGTGCAGCATTGAACATCAAATGACAATTAACAAGTAGGATTAAAAGCCAAGAGACCATCCAAGGAGAGGTAAAACATATACATGTACTGACTATGCCATAAGTTGCTTATTATGATGCTTTGACAAGGCTCAGGCCTTTCCCCAGCAGTTAGAAATGGTAAGGAGACCATTTATGCAAGAATACATGGTTTGCTCAGCCTTTCAATGTTTACATAGAGCAATAAGCTGATGATATTACCTGTAAGAATATGTGCTATGCTATAAGATATAAGTAAGGCAATAAATACAAGAAATACAGAACAGCTCAACTCTGCCTTTCTGTCCATGTAGAGCAACAAGCTGAGGTGATGAGTACAAAATACAAGGTATACATACTACTTTAAAGTCTGAGGAAGCAAGGAACATAAGTAGGGATGTGCACCATACCCATAGTATGGTGGTTATGTATGATGTATATGGATACGGGTCTGTACTGTGGCTGACTTTAATGACCTAAAATACAGCCATATTCATATGGTTTGAATATGGTCATTGAGGGAGAGACAGATGACTATCTTATGCCATATAGGTTAGTACCTATGACCTAAAAGAAGCACATAATACTCACCCTTTGGCACCAGATATCCATATATAGATGACCATATAGACATGGTATGGATATGACATCAACCATACCATACCATGGCTAATAACTTTTTGTATTGCTACAGTTGTATCTGTAATGGTATAATGCACATCCCTAAATGTAATGGCTAAAACATGGAAATGGACTAATAGTCATAATGTCCAAGAAGGGGATTGTTGAAATGACAAGTAAGAAGATGGGATGGCAGCATGTGAGGTGCTCCAGAGGGCTTTGACTTTGACAATTCAGCTATGACATGCTTATCCAGTTACCATGTCAAAAACAGCTATTTCCATACCATGGTGTGGGCCAGGTAAGTTTCAACTTTGCTGCCTCTATCAAGCCTCTACTCTCCCCACAGCACATCATTGGTGTGACAGGCTCCTAACTGAGCTTCAACTGAGACTACTTATCTATGCTATAGCAACAATGTGAGTATCAAGCAATGAGCAATGATTGAGCAACAAGTTGACAATGAGCATTGAATGTTAATGGATGTAAGTCTGATAGAAATTATCAGAGTTCAAATGATGACCATACCCACCATGTCAGATATCTGAGTCAGAGACATAAGAACCAGAATATCTCTCTCTCCCTCTCTCCTGCCAGTAATGACAGCTATTAACAGTGATCACCCAAATCATGGGAGTCCCTACCCATCCATTACATGGCTTACAGAAGTAACAGAACAAAGATTTATGGCACTTACAAAAACTATTTTGCTCCATTGCAGTGGCTCCAAACAAACAACAGAGATTCAACAAGATATCATAGTAATAAGCTGGGTTTGGGGCAGGCCCCAACAAGCCGAAGCCCTGTGTCGCAGTCAGGTTGCCAAGACCCAAGGTACGAGGGTCTGGCAATTGTGACAAAGACATGGGGCATAGGCTTGTCCAATCTATTCCCTAACGACGTACATCATTTCTAATTAATTTTACCTCACTTCGATCATCAATCCTCACCTCGTGCTTGCATATCCGATTTCGGCAGAATCCTAACAGCCATATCTACAATGTGTCAATTTTCCACAATGAGTTACCGAAAATTGACATGGCATACGATCAAAATATCAACAAGAAGTGTGCTTATACCGGCAGTGATACCACCGACCAGTTGACTTGCTCTCCACCAAGGGTTGATAGTGAGCATCGCAGTGAACATGGTATAAAAATTGTTGCCATATTGAATGAATGCATGGTGTACAAGCAAACAGTCCACCGCGAATGCTATTGTCAAGAGAACATATAGCATGATGATGATGGTACAGACAAATGTACGCTTTGTAGAAGTTGCTGCGGTGAGGTTTCAACAATGTCCTGGTCTGGTCAGGATGAAGAGTCCACATACATATAGACCATAAAGTGACCGCTACGATGCCAGTGTAGAGACCTGCAAAGTGAAATTTTAGAAGAGATACTTCAATACCAATAGATGGATTCACCATACAACAAGGCTCTGAGAATCAAGCAGTTCATAATTGTGTCGAGCATCTCAAAAATACCCTTCTTGTATTCTTGGGAAAGGTCAGGCACTTCCATGGTAGAGGGAATGGTATGAGCAAAGAAGCATTTTTGTTCCATCTTTTAAATGGCTTCCACACTCTGGTTCTGATGAGAATGCAGGGCAAGGCTTAGACCATCAGTGACGTTACCAGTGAGACCGTCGTGGACATGGGAAGTAGTGAATAACAGAAACCGGCAGGGTTCATACCATGCATGAACCAACATTGATACCAAATACCTAAACAATTCTTGATGATAGATAATAATGCTAAATCGGACACATCTTAACAACGAAATGTCATAGAAGCATCAAACCTTCACTAAAATAATGCACGGCATGAACTTCACGACCAGGATTATCGAGGTGACTATCAAATGGGATGATCAGATCAGATCTATCTCACCACCCCACTTGGCGCACTTCCTTCGCGAAACAGAAAACTTGCATGAGGCTCAACAAACGGATAAGGCAAAGCAGAAAATACACACCAAGCATCATCTGATAATGAATCAAAATCACTAGTACAATAGCAAACGATGATTAGAACATCGGGCCAAAGTTTGCAAAGCCACATCTGACATCAAAGTTCGCCGAAATACAGTAACCCATCAGCTCAGATGAAGAGGAACAAACTTCGATCGTGGTCGTATGGGCGTAATAGCGTCCAAAATTCAGGTAGACGCAAGCGGCCCTTTTCCGAACGCAAGTTAGTGATCACTGATGACGGGTATGCAAGTTTAAAACTTTCCTTGCATCCTCTCGCAAGTTAAGAATAACTTAAGTTACGCAGTACTGTGGGTTATAGTAAATTATAACTGTAAATCTCTCCGGGCCAGCCCGCAGGCCCCGCTGCAGTAAGGAGATGTTGGGATACCTGACTATTAATGCATAACCGTACCAGTGCATTTTGGAATTTTCCAAACTCCTTCCGCCTACTATTCTTTATCACCACTTCACCACAAAACTCGACTGGTTTCTGTTTCGAGTTTTGGTCTCTATGCTTCAGTACTACCGTAGTAAGCCCAGGGCTACCTCCAAGCCTTCGAAGTCAAGGGATACGGCCGGCATCTTGTACGAGTGTTTTCCAAACTGACTTTCCTTTTGATATTTCTCAGCTCTAAATACAAATGTTATGTCCCTGCTAACTAGTAAAGCAGTGCGATCACCCGAGCTCAGTGAGAACTATGCGGAACAAAATTCCATAGAGCTCAAGGGTTCACCATAAGCCCGGAAAGTTTGCATTGCTGCTAACCCGCCACGCATCGTACGGTACGATACGTAGCTAATCAATTATCAGCCCCGGGTAGCCGCACTGAAATAATAGATTTACGCCAATGATAATTGATAAATCACGAATGCCTTCAAATTTCAAAGAAATAGCCAACAGGAAACTTGCGTAACATGACTGGACTTGCAAGAGGATGCGAGAGTCCTCATCTGTCAAAAAAGGTATATCGTCGTCTGTCTAGGAGAGACTAGATGCGAGAGAAGATATCAAACTTGTGAGCCCATAGTTAACTTGTGTCCAGGAAAAAGTCCACTTGCGCCCACCCGAATTTTTGGACGCTATTACGCCCATATGGTCGTATGAGCATAATAGCATCCAAAAAATCAAGTAGGCACAAGTGCATCTTTTTTGGCTACAAGTTGACTTATTGGTGCGCAAGTTCATCTGCATTCTCCCCCAAGTTAACAGGTGTTTCACACAATTTGAAAGTTGTTGTTTGCTATGGCTTTGGAATCAGGGGTCCGTTATTAATGCCAATCTTCATCCCGATGGCCGGGTGTATATTCATTGATTCTGTATATGATACCGATGGAAATGTTCTGATAAAGAATACAGTATGCATGACTTTAATCAGGCATTATCATGAACCCTTGAATGATCTGTGATCTCTTTCTCACTGAGCCTTCACTGAGTTGAATTGTCAGTGCTTCGAAGAGCCTTTGAATACATAGTTAACTGTCTGGATGAAATCAAAGGTATGCCACATTGCCAATTTGGAGGTAATTGTAGCTGAAAAGACATGGATAGTCACCATGAGGGTAACCCGTTGTACTGACTCTGAGGAGCAAAACAAAAATCACAAGACCTAAGAGAAATAAATTTGATTTCATGGCATGCAACGGTGACAAAGACGTAGATAAAGCTGATGAATAGGAAGCTTAAGGGGTTCGGACCCGTGAAGGCAAGACTCGTGGCAACTGCCAAAATAATGTCGCTGGCCCGATTAACTATTCAGTCTTCATCTCTCTCGCGACCAGCGGATTTGCTGCAGATCTTATCTAGATATGTATGACACTATGGTATCAATTATCCGCTGATGTACAGATTTCCTTATCAATATTATCTGTCAACTTGTGAGAGGTGTAGGCGAACTTGCACACTCGAGTAACTTGTGTCCATAAAATAATCACTTGCATCTATCTGAATTTTTGGATGTTATTACGCCCATATGGTCGTAGTTACTTATAAACGAAGTTTGAGTTTGGATCACGAAAATGTGTAGCTACGAACTCACTATCCCACAATATTCCCTCCGTATTGTTGGTTGGTATAACACCGATCTACGCTCTGAGAAACGAGACAGCGACTTAGTTCAGCAGAGGAGATAGCGCTCGACGTTTAGAACAGCATTTATTTCCTATGACCTACTATAAAGGACAGACCTCTCTCTCTCAATGGTCGACAGTATCAGTATTAAAGTTGAATAATGAAACGTGAGGCAAGGTGTGCTCTTTCCGCATGACGTTCAAGAGCTAGTCTATCTAGGGGTCAGGTATGGCTTGACCAGACTGTCATACCCCTGATAAAACCACTCGCACGGGAAGTCCATTCCGAAATACGTCCCACTCCAAAAACACCCCAGTCATCCAACTGGAAGGTGTCACCGTGGACAAGTTTAACGTACTGTTCAAATAGTGTCATATCTTCGTAGTGCTCTGCCACGCCATTCTTCACACTGGGAAAATCAATACATGAAGGAAAAATGACGGGGAACACTCACAAAGTCTCTCCAGCTGAAAGCCCAAACGAAGGAACTGGCGCCGCCCCTTCCTGTGCATCTTACTTAAGCGGATCATTCTCCATCTTATCTCATCTCATCATTACACGGCACGGTACCTTCAGGCACGCCGGACGCAAGGACACAGGTAACTGCACTACGAAACCCAAATCCTCACTACCATCTAGTCAACCCCCAAGCCGAGCTCACGACCGAGAGACCCACGACCAAGAAACCTCAGACCGAGCCACCCAAGCCGTTATAGAACTTGCAGACCTATAGACGGGAAACTCGAAATTAATAAAAATCTCCCCATACTACCCACCACGGTAAACCGGAACAGCATAAAAGATTTTAAGAACAGATCGTAGTTTTCAGTAAGTCGTCATCTGGGGATCTCCGCTATGACAACATTGACAACATCATGTACACGGTCGTTGACTTCGAGACCGATCGTACTCGATGGCGACGTACGGACGTGTTTGCGGTATGCTGGAGTTCGTCGTTCCCGGTGGGATAATCGCCAAGAAAAGGATGCGACATGGTCTTGGGGTCGAAGAGTGACGTGACGTACAACGCTTTGTTCTTCCAACAAAACCGGTTCCAGCCACGCGAGAGGATGAGCAGACGAAGACGTTCCGAGCGAGCTTCACCTGGGAGAATTTCTCTTCAGGCAAGCGTGGATAGTCCTTCCGGAGGGTACAGTCAATAACCCGTTGCTCTGCGGAAGGCAACCACGTCTCAGAACGAAGGATGAGGTCCGCGGTGATGGCTGCATTCAATGGTAGGTGAATGCTATTTAGATCGGAGGGAATTCGAAGAAATTGCGCAGTCAGAGCCCGAGTCCTCCATAGGCGAAGGCAAACGATAACAAGTTTCCTCCGGCTTTGAAGCAACTCTTGGTGTTCTGGAGATAAGCGCGATATCCTCACTTTAGTACAACCACGCATTCCGCTCCATATCCAAGGTCTACTAGGTTCTCTTGAATACTGGCAGGAGAGTGAGGATTGTCTTCGAATGTAGTGGACGGAACTTACACTCCTGTCAGTTTCCTTGTCATTGTGAAGCTGCGTTCGCGGAAGACGGGCAAGCACTCAGACACCCTCTAAAAATACGTATAGATAACGAGACACGGCATTGGAGAGACAAAGTCACCTCTCGCAAGGAGCCATAGAGCTTCATTTCGATGGTATACTCATGATCCGTTCGTACCTCAACAAAGCCTGGCATTTCTCCACATAATCCCTAACCGGATAGGATCGTGGCAGCTTGTGGCGATGGTTTCGGCCGTAATCTATCAAGTCGTCAGGTTACTGCGGAAAGTAACAATGATGGCAGGACGCACTCAATGGTGTTCTCGGAAAAACACACTAACAACAGCGCAGCCAAAGCTTGGCGTTCTCCTCAGAGTCTCATACTAAACAGGACTCTGCGGGACGACGTCGCCAGCGCGCTCCAGAAAGTCCTCAGGGCACCGTGCAACGCAAAGACAAAAGAACGCACTCAAAAGCGACATCGGAACGAGGGTCGCTTCGAGCCGCATAATGGAGATCGTGCTAAGATGATAGTATAAGCTGTCTTTCGAGGAATAAGGACATCTGGACTACTGACTGTAGTAGTATACATGCAGTGCAAGTCCATATGCGTGTCCTGAAAAGGAGTTCCGTGGGTTTCGCTGATGTCTTATGGGCGAATTTTTGAGCATAAAATTTAATCCAACAGTTCTAAAATCTGTCCCATGTGAGCTAAAACGTGAAGAAAGAAAACGCATATAACCACATGCATCATACACAGAGCATAATGCCCACGAAAGCTTCCAACGCCTCCTACACACGCTTCTTGACCTGGCGACCGTTTGTTCGGTGACTTCGAGACTCCAGCCGATGGTAAGCTTTCCATCCGGGATCATTTTACACATCTTGGCTGCGTTATACATTCCCGGTGTGCTGGGTGACGCGTGGTACAGAGAGCAAGAACGTGATGGGAGAGAAGAACGAAGAGTCAATAATTGAAATTTGAAATGATCCCGATCCGGGCCGGGAAGAGCCTACAGTCTCTTTCGTCGGGACGGAAACGTTTGACCGTCTACTTTCAGTCCGTCCGACTAGCTTCGGGATACCCACTTTCCTGCTGCCGCGTTCTCCAAACCTACCGATCTAGTAAATGGAAAGATGTGACGATTCGAAAGCCGAGGTCCGAGATAGCAAACCAAGGTCTGTTTTTGACGTCGCGAAAACACGCTCAAAGTTCGGATCATTGCCAGATTCACAATTCTCGGTCACTCTGAGCCTTTAATTGTACAGCATGAGAAACTTCAGTAACATTATACCGTGGCAGATCCTGCTGTCAAAGTTTTTGGTCGATTTCTTGAGCTTTGACGGCTCGATCTACACTGACCCTTCGTGCCAACCTGTACCGACAACTCACACCCATTGGCTACTGTGCGTCGTGACCGCCAATCGCGAAGAAACGATCGGTCGTCCTCATCGCTGCCAATTGGTTAAGGCGAGTCGTTAATGTATCCAAGACCAAAGTGTATGTGAAATTCAATGTAAGTGAATTAAGCCAAAACCGAGTCAAAACTTGGTCGAAATTTAAACTTGCTGTTGCGCTACTCCATCTGCGTATTGTTTAATGTCCTATAACCTTGCTTCAACATCGGCGACGACTCCTTTCTTTATGTCAATGGCTGCGTCTCATGTGCCAACAGCGCATAGCTACGATCCGTGCAACCTTAAAGAATGCATCAGCTTCTGGTTTATCGAGCACAGCGTAGTCGATAGAGGTTCCTGTTGAGATAATCCGCATCTGATATATTCGTGTGCTGAATATTGGTTCTTGGCTGATACAGGGAAAAACTGTGAGATATCAGTAAGGCATCTTGTCAAACGATTGTCCTGGGTACGTATCTTCGGCACTACTAGCGTCTGTGCGACTACCAATAATGTCAAGCTATTAGAATGTATCCCCTGGTGTCTTAGTATAATCCTCTTCCGGTTTAGGTCTTCTATCCCATTCCTCAGAAGCCGGGTATATAAAGCCACGAGCATGGCTCTTTGCTTAAAATATTCTACCATGGAGCTCGCGCAGCCTGTCCTCCGTCTTGACCCAAGTTGACAGGAGCGTCATTTTATTAACTGGACCAGGATCTGAACAGTATGGTTCTGCGCGCCCTGCTGCACGGTAAAGCCATCTTCTGTCTGTGAAATGTCTCTTTTTATTTTCATGTTTCAGGCCTATACACCGGCATCGTGGGGGTGACTTTGTGGACTATATGTACGTCAAAATACCGATCCTGTCCAGGCCGGCAAATTTGAAAACCTCTCAATATCGTCTCTTCTCCGAAGTGGTTACGTAGCACATTCCTACACCCAATCACCGTCGCGCCTTACGCTACCTCGACGATGGTATTCACCAGAGTCACAACGGATTGAGCACTTGAGCACCACCCGTTCACTGAACATGGCGACGGTTACTACATGTGCTTAACCTCGGTGGATGATAGGTCGTGGTGGACCGCGACCTACTTCATCGGGGAAATTATCAGTGGCATAAGCACCGTTCTTTTTGACATTGTTATCGTCGGTTATCTAGCTGCCTTGACAGCGAAGAAGTTAACGTTTTGAAGAGTTGGCATTGCTAGACACTCTGGGATCACCGACGGCCAGTGGTTTTTATATCAATGATGTGAGCGACAGATAAATACTTTTTACTCGATATCTCAGTGATGAAGACCATCCATATGTTTCATGGCTTCAATAATTCTACCAGCCTGAGGGATATTAGCAAGACTGCACACTTCGCAACGTATATTAAGTGGTTCTTGATCTACGCCTTGCTGGCTCTGCACCACAATGCTCACATACACTCTTAATTATCTACCGTATCATTCGTCATTCGGAACGCTTCAGGGATGAGCGCCCGAGTCCCGCAAATTCGTCGCAATGCTGATCGAGTTCTCGGCAATATATTCGCTTTCTTAGCAATCTATCCAACCCTGGCATCAAAGAATGCCGAATCCAGCTACTATGTACACCAAGGCGAGATTGCTTACGCTGCTTTGCTGTTAGTCAAGGATCTGATATCTTCAAGGTCGTCGCCCCGACACTCCTTGTCGGACGTGATACTGTTTCAGCCCACGCTAATGCAATCTCGGCGCAGCAAAAGATGTTCACTATGTTGGAGTACTACGCTCCCTTGGTCGGCCTATTTTAGGGGCAAAGACACCAATAACAGCAGCGGGTGCGATCGTCTCGATGATGGTAATCAAACGTCTTCAGGATTGTAGGGCAAGGAGACTGGGTGATCTCGCGTCGGCAGTGTTATTGATAGGTATATATATGGGATGCCGTAGAAGATTTTTGACGAATCAGGATTCTCCGTTTATTAAAGATATGTTTGGATGGCTAAAGGACAATAAGAATAGCCAAGATCAGTCTTGCAGTTGAGATTCAGAATAGCTTTCATGGCAAGCTCAGATCTCCTTACATTGATGCCAACGTGAATCGAGACGAGGAATTACCGGTGTCCCTACGTGAGCATTGTTACCTGGTCATCGAGTTGCTGAGTTCTCAACTTCGAACTGTTCCTACCGAGACGTAGCAGGTTGGTATTTCCGGACTCTCAAGCTCTGACAACTCTATATCAAGCAACTATAGCTGGAAAGCAATCTGGCATATATATATATCGCATTTGTTCTGCACGTGCTAATTAAAACTGGCGCTGCATAACATTCCAGGTATATGTTTGATAGGTTTTTCCTCAGCGTGAAACAAGTCTACGACGACGGATGTAAATTCACACAATTACGGTCGTATCAGTTCCACGGTGAGATCCTGTGCTACTCGGGTCACTGACGTTGCTACAACTGCTTTCCTCCATCTGCGCAAAACAAAGGATCGATAAATCTCTAGAAGTCTGCTCCTCATTACTAGGACTGGGGTTCGACCTGGCTGCCACACGTAGCACCAGAAGCGTCGGAGCGATGGCCTGTTATAATGTGAGGAAATAATCAGCCATTGAATAAAGGTGAATTCAGAGATCTCTTTACCCTAACATATGCCGCACAAATGTCTGCATAATAGGCGAGCTCCAGATTCATCACCACCAGTGCTAAGTACACGATCAATACCAGAGAAGACATCGCCGAGGATTCAACCATAGTGGATATGATGCTTCGGAATAAGAATATCCTATGAGCAAGGCGGACAATGCGATATATGATCAAAACTGTACATATGATGGTGGTGGCGAGCGTCATCAGGATATAGATCAACGACCAGTTTATGTCTTCTGCAAAATGTGCGGATTTCTTAATATCATCGGTGAAATTGAGGAGAATACTGAGGGTTTGCATAGTCTTCATAGCTGAAATACTCAGCCAATGGCATATCCAAAAGAGAAACGAGACTCACCTATCCCAGCCATGGCACAAATTATTGGTATAAATACTACCTGCCAGTTGCGATTCCAGATCGACCAGCAACGCCATATCTACCACAAGTCAGTTATTTCAAATGACCGTACTGAATGAGCTGAAATACAATAATGACATCAACCAGAAGCGTGCTTATGCCACCAGTGATACCGCTGATGAGAAAGTTTGCTCTCCACCAAGGGCTAACGTTCACAAGTGCTGTGTACACTTGGTAATAATTGTTGCCATACTCAATGAATGCGCGGTGCTCAAAAATCCAATCTTTCACGAACGTTATAGTTGAGAGCACATAAAGCATGATGATTATGGTACGCAGGAAAGTTCCTTGTAACCGCTTGGGAGAAGAGACTGTACAGATTTAGCTGGTCTCCTGTTGCTATCAGAATTGTCGCTCGACATACACATGATCCATAAAGTCACCACAACGATGCCTGTGTATACACCTGGAAAGTAAACAATTCAAGAGGGATATTTCAGATATATAAGACGTCCTCACCGTGCAGCAGGGATTCCAGAATCAAGCAGTCCATATTCAGCTTGAGACCATTAAAAATGACTCTCCTGTCATCTGGAAAAAGTTCAGGTGTCGGAACCTCCATTGTAGGTGTATGTGGAGTATATGAACAAAGAGGTATGTTCGCAGCTTCATATACCCAACTTCCATGGCCATCGATTCAGATCAGAAAAAATTCCATTGCCATTGGGACTGTCATGAACACCGTGGGCTCCTTACCGGAACCGAGGTCATATTGAATACCCCCAGAGTTCTTGATCTACTACCCGTACCTCTTATCAACTCCGAAGCAGATAATGTTTCGAATTAAAGCATGCCCTGGCGACGGGATGTCAGAGAAACCTTGAAGCACTAAAAAAAGTCGCGAGCCTTCGTCCGGTAAAATCCGGAAAAACATCAAGAAAACATAGGATCCGAGTTCCTCAATATGGCTATTCAGAAAGGGGGAAGAAGATGAGTACACATATATTGAGAAAGTGGTATCAAACCTATTTCTTCTATCTTCAGGTTGGTCGGTGGGCACCCCTTCGCAAAATGTAGAGCTTTGTGAGGTTTCCGGCAAGGTGCTGTGAAGAATACGTGCCAAGACACCGTCTGAAAATCAATCAGGTGGTTATTTCGAGCACGAAGTTAGACGATGAAGGGCTTCGATGACCGGCAAACAAGCGTGGATGATGATGTGCTCCTGATTGGAGCTCGGAAGGAGACATCGAGCACCGGATGAAGAGTCCTATTGAAAGTACTATCAAAGTAATTCTATGAGCAGCACCAACATCCCCGAAGGGAAACACTTGGCTGGACGAGGAATCTCACTTCGACAACTTGATAACTGTCGGATTTTGATGTTCAACTAAGAGGTTATGGGTTCAGCTAAAGGAGTCGAAGTTGATTATCACCGAAGAATTGGAGGGAGGGGTCAAAGAGAGAAACAAGGAGCAGATGTCTCGTAACAATGCGACGAAGTTCCCCGAACAGATCCCTGACATCGGAGCAAGGGAGACATTGAGTACTCATCAACGCTTGGATGAATGGGAACAGAATTGGACCTGTTTAATAATTGAAGTTTAAATCTGGATCACTCATATGTATAGCTGATACTCCAGCACGGCGCTTATACGCTCTCAAGAGATTATCCAGTTCAGTGGACTCGGAGCGGACAGCGCTTGTTGCGTAGAACCATCGATGTCTCTGCAATTAATGACCGAAGACAAGAGTAAACCAATCGATCAACATCTGGCCGGAAAGGGGTTGATGAAGATGCTCCTTCCATGTGCTACTTGTAAGCTAGAGCCTGGAAAGGAACCGGAAAACCAACTGAACAGTAAAATCCTTGGTTACACCATGTGATACGATGTGTTCCACCTAAGATTACAGATCTGGTTCATTGTTCCCTGCCAAGCGCTCTGTAGCTCATTGTGGCTGATACTATTTTCGCGCATCAAGCTCCGCCAAACTGAAGTAAACCTTCGGTGGAATAATCCTATTTATGGCTAAACAGAATATTATCAACACCGATTCGTGAAACACTCACTCATCACGCAGATGTTGGCATACCCTCGATAAAACAACTCGCATGATAGGCTGGTACAATGAGAGTCCAAGAATACTCTGCCATCGAGCAGGGATACCATGGAAAACTGGTCGCCCGCTCAGAAAGTATCAGCTTTATCGACTTTGACGTAGTTTTACAACAGCGTCATACCTTCCTAGTGCTCTGCGACGACGTGGTTCACCTTGGAGAAATCAACACATGAAGAGAAAAGAATGCGGAACACTCACAACGTCTCTCCGGTTATACAGCTCAGACGAGGTAACTGGCGCCACCCTCTCATGCGCGTATCAAACAATATTGTGCATTGATTTTAAGACATGTGGTATTCGACGGCATAGGTACGCGTACGCCGGAGGTCGTTGTTCTTGAGACAACTATCAAATGGGATGATCATATAGGACCTATTTCACCCACGCGTGTCCTTTGCAAAACAGAAAACCTGCGTGAAGTTTCAACACCGAAATCAAATAAGGCAAAGCAAGAAATACACACCAAAATATCATCTGGTAATGAATCAAGTTGTTTGTTCAATGGCCAATTGGATGATAGGAACACCGGGCCATTTGCGAACCCACATCTGATATCGAAATTCGCGGAAGTTTACTCATCACTATGCCACAATATCTCCTCCGTATTGTCGACTGGAAGAACATCCGATCCGCGCTCTGAGAGAACGCTGTGACCTAGTCCAGCAGAGGAGGTAGCGCTCGACGCTTAGAGCGGCGATTATCTCCTGCGACGTACAGGTAAAGACAACTCTCCATTGACGGCTAGTTGAAAGCGAGGAATGAAAAGTCAAGCACCGTGTACTCTTTCCGCGGGAGGCCAAGAGCTGGTCTATCCGGGAGTTAGGCAAAGCTTCACCATACTCTCATATCCGTGATAAAACGACTTGCACGATAGGTGCCTGCAGGCTCAATGACGCGCCACCACCGACCACCGATTCCAAGATGAACCAGTCTTCAGACTGGAGGGTATCATCATTGCCGAACTTTGGTGTAGTCTTCGAGCGGCATCGCGTCTCCGTGATGCTCTTTGACGATATGGTTTACCTTGTACAATAATGGTAAATCAATATACGTACGGAGCGACGGTGGAAATGGAAACTCACAAACTCCCTCCATCCGTAAGGTGCAAACACACGACCTGCCGCCCACTCTCATGAACGTACTTTTCACTAGGGCACTTGTGGAGCATTCAAATCGCTAATCCTCCATGCGTCGTCCAGGTCTAGGAGTCGCTGCCAATGTAGCAGGCGATGAGATCGTTGGCAGCCTCGTACG
Organism: Armillaria cepistipes; assembly: GCA_900157415.1. Taxonomy (NCBI): domain Eukaryota; kingdom Fungi; phylum Basidiomycota; class Agaricomycetes; order Agaricales; family Physalacriaceae; genus Armillaria; species Armillaria cepistipes. The sequence continues at coordinate 1,615,577 of FTRY01000009.1, forward strand.
CACGGTCGTTGAATGCTAGGCAGGTCGTACTCAATGGTTGCAAACCCAGGGGCTTGCCGGCTTGGATCGATAGTATGAACACGGTCTCGAGGCAAAAGACCGCTTGATGGGCACCGGCACGTTCTTCGTTCAACACCGGTTCAGGCTACACGAAACAATAAATGAGAAGTTCCGGATGAAATGACCTGGCGTGACTGTTTCATGGGACGACAAGTCCATGGTCTTTTGGATGGGAGGGAGTTAGAAGCCGACCATGGGAGAGAGAGGCGTGCTCGGAGGGAAAATCTGGTAACTTCCCTCCGGGGTGAAGAATCCCGCGTCATTCTCAAGCTAGGCCGTCGACCTCCACTTGTTCCACATACTTTCACAAGATCGCCTTGCATATTTATTGAGACTGAGATATATTCATGTTAAAATGTATTTACGGTGCATTGGAAAACAATGTACTTCGATCTGTAAGAGGCCGAGTTTACTTCACAAGGCTATGCTTTGAGAGAACGTCAATACTTGGCGTGGCGTTTACTTCTGCACTGAGTCCTAGGTCCAAGTGTCTATCGGCTACTGGTAGGAAAATGAGAAATAATTTTTGACTATAGCGAAAGGAGCTCACTCTTAAAGATGATTCCTTCTCAACTTCTCGGTCTCTAGGTCCTACCGATTTGCATTTGTGAGAGTCAAGAGCAGCATCCGGATACGCTCTACGAAGGCTCATAAGGAACGTGAAGAATGAGAGTGGCAAAACAAAGACTCACGGATCGAAAACGCGCCATGGAACTTGATCGCTGCTGCTTTCCCTGCCTGTTTCTGACCCAACTGTTCGACCGTATCACCGAGATGATGTTTTCATGCATTCTAGAATACAGGCACACATGGCAAACCGGGATGAATATCAAGTTGGCCCAAGCAGGCTCAGAAGGCCATGAAAATGCTCAGGGAGCCTACCGATGTTTCTCCTCGTAGACCTCTAGGCTGAAATTGAAGACTTGGATATGAGAACACGCCAGAAGCCTTCGGTAGGCGCGCCAGATGCAGCAGGTTGAGAAGATCCAACAGTTTCAAGATCTATGCCATGTATGAGCCAGATATAAGGGGAAAATAGTGCATACAACCACGTACACAGAGCGGAATGTTCATATCCACGAAAGTCTCCAACGCTTCCTTCATTCAATCCCTTTTGACCGGTAACTAGGTGACAGTTTTTTCAGTGACTGCGAGGCTCCAGTCGGTGGTACGTTTTACACATATTGGCGGTGTGGTGCTGAGAGCAGGAATGTAATGGAAGGGGGTGATGGGGGAGGGGAACGAAGAGTCAATAATTCAAATTTGAAATCATACCGATCCGGGCCGGGAAACACCTGCCACTCTATCTTCGGAACAATGATCTATCCTCATTCAAGTCAATTAGTCTCGCTGGATACTTGCTGTGATCTGTCCCACTGTCGTGTTCTCCCAACGTGTCGATCCAACGTGACAGTTGTGAAGGTGGAAACCAGGGTTACATTTCTAATTCATGAAAAGGTCGAGACAGGATCTGCTTGTCGAAAACTGGACCCACTTCAAAGCGAACACTGACGTCGCTCCATTTTCTGCGGTAACAGTCTGAAATATTACGCATGTACGCACACCCCCTTCTTATGAACAACGTCGTTGACAACTTGATCGTCCAGGCAAAAAAACACGAGTGCGTCCCCCTAGCAGAAAGGATATGCCATTTGGTACATCTCCTGAGGGCATTATTTACTGAGGTGAGCCACTATATCGACCACGCCCTCGGGAGGATGAATTTTGATCAAAGAGAAAACGGCTCGTTGCTATGTAGATATCTGCAACAATCATTTGCTTTACTTGATCCTGAACATTCGAGGTGCGTGTCATTCACAACCACGTGTGACTTATCTTAATGCAGTGCAGTAAGTTACATTGTTCGTGCGATGAACTTGATGGATAGCCCATCCGGCCGCAGATCTAAGATGTACGGTGATGACGAACATCTTATCAACATGATCGCTCGGGCCACTTAATTTATCTTCGGGTGCTACGTATGTCTGTGTCACTACCAACGAAGTGGAAGCATTGGCACATGGGTCGTAGTCAGTGGGTTTCTCGATCATTTCTTTTTCTCAGGCTCAGATCTATCTTCAGAAAGAGGGTATATGAGGCCACGAGCATGCCTCTTTGCTCGTAAAATTCCCTCTGTGATGGAGGTTCAGACGCCTGAATTCTCTCAAGATGAGAAGAACCTCTTTTTAAATGCTCTTGACCTGAATATGAACGCTACGATTCTGCAAGCCTTATTGCACGGTGAGTCTATCCCTCCATTTCTGAGATTCACACTTAGGTCCCTCGCGTCACAGGTCTTTATACCGGCATTGTAGCGGTCACCTTATGGACCGTATGTACGTTGACCGTCTTGACAAATTTAGACCTTCGCTAAAATCACAATGCAGTCTCTTCTTCAAGGCTGTTATACGGTACATTCCTACATGCAACCATCGTCACTCTTTACGCTCTGTCAACAATATCATTCGGGACGAACTGGACCTTAGAGCGGGCCGCGTTTATTGAATACGGTGACAGTTATTACACCGTGTTCAGAACACTGATGGACCATGGCCCGAGGTGGAGAGGATACATCCTTGCCAGCGCTATAGCCGGAGGTATAAGCACACTTCTTGTCGATCTCACTATTGTACGTTGTCTCATTTAGTCACAGTGTGAAGGAAAATGACATACAGCAGATATGGCGTTGCTGGATCATCTGGGATCGCAAATGGAAAGTGGTTTTCATACCGGCGGTTTGTGCTGTAGCGGCAACAGGTTAGCCTCTTCACCGTCTTTACATTTTTCTTTACTCAGTTTATCAGGCATGAAGATGATGGAAATCTTCGGTATTTTCGGCACTGTTCCCCACAATATCAGCAAGCAAGGATACTTAGCGGAAATTGACTGGTCGCTGATATATGTTTCTTTGACTCTCGCCACAACGCTTGTGTGCACGCTCTTAATCATGTACCCCATCCTTCGGCGCGCTCGAGGAATGAATGCTTCCCCAAAGATCATCGAAATGCTGATCGAGTCATCGGCCATGTATTCACTTTCCTTGATCGTCTATCTCGCACTTCTGTCGAAGAACTTAGACCCCGGCTACTATGCGGCCATTATTGCTGCATATGTCAAGGTGAGCTTGCACCGCATTAGCATGTGGTCAAATGTCTGGAATTTCACAAGGTCATCTCCCCAACACTCCTAGTCGGACGCGTCTCAGCTCATGCTAATGCAGTCTCGCGGCGTGAAAAGATGGTTGCCATGTGGGAGAGCCATCCTCCCTTGGTCGGCTGTTTTAGGGAAGAGGGTACCGATAACAGTCATAGCCCAGATGACGGAGATCAAACGTTGTCTGGATCATCAAAGCGCAAGGAGACTGTATGATCACCGCATCGACAGTGTTACCCAGAGAGATTCAAACCAAAATATCCTTGTTGGAACCGCCTCGCTAAGTCCGTAATTAGCTCGTGTGTTGGATAGCTATAGGACGAAACTCTGTTTTTCCTTAACATACATTAAAGCCTATGTAGGACCGTTAATTCAAACCAAGATTTCATGCCAGAAATAAACCCGAGGCTAAGGATAACTGGAGCACGCCTCCAGAGTATGTCCCAAAAACTAGCCTACAGAGCGATTAGAATTAAAAAGATGAGAAAATATATACCGCGACGACGTACTGCAGAACAGCTTGAATATGCAAAAGCCGCAGCAGAGGAAGCTTTTGGAGATAGACCAACGGATGCAAGATTCTGGAGCTCTCTAAAGCACAAGGATATAGCACGGAATGTCAAGTATGCCTTATAGATGATAGCACACAACACCTACATGGTAGGAACAAACTGGCTTCGGCCAAAATATAAACCGGAATTTCAAGAACGAGCATACTGCAAACACTGCAGGGGGGAGGTCGACTCGCTGAGCCACATTTTAACGGAATGTCGAAGCCCAGGACAGAAGGAAATATGGATGAAAACGAGATCAATACTGGCAAAATGTGGCATTGAGTGGAGGATGCCAACACTAGGACTCCTCTTGGCAAGCTGCCTCCCAAATTGCAAGTCAGAAAATGCGAAGAGAGATGCCGGGAAGGAACGATTCTACCGAATCGCAATGACCATATCGATCCAAACAATATGGAGTTTGAGGGTCAAACGCATGGTGGACAACGCCGATGTTCCCTTCTCAGCGAGCATGGTTGAGAACACATGGCTAAGGGCGATAAACGATAGGATTGAATTGGACTGTCTAATGACAAACAAGAGGTTCGGTAAAAGAGCCCTAAAGCATGGCATAGTAAAGAGCACATGGAAAGGAGTCCTGAGAGAAGAAGAGCAGCTCCCAAACAATTGGGCGGGAGCATCTGGGGTTTTAGTGGGTATTGGACTATGAAGGGGGAAGGTATGTGAAAGGAAGAAGAAGATAGTAGTACCGAGTCCCACACTCAGTGCGTAATGCATTTCCCCGGGTGATTCTGACATAAGCAAGCTAGCCTTGCGAAACCAACGGGGCAGACGAGGGACGACCATGTCGGCTCCTCTCCCTGCGAGTCCCTCCGACGGGAGGAACACCGTTCCACAAAAAAAAAAAAGACTGTTAATTCAGATGCTTAATCAATGCTTGTAATTAGGATTTCTCAGAGCTTTTTGATGGGTGGCATGTACTCATAGACTGAGATCAAGCCCTATGTTGCGCTTTCGGGGTGGGATTTTGTTTTTCCGGCGTTGTGTCTTGTTACTTAATGCTCCTAAAGGGTGTCTGATAACTCTTCTGAGTTCTCGGACCCCGCAGTAGGTGGTTCCCTTCACTATATTCTCCTCGCTCTCCAGCCAGTATACAATAGCAACTTGAGGCAATAGTCATAGGATAACGGAGGAGTCCCGCGGGCTAGCCTTGTGATTTTCAGTCGCCTATCCTCTTAGGTATCATGTTTCATTCAGGTTCGCTACCACCAACGTAGGAGGTCATAAATGAAGCCCAGGACGGGCGACGGATTATTTGTTGCCCTCCTCAGAGATGTTGAGAGCCTGCTCCTACATAAAATTGAGATCAATCATCAGTTGCACAATGTGAGACCTAATTTAGAAGTGACGGTAGAAATAAGCCATTCAAATTAGAATGAATGAGCACTCTAGTATCAACCATCTATCCTGACCTGAACTCGCAGGTTTACAGCCACAGTGCCATATCTCGCTTTTCCTCTGGAAAATGAATACTCTGTCATGCGCGGCCTTTGATGGCCCGACGTTAGAACACGTTGACGAGCATCCTTTAACCACGCTCCACCTTCAGATCTTCCTCGAACCACTTTGTCGACTGGTCGAACCATTGGTAACAGTAATGCCCTTTGATAACCGATGATACCTGAAACGCACTGCGCGCTATTAAACAAATCTAGCGAGAAAAAAATCGAAACTACGAGAAGAAACGTATCCTATCCCGAATCGCCCAACGAGTGACCTCCAATCCACCCTGTCCATGCTCCTTTCGAATTAAATCAAGGGTAGCCTTGATTCGTATCTCATATTCCGGCTGCCAAGCCCATATTCCTTCTTGAGATACCGGGTCAACGTGGAAGGATAAGTATTTCCACTCTTCTGCAGTGAGCTGCCAGCTTGAGCTGGACCGTTGGGGTGAGAGATCCAGAAGGGCTTTGAGTGCCCTCATTGGTACGGACTCGGAGTACAGGTCTGTCTGTCCCGTCTCCAGGTGGAGAGGATAATCCAGATGGAATCTCTGCATCAATATAGTCCGCATTCTCTCCAATTCCCGCCTTCTCAAAGCCCTGTCGTGGTTCGCCATCTGGTTGTAGCACGCATCCCGGAGCCAAGGAGAGACCCTCTCCTTGACGAGCTGCTCTTTCTGGTCCAACGTCAAAGATTCATATTGGCGCACACCGTCTCTGAGGTTGGGCCGTTCATTGAGGAGCGATATAGTCAGTAGGGGCTTCACATATCGTTTCGCCATTGTATCTACGGAAGTTGAGCGTGTATTCGGTATCAGCTTGGATCTTTGACGACGCTTTGGCGGGTGATTTAGGCATGGTAGAGGGATGACTCAGACAATACGAGAGTACGACCTGCCATGTTACGCACTATTGAATAAAAGAGAAATCTGAAACATGATCACCTCAAAGACGACGCTGATCTGCTCAGGTAAGAGACCGACGTTACATATCTGCTTCATCTTTCGGCGTAATTAATCCATTCATGAGATACTAAGGAAGAAACTCACTCATCACACAGGTACTGTCATACCCTTGAGAATACTCTGCCATTAAACCTCATCTCCAGGATGAACCAGTTATTCCGAGCCAGCGTCAACAACATTTTTCATTGATTTTGAGACAGGCCGTAGTTGATGGCATACGGACGGATACGCCGGAACTTGTCGTTTTTGGCGCAATGAGATACTCATATCCCACGTAGAGGGAAGGATGCGACATGATCTCGAGGTACAAGAGCGGCATCATATACACTAGCTTGCTCCTCCGACAACCCTGGTTCAAGCTATGCGAGAGGTTGGTACAAACCTTGCAAACCTTGCAAAAGATGACGTTGGGAGCGCTGGCACGGTCCGGGCTTCCGCGACCACGTGCACATTCGGATGCCATTCCCGTACTTCTCCGCTTATTCGCAGCTACAACCGCGACTATCACTAGCTTTCCCGCATTCTCCCTCTTGGATCCAGCGAGACGGTCCCAACGCTTCTGGACCGTCTCCTTTCAATCTCGTTCTCCTTGGCCTCATCGAGCTACATTCGCGAGAGTCAGGAAGAACGCTCAGATGCCTTCTAGCAAGAAGATTGTAAGCAACGAGACATGATACCAGTAAACAAACGCCCACCTCTCGCAAGTGCGCCATAGAGCTTGATTTATCTTGTATGAGTGTATATTATTCACGATCGTTACTGCAGGCAGGGCAAGCCGTGCCTATCTCGTAATCCCGCACAAGGAGGGACCTAGGGCGACGCTTTCCAGCACACTCTAGAAAGTGGTCAGGGTACCGCACAATGTGACAACGATGCAGAACGTACGCAACAGTACTATCAGAATAAGGGTCGCCACTAGCAATGTGCTCACAACAGTTTGAGATCGTTCCGGTACGCTTCCAAATTCCGTGACAGGTAGTGTACTAAGATGATGAGATGAGGCTGACATCGGGCAACGACGCTACTGAGACTCGCACACGTCGCGAGAAGAAGTTCCGGTGCTTTTGGAGATTCCGTATGCAGAACTACAAATACGTTGAGCAGAGAAACACATCCAAATCAAAACGACGCACTTGACACACCGGGACGAAAACCAAGTACACCAAGGCGGGCTTCGGTGTTGCGAAGAGTCCTCTAGGAGCCTTTCAATGTTCTTCTTCGGCAATATCCAGACAGCAATGGAGGACTGGGAGGTTAGGGTGCGCCAAAAACCTTCGATGAATGCGCCAGGCGCACTAAGCCAAGGGGATTGAGCAGTTTGAAGATCTATTCTACGTATGAGCATGTATAGCAAGGGAAAGGTGCATATATCCACACACGGAGAACATGATGTTCACTGGCGCTTCCAAGAGAGCCGCCGATGCCTTTCACGAGCCACGACTTTTCTGGATTGGCAATTTCCATTCATTGTTCATCGACTACCCGTCGGCAGCACGTTCTCTGGGCTGTCTGAAAGCTTTTTGTGCATCCTGGTTGCAGTGCTCGTCCAGCGCTAGCAGACACGGGAAACGAAGAGCAAGGACTGGTTGGACGTCGTAGGAGGAAAGGAAGAAGCACCAAAGCGATTTGAAGTCTGAATGCCTGTTGACATCAGACGAGAACCACATGATATGCCGCTGTTTCGGCAGATATTCAATTTGAATCTCGTGCCGGCGGTTCGGCGCTAGCAGGCATCCACCTCAAATCCACCGCCACCGCTTTAGTGATGAAACGATCTTCAGGTTTGGCCCGCGTTGTCATTTATTCAAGCGAGCCGATCTCCTCCATACTACTCTTATCTGATTGAATGCGGATCGAGCAGGCTATTATACATATCTCTGCGTATTAATATCCCGCGACTCAGTAGTAGCTTCATCATTGATGGTGGTTCGTCGTGTGATTCCGACAGATGTATGCTGTGCACTAACAGTGCATGTAGGCTATCCATCTTGATGTAACCACATAGTATCTGTACCATTTGAATCACTTCGAATGTCACACGTCACAAAGGGTGCATTCATATTCATAAAATGGCCATGTGTCACGCGTCTCAAGGGCCTCGTTCGGCAAGGTTTAGTGTCACAAACTCAAAAAGGTGCCAAATTCAACGAAAAATGGCTGAAAATTGAAAAAGAATTTCTCCGATATACCAGTTTTACCTCATTTCTTGCCTATTTCTGGTTATTCCATGACTAGAATATTCAAGTAAATTGTACTTTAATAGCAATATTATTCGGATTTTGTACGAATGTCACTATCACTGGCCCCGTATTCGATCATTCGGTAAGGTACAAATATGTCGCATGTCACAAGCCATTCGAAGTGATTCAAATGGTACAGTAATATGGGCCGTGTCTACTCCCTTTATGTCAAAGCAGTGAGACGACGGCAAGGCATCTCGTCTCAGTGATTATTTATGGCACGTCACTGCCCGTGTCTATGCTGCGACAAGGTGAAAGCATTAAGACGTATTGAGTGCTTGTCTTGACATTATCGTCTTCTCAGGTGTAGATCTTCCATCCGGTATATTAAGCTACATGGATACAGTATCCCTTGTACCCTCCCCTCTACAATGGAGGCTCCACCTGATCTTCCCTAAGGTTTTAAGAAGATTATCTTTGACGAACTCGACCTAAACCTAAATCGTACGATTATGCAAGCCTTTCTGTACGGTGAGAGTACCCTCTATTCCTGTAACATGCCTTTATAATTACAATCCGGTTCCAGGCCTATACACCGGCATCGTAACCATCATGCTATGGACTATATGTATGTCGATTATTCCTGTCGGTGCTAGGAAATTTATCAACCTGCCCATACAATCACTTCTCCCAAACGGTTACGCAGTACATTTCTATGCACCATCATCGTCATTCTTTATGGCCTATCAACAATACTGCTCGGGGTTAACTGGGCGTTTCTACATTGTGCATTTATTGGACACGGTGACAATTCTTACACCATCTACGAAACATATGTGGACTTTGGTCCGTGGTGGAGAGTGTACTACCTGGTTAGTGGTATCACTGGCGGAATAAGTACATTTCTCGTCGATATTACTATTGTATGTTATTTCATTTACTCAGTTCAATGGGAAAGAAGTTGACATGATGTAGTTATGGCGTTGTTGGGCCCTCTGGGATTCTCAATAGCAAGCAATTGTCGTACCAATTGTCTTCGTTGTCGGTGGCACAGGTGGGCCTTTGTTCTTTGTCTTTGTATATACCGTTCAACGAGTACTTCAGCGATGAAAGGCATGCAAATGTTTAGTGATCTTCGCAATCTCACCGACGACACTAGACTATTCGCAGCAGAAGTCGACTGGTCGTTAATCTACATCATTTTGGTTCTAGCCACAACACCCCTGTGCACATTCTTGATTACTTATCGCATCATTCGTTACACGCCAGAGATAAGCGCCTCACGCAAAATCGTGGAGATCTTTATCGAGTCGTCGGCGATTATTCGCTTTCCTTGATAATCTATGTAGCATTGGTGTCAAAAAATTGGAAGTTGGCTATTATGCCGATACTATTGCTGTATATGTTCGGGTGAGCTGACGTCGCTTCGCTTTAATTCAAGAATCTGATATCTTCAAGGCTATCGCCCCGACGCTTCTTGTAGGACGTGTTTCAGCCCACGCTAGTGCGATCTCCCGGCGTCAAAAGATGGTGGCTACATGGGCGAACCATCCTCCCTTGGTCGGTTGTTTCCGGGAAGAAGATACCAGCATTAGCCACATAAACCACTTTCCCGATGATGGTCACCAAATGCTGTCGGGATCGTCGGGCAAGGAGACTGTATGATTCCGTGTCCGCAGTAGATATATTCCCCTTTAATTAAAAGACAAGTTCAGATAGCTAGTATGAGCTACAGAACATTAGTCACCGTGTTGTTAGTATAGCTTGGACCGTTAATCGAGAATCGTACTTGTAATTAAGATCCGGAAGAGTTTTGGAAGAGGGTAGAGCTTCTATGGTGAATTTGGATCCTTCTTCCCGTCTTCGATGGCGAAATAAAAGTGAGTACGGCACAGTATAAATTGATTGGGGACTCACAACCTCCCCCCATTTCGACGCTATCACGGATTCCAGACAAGGGATGATTTTTCTACGTCGACCTTGCTACACCGACTTACTACTACTAGATGGCACGTTGGCTTCGCTATATTCCCAAGACAGTATCCAATTATAACTGGTACTACATGTTGTTTTGAGTATATGTCCAATAGGTAGTCCTTTCAATATATCCACACGGCGGAGCTGCAGATTTGAATTCATACAACTTCGGTCACGTGCACCGTTCCGTGAGATCCTGCCAAGAAGCTCTGTTCACTAGGGTTGTCAAAGCTAGTATTTCCTCCCATCGGCCGAAAGTTAATGTCTGAGATGTTCATGGACATTTTCGGCTCCTTGTCACCAGAACTAGAGTCAGGGGTGGCTGCAACACGTAGTATGAGGAGTGTCGGTGCGATTGCCTGTCACACGATAAAAAACAATCAGTTGTTGAACAAAAATGAATACAGATATCTGTTTACCCGAATATAGGCCAAGATGGTATCTGCATAATCGGCAGTCATCATATTCCTCCTCTGAACCACCAGGAAAACAATTAGCGCCAGTGTATACATGGCGGAGGACTCAATCAGAGCAGAAATGATGCTTCTGAAGAATAATAACCTATGCGCGAAGCGGACGATGCGATACACAACCAAGAGTGTGCACATGACTGTCGTGGTGTCAGGCTGAAGCCAGACTTAACAAGGGAATATTGGTAATAAAAGAAGAAGTGTAGAAGGAATAGAAGGGTAAGGCATAGGATCATGCCAGTACTCACACAGGCAGAAGCCAGTGAGAACATAGGATAAAGTCAGTACACGCTGCCTAGAACCAGTGTAATATACACTGGTCCAACACAGCTAATTACTGGTTTTCCCAAACCTAGGTATACACAGTAGAATAGTATAAATATGTGAAAGTAGGAGTAGAAAGAATTCAGAGACATTTACCCCACAGATTACACCACAAGATTACAAGACCTGAATATTCAGCGCCTCAAGAGATTTTACAAGAACTTACCAAACCCATTCTCGGATACCAGCGATATTATCATTCTTGAATTCCAGCGACACTTCCATTCTCGATACTACCATTCCCGATACCAACCAGCGAAATTACCATTCTTGACACCAACCAGCGATATTACCATTCTTGACTCCAACCAACAATATTACCATTCTCGACACCAACCAGCGATATTACCATTCTCGACTCCAACCAACAATATTACCATTCTCGATACCAACCCACGATATTATCATTCTCGATTACCCACAACATTATCATTCTCGAATACCAGCAACATTTCCATTCCCAGTATTACCATTCTCGACCACTCCAATATTACCATTCTCAACACCAATTACACGTCAAATTACCATTCCATCCACAAACCCGCATTACCATTCTTGACTATTACCAACATTACCATTTCTGAACACACCCATGTCACTCTCATACAACACATTCCGCCAAGCACACTACTATCCCCCATTTTCCCCACACATCATCCCCAATCACTCAACCCTAGGAACTAGTTTGATAAATCCATAGCATTCGTGCTTGACCCCATCGAACTACAACAGCAGTATAGATATTTACGCTGTACTGAAAGGGAATTCACCTAATCCCAAATCCCGCTGACAGTGGTCAACGTCAGCAAGATGTAGATCAACGGCCAGTCAGTTTTTGCTGCAAGAACTCCAGTCTTGACGGAGTTGTGGAGGGATTCACTAAGGATTTGCATGGTCTTCATGACTGAAATAGTAAGGGACAGGTATATCTGTAGACAATTAAGAGATTCACCTGTTCCAGCTATAGTACAAAGACCTGGAAGCAATACAATTTTCCACCGACAAACCCAAAGCACCCAGCAGCACCAAATCTACAACATGTCAGCTTCGCTTCCATTAATAAGACTGAATTAGTCTACAAACAATAGTGACATCAACAAGAAGGATGCTAATACCATTGGCAATATGGCTAATGAGGTAGTTGGCTCTCCCCCACTTGCCATCAACCAGCAGCGCTATGAGCACACTGCAGTGATTGTGACCATGTTCAATGAATGCGCGATGTTTGAATGCCCAATCCATCGCAAATGTTACCGTCCTAAGAACATACAGTGTGATGATTACTATACGCAAGAATGTACTGCATATTTGCTTGGGAGGAGAGACTGTGCGGTGAGGTTAACAAATCTCCTGATCCAATCAGGATTTGCGATCGACATACACATAGTCCATAGAGTTATAGCTAGGATGCTAGTGTATAAACCTGCAGACGGAAACTTGAACAGAGATGCTCAGGAGCAGAGGATGACCGCACCATGCAACAAGGCTTCTAGAATAATATGGTTCAGATCCCTGTCAAGTTGTTCAAAAATGACCTTGGGCCTCTTATGATGTCTGCAATGGGTAGGCAGATGAGTCTCCATCGTAGAGATAATGATATGAGCCAGGAGACGAGCTTACTGCTTCATATATCTACCCTTCTTCTGCGCCCGATTATGGCCAAAAGACAAGAAAGGATTGAATGACCAATTACATTGCCATTGAGACAAGTAACAAAAAATGGACCGACATCCCCACAAGAACTTAATCAACATTGAGCACCTCAAAGTTCTTGACTACAACGACCGCAGTGAGCTCTCGACAGAGAAATGATTGTAAATTTGTCATGCCTTGGCAACGGACTGTCAGAAAAACCTCGAGGTTTGCTCGAGGTGCTGAAAATATACACTTAAACCTTGCATTTTAACAAGACAAGATTCATGCACATGACGACTGTAGAAAGGATGGAGGGATAATATAAGTGCCAATAGATTCAGGCAGCAATTAAATTGAACCTATTTTATCCACCTTCGTCAGTGTAACCTTTAGCGGGCCTTCACAGCATAGAGAACTTCTTGAGGTTGCCGAGAAGTCACAGTCGCACCCACGCAACGCGTAATGACGAGTTGAGGTAAATCAGATCATGAAATCGTTTGGTGATTCGTGAATAGATTTTAATTTTGATGGAATGGCCCTGATTGTAGTTCGTCGCGCAGAAGACTAAAATACTTCAATATCAAACAAATCCAGCACTCGACGAAAGCGAGGTCTTTTGATTGTATTGTCGAGGGAAATCTATCAGTAGCTCCGGCATCAACGAGGGGAATCACATGAATGGACGAAGAATCTCACTTTGAGAACTTATAGCTAACTGATTTTTATGTTTCCATGACGAGCTATGGTTTGACAGATCGACGACAAGCGCAAGGAGTAGAGTTAATTATCACCACAGCATTAGTGCAGGCACAGTAGCGGAAGGAGCGGGCAAAGAGAGAAGGAAGAAATGGGTCAGTCGTAATGATACATCAAAGTTTCCTGAACGGAACTTCGACAGAGACACTCAGCTTGAATGGATCAGAAGAAAAGTAAATCGTGGGTATAGTTACAGATAAACGAAATTCAAGGGCCGGCTCGCCAATATGCTGACCAGGATATTATCTATACAGTGCCGCGGCAGTTCGCCGGATGCAGTGTAGGCCGTGCTTCTGGACGAGAAGGTGGAATTTCTGCATCAACATGGTCTGTATTCTGTCCAACGCCTACCTTTCAAAGTCCTATCGTCGTTGGCCATTCAGTCGTAACAAACGTCCAAGAGCCAAGAAGAGATCTTATCCTTGACGAGCTGCTCTCGCTGGTATGAGGTCAAAGATTCTTATTGGAGCGTGCCCTGTGTGAAGTCGAGTCGTTCATTGAAGATCCCGGTCCTATGCTATAGTCTGCAGAGATTTCACAGACGGTTGGACAACGTATTTATTGAATTTGAACATGTATTCGGTATAGGCTTGTGTCTTCGACGACATTTTGGCAGGTGATTTAGGCACGGTAGAGGGAGATCATGGCTCAGACAATAGAGGAGTACGATCCGCCATATAATATGCCATCAAACAGAGAGAATCTGAAACATGGTCACGACGCCTATCCCCTCCATCGTCGGTGCACCCTTCTGCTCCGATAAAGAATTATGCCCTCAAACGTCCATATCCGCTTCATCTTTCGCCGTAGCCAATCTATAGCTAAGTGAATAGCTATCAACATCCATTCATGAATCAAAGGAAGAGACTCACTCATGGCGCAGGTGCTATTATACCCTCGATCAAGCGTCTAGCATGATAGCCTGACACATGCGGGCTCAAGGGTACTCCGCTATCGATCACATATTCCAAGATGAACCAATCATCCGCCAAGAAGGTATTAGCTTTGACGAGCTTGATGTAGTCGTCCCTCCAGCAGCTTCGTGCCTTCCTGACACGCTTTACTTTGGGGAATTCAATACATGAAGGGAAAATAATGCAGAACACTCACAAAATCTCGCCAAACACGAAGCTCAAACGAAGGAACTGGCACTGCATCTTCATGCCCGTATCCTTTGAAGCTGATAATTCTAATTATCGTCGAATAGGACTCCCCGTGGTCGTCGTTTTTGGATCGCCAATATGACCACGTCAGCAACATCGTGTGCATGGTCGCTGATTTCGAGATGGGGTCGTACTCGATGGCCAACGCAAGGATGTGTCTGCGGTATGCTGGAGCTCGTCGTTCCCGGTGCGATAATCATATCTGATGCCGACAAAAGGATGCAATATGGTTTCGGCATAGAAGAGAACTTTGATGTGCACTAGCTTAATCTACTCTTCTTCTTCCGACAACCCCAGTTCAATCCACGTGAGAATCTTTGCAGATGAAAACGTTACAAGAGAGCTGGACCTGGTAGCACGCGTTGACTGTTTCATCGGACGGCATGTGGATGGTATCTCTGATCGGAGGTAGTTTGAAGAAATTGGACATGAAGGGAAGAGCGTAATCGGAGGAAGAGTCTTTTACAATCAATGGGAACCGATGCCAGCTTTCTTCGATGCAGTTCGAGGTGTTCATGAGATAAGCGCGATATTTGCTTTAGGAATGGCTACGAATTCCGATTCGTATTTGAGGTCTACAAGTTTCTCTTCGCGCCTGGAATGAGGATGAGGATAGTCTTCGAATATAATGTACGGAACCTACACATTGAGATCTCCTGTCAATTTCCTTGTCTTTGTGAAGCTGCGTTCGTGGAAGACGGGACAAGCACTCGGTGACACTCTAAAAAAGATGAATGAATAACGAGACACGATGTTGGAGAGGTAGAGTCACCTCTCACAAGGCGCCATAGAGCTTGCTTTCGATGGTATAATCATGCTCCGTTCGTGTCGCGACAGAAGACAAGCAAAGCCTGGCATATTTCCGAATAATCCCTAACTAGATAGGATTCCTTGTAGCGATGATTTCTGTCGTGATCTATCAAGTCGTACCGCGGAAAGTGACAACGATGCAGGACGTACTCAGGAGCGTTATCGGAAAGACCGTCAATAACAACAGCATGTCCGCATCCGTTCAGTCACAGTTGGAAACATGTCGAGGGTCAGAGATCGGGTGCGAACTAAGACCATAGTATCACCTGAATTTCGTGAAATAGATACATCGAGACTCACTGCAGACGTGTACATAGTGTGAATATACGTGCCATGAGAAGAATGTGCCGATCTTATTGAGACGCCCTATAGTAGATCTGCAGAAACGTTGAACAGAGAAATGAATACAAGCGAAACGGCATACCAAAGCGTTCCCACAGTGAAGCTGACTTGGGAGCCCTCAAACAATTTCCCTCGCAGCCTTCGAGGCAGACATTGACAACCTAGACATCAGAAGGTGTTGGCAAGGGCGCAAGATGCAGTACGTCCAACGGATCCGACGTTCGAAGAGCTACGCTTTGCATGAATCCATGTATCAAGAGAAAAGGTGTATACATCCACGTACCGGAAGCATAATTTCCATTGGAGCATCGAAGAAAGAATCAATCCCCCCTGCAAGTGTTTCGACCGTGAATTCGGTGACTATGGGTCGGAGGGATGTTTTCTCTGTGCCATCCAATAGTATTTTGTGTTTCTTCTTCGTGTTATTCATCTCCGAGGGGCTGACGGGCGGAAAGGGGACTTTCGAGGACTTGCATCACATAATATGCCTCTTTGGCCGCCGCCCGCAAATTTCAAGTTGGACAAGGACAGCGCCCAGAAACGCTCTAAAAGGAACTATAAGGAACGCGGAGAATGACATCGGCAAAGCAAAGACCCACCGATGGAAAGCGCGCAGTAAAAGTTGAAATTGATTGTACGAGCGTGTTGTGATCACGTTAGGTACTGCAGGCTAGCCAAGCCTGGCATAGCTCCTCGCAGTCTCATACCAGACAGGATTCTTCGGGACGACGTTTGCCAGCGCGCTCTAGAAAGACATTAGGGCACCGTACAACGCAAGACAACTCCAGAACGCACTCAAGGGCAATGCTGGGATACAGGCATACATGGCAGACCGAGATGAAAGTCAAGTTGGCCTAAACAGGCTTAGAAAGCCAAGCAAAGGCTCAGGGAGCCCACCGATGTTTCTCCTCCACACCAAAAAGTCTTCGATAGACGCGCCAGGTGCAATAGGCCGAGAGGATCCAACAGTTCGGAGATCTATGTCATGTATCAGTCAAAATATGAAGAAAAAAAAGCGTATAACAACGCACACAGAGAATAGTGTCCATATCCACGAAAGCTTCCAACGCTTCCTTCAAGGGTTCCTTGACCTGGGGACCGTTTGTTCGGTGGTTTTGAGACTCTAGTCGGCAGTACGTTTTCCATCCGAAATCATTTTACACCTCTTGGCGATATACATTCCTGGAGTGCTGGTGGACGCATGGTACTGGAAGCAGTTCGAATGTGAGGAAAGGACGTGATGGAAGAGAAGAACGAAGAGTCAACAACTGTTACTCAAATTTGAAATCATCCTGATCCTGGCCGGGAAGAGCCTGTAGTCTCTTTCCTCGGAACATTGAACGTATCGTTTGACCATCCACCCTCAGTCTGTCCGTTTAGCCTCGGTGTCCCACTATCGTGTTATCTAAACAAACTAATCTAGTAAATGGAAAGACGTGACGTATCGAAGGCCGAGGGTTTGTTTTTCGCATCACGAAAGCACGCTCAAAGCTTGGATCATTGCCAGATTCACAATTCTCGGTCAGTGAGCCTTTACATGTACAGCTTAGCTGGACCGCTCTAAGCTAGTCTGCATATATCATAGCCGGAGCCCTCTACTTTACGCAATACCTGCGAACCATCCGACTTTCTATCCAATGATCATATCATGGCCCACAAAGCACCATCACTTTGTGGAAAACCAGGCACACTTCGAAGCGAACACTAACCGGAGCCGCTGTCTGCGATAGCAGTCCAAACTAATAGGTACGTAAACGCGCCCCTTCCCATGAACAAATTCATTGCAACTTGACTGGTGAGTCATCCAGGCAAAGAACACGAGCAGTGCGGCCCCTTAGCAGAAATAATATGCTATCTGGACCGAATTGTCTTCTCCTGGGGGTGTGGTCTACTGAGGTGAGCCACTGTACCGACCACTCCCTCGGGAGGATGAATTTCGATCAAACAGAAACCGCCTCGTTGCTATGTGGATATTCGCAACTGTCATCTGGTTTACTTGATCCTGAACGTTCGGGGTACGTGTAATTCACAACTGCGCGCGACCTAGCTTAATGCAGTGCAGTAGGCTCCATTGTTCGTGCGATGATCCTGATGCATGTCCCATCAAACCGGGGCCTTCAATAAGTTACTAGGACCGGCTGCAGATAAAAGCTGTGCGAGCATCTCATCAACATGATCGCTCGGGACAATCAATTTATCCTCGGATGTTGCGTATGTCTGTGCCGCTACCGACGGCGTGAAAGCGACGTAGTCAGTTGATTTCTTGATCATTTCTTTTCCTCCCATTGAGACCTTCTATCAAATGTTCAGGACGTGGGTATATGAGGCCATGAGCATACCTCTTTGCTCGTAAAATTCCCTCTGTGATGGAGCTTCAGTCGCCTAACCTCTCTCAAGATGCTAAGAACATCTGTATCAATGTCCTTAATCTGAATCTGAATGCTACGATTCTGCAAGCCTTATTGCACAGTGAGTCTATTCCTCCATTTTTAAGAAGATTCGCATTTACATTCTCGTCTCGCAGGTCTGTATACTGGCATTGTAGCGGTAACCTTATGGACCATATGTATGTAGACTGTCTTGAACAAATTCCGACCTTCGCTGAAGTTTGAACTCATAACGCAGTCTCTTCTCCAAGACTGTTATGCAATGCATTCCTGTTTGCAATCATCGTCACTCTATACCCTCTATCGACAATATCGGTTGGGACTAACTGGACCTTCGAGCGCAGCGCGTTTATTGAACACGGCGACGACTGTTACAGCGTATTCAGAGCGCTAATGGACCGTGGCCCGAGGTGGAGGGGATACATCCTTGCCAGCGCTATCACCGGAGGTATAAGCACTCTTCTTGTCAACCTCACTATTGTATGTTGTCTCATTTAGTCACAGTGTGGAGGAAAATGAAATACAGTAGATATGGCGTTGTTGGACCATCTGGGATTGCCAATGGAAAGTGGTTTTCATACCGATGTTTTGTGTTGTAGCGGAAACAGGTTAGCTTTTTCACCGTCTCTAGAAGATTCTTTTACTCAGTTTCTCAGGCATGAAGGTGATGGAAATCCTTAGTATTTTCAGCAAATTTCCCGACAATATTACCAGGCAAGGATACGCTTCAGCGGAAATTGATTTGTCGTTGATATATGTCTCTTTGACTCTCACCACGACACTTACGTGCACGCTCTTAATCATGTACCGCATCCTTCGGCGCGCCTCAGGGATGAATGCTTCCCGTAAAATCATCGAGATGCTGATCGAGTCGTCGGCAATGTATTCCCTTTCCTTGATCATTTATCTCGCATTTCGGTCAAAGAACTTGAAAGCCGGCTACTACGCGAATATTATTGCTCCATATGTCAAGGTGAGCTTACGTCGTCTTTGGCCTTAGTCGAAGATCTGAAATCTCACAAAGTCATTGCCCCGACGCTCCTAGTTGGACGGGTCTCAGCACATGCTAATGCGAGCTCTCGTCGCCAACAGATGGTCGCCATGTGGGAGAACCATCCCCCCTTGGTTGGCTGTTTTAGAGAAGAGGGTACCGATAACAGTCATAGCCCGTATCATGGCCATCAAACGGTGTCGGGATCTTCAATTAGCAATGAAACTGTATGATCACCGCGTCAGCAGGGTTACAAATTGCGTTATACGCTGGATTTGGTACAAGGCTTTGCGTGAATCAAGACACCCCGTTAATGAACTGACGTATCTGATAGCCAGAGGGCTATGCGTCGTGTCCCTAATTATATACTATAGCCCATGTACGACCGTTGATTTAGACGCTTACTGGTAATTAAAACTCAAGATACCAGCTTTCATCATGAGTTCGGACGATTCTCAGATCATTATTCCCTTACCGTGGTCCGTCTCTTCAATGGCTAAAAAAAGATGTAGGTAAGTACAATGCATTCGATCTCGATTGACAGTCGCAATGTACCCCCACTTTGACGTTGAGTCTGAGAGAAAGAGCTCAACATAATCGCAGCCATAAACGATGGAGGACAAAGGCCAGTCAGAGTGAAGGGCGATTATCCCACGATTATGGTCCATAATCGGGACCAAAAGCGACTATTGGAGTATGTGGCTGTACGAGTCGTCGGGATCGGTTACCCGCATCGGCCGTACCCGGCAGTACCTTTCATTACCATTTTCAATTCTTTTTCCTTCTTTACCGTTTACCTTCACGTCGATGTACATAGGCTAAACGAGTTGCATTCTTGTGCCCTCCC
The DNA here is from genome assembly GCA_900157415.1 of Armillaria cepistipes. Lineage (NCBI taxonomy): Eukaryota > Fungi > Basidiomycota > Agaricomycetes > Agaricales > Physalacriaceae > Armillaria > Armillaria cepistipes. Next base: position 1,635,651 of record FTRY01000009.1, read on the forward strand.
GTGCTCGAACTCTGACAGCGACTACATAATCGCCATCATAATCATCCATAATCGCCTACTCTGACCCTCCCTAATGCGAGACCTAATTCAGAAGCGAGAACAGAAACAGGCCATTAGACTTAGGTTGAAGATCAGTAATTTAGTATCAACCATCTATTCTGGCCTGGACTCGCAAGCATTACAACCGCAACAAAGCTTTTCCTCTCGAAAAAGAAGACCAAGAGCGGCCTATGGTGGTGCGACATCAGAACGCGTTGACGAGCATCCTTTGACCACGCTCCACCTTCGGATCCTCCTCGAACCATTTCGTTGACTGGTCGAACCACTGATAACAATAGTCCCCTTGGTACCCGATGATACCTGAAACGCTCTGCGCGCTCTGTTAAACAAATTTAGTGAGAAGAAAATACAAGCTGCAAGAAGAAACGTACCCTATCCCGAACCGCCCAACGAGCGACCTCCAATCCACCCTGTCCATGCTCCTTTCGAACTAAATCAAGGGCAGCCTTGATCTGTATCTCATACTCCGGTTGCCAAGCCCATATTCCTTCTTGAGAAATCGGGTCGACATGGAAGGATAAGTATTTCCATTCATCTGGAGTGAGCTGGCTAGCTTGAGCGGGACGTTGGGGTGAGAGATCCAGGAGGGCATCGAGCGCCTTCATTGATGCGGATTCGGAGTATAGGTCTGTCTCTTCTGTCGTTGGGCGGGGAGGATAATCCAGGGGGAATTTCTGCGTCAGTATAGTCCGCATTCTCTCCAATTCCTGTCTCCTATCGTGGTTCGCCGTCCGGTTGTAGCATGCGTCCCAGAGCCAAGGAGAGACCTTATCCTTGACGAGCTGCTCTTGCCGGTCCAACGTCAAAGATTCGTATTGGCGCACACCCTCTCTGAGGTCGGGTCGTTCATTGTAGGGTCCGTTCTTCTTGCACCATACGATATAGTCACTAGGGACTTCAGAAATCGTTTCGCCGTTATATTTACCGAAGTTGAATGTGTATTCGGTATAAGCTTGAGTCATCGACGATGTGTGGGTGATTCAGAGAGAAGTGATGACTTAGACACTGAGACAGTACAGGTCTACGATCTGCCATGTGACGTGCTATTAGAAATCCGAAACACAATCACATCGATGCCCTCCGGGACAATAATACCCCTCCGTCGCTGGTGCACACACAAAAAACTATGCCCACGAACGTACATATCCACTTCATCTGTCGCCACAGTCAATGCGTGCTACACAAACAGTCATCAACATGCATTCATGAAATACTAAGGATGAAACGTATTCATTAGGAAGATACTGCTATACCCTCGGTAAAACTGCTCACATGAACAATGCGGAGAGACTCGAAGATCAACCAGTCATCCTCCCAGTGTTGATGAGCTTAGCGTAGTCGTCCGGCGGCGTCATGTCTTCATCGTGCTCTGCGACGACATCCTTCACCTTGGAATCACTACATGAAGTTAAGGATGCAGAACGCTCAGTCTCTCCAGCCTCAAGCTCAAATCAAAGAACCGGCGCCGCCCACAGTAAGCTGAGGGCAGGATGCGACATGGTCCGAGGTAGAAAAGTGGCGTAATATACACCGACTTGATCTCCCGACCATCCCGGTTCAGGTCGCGCCAGAGGATATTACAATCCTTGCGGAAGGCTACCACACCTCGGAAAGAAGGATGATCTCCCCAGTGACTCGGGGCCCTCGGTGACAGCTGTAGGTGAATGATATTTTGGATCGGAGGGAGTTCGAAGAAATTGTGAATGGAAGAGAAGAGCGTAGTCAGAGCCAGAGCTTTGTACGGGCGAAGGTAATCTGACCTCTGGTTTTGAAGCAGCGCTTGATGTTTGTAGGATAAGGGGTAGATCTTGACTTGAGGGACGGCTACAAATTGTGCTCTGTGGTCGACAAGTTTCTCTCGGCTACTGGGAGAAAAATGAGGATAATCTTCAAACCTAAGGAAAGGAACTCACGCATTGAGGCGATCTCCTGTCAGTTTCCTTCTCCTTGCGAACCTGCGTTCGCGAAAGGGGGGACAAGTACTCGGACAACCTCTAGGAAAAAGACGAATGAGTTAAGAGACGCGACACCGGATATGAAAACCACCTCTGACAAGGACCCGCAGAGCTTGACATCGATGGTATAATCTTGTCCCACTCGTGTTCGCTACAGCAGACAAGCAAGGCCTCACATAGTCCCCTGTAACCCGGCACCAAAAAGGATTCCTTGAGCCGACACGTTCTGCCGTGATCTATGAAGGGATCAGGGGACCACGGAAGGTAACAACGATTCTGGACGTACTCAAGGGTGGTATCTTAATGATGGCCACTAACACCAGCGTGCCCACATCAGTTCGAGCGCAGTCGGGCGTACACCCAAGGTCGTGATTGGGAACGTGCCAAGATGATAGTATCAGCTATATCTCGGAAATTGAAGACATCGAGACTCACTGTAAGCGTGTACGCCGTGAATATATGTAGCACGAGAAGAGATGCCAATGCTTTTTTTAGATCTACAGAGGCGTTGAACAGAGAAACGAATACAAATGAAAACAGCATACCGAAGCGATCCTACGGTGAAGATGTCCAGAGTGACCTCAAATACTTTCCCTCGCAGCCTGCCAGGCAGATCGAAGGTTTGAACATCAGGATGCGTTGGAAAGGTTTAGATAGCCGCACCAGATGCAGTAGGTCCAAAGGATCCAACGTTCGAAGATCTATACCTTACATGTCCATATATCAAGAAAAAAGGCGCATATATCCACGAAGGCGTCAGATGACCTGTTCAAGTGTTTCGACCTTTAATTCCGTAACTTCGAGTCCGAGACACGTTCTCTTTGCCATACGGGTAAACTTTGTGTGTCTTCATCGCGATGTTAATCTGTTAGGGGCTGGCGGAGGTGTGTGACGGAAAGCAGGAATTAATTCAATGATTGGACGTCGCGAGAAGCAAGCGAGATGTATCACATGATATGCCTCTTCGGCCGTCAACCCGTGTGGTAGTGCCGACCTGTGCCGAGTCCCGATACCGTGTCAACACCGTATCATGATTCATGAACTTGCATTCGCCATGCGTCGACCATGATATTAGCCCTCATCGACATCACCGGGACCAAGCAGAAATTTTAACTTGATATTGCACTGCTACGTCTGCGTATTATATAACGTCCTGTAGCTTTGCTTCACGACTCATTTTTTGATTTAGATGGTTGCTTGTCTGCCAACAGCGCAAAGCTACGATCTGTCCAACTTTGACGCATTCATCAACTGGTTTATCGAGCGCAGTGTAACAGATACATATTCTTATCATGAGGTATGTTCCATTATTATCTAGTCGCGATACATCAGAATGCCAAACACGCTCTGGGACAGGTAACATGCGAAAGCTGTGAAATATAGGACAGATAACACTATGATTGTTCTGTACGCGTAACTTCGTAACTGCCCACTTTGCCCCGAGGTCAACGCACTGAGACATATTGAGTACGATCTTCTCTGGCTTACGACGCCCATCAAATCCTTCAGAAGCTAGGTATATGAGGCAATAAACACACCTCTTTACTCATATACTTGGCTCTACGATGGACGCTCCGCCGCCTGACCTTTCCCAAGGCGATAAGGATATCGTTTTTTACCAGCTGGACCTGAATCTAAACCATTTAATTCTGCAAGCCTTGTTCCACGGTGAGGCCCTTCCATATCCCTATCATATCTCGTTAAAGCTTCCTTTGCAGGTCTTTACACCGGAATTGTAGCAGTTACTTTGTACAATATATGTATGTGAACTACTCTTATCGGGATCAGGAGAATTGTTTAACTTTCAGTACAGTCTCTTCTCCAAAGCGGTTACGCAGTATATTCCTGCGTGTGATCATCATCTCGCTCTACGTTCTCTTGACGATATCTCTGGCGATATACTGGGCCTTTGTACGCCGAGCGTTCATTCAGTACGGCAACAACTTTGTTACCGTCTTTTATGCCATTGTGGAGAATAGCCCGTGGTGGAGAGCAAACTACTTCATTGGTAACATCTCTGGCGGTATAGGCACATTTCTTGTTGACATTACCATTGTATGTCGTCGCATTAATTCCGGCCAACTATAAAGAGACTGATATACTGTAGATATGGCGTTGTTGGACCCTCTGGGATCGTCAATGGATAGTCGTTTTCGCACCAATCCTTTGTGCTGTAGCTGGGACAGGTTAGTCTTTTCTTCATCTTTTCACGCACCCTTACTCAGTATCTCAGCCATGAAGACCATGGAAATAATCACTATTTTCCACGATTCCACTCCAATAATGAGTAGCGACCGCTTCGCCGCCAACATTGATTGGTCGTTGACGTATATCCTTCTGGCACTCGCCACATCTCTTATATGCACGGTCTTAATTATTTACCGCATCTTTCGGCACACTTCAGGGATAAGGGCTTCCCACAAAATCGTCGCAATGCTGATTGAGTCGTTGGCGATATATTCGCTTTCCTTGATCATCTACATCGCACTGGTATTGAAGAATCCGAAATCCACCTTCTACGCAGATATTATTTCTGCTTACATCAAGGTGAGGTTACGTCCCTTTGTCTTTATCTAATGTTCTGATATCTCCATCCAAGGCGATCGCCCCGACTCTCCTAGTCGGACGTGTCTCAGCTTACGCTAATACGATCTCGGCGCGACAAAAGATGGTCGCTATGTGGGAGAACCACCCGCCATTGGTCGGCTGTTTTAGGGACGAAGACACCAATGACATCAGCGGATGCCATTGTCTGGATGATGGTCATCAAACGTCGTCGGGATCGTCGGGCAAGGAGACTGTGTGATCTCGCGTGGGCAGTGTTACTCATAGAGATATAACTGGGATACGGTAGATGACTTCCCGTGAATCGGGATTCTCCGTTAATCAAAAATGTGTTTGGATAGCTAGAGGACAATAATTATAGTCCAGCTCAGAATCTTGTAACTAAGATTCGGGAGGGATTTCATGGTATTGAGCTCGGATCTATCATCTCCCCACATTGATGCCGACGTGAATCCAGACGAGGAATTACTAGTTTCCATACATGGCCATCATAACTGGGTCATTGTATCTCTCAACTTCGAACTGTCCCCACGAGATATAGCAGGTTGGTACTGAACTCCCAAGCTCTTACAGTTCGAATTGAACAGCTGTGGCTGGGAAATAATCTAGTATATATATCGCATCGTGTCCTGTACATTAACTAAGACTGACACAGTCTACATAAGAGTCCGGGTGTATGTTTAATAGAGTTTAGAGTTTAGAAAACCGGTATGCGGTCCCAATAAGGAACACCGGAGTTCTGTGCCGCCACGAAACGTGTCACAGACCATAGCCACATCTGCTTCAGAGTGAAACAAATCCACGACGACGGATGTGAATTCACACAACTTCGGTCGTGCCAACTCCACAGTGAGATCCTAGGCTGCTCGGGTCACCGACGTCGTCACAGCTGCCTTCCTCCATCCGCGGAAAACAAATTTCCGATAAATGTCTGGATGTCTGCTTCTCGTTACTACAACTGGGGTTCGACCTGGCTGCCACATGTAGCATCAGGAACGTCGGTGCGATGGCATACCATACAATGAGGAAACAATCAGTCGTTAAGTGAAAACTAATCCGGAGATCTCCCAACCTTAACGTACGCTGAAAAAGTGTCTGCATAATCAGCAGCCATCATATTTCTCGCAACAAGTGCCAAATACACGATCAGCGCCAGTGTATAAATCGCGGAGGACTCGATCAGAGCGAAAATGATGCTTCTGAAGAGTAATAACCTATGCGTGAAGTGGACGATGCGATAAACAATTAAGACCGTGCAAAGAACCGTTGCACTCAAGGTTAGTAGGACGTAGATCAACGACCAGTCGATTTTCACTGCAAAAACTCCGGTCTTACTAATATCATACGTAACATTGTGGTCCGTGGAAAACACTGAGGATTTGCATGACCTTCATGACCGAGATACTCAGGGACAGGAATATATGTGCAATGAAGAGGCTCACAAGTTCCAGCTATAGCACAAACAATCGGCAGGGAAACAATTCGCCACTGGCGATCCCAAAGCACCCAGCAACGTCATATCTACAACAAATCAGTGATTCTTCATTGACAGGACTAGATGGGTTCACGTACGATAGTAGCATCGACAAGAAGTGTGCTGATACCACCAGTGATACCACCGGCAAGGTAGTATACTCTCAACCACGGGAAGTACATCAATGCTGCGAACACGCTGTAATAATTGTTGCCACGCTCAATGAACGCACGGTACCCAAACATCCAGGTCATTACAAATGATATTGTCAAGAGAAAATAAAGCATGATGATGATGGTATGCATGGTAGAAGAGATGTATTGAGAGTTTAATGAATCGCCTGGTCCAATGAAGATTAAAAGTCAACACACAGGCAGTCCATAAAGTGACTACGACCGGATATTCACACCATGTTACGTGCTATGCGCATCTTCACTGGAGCAGATCTTCACAAGCCAGCGTCACGCGTTATGGTCAAAGCAGATCTTCATTTTGTCACCGTGTATTACTTGCAATGTATCAGATTAATATCAAATTTAATCAATCCTCTGCTCGGAAACTGCAGAAGCAGACAATTCGGACAATCTGTTGGTCACATCACATCAAGATACTCTGGAGCCAAAACTGAAGAATAGGACCTCGCTGCAGATACTACGATGCACAGCAGTGCGAAAGTTTTGATTTTTGACTGCCAAAAGGGCTATTTATTGATACAAAATGTACCATCCTCACTGTGTTGTGTTATGCGTCATGATCTTCACATTACGAGCCTGTGTTACGCGTTATGTGAAGATCCGGTCGTAAGGGTACAGTATTACGATGCCTATGCATAGACCTTTACAAGGAATATTTTAACAGAGACACTTTAGGGACAAGGAATGGACTCACCGTGCAACGAGGCATACATAATCATGCGGTTCAGATGTAGGTCAAGCATGTCTAAAATGACGCTCCTTTCATCCTGCAAAAGGTCGAGCGCCGAAGCTTGCATCGTAGAGGGGAGTGAGTGTATGAGCATGGACGGCTTTCTCGTCGCTTCATATGCCCTGTCTCTGCAGCCATAGATTCTGATCAAAAGACAGGACAAAGATCGGACCAGAAATTCCATTACCATTGAGACTGTCATGAACACTAAGAAAAAAAATTACCCGAACCGAGTTAATATTGAAGACCCCAAAGTTCTTGATTTACTCCTGGTAGTCGCTCTTATTAACACCTCCGCAGAGAATAATTCGAAATGAGCAATACCTTAGAAACAGATATCAGAGAACCCTCAAGGAACGAAAACCGTTGCAAGACTTTGTTCGGAAAACATCGGATTTGAGTTTCTCAATATGACTATAGAAAGGAAGGAATCAGATGAGTGTGCATGTTTATATTGAGACCGCGATTAAATCGAACCTATTTCATCCTTCTTAGTCCTGAGACGCACCCACTCCTTTCGAGTCCTTCGCAAAATGAGGAGATTTGTGAGGATTTTAGGGCAATACAGTAAAGATTACGCGCCAAATCATCGTCTGAAAACGAATCAGGCGGCTATCACGACCCAGAATTTGGATGATAAAGTGCTTCGGTGATCTGCGAACCAACATCGATTTCGACAGAAATGTCCCCGAGACGACTGAAATAGATCTTGTTGACTGTACCGCCGAAGGAAATCTAGGGGTAGCTCCGGCATCCCAGGTTTATGTGAGGATTGTTGGGCGGAATAAAGAATCTCGCTCCTACAACTTTATACACAGAGGCTATGGTGTGAGAGACCATCGAGAAGGTCAAGTACTCGCATTCATTGTCACCAACGATTTGGTAAACTCGCAGCACAGAAAGTTAGGTGCCAAGAGCGAAAGAAGAAGCAGATGCGTCGTAACGATGCAACTAGGTTCCTGAGCATATCTTTAATATGTCACCGATGGAGACACCTAGTGTTCGTCAGCTTGGAAGAATCAGATCAGGATTAGATCATGGCTACATAGTTGCGCAGTTCAAATCTGCACCACCAACTGTCGCTAATATGTGTAGCTGAATAAGATGTCACTGTATCACAATGGTTCTGCCTGCCAGACGGGACGGCACTGACACGCTCTGAAGAAAGAGATGTCCCACTCTAGCAGCGCACCGCTTGAGACCCAGAACAATGTCGACTGCATCTCGGACGAGCAGCAAAGACTAAGCCACACCATAGACAGCAAAAGAACTCAGGGTCAGAAAGGCGAATAATGAAAAGCGCAACGACATACGCATGTCCGAAACCAACCGCAGTTACCTCACGTCACCGGACGCGTTCTCGAAAAGAGTGACGCGCAGAAAAGTGGGAAAAGTATGGCGAATTTATATTAACCTGCCAGTGGTCATCTGAATATGTGGGTTGTCGAGCTTCTCATGGCGAAAACAGTTAGTCGCTGTTTAGTTCTCGTACAGATTCACTTACGTGTTCGTTTATTTCCGTCTGTATTTCGCAGTATATAAGTCTATATATTTCGTAGTCAGTCCCCATGTCGCGTTCGCCAAAGATGTAATCTATTTCACCACTCACTTCGTTTGAGAACGGCTGCGCTATTCTAACAGAATATTGTTTCTCCGATCCTTCCAAATGTCAGAACGGAGATAGGCGAATGTACGACGCCCTCCGCCTCAATTCTTTAAATGAGTCCGTCCTGATAAGATAAATTTTATCTGTCAGCAAGGAGACTTCGTGGCACTCGGATTTTGAAAGAGAAAGATCGAAAACTCGGGGCCGATGCGCTCATCGATGTGGAAAGATATGTATTTCCACTCTTCTGGAGTGAGCTGCCTGGCCGGAGTGGGACGTCGGGGTGAGAAGTTCAAAAGGGCATACAGTGCCTTCATTAATGACGACTCGGAGTACAGGTCTATCTGTTCCTTCTTTGAGCGGGGAGGGTAGTACAGGTGGAATTTCTGCATCGATATAATCTGTATTCTCTCCAATTCCTGCCTTCTGAAAAGTCCTATCATTGTTCGCCACCCGGTCGTCGCACGTGTCCCAGAGCCAAGAAGGGATCTGATCCTTGACGAGCTGCTCGCGCTGGTCCAAGGTCAAAGATTCCTATTGACGCATGCCCTCGCTGAGGTCGAGATCATTGAGGAGCCCATTCCTCTTGTGCCATACGATATAATCTCCAGGGACTTCACAGATCGTCTGGCGGTTGCGTTTACCGAAGTTGAACGTGTATTCGGTATTATTGGCTTAGGTCTTCGAGAACGCATGATAGAGCGAAATTATGATTCAGACACTGACACAGACTGACACTGACAGTACAAGAGTACGCTCCGTCATGTGACGTCCGAACAAAGAGAAATCTAATTTCAAATCTGACACAGGATCACGCTCAGAGATGACGTCGACCTGCTCAGGTAAAAATCCGTGCCCATGAACGTTGTATATGCATTTCGCCTTTCGCTGTAGTCAACCCATGGCTAAATGAACAGCTATCAATATCCATTTATATATACTAAGGAAGAAACTTACTCATCGCGTAGGTACTGCTATACCCTCGATACAATGACTCGCATCCCAAGAATAGTCTGCGATCAAGCACCGTCTCTAGGACGAACCAGTCATCCACCCAAAAACAACCAACTTTGACGAGCTTGACGTAGTCATCCAGCAGCGTTCTGCCACCGCATGCTTCACCTTGAGGGAATCAGAACGAGTTTATCAGGGAGAATTTCTCTTCAGATGAGAGCCCTTCTCAGTCAAATAACTCGCTGCTTGGTGGAAGAATGCTACGCCTCAGAATGAAGGATGGTTCTTCCATGATTTGATCAAGTGGCCCGCGGTGACTGTGGCATTGGACAGCAGGTTGATGATATTTCGGGTTGGAGGGATTGCGAAGAAATTAAGCACATAAGGAAAGAGCGTATCGGAGCCGGAGTCTTGCACAGGCGAAGGTAATCGATAGCGATTTTCCTCCGGCTTTGAAGCAGTTCGTGATGTTCTGGAGATAAGCGATCGATCTGTTCTTTAGGCATGGGTACGAATTCGGCTTCGTACCCAAGGGCCACAAGTTTCTCTTAGTTACTGGCAAGAAAATGAGGGGAATCTTCGAATGTGATGAAATGAACTCACGCATGGAAGCGATTTCCCGTCATTCTCCTTGTCCTTGTGCAGCTGCGTTCGTGAAAGACGGGACAGTCACCCGGACACTCTAAGAAAAAGATGAATGAATAAAGGGACACGATGCTAGAGAGAAGAATCCACCTTTGGCTAGGCATCGTAGAGCTTGATATCGATTGTATAAGCATGTTCCGTTCCAGGCAAGCAAAGCCTGGCATATCTCCCCGTAATCCGGCACCAGACAGAATTCCTAAGGGCGACTCTTTCCACCGTGATGTAGAGGGAGGTCAGCCGCGGAAGGCAACGATGATGCAGGGCTTACTCGAGGCAGCCATCGGAACGACGATCGCTAAGAATAGCGTGCCCTGCGTCAGTTCGGGAGCCGGGAACACGTCCAAAGTCAGTGATTGGGACCGTGCTACTACTAAGACGATAGTATCAGCTGCATTTCGGAAAATGAATATATCATATATTGAGACTCACAGTAGTCATGTGCACGCCGTAGATATATACACCATGATCAGAAATTTGATATTCTTTCAGATGCCCCGCAGAACTGCTGAGTACTGAGTACTGAGTACTGAGGCGTTGAGTAGAGTAACGGATACAAACGAAACATCATACCCAAGCGGGCTCATAGTGAAGATGTCCAGGGTGTCCTCCCATACTTTTCCTCGCAGTCTTCCAGGTAGATAGAAGGTTTGGACGGCAGACGCGTTGGAAAGGCTTCGATAGCCACGCCAGAAGTAGCAAGTCCAGAGGATCCAGCAGTTAGAAGATCTGTGCCATGCACGAGTCAATATTATAGGAGGAAAAAAGACGCGTACAACCACGTACTGATAGAATAACGTACATTAGCAAATGCACAAAGGGCCAATGCCCTTTCAGGGGTTCCGACCCTTCCTTCGGTGACTTCGAGTCGGAGGGATATTCTCTTTGCCATTCTGAGGTATTTTATGTATGTCCGTCGCGTCATTCATCTCTGGGTGCTGGCAGACGTGTGGGACGGGAAGCAGGAATTGATTCAATGGACGTCGCGGAAGGAGAAAGAGAACTTCCATCACATGATATGCCTCTTCGGCCGTCGAAATCAATTTCCCTTGTGGCAGTGCCGATCCGCAGCACCAACACCATTGACCGTGTGTCCACCGCGAAGAAACCACCTGTAGCCCTCGTTACTGCCCACTGATGCGAGACAAATATCTCCAAGACTACTCGTGACTTCACATGAAATTTAAAGGAGGCTAATCATGCAGAAACTTAAGTCTGCATTACGGTGCTACTACTGAGTATATCAACCCCTGCGACGTGCGTATTATCTAGCGTCCTGTACTAGCTTTGCTTCACCATTGACAACGACTCACTTATTGATATAGATGGTTACCTGTTGTGTTCAAACAGCGCATAGATGCGATACGTCTTGCTTTAATCAATCCATCAGGGTGGTGTATCAGCATATCTACTACCTAGTCGCAATACATCAGAACGCCAAACGTTGACTAGGACAGGTATCAGGCAAAACTATGAGATTTAGGGCAGATATCTCATCACTGATTGTTTTGGCCGCGTATCCTCGTCACTGCCATGCTGCCACCAACGACATGAACGCATTGTGACATAATGAGCATCTCTCCTGATCTTCTCTGCCTTATAGCTTTCATCAAATTCTTCAGAAGCGAGGTATATGAGACGATGAACATGCCTCTTTTCGTATCCTTCCCTCTACGATGAACGCCTTACCGCCTGACATTTCCCAAGATGATAAGAGTGTCATTTTTGGTACCCTTAACCGCAATTTGAATCGTTTGATTCTCCAAGCCTTGCTGCACGGTGAGGCCGTCCCGATTCCTCTGTTCCTGAAATATCTTTTAAACGCTTGTCTTGCAGGTCTATATACCGGCATCGTAACGGTCACGCTATGGACTATGTGTATGATAACTGATCTGAACGGATACCGGGATTCACTACTGAATTCTGAATACAGTCTCTTCTCCGAAGCACATGCGCAGTATATTCCTGTGTACAACCATCATCGCACTTTATATTCTCTTGACGATACCGTTCGGGATTGACTGGGCACTGCTGTACTGTGCGTTTATTGAACACGGTAACAATTATTACACAATCTTCGTCACCCTTGCATCCTCTGGTTCGGTGGAGACGAGGTGCAATCTCGTTATCAGTATCACTGGTAGCGTAAGCACGCTCCTGGTAGATATCACTATCGTTGGTCATCTCATTGATTCCTGTTGATATGGAAAACCTCACAATCTGCAGATATGGCGTTGCTGGGTCCTCTGGGATCGCCAGTGGCGAGTCATTCTCATGTCGATTGTTTGTGCCACTGCTGGGACAGGTAAATGTCTGCTCTATGTCTACCGATATGATTTTTACTCGGTATCTCAGTTATGAAGGCCATGCAGATCCTCAGCGTTAATTTACACAACTCCAATCATGATATCAGCAAGATCAACTTCTTTACTATGGCAGAAATTGACTGGTCGTTGATTTACATCTTGCTGACGCTCGCCACAACCCTCATATGTACGCTCTTGGTTGTTTACCGCATCATTCGACATGCTCCATGGATGAGCGCTTCCCGAAAACTCATTGAGATGTTGGTCGAGTCCTCGGCCATGTATTCTATTTCCCTGATTGTCTATCTGGTACTGTTATCGAAGAATTCGGAATCCACCTATTATGCTGATATTATTTCTGCCTATGTTAAGGTGAGATGACGCTGCTTTTCTTTCATTCAATGATCTGATACCTTCAAGGCTATCGCTCCGACGCTCCTAGTCGGACGTGTCTCAGCCTACGCTAATACGATCTCGGCGCGACGAAAGATGGTCGCTATATGGGAGAACCATGCTCCATTAGTCGGCTGTTTCAGAGAAGACGACACCAATAACAGCCGCGGATGCCATTGTCTGGATGATCATCATCAAACGTCGTCGGGATCGTCGGGCAAGGAGACTGTATGATCTCGCGTGGACAGTGTTACTCATAGAGATATAACTGGGATACGGTAGATGATTTCCGGGAAATCGAGATTCTCCCTTAATCAAAGATGTGCTAGGACAGTTACTAGAGGACAATGCAGCACCATAAATTTAGAAATTTGTCTTTAGATCCAAGAGAGCTCTCATCGTGGGTTCAGATCATTTTCAGATCATTATTCTCTTGACAACGTCTCGAGGGACCAAAAGGATACCGGTACAGTGAATTGGGCATCCCCTAGTGAATCAATCTCTCCCCACTTTGACGCCAGCGTGTTACGTGAATCTATGCGAGGGATTACTAGTTTCCCTCTACCAGCTTCTTCACCTGGCCATTGAACTTATCAACTACGAACCGTCCTTACGAGACATAGCAGGTTGGCATTTTCGGACTCCCATGCCCTTGTAGCTGTGATTGAGTAGGCGTGGTTAGAAAATAATCTGGCATATATATATCACATCCGATCCTATACTTGCTAACTAAAACTGGCACTGCTTAACATTCCGGATAATAGGGCTTCACTCAGAGTGAAACGACTTCACAAAAGCTGGTGCGAATTCATACACTTTCGGTTGTATAAATCCTGCAGTGAGACCCTGAGGGTGTTGACCTGGCTGCTACACGTAGCACCAGGAATGTCGGTGCGATAGCTTGTCATATATGAAAAGAAAACAATCAGTCACCGAACAAGATTTATTCCAGAGAGGTCTTTACCCTAACGTACGTCGCAACAATGTCTGCATAAGCGGCAGACATCGTATTCCCTCGCACAAGTGCCAGGTACACGACCAGCGACAGTGTATAGATTGCCGAGGACTCAATCAGGGCAGATATGATGCTTCGGAAGAGTAGTAGCTTATGCGCGAAGCGGCCAATGCGATATAAGATTAAGACCGTGCAAATCACCGTTGTCGTTAAAGTTAGCGCGATGTAAATCAATGACTAATCGAATTGAGGTAGGAAAACTCCGATCTTGCTGATATCGTCGGTAGAGCTGTAGACAACACTGAGAGTTTCCACGATCTTCATGACTAAGATACTGAGTGACAGGAATATTTGTGCGATCAAGATACTCACCAGTTCCAGCTATAGCACAAATAATCGGTAGGAAAACGATTCGCCACTGACGATCCCAGAGTACCCAGCAACGCCATATCTACAAGAAATTAGTTCTGACTGATTGAAAGGATTAGATGGGTCGACGTACGATAGTGATACCGACAAGAAGTGTACTACCACCACCAGTGATAGCATCAACAAGGAAGCATGCCCTCCACCACGGGCCATCGTCCATCAATGCTGAGAAAACGGTGTAATAGTTATCGCCATACGCAATGAACGCGCGACGCCCGAAAACCCAGTCTATGGCGAACGATATCGTCGCGAGCACGTAAAGCATGCCGATGATAGTACGTAGGAATGTTCCATGTACCCGCTTCGTCGATGAGACTGTATCAAGAATCTAATCAGCCTCCTTCGCTGGGGAGGATTGGAAGTCAACGTACATATAGTCCACAAGGTGACCGCTATGATACCGGTGTATAGACCTACAAAGTGGAATTTGAAAAGGTACGCATCACGAATTGAGGATGACCTTACCGTGCAATAATGATTCCAGAATCATACGGTTCAGAGTCAGGTCAAGCTGGTCAAAAGTAACATTCTTATCAGATTCGGAAAGGTCAGGTGGTGGAGCATCCATCGCAGGTGTAGGTGGAAGATAGTATGTGAGCAAAGTGGTATGTTCGTGGCTTCATATATCCAGTCTCCGCAACAATAGACTCCGATTGAAAGCCAGGGCAAAGATTGAAGCTGAATTCCATTTTCAGGGACACGAAGGATCGAAGAACAGCGTGAGGTCTCTACCGGAACCCAATTGATATTGGACAATTCAGGTTTGTTAGCATACTATCGGTACCTCTTATTAATTCCTCAGCAGAAAACCATTTGAACTAAAGCGTACCTTAGTAACGGATATCAGAGAACCCTCGAAGAACTAAAAACGTCGCAAGGCATTGTTTGGAAAACACTGGATTCGAACTTCTCAACCTATAGAATGGAAGGAGGAATCGGACGAGGGCGCACATACTGAGACAGCGATTAGACCTGTCCTATTTCATTCATTTTGGCGCGCACCCCTTCGCACAACGAAGAGCTTTGTGAGGTTTCCAGGAACGTCTGACAATGAATTGGGTAGCTATTTCGGCCACGGAGTCACATGGTAAAGCGCTTCAATCATCTGCGAACCAATCCCGACCCCGACAGATATGACCCTGGTCGGAATTTTCTTCTCCTGGAAGGTGGAAAATACTCCAATTCACAAAGATATCAAACGCTCAATGAAAGGAAGACTTACGTGACTCAAGGTTGTGAGCAGCTCCGGCATCCCTGATGGAGGATCGCTTAACTGGTCATTATACGAAGAATATTGCTGTGAGAGCTTGAGAACTGACCAATTTTGGTGTTCCAATAGCGAAGATATGGGTTAGAAACCATCGAGAATCTCAAGGACTCGAGTTGATTGTCATCAAAGATTTGGTGGAGACGCAGTAGATAGGCGGGTGCAAAGAGTGACAGAAGAA
Organism: Armillaria cepistipes; assembly: GCA_900157415.1. Taxonomy (NCBI): domain Eukaryota; kingdom Fungi; phylum Basidiomycota; class Agaricomycetes; order Agaricales; family Physalacriaceae; genus Armillaria; species Armillaria cepistipes. Next base: position 1,651,362 of record FTRY01000009.1, read on the forward strand.
GCATCGTAGATATGCAAAGAAGTTCTCAAGCATGTCTGTGATATCTCGTCGACGGAGACACCTAGTAATCATCAGGTGGCGGAAGAATCACAACAAAATTAGATCAAATCTGCTTCGTCAATTTGTTGCCAATACGTGCAGCTAACTACGAGGTCAGTGTATCACAATAATTCTGTCTCACACGCGGCGCAGCACTGACACGCCCTGAAGATTCAAGGAAGAGACGACTCAGTTCAGCAGAGCATCGCTGAAGACCCATTACCTCGGTGACGTGCGGCCAAAGACTAAACCACTTCATAGACAGCATAGAATGTCGGGCGGGACAAACGAATTAAAAGAAGAGAAAGCTAGACGATGGGCTCATTCCGCGGCCTGCCAGTGCTTGGAAGCTAGTTGAAGCAGAAGGGCGGAGTTATTCACGTGATGAGACGCGTACGTACCGGCCCGGTCAAAGCCCGGTATTATATTCGCTCGTAAAGTAAAACCGCCACGAAGCCATATCTACGTCCCCGGCAGCTTCTTGGACTGCACCCTCTGTATTGGGGCTAATGGTTCTCTTTGCCTTCTAGTCAATCAAAGTGAAGTAAAACTTTCGCTGCCAGTGGAGTGAGAGTACTTACCTATACTTACAACCTTTTTATCCAATAGCATCAATGCTGACGGGCACCTAGTCGGTCTTTTGAATAGCCGAACAAACATGAAGAACACCTTATGCATGACCTGCAAACAAAACTGAAACTAAACCTCTGAAAAGGCGTGATAGTACTTCCTCTCCTTCCTCATGCACATAACTGACTCGGACATTAGATTTACTGATAAGGTCAGCATTACGGTCACTTTGATACAACTCCATATACTAAGGCGGAGACTTCAGGGGACAGTACAAGACGCAAGTCTGCGCAGTTAACTAATTTTTAGGCCTTTTATGACACGCGACATGTTTCACAGCCGCATTCGCTAACTGCTGCGTCGTTCCATAATCATCGTTCCTTCACGCCTTGAGAACAGGGATACGGAGAAATGTGGGAAATGTATAGTGAGTTGGAAGATGATATTCACCTGCCAGCAGCCATCTGAATATTGTTTCAGCTTCCGGTTCCAATCCAAATGTCAGGAGGGAGATAGGTAAATGTACGACATCCTCCGCCTCAATTCTTGAAGTGAGTCCGTTCTGATAAAATAATCTTTATCCAACAGCCAGGAAACTGCAGAGCATGAATGGAAATTTTCGTACACATGCCCGTATTTTGAAGGAGCAAGGAATGTCGAAACCTCGGGGCCGATGCGGTCATACGCGCTGCTCACACCATAACTCCGCGAGAATGGGGGTCGCTCAAAGGAAGCTATATTCATACCGTAATTGTTCTCGTTAGGTGGCTCTCAGCTCTCTGGCAGGTTACAGGATTCCCTAAGGAGAACGAAGTTATAAATTCATGTGGTCGACAGCGGAAATCCATAGCCCTTCATCGGCGTCCACTCCTTTACAAATGCACGTCACTCTTTTTATCCTCGTCACATATTTCACTGCGGTTTCTGCTGCTCCGCTCCTTGAGCCGGTCTTTGCATGGCTGGGAGGTCTTTCTGGGTCCAACAGCAGCTCTCCTTCTCCTGCACCCGCCACTGTAGAAACACAGTCCCTTGACGAACTCTACAAGCTTGCCATTTCCGAGGGAGGTCAACTCATCGTCAGAGCTGGAGGGGACACCAGTGTTCAGCAAGATCCCTTCGTACAGTCTTTCCAAGAAAGATTCCCCGATATAAACATCACCATCACCGTCGATCTTTCCAAAGTAAGCAGCAGCACCGCTACGCTATTGGATAGATCTGATACGACAAAAGTACCATGACGGGATTATCGACCGATCACTGGACCTCACCGGAAAGGCGGGAGTGGACGTTGCACATCTGCAAACGTACCATGACTTCGTTCGGTGGAAGGCAGAAGGCCGAGTGAGTGTTGCCTTTTGTAACAACATCGGCGGTTCTGATAGAATCTAAGCTTCTCAACTACAAACCAGCGGGATGGGACCAAGTAACAGACGACGTCAAAGATCCTGACGGCGCCTTCGTGCAAGTCTTAATTCTTACCCCCCTCCTTTCTTGCAACTGACTTGCTCCTGCAGGGGAATGGCCTACTACCTCTTTACCAACACCTACGCAACGGCCAAAACTAGTGCCTCAGATGCCCCAAAAAAATTCCTCGACTACCTCGACACTAAATGGAAGAACCGAATCGTAAGCGTGTATCCCAGCGATGACGACGCCGTTCTATTCGAGTACGTACCCTTCCTCCTCCGCGTTAACCTTGCTGACTTCAACCGTCCTCGAAGGTTCTACAAAATCCAACAAACGCACGGCTGGCAAGCCATCTACGACTTCATCGCGCAGGGCATCAACTGGGTTCGAGGGACTGCTACCCCATCTACAGTCCTTCTGTCTGACAGTCCCGAAGCCGTGACATTTACCACCGCCACGGGATTCCCGGATGCAAGTAGCGGTGTTGTCGAGCAGCTCCCCCCAGACTCGGAGCCGAGTGCCCTGGTCATCTGGGCTCAGCGTGCGGCAATATTCAACACCGCCGAGCACCCTGCCGCAGCTAAGCTCTACATGAATTGGTTACTGTCGGTGGATTACCAGACCGTGTTGGCCAGTGGGGGATGGAGCGTCAGAAACGATGTCCCACCAAAGGAGGGGCTCAAGCGTACGTCGTTTATCTTCCGTGATAGATTCGCCTTGCTCATTGAGCTCATGCAGCATTGGCGGAGTATGGGAGCATGCTAGATACAAAACCGTTCGATGAGTGGATGCTTGACCGCGAACTTGTTGAGCGGTTTAGAATGCAATTCGAGCAGCTGTTGGGCTTACCGCAGGGTCTTAGCCCAATAGATGAACCTTCGGGGTCACTGAGGAGGATCGGAGTATATCAGTGATCTGTGAATTGCTCTACCGTATGAATATCTATAGATCATCACATTTAGCCTGTGCACTGTATCATAAACCTGCAATGCGACCCTTCGGTTGTCCGGCAATCGTCCTACTTCATAAAGCCACCACAACGTGTTTATGAATACAGCATACCCTAACACGCAGAGAAATAAGGAGACGGTAGTTCTCCATACTGGTCCTCGGCGACCGCTAAGACCTTTTGATCTTCCAAATCCAGAACGCCTGGCTCTTCCGAAAGCGACGCTTCTATTCGCGCACGTCGTCTCCGTCGTCTTCGAATGCAAGCGACCATAATAGCAAGCAAGATGACTGCAACAATGCAACTTCCTATAACGAGACAGGTAGGCAAAGCAATGAGAGACCTGTGTGAATCCAGGAGGTTTATTGTTCCGAATAGCGAGCGGCACTACGACTAACCTGGTATGATCAACAGCGTCCCAGTCGGACTTGAATTTTGGGTCAAAACCCAACAGCCTCTTCCTGGAGATTATGATTACCACACGAAGGAGCCGATAAGGATGTGAACCCAACCTGTTTGAAGCTGAGTTTCTCATACTATCGTCGTAGCCCTCGCCTTCGTCGTCAGATGTGTGATCAGTGGCATGCCAAGAACCATGATGGCCGGACCCGCCAGAACCGTGACTAGGAATCTGGCCCATTGAACTTCAGGTGCGGATGATGGCCCAGCTATTTGTTAGCCTTTATGAATGCTGTCAACCGATTGGGTTGTATGAAATGTAACAACCACCCAACTCGAACTCGCTTCTTGAAGAGATGTCAAATCCCAAATGAAAGAAAGACGCTTTCGTCTAAATTGGAGAAAACTTGAAACAAAGAATGACACCCAGGACCAGCTTGACAGGCAAGGAAGAGGCTGTCCTGGAGTTCCTCGCTGAGGGTTAGCAAAAGGATGAAATTGACATTGTCGCGCTTTACCATTTATAATTCCAGGAAAATCATACAGTCAGAGGATAGAAATCAAGCGGTGTCGAGTATCAGATGGAAGCATATGGATATCTAAAAGTCAAATCAAGATCAGATGTCACTTCATATTGAAAATGCCACAGCAAAGCGCAGTAACAATAGATGTTTACCCAATGTTCAGTGTCCTGCCTGAGGCAGAATAGCGAAAATGTGCCGGCGAGGAGTGCTGTTTTCGTCCTGGGGACGAAATGATAGGTACGCGTTAATTAGTTGACAAAATCTTTGCGTTTCCATAGCTATGCTAACATATCAATGATTTTGTTTCATGCTAGGCACAATACTGAGAAACGCACCAATAACCATTCAGCATGAAAGACGCGACCCTGAATGGACGGCTCGGATGCATCGGGGAACTCGGGATGTGTTAAAGATGTTCGGATCATCCTCGCTGTGGATAATCAAGAATTCAGAACTAAAAGGTTTACCAAACCGCCAAACGCGAGGTTAAAAGCAAGTCGGAGTCAAATCCGCGGACTTGCCCTAAAGTGACCGTGTCATGGAACACGTGGTGGTGGCGTAGCCTTAAATCTGCGACCACCTTTGGTCAATGATGTTAAGCTCTGCAAGAAATACTAGCATTTGAAGGCCACCACATGCGTGTGGCAGATCCGAGTCCTATTCTAGTGGCAGGTCGGACCGTACTATTTGATAGCTGGCGACGATCAGTTTGTCTATGGCCTTGAGTATACATACAACGTACACGCCTGCCCGTTTGGGAGACGCTTCATGTCTATGTTGTTGACCTTACCTTCAAGCGCGCATTGTCTTCCGTGTACAATTCCATCATTATACCATACGTTTCTATGCTCATCTATGTACCTTGCGGTGAAATGATGTGCGCCATAGTATATAGCTCCTGTCATGTCATATTTTACATTACACCCGTCTATCTGTGTGTTGAATGTTTGTTCTGCAGTCATATCAATGCCTTCTACGTATACCGGTATAATAGGCGGTCCGTAGGTCAATGACATAATCCTGGTAGTAGGTAGCCCACATAGAACACACTTCGCGTCTTTGGGTTTGTGGCACATGTATTCTGAAATTGAAGGCCAAGGAGGGGTCCTCTGTGACAGTTACGACATGGAAATCACGTCATCTATCTCGTGATCCGCGACGCAAGTGTTACTGATTCTTGATACGGGTGATTCTCTTCTGAACCACCTTTCCATAATCGCCGAAGGACTAGTTTCTCTCCCGTACACGAACACGGTCGGGTATGCTCTGTGCAATTTTCTACGCATGAAATCTCTGACCTGTTCGAGACTGTATCTGCTCCAACTGCCCTCTATGTGGGCATATAACGCTTCTGCCAACGACCCAAACCATTCTGCGTTGATATCCGCGAAGCTATCCTTTATTTCGACCGGCTTGCTCTTCCATGCATTGGCCAAGACAAACAGGATACTATCATAAGGGCAACTATTGCTGGCCCATGTACATCCTGCTGGTACACTATCCGAATGTGTTCTGGTAACCTGCATCAACTCAGTATGTCCGGACTCCGTGTCTTTCCTACGCGCGTCATCGTTTACGCCCTCATTTGAATGCCTACACTTTCGTTTTCCTGGAACCTTCATCGGCGTGATGTTTCTGGGTGCGACATTGCGAATGACCTTACCTTGAACCAGGCTGGTTGCCCTTTCTGTACTGCTCGATGACACGTTATTCAATATCTGTCAGCCCGACTTCTTTACGACTTCTTCTACGATTCCAGTAGGCACGTGGTCGAACTTTTTGACGTCCCACTCGAACTGTGAACATTCAATTGGCTGAAAAGGGTCTACTGCTGACCATCTCAGTGTTCTTTCAACTCGAGGTGGTACAAATCCCTTTCCAGACACCTTCTGGTATCGCTCTATTAGATCGTATTGACGGTCACCGTACACCATATCTGGTATGTTGCCTTCATAGTGTAGCTGTGTAATGTGGTCGAACATCTCCAGTTCACGGAACTCTTGTCTACGATGACCTGAACAACCTCCTTGTATTTTCTTCGAGTCAAACGCGAACAGCTTAGGATCTGTATAATCGGGTAAGATAGCCATCCCTTCCGCGGAGGTGCTTCTTGACAGCGCCTGACGCTGAAGATCGACCACACGAAATACACAACGTATCCGCAACATGAACGAACACTATAACGTGACGGGTGCCAGTAAGCACGACCACAATAACTTACGAGGATGCACGATAACATTCTAACAGGAAACTCGCTGGAAGGATACGCGAAGGAGAGCGCTAAAGACAAAAGCCTGCATCTAAACAGTGTTTTGAAGGTGTGTGTGGCTGACTTCGCGCACGACGTAAACAGGATGACTGACAACAGAAAGCAGACCAACATACTGACCAGTGTGGTACTCGAGGACGGAGATACAGGATTCGTGTGGCGTCTGATCAAGAGGGACGAGGGTGCGGGGGAAGCGGAGGAGATAGTGTTCGTGATGAACGGGGTAATATGCAGCACCGACCTACCGCCCGTTCACAGGATCCAGAAGTGAGCCCGTATGCATTCAGAACATGTCACATGGAAACTGATTATAGATAGGTCTTCGAACGACAAACTGATCATAATGTCGCAGAAGGTTACAATAACAGGTCTAAACGCGGCGTTCTTTACCGAAGCGATGGAGACACTCAAGGAGCTCAATCTGACGGCCGAACGCGAGTTCAAGGAGGGGACCCTGGAGCCATGGACGCCAGCCAAATTTCAAGGAGCGGACACACTCGAATGCACGAACCGACACTTCAGAAGAACAAGCGCAGACGAAGGAGACGTCGCCATCCCATTCCCCAAGGAAGTGGACCCGAAAGGAACCCTGGCTGACATGACCCGTCCAGACTTGGCGCACACAGAGGAAAACATGGTACAGTATTTTAAAAGCAGCATTGGAGAAGAGGGCAAGAGAAGGTGAGCTCGAAGTCTTATTATGCATATAGCTAACATAAACTCTGCAGATTCCACAACGCCAAACCGCAAATGTTCAGGGTAGGAGACATAGTAGAAGTGTCGTTGACAGTGGCGTTCGTGAGGGGGAAAAGAAGAATGTTCCGCCTGAAACCGATATTGAGGGCCATCGCGCTCTTAGATGGAGAGTATACAAGGGTGAGTGACGTCACACAATAAACGACTTTTGATTTGAAAGATGGTCAGGCAGCAAACCGGCTGCAATCAATGCAGGCATCAACGAAAGCATGGGAATTCAATCAAGGACCCAGGGCTTTCAAACGCAAAATATCCTACGTGATGGAGGATGACATGGAGGTGGAAGACCGGGTAGTTCAAAGGAGAAAGGAGGCGGCATGGGATGAAGAGGAGGAGACCCACGACGCATAAATAGTACATGTTCGCGACCAATATGTAGACATAAAGAGTACCATTTGCTATAGAGCTTTGAACAGGTCAGGAAAATCAGTAGCAACGAAAAAAGGAGGTGTACACCATCACATGGAACACCTAAACATGCAACCAATTCAGAAAAGAAGGGACCTCAAAGACAGTAAGATATGCGAAGGCGGCAGGCGAGCACGAGGATAAGGTAAGAAAAACATGGGCCACGGAACACCGGACCGAAAAATGATGGACGATGAGAAAAAGTTCCCACGGCAAGTGCAAGAGGGCGCTGCGGCAAAATGCGTGATGGACGTTGCGAAAATTCCCACGGGGTGTCTCGTCTGTATAATGACCGAGTAATCCTATATTCATAGGACTCGGAACTGAACCGATATCATGGCGTAGCACCGCCGTAGTAAGTAACACTTTCCTCGTGTCCATTTCCAACTCTGACATGATGGTTGTCAGCTGCTTTGTTACTGACAACATCTCTAGTTGTAGGCCCAAGAACTTGGAAAGATTTATTAGGTTCAGAAGAGAGAATTGGGATGAGTCGTTGTAATTAGAGCAAGTCGGAACTGATGTAAGTTGTTGTTCCAGTTGGAAAGCGTCGTTCTTATCGTTGTCAGACGCTGCCATCTGATGGACAGTTCGTTTCGATGTCCTTGTCCTTGTCGGATCATTGATATCACTCTCTTTCTCAGACCACAGCCAATAGTCTTCAGAGGACTTCCGTGTGCCTTACACTTCAGGCTCGACATCTACATTTCGCGGTAAGAGCTATCAGATTGTTGTCAGCTGCCGTTTGATTATTCAGAGCTTCCAGGGCGAAATGATTAAACCGCGAAACAATTCCGCAAATATACATACATCGTTAAGGAGAGCCGCCATGAATGTAATGTCCAATCCGGCTGTCATCTTTTTTATCCTGATAACATCGTCTTCAGATGTGGACCACACAGCCGCAACCGCTATCCTCGCCTTCTCGGCGATGACTTGAGTTTTACCCTCGACTTTGTTACTGCTGTTACCAAAATTTCCCATAGTTGTTACAGCAGTTATCCTCATTCTTGATAAGTCTTTCGGCACAAACACATTCAGTTATGATGCCACAGCCGGATGGTGATCAGGTTCATCCCGTAATCACCATCCAATACCAAGCCGCATACGAAGCACATATCAAGGCTTCATCGCTCTTCCTTTCCCCATGGAATCGATACCCCTAAACCTGTCCCTGGGGGACAAGCAAGACATATTCGAGAGCCTGGACTTGGACTTGAACCGAATGATACTCGAAGCACTCCTTCAGGGTATGTCGGTTTCGCCTCTATTCGGCGCCCTCTGAAATCGAACTGCAGGATTATACACTGGTGTTATATCCATCGCCCTCTGGACCATGTGTGCGTCCCGTTTCTATCCTTATCCCTCGTTCTCATGGTATGCAGTTTCGAGATCGGCTTTCGGAAGGCAATTTTTACTCGTTATCATCATTATGCTGTACCTTCTTGCGACGATTGGATTTTCGTTCGACTGGGTCTTCCTGCGCCGCGCGTTCATAGGACACGGAGATAACTTTTATACTGTATTTCAAGCTGCAGAGCTTTCCAGTCCGTGGTGGATAGCCTACCAACTCGTAGATGGAATCACGGGTGGTATTGGCACCTTCCTTGTTGATATTACGATGGTATGTTCTTCGTTATATTATTTTATCCTCTCACTGAACATTCATTTGAGGTATGGCGTTGCTGGGTCATTTGGGACCGACAGTGGAGGATTGTCACCTTACCCGCAGTCTGTGCGTTTGCAGGAACCGGTAAGACTCCGAAACTCTTGCTGTCATGTTTGATTAACTTTTACGGGCCAGCCGCAAAGATAATACAGCTACGCAGCGACCTCCTCGACACGACTGAGGATGTAGGTGATACATCAGGATTTAGTTCTCAGATCGCTTTTTTTTCTGCCATGTACATCGCATTGACCCTGGCTACAACGTTGCTATGCACGGCACTCATCGTGTATCGTATCCTGCGTGTTTCGGGTGTCCGTTCCTACTTTGGGATCCTGGAGGTCCTGCTCGAGTCCTCCGCTATCTACTCTTTGTCATTGATTGTTTACTTGGCGTTTGTGTTTCGTGATTCCGACGATTGCTTTTATGCAGACACTATCATGATGTATATCAAGGTACTTGAAATGGTTGATTATTTTCCACGATCTTGACTTGACCGATATACAGGGTATGGCGCCGACGCTCCTTGTTACTCGCGTTGCGTCCAAGTTCCACCGTGGTGACGCCCTTGGGGAAGGCAATGATTGTGATCATCATGAAGCGTGTCCCGACCCTGAGGCGGCGATCATCATCTGTCGGTGTCAGAATGTTGATGAGGATGGGGGGCTGAAGCGCAAGAGCGATGACAATGCACTTGAACTATAGCGCAATGGAGATCTAGAAGTTGTAGAAAGATATACGGTCGAATGCTGAATTCTCCAACCCGCTTTAAACGTGACTGGAAGTTCACGTCATCCGAAAGCGGTTTCGCCACTATATTCACATCGTCATCCATGAATCATACCGCAACTTGAGACATACAAATTCCCGTGACAAAAAGCAGTGAAACCTCCGCACCTCAAAATGCAACATCTTCGACGCTTCATCATACTACGAACCATGGCCTCCGCATCTTGTAAGGCGCTTGCCTTATTGTGTTCTCCCTGTTCTCAAATGCAAATATAGCACATCAAAAGGACCCGGCGCATGTTATCTCCGGACTCAAAGCGACTATCAGTAATCCAAACACCTCAGAGGATGCCAAACTCATCGCGCAGGAGCGGCTGAAAGAGCTCACTGGAGTGAACGCGGAGGAGGAGCAACACCATACGAATCGTATGCTCGGTAAGACTGACATCTCACGCGGAGGTCATAGATGCTGAGATGCTACTCAGGCGGATACAAGGCTACTTTGCACAGTGGGTTTCACCGCTACTTTTATTCATTCAGCTCATTCTTTTTAGACGAGGGGACGTCCAAAGAGGCCAAGCAGCACGCTCGCGAGATCCTCGAAGCCGCCGGAATTGATCCGAGTAATCTCAAGACTGATGCAGAGCACGAAACGCGAGTTCTTGCTGGGTACAAGGCGGCTTTGCATAGTAAGGTTCAATTCCAAGTGTGAATGTCCGCTCTCATGCGTTCGATTAGATCCCCGGGTATCTGCAGAAGCCAAGCAACATGCAGAAGAGTTTTTGAAGGCTCACAAAGCGCTATGATTTACAAATTTTCCATCGAAATGTACAATAGTTCCGTCGAATTCCATTGTATCTGTATGTTCATTATTATTAGCCATGCATAAAGAAATAGCAGTGGGGCAGTGGAGCCCAGAGCGTGAAGAAAGCTAAAAGGAAGCACACGAAAAACGATGAATCATTGGCTTGAAATATTTGATCGTCCATGAATGCATGAGGTCTTGAGGTCCCTCGTGACGGTCGCGCTTCAATTTGAATCAAACTGTCTGGCAGTGCCGCGGATGTCTAGTACACGTGGAGGTACAGCCATCACGCGACACGGCATCGGCATTTGTGGGTCACAGGCTGTCACAGTCACGAAATCGGCTTGTTAGCTCATCTGTATGGAAGGAAGGGCAATTTACCTCGACAAGATTTCACTTGCCTTCATCCTCACTTTGTGCAGGTATCGGACGCGAATGGGACTGACTCGCGTCTTTTCTGAATCATTGGCAGAAAATATGGAACAGATGGACTGTAGCTCTTGCAGAATCATTTTCAAGGTTCTGGTACGTAAACTTAGATCCTGTCAGTACATGCACGTCGATGGCTCACGTTTGTTCTTCCTCAGTGCCCCACACCGAGTAGGCTCATAGCGAAGTCGGGCATCACAAAGAGCTCGGAATACTGCTCTAGGTGTCAGAGACTCAGAGTACGGTAGGAGCGAGGATGAGGAATACATAAATAGCAGCATTGACCTGGCTCTCTTATGCAGACATCAGACATTTGAGTCCATGCGCCCGAGGCCAGGGATTACGCTAGTGATCACAGAATTATGTGAGCCTGTTCATTTCTATAGTATTTCTTATTTTTGCTAATTCGGTTGTCGTGGTGCTTTCAGGTCCTGCGGTTAACAGCGGTGACTGACCGACTGTACTGCATCGTTGAGTCCAAGATTTCTGTATCCTCTGTTCCCTTCGATGCTCTTATCGCCATTGTAATCGAAGGCTTCACCGGCTTCTGTGATAGCAAGAACGGGACAAGCAAGACTGCGCAAGACCACAACTATTGACACGACGATTCTAGGGCTCGTTGAAGTACGCAAGGTTTGGCGTATTCCTTGTACATCCCAGTATCTGAATTAACTGAGAAGTTTGTAGTTTGCATGGGCAATGCACATGCACCATGCGGAACGTCGTCTTCCATCACGATGTTCCGGATCGAAAATACTCCTTCATCAGATAGGCTAGCGGCACTGACCTTTTGGTGGCTTGTATGCCCGAGAGCTCCTCTCTGAGGATTCGCGCTGTCTTTCCTCCAAAACCATAATTATTAAGAATCATGTTCACCATGGTACAATCCACCTTCACAAGCGTGGCGTTGATTCTCGCCATGCCCTTTGACCTCGGCGAGTCTGGATGCTTCCTGACCTAGGTGACCTGGATACTGTAAGCGTTTCCACATTATTGGATCGCAACAAAGTCTAACTCAATTTTCGAAGATTCGGGTGTGGGGAATTTGTTCCCCTTGCAGGTCTAGATCACGAGGAATTCGGTATCTAAAGACAGACGGGGATATGTGCTGAGTTGAGCAATGGCGGACATCTGCAATGTATGCAGGCACAGTCTTGCGACATGGACGTCTACAATTTTCTGTTCCTGTAATGGTTCGGAGGCGCTCCGAAAATCCGCCGTGTATAGAGACGCTCAATATACGCCACCACCGTTTGCCTGAGGAATGGAAGGATCATTGTCGCCGTTATTGCTGGATCATTGCTTACAATGTCTCCCGTAAGTATTAACCTTCTCTGATGGATAATTGGTTTCTGATCCTGTGTTAGGAGTATGAGGCGGCTCAGCACAGGAACCGCAATTCGTCACTTTGCCACCTATGCAACGCGTACCCCCGGTTAACCAAAATCAAGATGATTTCTGGACGTGACTCTGATCGAAGTCGAAGAGTGAAATCTGCATCATACTCCTGGTGTGGCGGCCGGCGCTGTCTTGCAGTGGTACGTATCTCGAGTAGCAGAGAATTTGACTAGAGCTGATGCATGGCAATCCCAGATTATTCAAGTCAAACGCTAGGTGAATGTACTATGTGGATACTCAAGTTATAAAGCCAATGTTGCGTCAGGGAGAAGCCGGTGCAACATGTGATGCAGGCGGAGCTGTTCCCATCCAAAATGGCTCTTAGCGTTTATCTCCAGTCGCTGCCGAATCTCTCGGAGAGTTCTCCATGGTTCGTTGTATATCGCGAGAAGAAAATCTGAAGAGGTGCTTTCACAGCAGATCTCGGTCCGGAGCGGAGCGGCCAGGGCGCTTGTTCGACATCACAACTCCGACTCTCACTCCATCCCTGATCCCCGTTGTCTTCCCTTCCCTTTGTACTTTATTTGATTGCCAAGTTGTTTCAGTGACAGTGCAGTACTCGTGCGTGAGAGGTCTGGAAGAACTTACCAAGCTCACGGGATCATGTCCATACGTGCTTTACCAAGGGTTTTCGCCAGCTCCTTTGGTGAAGACGCATGCTGCTCTTTCGGACGGTTGGAGGATAGAAGGCTGGGCATCGACGTCCACAATCTCGCAGCAGTGTAAAGAAGCCCATCGATTAGGACCATCCCGAGCACCGGCGCCTACAAATGAGCTTGTTCCTCGGGGTTTACCATTCAATCGGGATTTTGCCACGGTGACTGCGATCCCCCAAAAATTTCAAGTTTGGTAGCTACCGAGGGTGGTATTTGACTTGAAGAACTGTTCACCCGGTAAAGCCAACGATGATGGACAGCGGGAGAAGATATAGCTTGCCGGAGGTTTGAATATACCAGAAGGGCAATCACCCGTTTGCAGGTTCGTATTATTGAATTGTGGTATTTCTGGAGTCACCCACTCAAAATTTCTTGTCCTAGGATGTGATCTACCCCGCATAGCCCAGGGAAATATATGTCTCCTGGTCCCCATCCCGAAGTAATAGAGTTCCCCAAATACGCGGAGGCGGTAAGAGCTGGGTTCAGTGGGATTAGAGTCTCAATATTGGGGGTTGTCATGACGATTGCTAACAGTGAGTCTCCGGCGTTCAACAACTCCTGAATCCTAACGATATCCTTAGATGCCTATGTCGCGTTCTTCGTCGTCCTGTGGTGTAATGCCATAACCCGCTGCCTTCTGTTCGTGTCCTGAAAGACCGAAGAGCTCGGCGGCATGTCTTATTCTGCGGTGGTTAACATATATAAGCTAGCCCTGACAAGCTGTCCTCGAAAAATTGCCGTCATCACCCTCACCCCCTCCTACGCTGCAACCGCAATCACCGTCTCTCGCAGATATTCTGTAAAATCGAGCATCCCTAGATTACCGAAATTGGGCAATTCAATGCGCGTCTGCAATCTGCGAAACCTTTGGCGGCTATGATGTGGTTCTAGTTTCCTCGCCGTTGGAGCATCCCGTTAGGGTCATCATGAGGACGACCCACTCGTGGCTTGAAAAATAGGATGCTCGGATTCTGTAACACGACCGCCCGTCCCCGGTCGTGAAAGTTCGATGTCATATGTGGTGGCCACCAAGGAAGTCAATCAGCTTTTACCTGCAGCGACTTCGACAACCGCAGAGGCTCAGAAGCATCGAAGGTAAAACAATTGGTTTTCTATTGGTTGCGTGTTCCATTTTTCCCTTCTGCTGTTTCTCTCATATACTGTTACTGTGCAGAATATGACGTCAGGTCTTTGGAGCATGCGACGGCAGTGCCCTCCAATCAAGTCCTGCGACAAATTCTTGGTCTCCCCTTTCCTAATCTTATCTACCAGGTGTGTAGCGCGAGCCGAGGATATATCTGTACGGTTAATATTGCTGTGGCGCTAGAGTTGCTTATGTTTTTTTTAAAAAGTTAACCACGCGGATCGGAGCTTGGAGTCGTTCAATCGCCACTTGGAGCCTTGCAAGTCTTCTGTATTCATAAGCGAGAGCTGGTTGGTCCGTTGCAGCAACGCTATGTCCACGAACGAAACGTATTCACCATCGATATCAGCGTGATGAGGGTTGATTCCGTTTGGGGGTAGGAATTGATTTTACGTTACCTTTAGTTTTCCTTTATTAGCGTTCCAGGCACGAATGGATCCCAGTCTTCATCCCGAAGTCTGGTACGAGTGGGAATTTTCCCGCTGTAGAAAGAGATGCCAGTATCGGCTACCTAAACATTCACCTGTTGCAAACTGAAGGGAAATATTTCTGACTGACCTCAGGTCATCACTTCAGCAATAACAGCAATGACCGGCGAATCCGTGCTGATCGTCGACGAATGTTAGTGTTTACGGTATGGATTCTTTCCTATCGGCAGAAGCAGCATTGATGCTTTTTCTGGACAACAGATGAGAACCACCTTTCTTTAACATCGCAACAAAATCTAGATGCCTCTGTTCAAAGTAATGTGCACGACATTTTACAAATTCTGTATCGCAATGCCCATGTATGATGTTCCTATTCTCAGGATGCAAATATTGCGGACACGCAAATCTTTCCCATCACGAACCCTACCCTAAAACCTACACAATTCTGTCGTTGATTCGCATATACCGCATGGAAGATTATTTATATGCGGAACTTTTCTGTCTGTGCTCGGAATTTTGCGTTCGGTCGAGAACGCCTCATGCGAATGGGTGCCGGCACTTCGATCATGATCAGACGACGACACCCATCTTCGACATTCCCACATGACCTTCTCCCCGCCATTTCTTCGCAAAAAACTTCTTCCTGCATGCCTTTCTTCCCACTTCTCGATTTCATCACCGTCAAACGCGACCACTTTGTAAACACAATCCATCTTTCCCTTCCTCGTCCAAACTCTGAGCCACATCATAGAACCCTGAAGGTGGAATTCGTGTGCGACGATTGAGCGGATTACCGCAAACTTCCAGAGACCGCCTAGATGCCCATGAGCAAATGACATCACATCGAATCTCATCAAAAAACAGAACAAGGTACAATTAAACCTCGTTCTCTGCTTCGGACTCTGTCTTGGAGCGGGTGTCCGATGTATATAATAGCGCTTCCTTTGTAGTATTGGTGGATCAACTCCTCCAGCATGAGTACTACGATGGTCCTTCCAGCTCTTGACAATACGGCAAGCCCCCATTTTCGCTTCCTGATTCGTCGGCTAATTACTTTGGTCCAGATGGGAGCCCTTCTCATCGGGACGATGTACGTGTTCCTCCCTTACGGTTCTCTGCATTCACGAGGCCTGATTCCATGTACAGAGTCGCAGCGAGGTGGGTGATACAACATTCTGGGATGAGTGGCGTTGTTCAACCGGTATTGCAGCATCTGGGGGAGCTCCATATTGCATACATATGAGTATTACTCGGTGCGCCATTTTCGATTATTTGACAGAGCTATGGAATACCAACGTCAGTTACAGGACTACCCGAAGGACCATATCGGTATGAAATGTGTCGTTGCGATTGTGTGGTAAGTGGACATCATTCTCTTTCATCGGCTCGATTTAGACTCCGCGTACCAGCCTTCTCGACACCATGCATCAAGTCTTCATCACCCACGCGCTGTACATCTACTTGATCAAAGGATTCGCCAATCCGTTGATCTTGACCAGGCTGCTTTGGTAAGTCTGACCTCTGTGCATACTGAACTACTGGCTTCATGTACGCAAATTTCTAGGACCTTCTTAATACAGCTGGTTATAACGGTGTGTGTTATTCCTTGTCTCATTCTTCCTTACGCTGAATGTTACCCTGCAGGCATGTCAAGGGTTGGTCTGTCAAGGGTTCGTATTCGTGGCTGTCAACAACGGGAACAATTCAGCTGACTTCCATTCGCATTAGCTTTTTTACATGGAGGGTCTATGTCGGTGAGTCTCATTATCAATCTGTCAGTTCCCCTGCGTGTCATCTCATTTGCATTCTAGTCAGCCAGAGAAACCGTTTTCTCGCCGCCTTCATCGTATGTCTTTCATCAGCTCCGCAACTCCTATTGTTGACATTTCTCAGGCAAGTTTGGTCGTCGGCAATTTCGTGGTTACGCTATGTGAGTAGCTGACTCGATGTTACCCGATCTTTTGGCTAAGAGGGATTTCGTCCGTAGACTATTATGCACGATGGTATGTTCCAGCGTGCTGTTGACTTCGCTATGTTGACGCTGATTAAATTACAGCCAATCCCTTACATCAACGACCCAACTTAAAGAACTAAAGAACATCGCCAAGCTATTGGTTTTCGGATATAGTGCCGATATTGTGCGTTGTTGACTGTGCTATCCGGTCGCTGTACTGAATCGTCCAAAGCTGATAACCGTTTCCCTCATTTATATGCTCTTGAGGAGCAGGACACAAAACGCACAGTATGTGCTGCATTCTGTCAATCGTGATGCCATTAAATGACTGATGTTCGCAGAACAAACCATATTATCAATAGGCTAGTCCTTTACTCTCTGAATACGGGATTTCTTAATAGGCAAGCACCGTGAATTATTCAATATGGAGCATGATGTTAACGATTCGCGTCTAGCGTTTTTGCAATTCTTTGCTTCGTTACCGCGGTAAGTCGTTCTCCAACTTCTCTATATCGAGTCTAACGCGTCCAACAGACCGTCTGGAGCGAGAATCTGATTTTTGTCGGTTTGTACGCAGTCCTGTGTCGGAGTACGTCGAGTTATCCTTTCACCAAGTATGCTTTTCCTAACATACCCGCATAGTGTATAGCGTTTCTGTCCTAGTAAGAGCCCTATCTCGGTTTGGAAGACAGGATAACACTGACCTGTTGCTTCAGGCAACCCTGAACTCTCGGAAGAGGTTCAGATCTCTAAGCAGCGTGCACAGGTTGACTTCTGAGTCGTTTTCTTCTGGGACAAGGCTACAGGTCGCCAGGGTGAGCATTGGCCTATAAATGCGGTTTCTTGAACTAACTTCTTCCACCAAGCCCGGTGATATGGCAATCCAGGTCGATTACCAGCCCCGTATTACAGACGATGCTTCTTCAGAGATTGTAAGTATTTAATCCATTCGCAAGGTACCCTTGTGTTCTTACGGATTCTGTTCTACAGAAGCACAATAAATCGACACATTCGTTGGAGCTGGACACCTTAACTAGAGTTAAAGCAGACGACTGCCCTGTTTGATTATTTCGAGTCATTCACGTTGTGTACTTCAGGGCCCAACTTTCACTTTATAGCGGCTACCTTATGGGATATGTAACAAGGTGTAATATTATTTATCGAGAGCTACCGTTATCTTGAATACGAGCGCAGATGCTATGAAAAATACCGATCTTCCGTGCAACTTCACACTAGTAATTAAGGTTCGTACCAAGCAAGTGGACTCATATAGAAGACCCAACTTTCAAAAGTGATCCTTGTCATTCGGGGCATGAGTAAGGCCTTCGCTTCAAGACGAGTCCGTACAGCCCGGATCGAATTTGAGCCGTCTACAAAGTCGTGCACGTGGACGGGAGCGGAACGGACAAAACTGGGGTTTAGAATACATGAAAGCTGTCGCTGATCGGGTATGTCCTTGAGTGGTGGCTTCGATTTCATTATGTCTAGTCGATCCGTCTCTACAAAACCAGTCCGAGGAAGCGATAGCGTTCGACCCATGACCTTGGCAAGTGGAATTGAAGTCTCGATAACGTTACGTACCCCGAGCTGCTGTTTTCCAAAACCAAGATAGATCGGATATGTCATCCCGGAAAATAACATTAAGCGTGGGTGCTATTAATACATTATCGAGTCCGCGGGTGTCTTCAGTCCATGTAATTCCTAGTAAGCGGAATGCGGAAAATTCAGCAGATCGGACACTGATACTGTCACGTAGAAATTCAGGGCGATTGACGTTATCGAAAGAGTACCCTATTGATGAAGGGTGGCTGTTGTTGTATGAGAACTTGAAGTCCATAAGGGTCTGTGAAAGGTGTCTCCCTGTCAGATCGAGCACGTTCGAGAATACGGACACGAAGGACGAGTACCTTACCTGCCATACCTATGCAATAACTTAACGCGTCTCCTTAAATTGAACAACACGAGATGTCTGAATACAATTTTGAGCTGCCGAGCCTCGACTTGGGACAAATATCCCAATAGGGATAGGAGTATGATGATTTACCGTGAGATTCTTGGCACAGAACGATTGCGCAAAAGTAACATAACGAAAAATCAACATGTTTACTTTGTCTTCCGGAGATATGAGGCAAGGCCAAATACATCATGCAACATCGTGTCTGCCGGGATTCATTTTTCTTTAGATATTACAAGCCCCCTCCTGATCGCGGTCAAATGCGAAATTCAAATTCAAATTAACCGTCCCGCGGCTGCCGCCGGTAGTATGGGACTGCGGCGGCCTGGGGCTGTGCCGGGATTCTCCTCCTTTTCACATCGATGATAGGCTGTCTTAGATTATTTTTCCTCTTGTTTTAAGGATATCGCGTCGATGGAACCTAAGACAGAGTATGACCCCTTGCGAGGCCATCGGTATTTAAACAAGAAACCAAAAGTCGCCATTCAACCAACTGACCGCCATGAATCAGGCTACCGATACGTATGGTTTCGTCCTTCAATAATGTCACGTTTCTAACCATATTTCTTTTCTTAGACTGGGACCTTTGCTCCTAGGCCTGATGTTCAATCTACTCTTACTAGGCATGATATTCGTGCAGTACTACATGTATTTCATCAAATATCAACGGTACTATTTTTCCCCATTCCTTCGCGATTTCATTGCTGATAATACTCCTGGTCTTCAGTCGTGATAAGCTCTGGATCCGGATATTTGCAAGTCATTTTTTCGCGGTTGGCGACGCGTAAACTTATACCCGAAGCAGGTCTACTCTCTTTTGCTCGTGAATGTGGGCGGGACCATTTTGTATATGGTTGATATGTACATGGCACTGATACTGAACTTTGGTAAGCATCTTAATGACTCCTTGATAGAGCAAACCTGATTGCCTGCTTCTAGGAAGTGCCGCGCGCTCTACATGGCGTGAGTCGCAATTCCTTGTACATAACGTGATCTAATATACGATTCCTTTACAGTGGGTGCTGCCAGTATGTGATCTGCATTTCCTTCCATGTGGTCCCTACTGACAACATATCCTCCTTTACGAAGACTCGGCACTAACGGTCAGCACCTTCCTTCACCCCCATCGCCGCGCTTACCAGAGACATCAGGCTATCATGGCTGGCGCAGTACAACTCTTCTTCGCGTGGCGTGTCAAGGTTCTCACATCTAGTTGGATATCTGCATCAAGCGTGTGCTTCACAGCCCTTCTAGCGGTCGGTAAGTCCTACTCTTCTTCTCGTCTTCCCCAGCTGTTCGTAACTATTATACTAGCCGGTGGTATAGCCACAGCCGCAGAAGCCAACGCTCAACAGGCAGTAACAGATTTCCAGACATTCAAAATCACCGTGATTATCTGGCTCGTATCTAGTTGTGTTTGCGACTTCCTAATCACTGGGGCTTTAGTATGGTATCTGTACGTCGTGCATCCCCTCCCTTGATGACAAGGAGTCCACTAACTCTTCTTCTTGTAGCGTAAGCAGTTTCTACAATCTATCTTGACCAGCTTGTCGTCCTAACGAAGTTCCACCAGCGCGGTCACAAGACAGGATTCGAGCAGTCCGATGAGCTGATGGATAGGATTATCCGGCGTATGACTTTTCCTGAAACACTAGAATTTTCGTTCCCTACTGATCTACCTTTAGTTACCGTTCAAACGGGATTGATCACCTCCATCTGCGCGATGTTGGATCTCATAACGTTTCTTGCCATCGTACGCTGTAACCTCTTCCCCTCTACTTTGTACCTTGTAACGTTATTATGTCCTTAGGCCTCGCCAAACGTCCATATAATATTCACCGGCATGCTCGGAAAGCTCTACACTAACGCACTTATGAGCAGCCTCAACGCCCGCTCTGGATGGTCCTACTCTGTATCATCGAAAACAAACATGGATTCGTCCAGGAAGGTACGTCTCCACACAATTACTTTGATGCGACGACCAGATCCTCACCCCCATTCGCAGAAAGATGATGTGGTTCGATTGACTACCGTGAACACTGAGGTGTTCGTGCAAGTCGAACGTCATGAGATGACACCTATGGGCACCCAAAGAGTGTCCGAATCGGAGGACTGGGAAGGGAAGCCGGGGAATATGGTATGATGTGATTCGGTGTATCGCCCCCTAGTACAGTCGTTCCGCGACTTCGACGGTCATAGATGGAATTGATTCAATAGATCTAGACTAGTTTAGGCGACAAAGTTGGACCAAATGTAGCATGAAAACGAATGTCCTGCAACGAAAGAAAAATATGAAGTTCGCTTCATCGCCTGCGGACGGTAAGGGCGCGAATATCAAGAATGCAAAGGAGGACTAGCCCGTACGCGCCAACTAAACAAATCTTTCGAATGTAACCTCGTCATAACAATATAAGCCAGGACTATAGCGCTCCACCGCGAGGTGTATATCCAACCCATCATTTTTGAACTCGCGGAGCTGGTCAATATGCTCCGAAGTTAAACTCCAGCTAAGGCCTTCCCCTGGCTCCGAAATAGTCAGGCGGACCGCCTTTAAGGTTTTGCTCTTCCACCTCAACGACACCATGTCAAAGAATGAATGGTCGATAAATGGACACGGCCGTTCTTCCATTCTGCTGTCCTGGATATCAATCATAAATTCGCGGATGAGGGGAAGGAAATCGAATGTCGGAGAGCCCTCGTTCGAACAGGCAGCCAGGCGATCGATG
Organism: Armillaria cepistipes; assembly: GCA_900157415.1. Classification (NCBI taxonomy): domain Eukaryota; kingdom Fungi; phylum Basidiomycota; class Agaricomycetes; order Agaricales; family Physalacriaceae; genus Armillaria; species Armillaria cepistipes. The sequence goes on from FTRY01000009.1 coordinate 1,672,572, forward strand.
AGAGTTTTGAAGATTGGATTATAATGCGACCGCCAGTGTTGCACGGACAAGTGCAAGGATTCAACGGTCGGGGTAAGGTCGAGGACATTGAATAGAACATCGGTGAAAACGGCATGATTCAACGTCAAAGAGATGAGGCTACATTTAGAGAGCTGGATGAGGCTCAGCAGGGCGGGAAGCGTATCATGAGGACAGTCAAAGACCGAGTCCACTTCGGGGGAAACGCACATTCCTTTCAGCCGTGGCAACACAACACTACGAAGGATCGCCGGTTCGCAGGCTGTGAGATAGCGGAGACTTGGTCGATGGATGGGAGTGATCATGTGACGAGTACCGCAACTGCATTCAAAAGGCGCATACAATGTGCGGATAATTGTGCATCGCTGAACCACATCAAGCAGTTTGTGCATCTCCACGGCGGATCCATCCCCCTGACGATCAAAGTACGTGACGATGTTTTCCCAAGGAAATTCGAACTGGGCACGTTCGAAGTTTCCATCTACGTCAACAGTCTGCAAAGCAGGAGCCCATTGAAACGCATCGATGCGATCTCCTTCTACCAGTTCAGAGGCATATATCTTGATGTACGATAGATTGTCGAGCGGTGCATGCTGGATCTGGGAAATAATAGGAAGAATGGTATGGCTCGGGCGAAGTTCTAGTCGTTCCCAGCGTCGCGAATGAGAAATAGTGGCGAGGAAGATTTGTTCGACAACTTCAGGGCTATATTGTTCACAGGGAAATAGCTCCAGACTCAAGCGAAGGTTGGCTGAGCGCTGGAGAACAGCGGTAATCATGGATGTCGGATGTCGGATCTCGGATGGCAACATGCCTGAGACCATGAGATGTTGTCCATAAAGAGGGGGTGTTATTGGCGACGTATCTCCATGACAAGGAAACTTGGCCAAAGATCCAGGGACCATTCAGGTAGTCAAAGACGTAGAAATAATCGACAATGGTCTCCATAAACGCAAAGACAGAATATTTCCGTGAGGATCTCTACGCAAAGGGTTTCGATGGGGGCTCGTGTTTGCCTTATAATTGCGGGGACGGCAACAGAAGACATGCCTGTCAATGGGATTTTCTGGAAGGAAGCATATTAGTCAATTCGCGGATACAGCAAGGCTGAAGACACGCACCTGAAGTTCTACTGCTAATCCGTGGGTAGCTTTACCGATGTGCAAATTTTTCCAACCCTCTGTCCAGCCGTCAACGTCATATGTCGAGAAAAGAAAAATGAGTACGCACTACTACAGAAGCTCTTCCAGTTGGTACTTGGGCGACATGGCAGAATACTTGACAGATATTTGAAAGAAAAAAAATGGTCCGGGGAATGCCGTTCTGAGCGTCAAAGCGCGCTCTTTCCTTATTGGGACTTCGCGCCGGTACCATGGTCTGCAAGTACTCGAGACAAAAACACATCAAAGAAGGATGAAAAATAGGCTGATAGTAATGCTATTAGCACGATACGTTGACGATATGCGCCTCGTCACTTGGTCTTCAATTCTTATATCCGTAGAATGACTTACAGTTTAAGGTGGAGTCCCCTAGAGATCATTCACCCGCATTTATTTCTCCCAAGTCCTGAGTCAGACGCTGAGAGGCCGTGATTTTACGGAAGCAGTAATGAATTAACAAATATGGAATATTGGGCGGTTAGTGGATCCGTCAACAGCAGCAGCGATCTGTACTCAATGCTCGAACAGATGATATCTAAACATATCTCGTTCTGACAGCATGTGCCCCTCCAGGTCCACTGCCACGACGTGAAACCGCAACTTCTATATCCAATCCATCATCTTTCAACCCACGGAATCCAGTGATATGTTCCAAAGTCAAATCCCAAGTCAAATCTGCCCCTGGCTCCGATACATTCAGCTTGATGACCTCTAAGACCCCACTGTTCCATCTCGAGTGTACCATATCAAAGAACGTATGATCGACAAAAGAACACGGTTCTTCCATGAAGAGATCTTCAATGGCGATATCTAGCTTTCTAACAAGAGGAAGAAAAGCTTGGGCAGCTTGATTTGAACGAAAAGCTAGTTGATTAATGAGGCATCTGAAGATTGCACTGTAGGGTGGTTGCCAGTCGCTTGTACATATCTTCAGAGTTTGGACACGTGGGGTGAGATGAAGCACATCGATGAGAAGGTCGGTGAAAACGACATTATTAAGCTCCAACGAAGCGAGGGAACATTGTGAGCGATGAATAAGGTCCAGCAGAGAAGGAAGCCCGTCTTCAGGACGGAGCTCATAGGAATATTCATCGGGAGTTAAGCACATTTTTTCAAGCTGGGGCAATACTAGACTGCGGATAAGTACGCCTTCGCAAGCAGTCAAGACGCGCAGGCTATCCTGAACGAAAGGGGGATTCAGGGGACTGGGCGAATGATCTCCGGGTGCCGTGGTGAATAGTATTGGGACATACAATGTCCGCAAACTTGTGCACTGTTTAATCGTGTCCATCAGCCACCGTAGTGATGCAGGATCCACGAGTGCTCTGCGATCAAAGAACTCAAGGAGGTTATTCCAAGGGAACTCGAATCGTGCACCGTTATAATTGCCGTGTAAATGAACGGTTTGCAAGGCAGGCGCGTAACGGAAGGCATCGATGTAATCATCTGGTCCACCCTCATAACAATAAATGACCAGAGACGAGAGGTGGTCAAGCGAGTCTTTCCCAATTTCGGAAAAGGAGCGGAACAGACGGCGAGTTTAGATGGAATAGTACGCGTTCCCAACGATGCGATTGAGTAATAGCGAGACGAATTATCTCACCCTGCACCTCGAAGGGATATCGGTCGCCAGGATGTAACTCTAGGTCCAAGTTAAGGCAAGCAGAGCGCTTCAATGCCACGTTGAACATGGACACAGGATCCCGTACGATTCGATCCCAGCCGAACCCGCCCACAGATAGGCACGTCCATAAAGCCGGCGTGTTATTGGCCACTTGCCTCCACAACGAACAGACGTGCCCAAGTTTCCAGGGGCCGACCTTGGTGTCATGGACAAAATAACGGTCGTCACCGCCTTCCAGAACACATACGAAATATGCGTATGAGAATCTCAACAAAAAGTCCATTGATGGGAGCTGGTATTTGTTCTGCGATGGTAGGTGTATCGGATGGGGACATCGCGACGGCAAATGGATGATATTAAGGCCGAAAACGACCGACGGCAGGATGCTGCTGCCGGGAATGCCCAGGCAAAAGATTCGTAGTCGAAAGGTAACTGCTGTCGTCGTTCAAACTTTAGGGACACGTGGGAGGTATGTTATATAGGAAGCACGTACTATTGAAGAACTAAATTCGCGTTTGAGTCTCGATGATGGTGGTTGCAATCAAACATGCCGGCGGATGCCGTAGAATTCCGCTTATAGTCATGAATTTGAAAATAGGCTTGCCTAAGGACTCGCTCAAGACTCGCTAAGGACGCTAAGGACTGGCTACCTAAAGCTACGCCAAACAGATCATGAAGGAAAGCGCTTTCAATTTACTCCTAGATAAAAACTAGTTCTATATTCTTTGAGAAATTACGGTTGGTATGCAATTGGTATGACTCCTCTCTACTTATTTCATCTTATTCTTGGCTTTATCACACCGGGCTAAACTATGCTCTCCGAGAAAATACGCTTGACTGCGGACTCTCCATCAAATTCTCCTACGACGCACCTGGCATATATCCAGGCCCTATTGAAGGCTGTAAGTAGTCTGATGACTGGTGACCACCATCTAGGCGTACATCGTGATCTTCATAAATGTCACCGAGTAGCTCTGGGATCAGCACGAATGAGTATCAAACCCAAAACACCTGGCGCCGCAATCAGACTCTGATGACAAAATAGATACCGAAGCCTCGATAGATTGCCGGAGGAAATAATGGAACGCCGGCCTGCCGGAAGGCCTGGTTTTGTAGCGCAGTGCGCACTGTGATTTTGCCGAATCAGATCCGGAAAACCTCAGTAAAATTTCTTGATCGCACGGGATTTCTTATGAGGGTGCATCATGCTGTGGGTGCTTGAAATTCAAATTAGTCCACACCTAGGCTTTACTCCAGGCAGGTCGTCGCTAAAGCATGCGAGAAACGAAGGAGGAACATCGGCGGATGGTAATGCTATTGGGATGACACGCGTCCGTTGCTTAGCCCTCAGACTTTGAATCTTTAGAGTACTTCCAGTGCAGGACCACCTGCCCGTATCACGCCGGGATATTTCTCCTAATCTGCTGAAAGACCACTGTATTCTATGGAAGTAATAAGCCTCGGGAATTAGTGGACGGAACATAGTGAAAGTGCCCAGCATCCAATGAATCATCGAGGTAATCTCTAAACGTATCTTGTTCTCCTAGAGGAGAACCCTGTAGTTTTCTTATGACGATGCAAAACTCCCAGTGTGATGTCTAATCCATTGTTTTTGAATTTTCGAAATTCGCTGATATGTTCCGAAGTCAAACCCCATGACAAGGCCTCCACTGGCTCCGATACATCTAGCCTCACGGCCGATAAGACCCTGGAGTTCCATCTCGAGGAGACCATGTCGAAGAAAGTATGGTCGATGAAAGAACAGGACTCTTCCATGAGGAGATCGGAGACGGTGATGCTCAGATCGCTAAGAAGAGGAAGAAAGCTCTGCTGAGGAGCGGGATTGAGGATCAAATGATGAATGAGGGCTTTAAATATACGATCGTAGCCAGATTCCCAGCCTTGTGTGAAAATTATGAGCGTTTTGATGCTCGGGGTACAATGGAGAATGTCGAGAAGTAGGTCAGTGAAAATGACGTCCGCGAGCTCGAGCGATGTTAGGGAACACCGCGAGCGCTGGATGAGGTCCAGCAGGGCCGGAAGCGCGTCATCGGGACAGTAGTCAGTTGCATCCTCGCCAGGAGCGAGGCAGATCTTTTGCAATTGGGGTACTACTACACTTCGAAGAATGGGACCCTCACATACAGTGAGATCGCGCAAACTTGATCGAACCAATGGGGTTGGAAGGCTGATCGCTGTGGCAGGTGAACAGCATATCATTGGCACATGAAGTGTCTGTATGTTTGGAGACTGCTGAATTATGTTAAGTACATGATGTAGGGATTCAGAATCCCCCCATGACCTGAAGTCGAAGAATTCAACGATATCATTCCAAGGCAACTCGAACATTGCGTCCGCGTAGTTGGTGCGAAGCTCAACGGTACGCAAAGCGGGGGCGTCCTGGAAGGCGTCGATGTCAAGGGGTGTCCACAAATCATGGCAATGAATTACCAGGCGAGAGAGTTTATCAAGCCGATGGTGACGAATGTCGGATAGAAAGGGAAGAATTGAGTGACTGGGAGTAATTGTTAAGTGCTCCCACCGCGATGAGTGAGCGATGGCGAGCTGGTAAATCTCTCTCTGTACCTCGAGAGGGTAAACGTCGCCTGGGGATAGCTCCAAGTTCAGCGCGAGGCAGGAAGAGCGCTCCAATGCAACCCGAAACCTCGATACGGGATCCCTAACGACGTCGGAATCGGTAAGTGATAGACGTGTCCACAGAAATGGTGTGTTGTTGGCGATTTGCCTCCACAATGAGCATACTTGCCCGAGCTTCCATGGTCCACTGCGATCATTGACATCAAGCCGCTGGAAGTAGGGACCGTGTTCGAGAACACACATGTGAAATATGCAAATGAGAATTTCAACGAAAAGTCTGTTAATGGGAGCTGGTATCTGCTCTTCGATTGCAAGTATATCGAATTGGGACATCGCGATTCGCGACAGCAAATGGATGATATTGAGGCCGAAATACGACTGATGGTAAGATGCTAGTGCCGGGAATGCCCGGGCTTAAGATTCGTAGTCGAAGAGCAACTATTGTCGTCGTCAAAACTTGAAGACATGTGAGAGGGATGTCATATAGGAAGCACGTACTACTGAAGAACCAAATTAGTGTTCGAGTCTCGATGATGGTGGTTGCAATCAAACATGCCGGCGAATGCCGTATAGTTCCACTTATAGCCATGAATTTGAAATTTCGCTTGCCAAAGGACTTCTCAAGAGGCTTCAAGATTGACTAGACTAACTAAAGCTAATGATGTTCACGCCAAACAGAGAATATCATGAAGGGAAGCACTTTCTGCTTACTCCTGAGTCCTGGATAACAACTCGTTTTAAAGTCTCCGAGGATGTACAAATGGTATGCATTTTATTGCGGGCTTTCTCACGCCGGGTTTACGCTGATGCTGTCTGTAAGGAAAGAGACTTGACTGCTTCTGACGGAGGGTGAGTCATTCTTCGTCAGAGTCCCCCCCGGCGCGCCTAGTATATGACAGAATAGATACCGAACCCTCGATAGAATGCCGGAGAAAATAATGGAACGCCGGTCCACAGAGCAGCCTAGATCTTGTACCAAAGTGCGATGCTGTCGCATCAGATCCGGGAAATCTGAGTAGATTTTCATCTTTATCGCACGCGATTTCATATGATGGAGCATCATGATTCGTTGAGCTGACTGCGCATAGCAACCAATGTTCACCTGCTTCTTGTGTAGATTGCCATCATTTAAGAATATGAAAAGACGTCTATAATAGACCGTGGATATATATGCGAGTCCATAAAAATCTGAATAAATCAACCATACACACGGAATGCCGTATCCCAACGTCTCCAAGCTAGGCGCTCGTGCTGTTTGAAACATATCGGAATAACTATCCAACTTTGAGTTACTTGGCTACCTAGGAAATGATAGTGTACTCACCTTATCGATACCGCCATCGCTCGTCATCATTCCCTCGTTAGAATGACCAATGTTCGGGGCCCAATCGATGGTGGTAAGGCTGGGGATGCCACCCATATCTTTTAACATCTGGACAAAGTTCTTTCCTCTGGTGATATGGTCCGCCCCTTGAGCCTGAGAGACACCAAATAGTCGGTCAAATATTCTAGGATGTGAAACGGGGAACACTCACAGATGCCTGACATCTGTGGTCTCCGTTGGCGTAATCGGTCTGCGATGAGAGGTGGGTAACCAGGCGGAGAAAAAGATCTTTTATCACTTACCAATCCCCAATCGTAATTCATATTGCGCCCGTTGTATTTCTCAATAATTCCAGACCTTCCCAGTGTACGTGCACTCGCAGCCGCATACGCGGGGAAACCGGACGCCAGCCCGTACTTGTAGTCGTCTATACCGTCGCAGTCGTCGACCGAGACCGGACGGTCTGACGTCAGCCATAATAGAGATCCGGGATTCGCTAGACATATTGAAAAGTGAGGTACTATCACCGCACATGATATCAAGTGAACTTACCGATCCAGAAATGCAACCGATCATCGTTTTCAGTGGAGAGTCTCAGGGCAGCGTAGCGCTGGGCCATCTGGGCACCGGCTGAATGTCCTCCAACGACGACAACCTATATCAACGAGTAAGAAAGGTGACTTCAAAATGGTGAGAGATTGTTACCTTTAGATTTGGATAGACCGTCTTGTCCATATAATAAGCAATGAGCGAGTCGAGTACATCGAAGCTGCTATAACCGGTTATATTGGCGGGGGCGACATTCGCATGCCCACTCATCCACGTCGTCTGTCCCCAAAGGAGCTGGCCGTCTCTGGCTGCGCCCGAGGTTAGGTCATTTTCGTCGAAGAAGCATGGTCCCAAGATGGATATATGTTCGCGAACGATACTAGGGTCATCATAGGTAGCGTTGTAAAGTGCGTTATTCATCGCATTCCAATCTAGGGGTCATCATCAGCGCCACATGCTAAAGTAGCAAGCAATGAACGGTGCGCACAATACCAGCAGTCGCGGGGCTTTTGACAGCGTTAATGGTTGAGTAAATACGGAGACCGAATTAGAATCTGGCGCACCTTTCCGTGAAGAACAATAACTGCTCTTGTGACTTCTGCCGCATTCAGACCCGAAGATTGGTAGACGGGCTACTCAGAGAATGAGTCGCTCGTCGATTGAAAGAGAGAACATGCGCACCATGTAGGCACCGAGGTCTGCATCAACAACCCATTTAGTATGCCTGTGAGCATCGACGACTTTCGGGAACCTCTGCCAGCCGTCATCTTGGTTACCACCAACGGTAGGATTTGTATTGCTCTGCTGAGCAAGCGTAGTATAAACGAGCGAAGGGAGTATAAGGAGGGACGAGAGTAACATGGGCGTACTGGAATGAGATCTTTCGTCAGTCGTCAGCGAATGCTCGAATTTAAAGCATTCTCACCCGAGCCGCACAGTGGCCCATAAGTAAAAATAACAACTCGGTTCATGCATTTCATTGTCCAGGGCACGAAATGTATGACCGAAGGAGAAACCCTCGTGTTTCGAGACGAACCCTGAGCTGGATACCGGGTGAGGTCATCGAAATATGAAAATGTGACCATCAGAGGACTGGAGCGCCCACACTGCGTGAACTGTAGAAAGCATGATAAAATATAAAAATAAACACACTCCGTAATAAAACCGTTCTTCCTGTTCCCACACGTTCGCGTTATGTGCGGGTTACGCGCTCTTGAACTGTGATAGAAGGTATTTTCTCGTATAGGGGACGAGCATCGTGTCACTGTTTTCAATTATCAGAAATTGAATTCCGGTGACGGTTTGACACCAGCCGAGAGGAAAACCCGTTTCTAGGAAGAGCCCGTTGACGGAGGGAGCGGAAATGGAGTTAAGAAGAATTGAGGATTACGCTTCGACGACAGGCACCCGATCCGCCACCCCCTCATTTTGAAGTCTTCGACTTCCAATTTTGAATCGCTAAGACGACCCGGTACCGCAGTCCCAAGCTACTTCATCCTCTCATCCAGTTGTGCCATATGAATACACATGTGCTCGACGTAAAAAAATCGGAAATTCGGTGAATTAACGGTTGCTCGGTAAGAGACTGCAAAGATCACCGTTCATTTTGATAACCAGTAAAGCATATAAACGGTCACTGTGCAAATCGGTACAGTGGACGGTCGTAGGGTGGTGATGAGCGGGTACGCTGCAGAGGGCATGTGTTGATACAACTGTGAGCGCGTCGGTCACCTTCGGAGTTTTAATTTCAAACAGCGACGAGGCCTGGCCTTGGCACGGCGAGCGAATACCCTTGTGGAGTTGGAATGATTCCCGATGATAAGGCAGCTGTTGCGCTTGCTTTTCGGTGCGCCCAAGGGGTACTGTGCCGTCTAACGATGACGGAACTGCTTTTCCGAGACCTGAGAAGCAGGAAGGCCTGAGCTTAACGAAGTTGGAATTTGGAATACTGGTGTCGTCACAGGAAAATGAAGTTTTAAGCGACGGTTGTGGTTACGGAACATAATAAAAGCGTTATGAAGGAGTGGGAATATCCGTGGACGGCACATGATGAAGGAGAAGCCAGTACATAGCGGATGCCCCTCTGGCCCATGAATCGCTTTCGTTAACCCAATGAGCATATCGATATGGCGGCTTCGCACTCTCAATTTCAGGGTAAAGATTGCACCTCGCGGTGCGGCTCGAGGTCTCTACCGCCACCCCCCTGGACGCGGTGTCGTCCTATGGGTAAAATAACGCCTCCGTAATGATGATCAAGAATCATTCTTGAGCGCTCCAATAAAGGCATCAAGGTTACCCACCAGAGGTACTGGAAGTAGTCACATAAGACCCTGCAAATCCGTCATCGAAGGCAAGGCTGGGAAAGGCTGAGACTACCTTTGCTTCCTCCAGCTGATCAAATCGTGGAGCGAAATTCGTGCCGCCGCCGCATTCATCAAGCTGATGCTATCATCGCGGGTTAGCGAGTACAGGACAGATCGGCTGGTCTCTGATATGCGACCCACGGCAGAAGCTTGGACTTTTTTAAGACGATGTCATGAACAAAAAAAAAAACAAGGGGAAGTTGATCTTTTTAAAACGTCGTGCAAAGTGCGGCTTGCGCTCGAGGCCAGGAACTGCCGGGTAACGTTCGCCTCGAGAGAAAGCGAATCGCCTTGTGTAGCTTCTGCAGCTGGAAACACGATGTCTAGAGATCAACAAGCTTCGCGTATGATGTCGAATTACGGCTGGCCATCCAAGAACTTGTGCAGCGGCCATCCGCCATGGGATGCGGGAGGGCGAATGAGACCGGCGGCAGTGAAGTAAGGATCAAAGGGACGACACTGGCGATCGTGCGGCTCGGGTTAGCGAGCCTTGCCGAGAAGAACGTATACCAGCCATCCTCGCCAATGTTTCTTTTTTGAAGTCCTGGATTATGAATCCGGGTTCCGTCCGTTAGAGTAGGGGCCACAGAGGACACTGCCTGATTCGTTGTGGGAGCGCGGTAGGTATCCCACAGAACACGCTCAGGAAAAGAGGATGTCACTCTCTACTGTCTGGTTAGGAGAGATCGCAGAGGGATCAATGGAGGTGCTTACCAGGCTTATGTCCATACATCACAGAAATGGAGGGGAAACAGCCAGCATCACAGGTGGATTTCTGGGATCCAACTTTCTTAGAACCAGCATAACGAAGGCCACTAGTGTTCGCGCATTCCGTTCAGACCGAAGTGAGGCTTCTGAGGCGAGGGAATACAATTAAGATAAAGCACAAGCGGCGAAAATGGGGAACCTACCAAGAGATATTCGATTTGAATCGTATTCGCATTCTACTTGCCAACGAGCCTGGGCCAGATTGTTCAACAGAGGGACTAGAAGCAAGAAATACCCGCTGAGACGTCCCCAAAGCGTCTAATGAGAATTTTTGAACGGTGCCAGTCGGTTGGCTATTACATAGATCACTATCATTTGCGGCGCAATTTTTCGCCTACAGTAATGATTCTTGGATTGTGAATGACTGTGAACCTGGAATTCAATATGAAGGCAAGAAAGACAGAAAGACGTAAATCGCCTGAGAGGTTGGGAAATGCCTTCAGTATTTTCGAGATATGAACCCATATAGTGGTGGTCAAAAGCAGTCACTGGGTACTTCGACTAAAATGGAAAGGGTGTCATCTGTTCCCACGCCACAGACGCGTTCCTCACCTCCGCACCGTGTTTTCTGCTGACACGCATCGTCAGACATCTAATACCAAATTATGTCAGTGTTCTGAATTGTGCATTCCTTCCTTGTCTCCGTCTGGGGACAGGTTTCACGAGTAAGTAGATGCAGTAGATATAAATTTATCAGTAGGGTTGCGCATGAAACCCTAGGTTTCCCTCACTGGAGGGTTTTTTGAGGGGTTTTGAGGCAATTTAGCTATCGTGTGACTACTTTGACTGAACTAAAGCATTATCACGAGCATTAGCGCTGCGCACCATTCATGCGATACCAGGTACACACGATAGAGAAAAATGCTGTGTGAAAACGTAACCCTTAGGGAGCATCAAAACGACAGCAACGTGTACGGACATTGGACAACGGAGGCTTTGTCCGTCTTGCAGCGCGCGCACTTAACACTACCCATGAGGCAACCATAAGCTCTTATGAATCATGATTTATCCCATTGATGTTTCTTCATCCAAAAAGAGCAGTTAATGAACCTATCACTGCCCCAGAGAGGCTCGAACTCTCGACCTTCCGATAGTGTATCGTATTAGTAACAGTCGGACGCTGTAACCAACTCAGCCATGGGGCATACAATAGAATTATCCTTATACCCTACTTGATGTCATTTATTCTGGATTCCTCTACACAAGTACTGAGATCGTCTTCGATTCGCACTCAAAACAAGATAACTAAAATTTTCACAGCAATTGCTCCCTAGACCAACCCTGGATCTGAAATACGTATTGCCGACCTTCAGGAGTCAGGCCTCAACTCAATGAGCAAGTCTGCAGTTGATGCTTGCTCATTGAGTCGAAGGTCGGCGTTTCACGTCTAAGATGCAGTAGATGAAGTAAATAAAAGATATAGGGTATATATCTTTTCAATTGACTGTGTATTTCGAGAACTGTAATTGACTTTGAGCAATGTGAGACACACTTGACAAAAAAAAAAGAGCAATATACGAAACAAGCCCAAACGCTCAACAAGGACTTACAAAGTCTGTATGAACCCGATAATCCGTCAAGAGGAGATACTTGCTAGCAGTGGAATAACAAAAGCCGACTCGACGTTGCGGAGTCTGCATTGATTTTCTCGCTGTACCTGTCAATAGCTCTAAAACGAAAGAGGCGATGAGAAAGAAAGGACGGACAAATTGACAACCCGGGCGCAAGCACTAGCGGAATTGGTATGGGGATCAGGGCTATACCGGCTGAGATGGTAGATCGTGGAACAAAGAATGCCGACTGGAACGACAGCCCGTTCATCTTCATCGGCACAAAGCTAGGCTTTTGTAAAATCTGTATGGACTTTGTCTGCAGCATGCATATATCAACGGCGCATGCGTGTGTGACAGACGCAGTTGGAAAGAAGGGCGTACGGGTTGATTTCGCTTTCCTGATTTCGTGTGTAACTTGTATCGATAGTGGTCGATATTTACCGGTGTGCGAGGGAATAAATTATGTGCTGCCAACACAGACTGCATGAGGGATCTGCTAGATTTCTGTGAGCGAAGAGGCATACGTAGAACGGAATGGACGGATCACAGTGATTCCACCCTCACCGATGCTGAGTACGAGTGTAAGTATACTGAGGTTCGGTGACATCCAAACTCAACGACCCGGCATAATAGCATTTCCCAGTTCCTGTGACGACCGACATTCTAGACAGTCATCCAAGACTGGCCTTGAAACAGATGACAGAAAACAGACGATTGAAATTATGAAGTGAGCACTATACTCTCCGGTTTTCAAATGTCACGTAGAGCGAATGAAAAAGTGTTTGACGTATCATCGTCGCAATGCCCTCCAATAACTATTGTCCACCGCCGTTCAAGCAACCTACTTGCTAGGCTCCGTGTTATGTCGATGAGAGCCTGTGTATATCAATTATTGGCTTAGTATAAAACTCGAACGTACCTGGACCGCACGCAGATGGCCGATATGAATCGCCGCGGAACTGGACAAAGAAGATGAATACCATGGTGTACCGCATCGACTCTGACATAATTCATACACGTCTGAGAATACACAGCAAATGAATTTGCTCTGAGGGAGTCAAACTCCGGTGTACGCTTCGGAGTTCCCCTCAGACAGGAAAATCGTTTGGTGACAACTTTTGTACTTGTTTCGGAAGAGAAAACATGCACCAAGTAGTTCAATGTGGGTATTCAACTAACCTGTACCTTATCCGTATGAGTCTCCACACATTCTCTAATCGTTCGCGTATAAAACGGTATTCATTTCCGCTTATAGACCGAAAAGGCCCAGGTCTCGGTTGCGAATCCGTTGGGATTTGGGGAATTGACCAAGGACCATTGCGACGCTTTGCCGTAGATTTAGAGAGATTTAGTCTCCAAAAGCGCGTGTAGAACGCGTAAACGGACGCGCTAGAGGAGAGAGTCGCGAAATCATGACGTGGTGGTGTTGAAGGAAGGAGTTCGGGCCGAAGAGTGACTGGCGTGTCTTACGTCATCGTTGTTCTTTGCCTTCGTCCTTTTGCCGTTCACATTCTTCGTACATTCAGCTGGCCTCACGCTTCTGAAATACAGTGCATTTGTAAACGGCGTCTATCTCTGGGAATGTTCCCCAACGGCTAGCCTGTACTCAATGATGGCTCTCGCCAATTCGACCGTTGTCCGAGTCACTGAGCTGCAAATGAAGGACGGGCGTGTTTGGGGCATCCTTTCTGCACAAAGACTCTTTCGTAGTCCAATTCATATGGTGAATATGCTTACATACTACCACCAGTGCTGCACTGATTAGTTACCGGAGGAACTTTTTAATATCGGCAGACTTGGTCCTCGCTACAGCCAGCGCAGCGACCAATGACTGGACAACGACTTTGAGATGTTATTACGCACCGTAAAACACTGTCTGTATGGATTACGGGGCTGTTAATGCGCGACGATTATGGAAGGGAGCATTGAGGGAAGGTATCGGTGCGTTCATTTTTCTCCGCTGTGTCTATTTTCACTAAGCTCTGTGTTCTCTAGACGTCTTGTACCGTCCTGCACTGTAGCCGATGCACCAGGGCTCTGCTGCTACCAGAGAAGTGCATTCTCCGAGGGCAAGAATATGTTAGCCTGCGAGACATACACATCCGACTACGTCCATTCTTGTTGCCCGTTCGCTATATGCGAGCGCGCGGAAGGATTCTCGCGTGATATTCCAACTCCACTCTGACATTACTACGGCTATTCGGCTGAGTACCCCGCTACGATAGTACAGCCAGCTCCGTCGCCACATTGTTTTCAACATATCCATCTCAGCTCGTTCGCATCAAACCATCGCACAATATCCTGTTTGTTCGTTCGTTGGATCCTGCTTTACAGAGATGTCGTCTTCTATGTCGAACCCGAGGCTTATTTGTGGGCGACTGTGCAGCTCTTGGATGCCAGAATGCCAAAGAAATAGAGGGTAAGCCTTGTTTATCATGTTCCAGCTCGATGATAATGTTCTAAGATCAGAATACTTTAGAAAGCTGTCTTCGAAGGCCTTTATGTCTGACTATTCAAGGCGTTGGATATACTTGGAATTACGGTGCGTACTCATTCGGATCAGCAAATTCAACAATCTCATTTGGCCCTAAGATATTCGATCGAAGCCCGTTCTATGAGGATGTGCGGGAATGTCCCGTAGGCCGGAGCGTGGCTGGCGGGGATTTTACCTCTTGCCTCAGTGGTTCCCTATATTGTTCCTGTGACTAGCGAGACTCGTGATCCGCATGCGAACGAAGACGGCAAGGGCTCCATCGGGCCGACCCGTTCTCTCGTTACACAGTGACATCCAGGTCACTTCTTGCGGGCGTTGATGAAAAAATTCGGGAGTACGAGACCATCAAGGCGGTGTCCTCGGCACAGTCCTGAATTTTAGGATCAAGTTCTCTATTCTGGCCAACGATGTGCTGCAATGTCCCCCTAGATTTATCCAAGAGCAATAATCACGCGTTCTCGATTTCTGTCGTCATAACACTGATATATCTCATACCGCGGTCCAAAGTGCGCATATCCAAACCTCGGGATTCTCGTTCTCAGCCATTGACTGATCTCCTGCAGCGGGCGCTCTTCCTCCTGCTCTGACATATCCGACGGCTCCTCACTATTCAGAGTCGGCGTAGGTTGCGGGGTGCTGACGCACTGGTACACATCTAATCGAAGAACGTTACTCTTATCGCTCCCGAACAAGCTCCAGCAGCTTTTGAGAGATGGAAGGCGGTCGGAATCAGGTTTGGCAGGTGCAGCGGAGGATTCTCTGCGGTTCATAACCGTATGTTCTCACTATCCATATTCAACGAAGAAAAGCAGTGTTGTTTACGAGGATAGACAGATATATGCTACTCTACGATGATTCGAAAACCACAACGAGGATTTCCCAATGGTTCTTTTAGGTGCATAACCCTGATAAGCGTTTAGCGCTGGGAGGTAAGTATTCCGGCAGTTCCAGGGTGTCGTGATGATACTCATCTTCTTAGCACAGGTCCTGAGTAGTGGATGCCACCGTGTACGGTATTCGTATGTTTGAATTCTGCCTGTGGTGATATTACGCCAGCGGCCAGGCTAATATTGGATATATGCAGGTCTGCGTCAATACAACACGACGCCTAGCAACGAAACATGGGCTTTGCTCGAACAATAACCGGAGGGATAAAATTTCTTGCTCCAAAGACGTTACTGTACCAGCAGGATGGGCGGATGAATCCAGGTCCAGGTCCGTTATTGATGTATCCAGAAAACCAGAGAGCACACGTCATTCAGTGGTACGTTTTTTCTCGTCTTGTCTGGCTATTCATTATTGAATGCGCCCTAAACGCTACAGGAACAGATGTTATTTCTATTAGGGAGAGGTGTATGTTGAATGGCACATGTACCATTAGAATCACCAGGCTGAACTCAAACAAAGTAAGCAGCAAAATGGGCACAATAATATTGAATCAAAAAAAAAAAAAAAAAAAAAAAAAAGCAGCAAAATGGTTTATATCTTCGGAAAACATTCATGAGGACTAACCACGAAATTTACAGTACTTATTATATACTACGAAATCCCGGCGGAAATAAGTAAACACGTACGAGAAATTATACGACGGCGTGTCGGTGCCTTGAGAAGCCCGATATCCCACCTGCGAACATATACGTCAAAATCATTGATGTCCTTTGAAGGCAGTGCTGGCAGTTCATATGAAGAGACTATGATGATTGAACTCGGACCGCAAGTTTCGAGAGATTTTGAGCTGGGAATGATTTGACACATATTGCTGTACAGGAATACAAAGCGAGAGGATTCGTCTTCAAGCCCACAGTGGAATGAGATTTCGCTTGTACGTACACGTGAAGGGCCGGCGGGATATTTAATCGTGATCCCCGCCGGAACTAAGAGGGTTGCCGGCAGATTTTTGATGGTTTATCTGGTGCCTACAACAGTGTGTATGCAAATATCTCCATCTGCCGAAGTCGTTCGGCAGTTGTTGTATATTCGCCATTCATACACCCACCACGTACAATGACTAGCGAAACCAATTCGGAGGCGATACCTACCTCGTCATTTATCTTGCTACTGAAACCATCTTTAAAGTCGTTGGTTGCAGGTTTGCAGAGTGGTTCTGTGGACGAGCAATCATCAAGTGCTCGTGAAGATACTTGGGGTGATTCTGACACGAGGTCTTATGATTCTAATTCTTGGCCGCCGAAGGTAAATCGATCTGCAAGTATAACATGACAACTTGAGAACATGCTTGCAGAAAATCGCATTTACAAACGTCACAATTTCTGCCCTCACTGAGACCGGCAGAGCGGAATCGTCCATTGAGGTTCCTTTGCAACGGTCCTACACCGGTCGACGTCCCGTTATACAATCCTCCCTCGCCGACACTCCCTGCGCTACACTCGGCATTCAGGGGGCCTTAGATAAACCGAATGCAATCCTTAGAACGTCATACACCCTCGATACCCCATCTCTCCGCTCCATTCTCGAAGACTGCATTGAGAAGAACTATGACTTCGGGACTGCATATGGTCGTCTTCGCGGGATATGGTACACTGACGACTGGAGCAACATCCGAGATGAACTCCGCAGATGTGAAGAGGGCGACAGGGAGATGCGACGGAATGCCCTGGTAGGCAACCGGATCGTCAAACCAGATTTGCCACCTCGACGTGTATGGCACGTATACAGCAACCGGATGGTGCAATGGTGGACACCCAGTGTTGTCAACGGTACACGTCGAATCGAAGAATGTCGACTCCATTGTTCCCGAACATGGTCGAGCAAGCTTCTGAGCGACGGAAGGCCTTCGGATAGGACAACTATTGAGGTATCAACTGATAATCAAGACTTTCCGTGTTGTACGTCGACTATGCATAGTGCGTGTATGTGGGTGGATATAAGGACGAAGAGGATCTAGGGAAGAGCAGTCAGTTAAGGGCGGAAATTTATCGAAAACGACGTGCACAGTAGAGCTCACTTTATCGGGTGAACAATAATCCCTTCGACTTATCTATGAGAAAAAATCAGCTGTTGTGAAAGGGAAAAGGTCCTGGATAGGGCTGCGTGCCGTAACCGTATTATACGGCTATACGGCTTCCGTGTACGGTATACGTGCCGAAGCCGTGGGTACTTCTAGCAATACCGTACAACACGGCCGTCGACGGCCGTATTTATGTGGCAGTGTTAAATGAGCCTGGAGAGGGTTTTCGAGGTGCGCATACAGCTTCTAAATTGAGGTAAACGGACGTACACTCATGTCTTTTCAGTCCCCTAAGCATGCTATCCTTATCTGACTTGACATGTTCGTCATAGAGCACTGTGATGTCATAGCGCGACACCTTGACCCCATTAAAGTGCTTCCGAATGGTCAATTTCTTGACAAAGATACATTCTGCGCGTGTCAAAATATTTAGTATAGTACTTTATCACCTTATACACGCCATACCACCGTGTATTTCAAGAGGCTAACTCACCATAGCGAATACGGCCGTAACTGTACGGACCGACACCGTGAGCAACCTGGACCATACGGTGTATGGTACGGTTACGGACGGTGCGCAGCCCTAGAAAAGGAACAGAAGGTGTTGTACAGATAAACAGCTCGACGAGCGTTCAGGGTGGTGCCAAGTCGTTTTTTTACCCTCTTTATTTTACAGGCTGATACCGATTGTGTCGGTGGGATCATCCAATACGATCGTGTCGTGAAGTGAGTGATGAATTATTCTTAGACAGACTTGTATTCATCATATGACCAAACGGACGTGCTAATAACCTCCGAGTCTGTTCGAAACAATCAACAAGAAACGAGGAACAAACGCACCCATGCTGATTGCTTTCTGGTTCCGTCATCCCTGGCTGCGATATGAACTGCAGACTCGGTTTGATTTCAAATACATCGGAAAGGGCCATCATTGTAGCTTTCGGGCCGTTGCTTCATTCTTGTCCTCGGTGAAAGTTGTTTTGTTCATCCCGCAATGCGATTGAGCACAGGCTGAGACACCTCGCATGATATAAAGATAAGTCGAAGCTATCAGACCCGAGGGAAGAAGCGCATCGTGTGATTCGCTTGGAACATTCATGTGCTTAGGAAACGAGATGAAGTGAATAAATGATTGCAGGTGATACATCGCCCTTGCGGTTTTGTAATCTCTCGTTTTTTTCGGGGCTACACCACGGCGAGAACTACAGTTGACGAAAGCTATGAAATCACATCGATGAGTAAATGGAGGCCACTGTCAGAGGAACCTACTGACTACACTTAAACTGTACGTTACCTCCAGAGACCACCAGTGATCAATAGTCCCAAAGTTCGAGATTGAGTCATCCTTCATGTACTGGAGATCATCAGAGCTGCCAAGGGAGATGAGCATTATGAAGGATGCATGGAAACAACGAAGAAAAGGTTCGAAAATGTGAGGCGATGGTGATGGTGGAAGAAGCGCACACGCTATGTTCGGCTATGCTCCGCTGAGACATAAACGTCAAATTCCCGAAACATAAAATGTCAAAGACAGCCTATGTGGGGCCACACAACGCGATCCCATCCATATCGAACCCGGTCTCTATTCTGGATAAATGTTTGAAGATGGCGTCCACTCAATGAATCGCCTTGCATACACGAACACCGACGACACGCTCGGAGACAAAAAAAAATTGCCGCAACGACTCGCTTCTTCAAAGTTCAACAGTCCTTCCTTCGAAAGCGACTATCATATGTCTGCCCATTCCAAATCACTTGAAACTCAGAGATACTGTTGAGTCAATATTAATTTGTCTTCTTGTTATAAAAATGGACAGGCGCTCACGAATACATGATGCCAACAATAAACTCATTACTGTAACAATAATGTCCCCGTTCCTTGGCCTGCGACATTCTAGATGGTATGTTCAACAACAACTTGGAGAAAAGACGTGAAAGAACGTACCATTCAAGATATGGAAAATCGTAAACTACGATCTCTGGTTCGTTCGATCCGTGAACAACGGATCTGACATTCGTCCTTCGAACCTCCCAGAAAGTGGTTCCTTGCGGAAAGCGGATCCAGAACTCCTTTAGTGATATTGATCATTCTTCACTCCCGTTTAAGCAGGATTCCAGATGCCCGTGGCTCTCGTGTTCCATTGGTATAAATCTGCTTTACAACATCAGTCTGCGGGCATAGAGAAGGACACGAATATACGAAGACCATAATAATAGGCGATATAAAAGGATGTCCGTTATTCGGGACATTTGGAAAGAAGACGGGCATGAGCATCGCTCTGAACAGTTCGCATCTCTGAGAAGCCATTGCGATGTACGACGAGCTATGGAAGAAGAGGGTCCGCGAAAAAGAAGTCATTGGAGGGATAAAAAGTATCGAAAGGAACGTACTCAAGCGGACTTTCCTCGTCAATATCGTTGTATCCGGAGATTTTTTGTAGCTCCTTCCTTGTAGCATGGGGACCCACTGCAGCGGGGAAACCACGATCTTGATTGTAAAACTTGTCTCCCGTGCACGAATATCTGTAAGGATTAAGACTTAAGGAATCAACACTTCAAAACAAGAAGCTTGGAAAATGAGGCAGGACTCACAGACCACGCGCAGCTTGCTCCATTCCATGACAGTGTACAACCGAACAACGGTTTCCCTTTCAAGATAGACAGGCTTATCTTCGACGGCTACTTGAATGCTTGCTATTTGTTAAGCGATGGCACCGCAACATAATGGAGCAGCGGCACTTACAGAAGTGGCTTGACGTGGATGCAATAATAGTTGTCGCCTTGTCGTTGCCGGGGACGTCCAAAAGCAGGCATGCAACCCGGATCCTGAGCATAGAGGTCAGATAACGCCGGTCAGGCGCGTTCTAAAAAACAAGTGAAGGGCACGCACCTGGTTCTCCTTGTATGGGCGTAATTACACCACTTCGCCTCCCAGATTCAGCATCTCGATCCGAATGAGATCAAGACTGGTACCCTTCGGAATGGGCACCGGCCACTCCTTCCCGTTGATGGGTGTCCACACATCCACGCGATCTGTCTCATCCACCCACGCATGTGATATTGGCTTGGGCCATTCCACTGCCCATGGACCGGCGTGTCAGCCCATGAGTAAAAAGATCCCACTGACTACGCCGCCTCTGAACAGTATGTATAAAAAGAGCAGAAGGAAGAATATCTGTTCAAGGATGGTCAGTCGACGGCTGAGAACAAGATCCCTGAGGATTAGATAGTACATGCACTTTGGACCGTGGTACGAGACATACAGTTATGCCGACGGGAATCTGGGATAGATCGGGAGGCGCCGTTGGCGAGCTAGTAGACCGTAGCAGCCATGGTCGTCATCAGAAGTTGATGCCGAAACGTGCCGAAGCTCAAAAAGTCGCTTCGTCACGTCCACCTTCGTCGTCTCATACTCTCGAATTGACTCTTCAACGCTAAGTGACATCTAGCCAAGTCCCTTACCTCCCGAAAACGCCTTTGTTTGCTGGCCACGGAGTGTGGGCCAAATCTTATTGTGGTATCGCAGTGAGTATTTTATGCTTCTGGTTGCGTTTTGTCTTTACCTCGTCTTTTGAATGTTACCGAATGCGACGTCCGACAGATTTAAAATCGCGTCTTGGAAGGAATCCTGGAGAAAAGACTCCCACGCATGGTCCGTTGATTGTGGCCATCTGACTTGGCGCTTGGTGTATCCCCATCCAGAATCACTCTCGCAAGGAGAACCAGACGCGTTCCCACCGCTTGACTTTAGCGGACATAAGGGCCAATGTTTTCTGACCTTTATGTTTAGGATTCGAGTCGCGTGCACACGCTCGGATGTCCCGATACAATGATGTAAGTGTCATGGCTCCACTAGGTTGCGGTAATATCCAAGCAAGCACCGAAATATGCCTCTCTATCTCTCAAGTCGGCTGGCCCTACAATGACTTCCTGATATCTCTGCGTACCGATTAGGATGATCTTCCTCCAGAAAATTCGGTATTTTCCTTTGCAGGCCATACGAATGAACAAAATAGGTTTGAGATTATTCGCGCGTGCAGGGGGGAAATCGTTTCCTAGTTGTGTTGCAGGGAGCAAGCTACGTAGAGATCTGTGAGTCCTGCTTCATTTTTCTTGTTTTCAAGTCTTGATTCGTCAATCTCTTACAAACCGTGACACCCGGGCGTGGGACACAAGCTTTACATTCAAGATTGTCTTTTCCCCGCTGCGGTGGGCCGCCACGCTACAAGGAAGAAGGTACGAGCAACCTCTGGATATAGAGATCCTGATGAGAAACGTCTGCTGGAGTACGTTCATTTCGATAGTTCTCTTCCCTCGGCTGACTTCTTTTTCATAGAACCTCTTCCTTCATAGCTCGTCGATCATCAAACATCACAGTGGCTCCTGTAAGTGGGAGCTGTTCGAAGTGGCGTTTAGCAGGTATTGTACGGAGATTCTGTTGAATTGGTGAAGAAGTTCCTACTGACAATGTGTTATCTGTCTTCAATAATGAGCAATGTATTCAGATACAAATCATCTGATATATTTAGCTTTATGGCGACGGTGGCTTAGGTACGCCAGCGGTTCCTTTTGCCATGATTGATACTAATCTTCTTTGCAAAGGTCCTGAGTAATGGACATATTGTGATATCGCATATTTATGGTCTACGAGGAGTCTCATCCTATTCTCAGTGGTATCATGTGACGAGTCACGCGACTCTCATCGCCCTCAAGCTACATTTGATACTGTACCTGTATCACCAAGAAATCTGCACGGATGCATGTATTCCTCATTTTTGGCTGATTATTTTCTAACACACTCGGATGTTATAAATATGTTCGTTTGTGAGTACGGAGTATCCTAGATGAGTTCAAAAATCCATCACTCACTTCGCAGCACAATCATATCAGATGACACTTGGCATCACTCTGTAAAACAAACGAGCACTTTGCAGCGTGTAAAGGAACCCCTGGTGTCGACCCTCGTGGAACTGTTTATCTGTACGTCATCTTCTGTCCCTCTTTCTATTTTACAGCGGCTGATTGTTTCTCATAAATACATAGGGAGGGATTACTGATCACCCGATATAGCGACCTCGGCTACACACGTACGTTTCTTATCTCAACCAACCGCTACTCAATAGACCCTCTTCGTCCGGAGCTCCACACAGATACGTACCTTCTGTTCATGGTCATCGACGCACGCTGCCGAAAGTCGTGATTATTGGCCGATACCTCAGTAGTCGTCTTACGACTCTTATCTCATTGCCCTCGAATCGTCATTGCTTTCGATCCTGCTCGAGCGGCTTCCGAGAGATGGAAGTTAGTCGGACTCTGCTTGACAGAATTCTCCGCGGTTAATTATAGTTCGTTCTCACCATCCATGTTTAATGAATGAAAGAATATATTCAGAAGGAGATCGATAGATATGTCCAATTTCACGATGGTTTGAAGACCACCAAGGGGATTTTCCCATGGCATTTGACGATAATCTCAGGGAGCGTAACTCTGATAGCGGTTCGGCGCGACGAGGTATTCCGGCATTTCCAGGTCGCCGAGATGATACTCATGTTTTTAGCACAGATCCAGATTTATTGAGGCAATGACCGTGTATGGCGTTGCTTGAAAGTCGTCGGATTCATAGGAATGTGCCTCTGGCCACCTGACTCTCGATACAAGCATCTCTTCCTTTCGCACTCCCGTCGTGTGCCTGGTCAGACTTTGGAAATGAGAAATAGTGTGTACGGTTTTTCTCTGCAGTTTTGAGGACTCAGGAGAGCAATGTTAGCACGATTGAAAATCATAGGCCGATCTCTTTTGCGCCACATCAAGTTGATATGGGAACGTCTGCGCTCCATCTTTTCGACCTTATCTGCAACGAAGGGTTCATCTCCTAATAATATCCCCGTTTCATATCACAATGCGAACGTAATTGCAGCTTCAGAGTCTCAAGAGGAGATACTTCACTCGAACGGTAGCTCTACTGAAATGAATGATGGGACCATCTCGGAAGCGATACCTGCGTCGTCATCTAACTTGGGAGCAGAACCTCATTCGAACTCATTTGTCGTGGGTTCTCAGAGTAGTTCTGTGGATTCCGATGATAACTCGGGTGATTCTGAGACAGCGTCTTATGATTTGGAAGTTGAGCTTCCGACCCCATGTTTGTCGCCAGAGGTAAGTCAGTCTGCAAGTACACAATGGCAACTTGATAACATTTATTGAGGACATCACATTTCCTGAAGCCAAAATCTCGGCCTTCACTGAGATCGGCCAAGCGGAATCTTCCATAGTGGTTCCTTTGCAACGGTCCTACACCGGTCGAAGTCCCGTTATACCATCCTCCCTCGCCGACACTCCCTGTGCAACCCTCGGCATTCAGGGGGTCTTAGATAGACTGAACGAAACACTTAGAACGTCATACACTCTCGACACCCCATCCCTCCTCTTCATTCTTGATGACTGCATTAAGAAGAAGTACGACTTTGGGACTGCATATGGCCGTCTTCGTGGGATATGGTACACTGATGACTGGAGCAACATCGGAGATAAACTCTGCAGACGTGAAGAGGAGGACAGGAAGAGGCGACAAGAAGCACTGGTGATAAACTGTATTGTCGACCCGAGATTGCCACCTCGACGTGTCTGGGACCTGTACAGCAATCGGGTGGTACCATGGTGGGCCAAGAATGCTGATCGTCCATGGGGATATGGCCGGCCAATATCACATGCTTGGGTGGATGAGCGAGCACGCGTGGAGGTGTGGACACCTATCAACGGGAAGGAGTGGCCCGTGCCCATCCCGAAGGATGCCAGTCTCGACCTCATCCGGATCGAGATGCTGAATCTGGGGCTGCAGTACACATGGCTGGATGTCCTCTGTTTGAGACAGAAAGGGGGACTGAGGGAGGATCTTCGCATAGAGGAGTGGAAGCTGGACGTGCCCACAATTGGGTGGGTGTACGATGCTTCTTCTAAGGTGGTGATATACCTGAGTGGGTTGGGGATGCCTTTGAGTGTGAAGGAAGGTGACTTGGACAATGATCGATGTTGGTTTAGACGTGCATGGACACTCCAGGAGATAGATGAAGAGGGGGTCATCGCGGGGATACATCAGATGGACCCCTGCACGCAAGGCCAATAGACGAGGATGGAAACTATGAGACTGAACTGCTGACAAGGTTTCACAAGCAGTTAGGGTCGATGCGGAGTTTTTTGGATTTATCTGGTCAACTGGCAGAAATGCGTAACCGAGTTTCGACCAATCCCGTTGACAAAGTCGCAGGACTTGCATTCCCTCTGTGGCCCGAGAAGATACCAGCATACCATGAGAGCGAGTCTCTTGAAGATGCATGGACGGCACTTGTGAATGCAATGTCCTCTGGGATGCGGGTGTACTTCCTCTTGTTGTATCCCAGTGTAGGACTCGGAGGCAAGAAATGGAGACCAACATGGGAGCAGGTCATGACAGAGCCTCTGCCAGTGGACCGTTGTTGTAATGGACTTGTTCTACGTGATGACGAGACGGATGAGGACTCGTTTGAATGGCTTTGCATCGAAAACGGGCATGTTTGTGGATTGGATGTGGGTTTGGCTGAAGGAGTGGATCGATGCGGACAGTTGGTTGTTGAAGGCGCAGACGAGATGCCTCACACATTCACAATCCGCGCAACCCATCAGATCCCGATACCCGAAGGTGCCTATACGTTACTTGGTAGCGGTGCAAACTCAGACGACGATGGAATACTGCGACAATATTGGGCTGTTGGACGACGACTGCCCTACCAGAGATTTGAGAAAGTGTCAGTGGTTGTGATGGATGACTGGAAAGATTTAAACAGGCTGAAAGGTCTGGGTATTGATACAGAGTCTCGACATATTCTTGTTTGATTTGACTACCTATGGCTTCCAGCAATAGACATCGTGATTTTGATCTCTAGGTGTCAAGAACCAGGTCTTGATGAAGTGGTGGGCCATCGTGGGGCGTGGCAGGTCCGAGTCCTGTGTGACCAGGAGAAGGGACATCCTAAAAGAATACTCCTAGTATAGTCTTGGGAACTCCACTACCAAGTCGAAACTCTGCTCTGAAGTGTGTTCCGCAATGAAAAGGTGGTGACTTGAACTAGCTCGAATTTTAAGCACCACTCTATCGACGATACTGACACCTACAGAGAAATCATGAAGTTTATTGAGTTTAAACACAATTAACGTGGTAAGATGCTGACCAGAGTGAAGGACAGCCGTCAAGAACCCCTTTGCACGTACATTATATGTATGCAGAGCAAAATATGGAAGCTGCCAAGTGTTCGAAAAGCCACCTCGTTAAACAATGGGCAGCAATGAAACAAAGTCATGTATAAATCTACAAAGAATACAGTAGGTATGTCAGAGTAGATTCTACGAAGACAATGGTACCGGACAGATGTTGCGGAAAGATAGAACAAGAAACAACCAGAAAGAGTACAATTCTACACCACAAAGATTTACAGAGGCCGATGGCGGTAAACGTTCCAACTTTCAAGAATTTGCCAGCCTCTGCGACCGCTTCCAGGCATGACACTGGAACCGTATCGCGGGGTTCGCTAGGCAAATGGATGTGATAGTGCAAAGGTAAGCTAAGAACAACCGGAGAACTACGGAAAGGTCCCCGAAACCTGCACGTGACTGGCGGGATGCGGGCCGCACCCAACGCTCCCAACACTGTCTTTAGTTCGGTGGCACCGCTTCAAGCTTGAGCCTCACCCAACTTGCGACTACGTCATTAGTATACACCTTTGTCGCCCTGGCAAGCAGTAATGGTGGCATGTACATTCTGACCAACAAACAAGCGGGTCCCCCAGAGCACGATAAATACACGCCCACATAAGATTGTGTTGTATCGCAGCGGAGAGGTCACAACGACGGCAAGAAGATCGGAGTGCATTATCGGCAGTCGCCTCCATGGTGCCGTCACCGATGATTCAGAATTGGCTGGTCCCACTCGTACTTGGTCTCTCGGTATTCGGAATAAACTGACTGACTAGTGACGGAGTGATATAGGCCAACAATACAGTGCCGTTGCATGAGCCATCGAACTCGAATTAATATCAAGTTGCCGCTGGAATTCTCCAGATATATCTTCCGCTACATATTATGTTCTGGCTAGACTAGCTTGGAGTTTTGCAAAGACGGTCTACAGTCAGAGTGACCTTGAAGAGCACGGATCAGTCGGAATATACAGAGAGTGATTCCACGATGAATTTGCAGTATGTGAAGTACAGCAAAAATATATGATTCTTGCACAAAAGACAGACAGGTGAAACCAAAGATACACTGTATTGAAATGTATTTGATGAGCCCTTGAGCATCTGCCATACTTAGATGAGACATACCAATAGCTGAACGAGACGAGAACCAGATCGCAGAAAACACGATCAGAGATTATGTGCCAGAAAGATGGGCGAGACATGAGACAGAAATGACTGCCAAGCAGGAAAGGCACAGTCAAAAAGCGAAGTCAAGTGATGTTGGTGAGCAGTAAATGATATCTTTCCTCGTGTCAAAGGCAGTCTTATACACATCTGAAGTATAATGAATATAGGAAGTTTGTAAGAGGAATATAACATACCAGTGTCTTCTCCCTCCTTCTTGCGCACAGTGGCCTTCATTTGTTTCTCAAGATTAGCCAAGACCTCTTGTAGAGGCCATTTGTCCTGAGTCATAAGTCCTACTCGTTGCATTCAACCATTGCGGGCTCACCCGACTGTGAGCTCTATCATCTTGAGGTCTAGTTGGAGTCCACTTGCTCGGTGAGCTCTTCTGATCCAATGTTTGCCATGGTTATGAGGGATGTCGAGGAGCAAACGCGAGTAGAATGATGTTGCAGCCAGAGTTGTATTTCAAACCCCGATGGCACCAGGCCAATGCAGCTTGAATGCAGCGCGAACTTGGCAGGAATCCTACCACCCATCCCGGAGTAGGGTAACGACGGCCTCCAGCAGTATAGTCGTTATTGGGATGACTCTACAATAGAAACCGACGAAATACGCCAGGTGATGAACAACTTGAATGCTAAAAGAAACCGCACACACCGGCATGTGCCGAACCGAAGAAGATGCCGTGAACAGAGCCGGGCCGGCAAACATCGACTTAACCAAAATGCACCGCCACCGAGGACCTCCCCCAAAAACCTGTATACACAGGACTCGGAATATCAGGAAATTGGATAGAAAGCAGATAATAACACTGACAAAGACAATGATAAAATGCCTCCAGAACGTTTCTGAGGACATAGTTGTGAAGATATGCAATGTCAACGATCAAAACTCAGGCTAAGAATAGCCTAGACTTTAGAATAGTGTACCACCTCGAGTCTGACAAGTCACGGAAAACAGATTTTTTCAGATGACGCCAGGTCCAAATTCTGGTGTTGACGTCGTGTAATCAAATGCTCTGACAAGTTTTAGAGTATCAGTATCTGTTTTGCAAGATACAAACACGCACTCGTCGTCAACACCTCGAATAAGTACGCACTATCGGGATCAAAATGTCCCGAGCTCAACCCGAGCTGAGAAGAAGAGTAGTAATAAAATTTGACTTACAACCCAAGGTTGAGCCTTTCGTCCGTGACATTCTAATGTGGAGTGGGCCGAGTCATGAAAATCGAACCAAAGATTGAAAGGGCAGCTAAACTGTGGCGCGGCAGCGACTGTTCCCGTGAAACCCGTGTTCCGACTGACCTGCTTCGTCGTGTACCACAACCGTGATACTCAACCTTGATCTAGGCCAGACTTGATCTGAGATACTTATATTTCCCGGCATAAATGAGCTTGGATGTTCTTTGGGCCAATGATTTGATTAAAAACAACCTCGCACGATTCACACGAAGTGATGACGAGTCACGGTTTTAACTCTTGGGAAACATATTATCTGATCCTGAACTTGTCTTCTCATCAATATTAGGCAGGACGGCGATGAATTCCCGATACTCCAACTTATGCGTCTGAAATAAGACTGGTCCACCTGTTACCTCAGCCTTTTCGAAGCAACGCCCATGCGCTAGATGTCGAAAACTCTTGCGCTAGTTGCGCGCAAGTTCGGGCACGATACTTGTGACTCGACAGGCTGTCACGTAACTATAGATAGTCATTGTAATAATGGCCACGTCCCTTCCGTACGCTCTTTCGATTGCTGATATCACTCCGTATCTGATCCCGCCTCGAAGTCCGAATTGAAGAAACATGATTGTCGCACGTCGCGACCGATATCTCGTCGTTGTATGTGATGTTGCCTCCGAGTCGCTCTCTACTACAACTCTTCACCCCCAATGCTGGCTATTCCATTATCCTTGTGAGCTCCGGTGTCTTTCTCTCTCCCAAATATATCTGAAACAGACACCTGAAGCATTACTTTTGCGTCATATGCCGCATCAGCTCAACAGCACAGCCATGGCCAGTGCCTCTTCCAGCGTTACATGGACGAGGGATACAGACGATAGCCCGACAGTCGTCTTTGATTCCGTTTGAGAAAGCCTGACGTGCTTCCTTCGAGTGAGGCTATTCCAACTTGGGGCTAATTCACAGGTGTTCAGGAGACTAGACTATCTCCTTGTCACAAATTCCAAACAGTATCCTTTAACCACTGGGAGGCAGAAATTGCTTGGTCTGTTTTCTTACACCACTTCTATAATAATTCTCATCCAACGACGTAAGCCTTTCTGCACCATTTGATGTTATTTCTTCCGCCTAGCGGTTGAGTGAATAATGGACGATCTTCGTAGACCGTGTGAGGGCGAAGTATAACTCAGTAGGTACCAGATCTCGCTTGTTAGCACGTTCACTTCCTGATATCCTCGTATCGGTTAGGAAGACATTCCTTTGAAGGAAAGATTTCCCCATCTGTGGTCTCCGTACGCTCGAATTCTCCATGGACCAACCTAGACTCGCCTATCAATGGATATACGCAAGTTGGCATCAATTTAACACGGGCGTCTGCTGGAAATTTACTTCAACGGTAGGGAAAATAATCGTTTGAGGATGTATTGGATTTGTTTGCCGAAAGGACCATATATTGCGAGCACATTTTCCAAGTATTGACGGCTTGGTGGATTCCCCGAACAGGACAGTGTAGTGAACGGCTCTCAGTATCTTGAATAGCATGTTGCTTCCCGTTTTCTCTCTAAATCGTTATTGAATATCTCATTCACGTCAAAGGTCACCGAGACAGAGACACTTCTTGGTGGGTGTTATGGATTTTGGAAGTTGTTGGCAGCGTGCATTCGTGTACCGGTGTATGCGCGATTCCTGATGTATGTTGAAGAGCATACGGCCTTTCGAAACCAACGACTATGAATATTGACTCACGACGAATGTAGTCCTTCAAGGAGAATCTTAACGGGAACGTACCTGAAAGTGACGGACTCACACGACGTACGAGCTTACGGCGCCTTTGTTGTTTGATATTATCGATAAATTCTATTGATAATGGCCGGTGTACGAGTGAATGAATTACATATTGCAAATGTTGACAGTTCCGGGCATATGCAAGATGCCTGCGAGCGAGGAGGCATACATAGAACAGAATGAATGTATTACAGTGATCCCACCAGCCTCAGCGACGCTCAGTACAACTGCCAGCGTACTGAGAAGGTTCGACGAAATCCGAAGTCCATGATCCGAGAATTCAGAATTTCCTGATCCTGTGATGACAGACGTTCTAGATAGTAATTCAAGGCTGACTCTAAAAGCAGGCGAGGGAAACCATACCATTGAAAATGTGGAATGAGCACTATGCTTCTGGTTTTCAAAAGTCACGTGAAACGAACGGAAAGGTGTTTGCTAAGTATCATCGTCGCAACGCCCTCCAATAAGAATTCTGCACTGCCATTCTGGCAGATGCTTGCGCTTCGCTTGTTAGGCTCCGTATTATGTCGATGCCCGTCAGTGCATATTCATTGTAAGCCTAGCGTAGTATAGAACTCTAACGAACAAAGACCACACACAGATAGCCTATGCGTATCACAGATGATGAGCACCGACCACGGCGATGTGGAGCCACCGACATACCTCTCAGCGCTAAGCAGTCATCAGACTTAGGCGTCCAAAGCCGTTGTGGAAAAACGACGGTAAATCCGCCATAAAGCTATATATTGATCTCCTTATGAATCCTTTGCTTCATGTCGTTGTACATCTTTCCTGGTAAGACAGGAAGAATGGGCGCAGAGCACGAGTAATCTGTGCTGTAACTGGCAGTACATTTTGGCTACGTTGGTTTATGCACCGTTCATTAATACACCTCCCTTGACTGTCTTAGTTGCACTCACGCCTGGAGCATTTGATCAACAGACACTACGAGAATATGGATGGCTTCAACGCGTTGGCGATAAAATTCTGGAGCATACGAAGTGTCGTGAAAATGTTCGGGAGGTTAACAGACAATCAAGCAAGAAATGAAGAATAGACTCACCTACGAATATTTCTCCTGATAGGTCCCCTCTGGCTGAAAAGCGCTATATCATACACCGTCATCGTGAATTTAGGGTTCGTTCTTGACCACGACTAATGGTGTCGGTACTGACGTACTTGATTCATCCAATAATGCGGCGTGACTGGAGTATTGACGGTGCGCTAGTCAAGATGAGAGACTTTGAATAATAAGAAGTTAAGTAGAAGTTATCAGACACGACGGAAGAAATGCACCATATTGTTGTTTAATGCTGGAGCATCCAAAGGCTTGTAAAAACACGACGAACCGAAACATTAATTGCAGGCGGTACACTGTGGCTTGCTCGGTTTTTTCAGTGTTGTACGTCGTCTTGGCACGCTACAACTTGGCGAGTACGAACCTGTGCTCTGAGGTTAGTATAGTTTAAGATGTGCGCTGCAGAGCTCGAACGTACCAAGTCCAAAGATTTCTGATATATATACCACTAATTACCCCGGACCTGGACGATGAAGCTGAGTATCATCGTGTACTGCGTCGGCTCTGACCCTAGTTCATACGCGTCTGAGAATCCGGTGCAGACAGATTATTTCTGGAGAGAGCCAAATGCGCCTTTTCGCTTCGCGTTTGTCGTCAGACAGGACAATCATGCTGCCGGGTAAGTTTTGTATCATCGGAAGCTTGTTCTCGAAGAGAAAATATGTACGTACTCAATCAACCGGGTACCTATCAGTAAGTTTTCCCTAGTTTTGATACATTTTCCAATAGTCGTTCGTGTAGAAAGACGGGATTTTTCTGTAGTTGTAGCGCGAAAAGGCCCAATATCATCCAGGTCTTCACTTCCATGTTCCGAGGTTCCGGTTGCGGACGAGAAATGATCATTGTCATGATATGGAGAATCAATGCACAAAAACGTGTGCAGAACGCGTAATGGGCGCGATCGAGAAGAGAGTCACGAAGCCCTGGTGGTGTGTGGTGTGTGTACCGGCACAAGGTCCCAATCAGGAACGGCCTGGTGTGGTGGCGTTGAAGGAAGGTGGTGGTGGTGGTTTTTATTCTGATCAAATGTCCCTGAGAAGGAAACGAACCAGAGTCCGTACTACACGTGTACTACCTATATACCGTCATAATACACTATGCTACGGGACCGAACACATATCTGGCCTCACTGATACGGACATGTCCCCGCAAGGTACAGCGTCACAGCCCTAGCACAGGCAGTGTGAAATGAAATAAAAAGCAGGCGAGAGGCACTCGGATACAGCCGGCGGGAGGACAGAACCTTTAAAATAATAATGGACATCCAACAAGCGCGCCTGTAGACAGTGCAATCTGCGCACTGCACAGCAGAGACGGTAGAGCAATGCTAATAATATACACCTCAGCGCAGAGCTTGAGGGCAATTGTGACCAGAAGAATGTCAGAAATGACTATCACAGCGTGACTGGTGCGCACATAGGCACAACCACTGAATGGTAGCGGAGCGTTGACCCAAGATCAAAAGATGAGGGCACGAGTGCAGCATCGCTGTATCAGGCTCGTCTACCAAAGGTAGAGGCATCAAGCTAAGGCCACAGCACTTCCAACCTCCAAGCCCGAGTTCCTGGCGAGGAGACAGCCACCAAAATTTCGAATCGGGCATCATCCGGGCAATCTACGAGCCATCCATCAAAGTAAGCACTCTCAGGGCTATATGCAACGTCTTGCAGCACGCAGAGAGGCCATTCAAATCCGATGAGGCGAGAATTTAGGCCCAGAGAGCAAACCGCGAAAATCGATGGTGGTAGTAAGGAGGAGTTCGGGCCGAAGAAGTGACTGACGTGTCTTACGTCATCACTGCTTTTGCCTCCATCCCGTTTGCTCAGCGCATTATTTGTGCCTTCAACTGGCCTCACACCTTCCAAATCCAATGCGACGTCTATTTCATCTTGTGTGGCGCTACGATTACTCCTCTGATAGCTGTACTCAGCTTTGACCAGGGACCCTTGTCCAAGTCACCGGGCTGTAAATGAAGGAAGGGTGCATTAGGACGATCCTATCTACAAAGAGACTCTTTCTTAGTCCAATTCCTATGGTGAATATGCTTATATTGTGCTACAAGTGCTGTACTGATTAATTACCAGAGGAACTCGTTAATAACGGCCGACTTGGTCTTCGCTACAGCCAGCGCGCCGACGAGTGATGGACAGCGACTTCCGTAACAGCATTCGTACGACTTACGGACCTGTTCATACGCGATATCATGGTAGGGAGCCTAGATGGACGGTATTGGGTGCGCTCATTTTTCTTCGCTGTATCTATTTCACTTAGCTCTTTGTTCTCCAGGTGTCTCATACTTCACTGAACTGTCGCTGCTGCATACGAGCTATGCTTCCACCGGAAATGGACATTCTCCGAGAACGAGAACCAGTAAAGTCCAGGAAGGTATCACGGCATCCCGGTCCAGGAATTACTTAGGCTTGTAGGACGGCAAGGTCCATTCTCCTTGGCCGTTTGTGATACGAGGCTCGGGGAAGATTTATTCCATGTTATCAACCATCCCCTCTCGCCAAATTCACAGGGACCGAAAAGACAGCCTCACCAATCTCTATCGTCGTATTAACAGGGCTCTTTGGCTGAGTAACTCGCCACGATAGTGCATCCAGCTCTGTCGCCACATTGTTTCCAACATATTCATCGCAGCCCGTTCACATCGAATCATCGCAAATTATCATTTTTGTACGTTCATTGGATCCTGGTTTCCGGAGACGCCGTCTTCCAAGCCCCCCATCAGCAGATCCAAGGCTTGTCTGTGTGCGGCTGTGCGGTTCTTGGATGCCAGAATACCAAAGAAGTGGTCGGTAAGCCTTGTATATTATGTTCGGGCTCGATGAGAATGATCTGAGGGCATCATGTTTTAGAAAGCCATCTTCGAATGCCTTGATTTTGGACTGTTCAAGGCGTTGGATATACATGGGATAGCGGTGCGCACTTATTCGGTTCTGAACATTCAATAATTTCATCTAGCCCTATGATGTTCGTGTGGAATGTCCAGTAGGCTTGCGGGGATTTGCCTCTCCCACAGACAACGTCTCAGCGGTCCCCTCTGTTGTTACTGATATTGACGGTACTCATGATCTGTATGCGAAAAAAGACGACGAGGGCTCCGGAACAGCTTTACGACGTTCGAACGTATCGCTATGTCCGGTAGAGACAATGTCATTTATAATGATGGTCGGTGACGAAGAATAGAACCTTCTGCCACGTTGATAGAATCTGTGACTTTTCCAGCAATATACGTACAAAAAATTTCATAACACGGTTCGCTTGAAGATTAATTAATGGCTACGCGTTATCTTGACGCAAAGCCGCATATATCGAGCGCTATCCTGGTCGGGATCCTTACTGGGGGACTCGGCCGTGCGGGTCGTGTATTGCCGGCGTTTATGATATCCCTTACTCCGAGCCTACGCAAAGAAGGTAAGACAGCCACGGCAACATAGAGCCACCGGCATACCTCACAGCGTTAAGCCGTGGTAGAATTTAGGCGCCCAAAAATTGTCGTGAACGACAACGGAAAAGTTTGCTGTAAAACATAAATGTAGACATATCTATCATGAATAGCGAGAAAGAACTATTTGCGTACACGAATCTATGGGGAGAAGGCCTCCATTGTACCCACCAAATCCGATTCCGAAGGCCTTCCATCTCTCGGAAGCTGCTCCAGCCTGTTTGGGAGCAATAAGGAGTAATTTCACTCTATTGGACGCGTGCCGGTGCGTCAGTCCACGAGCAAGATAACCCGCAAGCTACATCGCCTCTGACCGTTCAACAGTGGGTGCGGAAGGAGGGATCATATATTTTTGAGCAGACGTCTGTTGGAGGAAGATCAGCCAAGTCTCGACGGCTTAGAACAAGAGCTTCCTCGAGGATTGCATACGCGTACTTTAGACCGTAGTACCGTACTATTTCGACCTTACGTTCACAGCTTGTGACATGTTATGCAACATCTTCAGCCGAGCAGACGTTCATGGATGGCTGTGACAGGGTATGTTCATCTTCATATTGGATGATGTTCATCACTGCTGTAGCCTGGTGGTTATCTTCTGTGACTGAATATCTAGGTGGTGTGTTCAATCCTTCATAAATGCATTTTGTTACCACCCAGTGGTGACGTCGGGGATTGCTGGATAGGCTTTTCGCCGGAAGGGCCGAACGTTGGCAAGAGAACAGGTCGATTAAGTTCCTAATGTCGGTGCTATTTCTGCACTCCCACTTGATACCAATAACTTTTCATAGCCTCGTCGAGGCCACATCATAAAACCGAATCGCTGGTACGACGGAAACATCTGGGAACGCGTATAGACACTCAGACACATGTATTTCGTGATTTCTTGCTCAAAATGGCATTATTTTAGAATTTTCTTTCAACTCTTCACTGTAAGCTGTGACATGCTATGAGGTATGCATATCTTCGTTTCACAGGCCTCTGTGACACGTTATGTGAACTTAAGGTCGAATTTATAGGGATGCCCACCGTACCGTATACGGTTACGGCCGTACAAGTTACGGCCGTAAGCCGTATGGCAAAAGGGCCTCGACGGTACGGTACGGGTTTTGCCCATATACCGTACCGTACCCGTCCCGTATACCGTATACGGGTGGCATTTAGGAGCACAGTGATCTATGTTGGGTGAGATTTGTCGTCAAAACGTCGTATTTGATTAATTGGACCCACAACATGGCCAAAAGAATAGGTCAGCGCCTAATTTTGGCCTACCCGTATAGTAACCGTACAAATACGGCCGTAAAATTGTAATTCCAAAGCACCGACGGTACGGGTACGGGCCCGTATGTACGGTACCCGTATCCACCGTATGTACGGGTACGGTGGGCATCCCTAGGTCGAAATAGTACAGTACCAGATATAGTTTATGGGGATCGAAATTGAATATTTATGAAAATACTCTTGAATAAATCTGGAGGACGTCGTTAGTCTCGCAGTCATGATGTCATGATGTCATTGACATCAGAACTTCATGCCGGAATGTGCCGAAGCTCAAAAGTTGCCTCGTCACGTCCGCCACCCTCGGTCGTCTCGTACTCCCAGATTTTCTGATGAAATCAATGCCCGCAAGAAGCGACATCCGGCGACATCCCATACCTCTCGAATACGCCTTCGATTGCCGGTCACGGACTGCAGGCTAAGTCTCATCGGAAGGTACTCTTTGGCCCAAGAGAGAACCGTGGTGCGTATTTTACGCCTCTGGTCATGCTTGTTTGCTTACCATGCCCTCCCAGAGTCGCCAAATATGACGTCCAGCTGAATTCAAATGATATCCTGGAAGGAACCTTGGAGAAAGGATTCTTGACAGCGCATGGTCGGCCATCTGACTTGGCGCTTGATGTATCTTAATTTAGAATTACTCTTGCAAGGCGCGTGCCCTCCGCTTAATCTTTGGATGTGCCTGGAGGCTGGCGCTATCTGACCTCTGGGCTCAGGATTTGGATCGCATGCTCGCTTTCAGACGTCCTCGGGAACAACAAGGCGACAGCTGGTATTGTGTCCTGTTCCTGAGCCATTTTTGTGAGTGTCTTAGCTCTGTTATGTTGCGGTAACATCACTTGTGAAATAGCAAGCAATCAGGCGCGCGCCGACGATATGCGTGTGTATCCCGAAAGTCAGCCGGACCTACTTGCGTACCGATTAGGATGATCTTGCTCTCGACAATTTATGATCTCGGCATTCCTTCGCATTGTTACATATGGGCGAAGCCAGTTTGGGGTTCATTCTTGCGTGTAGGAGGGAAGCCGTTTCCCAAATGTGTTGTACGGAGCAAGTTACGCAGATCTGTGGGTCTCGCTTCATTATTCAAGCCTCTTCGTTAATCTCTTATAGATGCCCGGGTGCGGGAGACAGGTTTTACAATCAAGATCGTGTTTTTCCCTCTGTCGCAACGCTACAATGAAGGACATACGAGCAATCTTACCGATACAACAATCTTGATAAAGAACGTCCGCTTAAGTACGTTCATTTCGATACTTTTCTTCCCTCCGCTGACTTCCTTTTCGTAGACCTTCTGCTTCCATTGCTCGTCGTACATCGTAGTGAGTTCTGTAAGCCGGGAGCTTTTAGCAGTGGCGCCCAACCTTATTTTCTTTCCACAGGTGTCGAGTAATGAACATACTGGTATATCGCCTATTGATGGGACTTTATACGTTCGAGTCCTCGTCCATTCATGCCTGCAGCCTAATGT
This sequence comes from Armillaria cepistipes, assembly GCA_900157415.1. Taxonomy (NCBI): domain Eukaryota; kingdom Fungi; phylum Basidiomycota; class Agaricomycetes; order Agaricales; family Physalacriaceae; genus Armillaria; species Armillaria cepistipes. The sequence continues at coordinate 1,709,625 of FTRY01000009.1, forward strand.
TGGAATGTAGATTCATACCGATGCAACCCGAGAGTCATGGGCGTCTGCCGAATATCGTTCAAACGGCAATGAAGGAACATTGATCATTGAAGGAGGTATTAATCCGCTTGCCGCAAAGGGACAAGATTTTGGGCACATTTCGGGGGAATTGGAAGAGCAGATCCGCAGTATACGATTTTCGATATCTTCAATGGTACTTTTTTCCCGCCTTTTTGTCAAGCTATTGTTCAACCCACCGTCTAGAACTTCGAAGGGCGCAGGAACGGAGACGTTCTTCTTACAGCAACAAGTGTATTTGTCTGTTGTTGGCACCATATCTCGTAAGCGAGTGGTCATTTATATATTGCGAAGAGCGGCCGTCAGAAATTTGACCTCTGGCCGAGAAGTGTATTTCCATTTAGATCTGTATGTTTGGTGAACACGGCAATGGGAGAGTGGGCATTCAACGAAGCTAATTGGACAGACTGAGGGAAGATGTTCATCGTGAATTCAAGAAAGAGTGGTCAGCCCGGACCGGGATGATCTCAAATTTCAATTGTTTAATCTTCCTTCTTCCATTCCGTCACTGCACGTCCTTTCTCTAAACACGACACGTCCACCGGCACTCAGGAATGAATAACGCTGACAGGATGTGTAAAACTCTTTCGTATGGCAAACGTACCGCTGACTGGGAGGTACCCAACAAGCGGATTGCAGGTCGAGAAGTGCTTGAAGGAGGCGCTTGAAGCTTTCCTGGATATGTCGCCGGACATTATGCTGGATGTATGCCCCTTTTCACCTAGTGTATTGCTCAGGACGGCGGGTCCTCTGGACCTATTGGGCCGGGAACGTTTTTCGAACACTTTTCGGCTCCTTCTGGCGTCCAAGTCTTCCGGTCTAGCCTGAAGATCTGCGAGGAGAGACGTTGGAGGACTCCCAGAGCCTCCTTCGGCCAACTTTAGTTTCGTCCTGATCTGTCAGGCAGGTCTTTTCATTTGTCTGCTTTTTGTTGCTCATGGTTCTGCTATAAGACATCAGCAAAAACGGCGGAACTTCTTCTCAGGGCGCTCATATGCACTGCCATTATAGTTAGTCCCAATGTCTTTATTCCCTGAAAGGCGCTTTACAATATCGTCATAGCACCCCCTCCATGACTGAACTCGAACGCATCCAGGAATATGTTCGAACTGATGCTGGGACTGTTATGGATTTCCGCATCGATGGAATCCCACGGAATCCTCTGGAAGTCTCCAGTCGCTTGAAGACTCTTCCTTTTCTTTCTATTCTTTTCTTTATTGCGAATTACTCAGCCTAATGTACTCAATATGACTCACGACCTCACGAAACCTACAGAATCTTCTAGTAAACCACTTTGTATATATACGTAGCTACGAAACATGTAGTCGGTACCAAATTCTTACCTATCTTGAACCCCTACCACTTCGTGTGACCTCAAGCATCGGACACTAAGCTACGCGCTAGTCCCGTTAAGCCCATAAGTTAGAAACCTAAGCTTCGCGCTAGTCTACTAACTTCGTTCAAGATACCTGTAAGATACCTCGAGCTCGCTCGAACCCATTACTCGCTCACGGATACCTCATTCTCACGCTCACGCTTTTATTCTCTTACCAATACGTACTTCGATTAGCGAATACTCGTTCTATTATCTAGCACGGTATCCGACTTCATACAACAGGGACGCTGTTAGTAGTGACCCTCATGGCGACATTTCTCTCGAGTGCGCTCTACAGTCGTGGTTGTATTGCGGTGTCCTGATCACTTTCTAGTAAAGCGCACCGGAAAGCACTGTCCTGAAGAATCTTGTCTGGTACGAGACTGTGAGGCGATACGCCAAAGTTGGCCTGCCATACCAAATGTGAGCGTAACATAGTCATATAATCAAGGTCAATTTATATGCTGCGCCTACGATCGGTGGGCCTTTGTTTTGCCCCTCTCATTCTTCGCGTTCCTTACTGGTCTTCGTAGAGCATATCTGGATGCTGTTTTGGCTCTTGCGAACACAAATCGGCAAGGACGGGGCGACTGAGATTCTGAAATGAAATCGTCTTGAAGGGTGAGCTCCTTTCGCTATTGTCAAAGAATATTTCTCATTTCCTCCCAGTATACGACAGAAACTTGTGTATCTTGGATACGGACCAGGATTACCAGCCATTGCACGTATCAACGTTCTCGCAGAGCATGGTCTTGCGAATCAAATCTGGTCTCTTAATGATCACGGTACGTTGTTTCCCAACGCTCCGGATATACATTTTAACATGAATTTATTCCAGTCTGGACGAAGATACAAGGAGAGCTTGTGAAGTACGTGGAAAAGGTGAAGGATGTCCGCCTGGCTCTGGAACACCGTGTGATTCTTCAAACTTGGAGGAAAGTCGCAAATCTCTGGCTCTGAGCACGCCTTTCCCTCCCATGCTGGACCTCCCTTAACTCCCTTCCAAATGATCAACCACTTGTGGTCCAGCGAAACTATCACGGCCGTACTTATCAAGCTGGTCTTTTGCCTCAAGACCGTATCGCATACTATCGCCCTAAGACGGCGAGCTTTTGTAAATTGCAACCATGGAGTACGACCCTCCTAGAATCCAGGGACCTTGCGTACGAGGTTGTCGAATAACCTCATCGCTTGTGAGACCTGAATGACGACATCAAGGATAACCAATTCGAATGTTCCACAAGCACCTTAGCAAAGGTGTGCACATTAGGGAGGGCGGCAGGTCCTACGTTTGTGTTCTACGGGTGGAGAGACTTTGTACGTTTTCGTTTCGTCCGTCGATCCCTGCATAAGTATAATGATGTGCCATCATTCTATAAGGTAACTCAATACCCTTTCAGGGCACTACAGCTACTCGAAGACTACGTCAAGCTCATCGGTGCTGATACCTTCTTGTCGGACGACTCTTTTGTCCTGGAGTCGGTACTCGATGGTAAGTAGTATATTCTTGCGCCTGCACGGACCTACCATGCGAGTCGTTTTAACGGAGGTATGACAGTTTGGTCACGCTCGTCCACGCACTTATTGACTACAGTGAAAGATGACACGGATATTGACGCTTGTGAGCATGGTCTTTGAGCGACATCCCTTGCGAGCATCGAGCATAATGAACGTCTTGTTTCGGATTTCTCATATTATAACGACAGGCCATGAGTCCTTTCCCTCCTTGCCATACACCCAGATAGACAAGCTCTCCTGCAGAAAGGTGCACCTAATTACCTTCCTTTTCATCATTCGTTTCTCAAACTTGATATTTTCAGCTGACAGGGGAGAGCGATCCATCTTGCCCTTTGTCTGCATGTCGAACTGGAGGCAAGTGCCGTTCTAAGTGTCTCTTCTCTACTGGAAGCCCGCTATATCTTCTTTCTCAGAAAGTAGATTGAATCGATGGGATTGACTCGTCATACCGGGCAGCAGTACAGACGGAAGGATTGTGGGATTCTAGAGGCGGAGATTTCATAATGAAACTGAAACTTCGTTCATCTGTAACTTCGCCCTCAATTGAGATTTGTTTTCTTTCATCTGAGCTGATGCGTACCGTGTTTCTCCATCAATAGGATACCAGATGTCCTTCCGAGGAACTCGTTGTATCGTTATGACATATCAAGTTCAGTCATTGTCTCTTTGCCGACCCATTTCACTACTGCGTATCCACCAATACTTTGATAAAAATCAACGCAAGGTCTTCAGCTCGATGGATGATCGTGTATCCAGGTCCCTGGTGCATCAAAATTAACCAGTTATGACTAGTCGATATAAACTGAGGAGATTTGGGCTAGATATCAACGTGCTTCGCCGGGACAAATTATGATCCAGGAAAATCCTCCCTTTCCTCTCGTGCTTGATACATTTGAACTTCGAATCCATGAAAAGAGAGCTCCAGCTGGGGTGGCTTCCATCGAAATAAATGTGGGTTCGCAATTGCTCAATGTTCTGATTGTTAATTTTGCCGTCGAACTAGCAACATGATTCATTATCAGACGATGCGTTAGCATGCATTTCTTACTTGGTCACATCAGTTTTGTTGAAGCAGATGAACAAGGGCACCTGCCGCACTGCAAAAAGATAAGTTGTAGGTGGACGTGAAATATACGCATTCGAACTGTTGGGATCAAATCAATAGGCGCCAGTGGATATCAGTTCCCAATATCCAGGTAACAACGGGTCATTACTACGCAGAAATGGTACCGTTCCAATAGCGGACTGACACCTTTGCGGTGAGCGGGTACATACATCGTCCAGTGCTTATTCTCAACTGCTGTTTAAGCACAGTCATAGCGGACGCCTGCCGTTTTATTCCTAAGTGCTGTGACATATTGATGTAAGTCTTTGTTCCAAAGATCCTCGTTGGAGAACTAGAACGTACGTAATCCGAAGATTGCTGATATGTATAACATTCATCACACCGGACCTGGACCAAGATGATGAGTAACATCACGTACAGCATCGCTTCTGACCTCCTTCATCCGTGTCTGACAACCCACAGCAGATAAATTCATTCTGAGGGAGCCGAATACTAATTTACGCTTTGCGGGCCTCGCCAGGCAATGCCGTGAGAAGTTTTGTACGATCGGAAGCTTGATTTGCAAGAGGAAACAAGGCCGTACTCAATCGACCGGGACTTATCCGTAGGATTTTGCTGGTTTTCATACCGTTTCAAATAGTCGTTCATGGAGGACCCAGGAAGACCGGATTTATCTGCACTTGGAGCCCGGGAAATGCCCAGTATCATCCAGGTCTTCATTGTCTAGTTCCGAGATCCCAGTTTTGAGATTTGGGAGCGTGAGCATGGACCACTGTCACGAATTTCCGTAGATATAGGGAGAGCTAATCTACAGAAACTGTTGAAATGAACGGTAATTCTCCAGCCGTTCACTCTGATTTAGCAGGGAACCCTCGCAAACAGGCGAGGGCCTTCGTCGTTTGTCTACCTATTTATCTACATGCCGTGTACACTAATAGAAGCAATATGATATAACAAGCAAATCCGAGGAGGAGAGCAATACTGCACTGCTTGACAACCGAAGATCCCGACATTTGACTGCGCTGTGATGCGCGACACTTGACATCCCAACAGAAACACGTGCAGAACGCGTAACCGGACGCGATAGAGAAGAGAGTCGTAAAGTGATGGCAGTGTTGAAGGAAGGAGTTCGGGCCGAAGAAGTGGCTGGCGTGTCTTACGTCATCGTTACCCTTTGCCTTCGTTCAGTTTGGCGTTCGCTTTATTTATCTTCAAGGGTACCTAACAAATTGATATATCAACATCTGTATCTTATACATAATCCTGATATATCAATGCATTGTACGTACCGTCACTATTTGATGTATCAGCTCCAATGAGCTCGCGCGTACAGCCTATCCTTGCCCATTATTTGGCCCCTGCTACCCGCTGGCTACCCGCCGATGCTAGAAATGGCCTCATGGGCGCACCATCACCAGTTTGTGTCATGTTACGATCGGAAGGCATGTCTCCACAGGATTATTTTCGTGAGTGTCCGATTCGAGGCCATTCAATTGTAAACACAGCACCTTGGCAGGAATTGCAACGCCACAAAGTCTGCGACAAAGGAAGGGTCGCTTGATCATTTCCTTGACATGAGACCAAGCTAAATTCAGATGTATGCAAGCCGATGGCGACAAGATAAAGATAGACCTCATCAAATATCAGGAACACAAAGGTCTAAGTCCTCGGATTTTTACAGTCATCGGCTTCTTACCATCGAAGAAGACGAACAAAGACCTTGAATTAGATCTTGCATCTGGTTTTGGCCATGCGTCGGGTTGGAACGCGCAACAGTTCACACGCAAAGTCGAGTAAATACCTCAGTCTAGGTTGCCTACGTGCCTACTGACAATGACAGGACTGCCCTGGCATGTCGGATCCGCCTGTTGTGGTACAGAAAATCAAAAGGAGCTCCAATGGCGCGCTCTGCAGACCTGAGATCAGTATGACAAAGCCGAGGGAACCTGCAACTCCACGCACCTCGCACTTGCCTCGCACTGCTCTGGGACATCTCTCCAAATAGTCCACAATCCGAAATGACGCCGTATTTCTAGTACACATATTCAAGGGGAGGATTGGTCCTCAGAGTACGACAACGAGCCATCTCGAGGAAGAAGATTGAAGTACTGCGAGGAAACGAATGGAAATTGCTACGAACATGCCGTGGAATCGTGATGGTGGGAGGAATTTGGCGGTTACCGGTCCGTTTACTGTCGGTCCGGGGAATAACCGGCCGGTAACTAAAGAGATGTTGCCGAGCACGGCTGCCTCATGGAAGGTAGTGATCCCCTACCGCGCTCCTTTCACTTCGAGCTCTCCTCTCGTGACATCGGTGGCAATTATCAACATCTATCCAGCACCACGACCATGCGAACAGCTCTCGTGTCGCTAGCCCAACAGTCATCAACCATCCCCAATCCTGGGACTGCTGAAGACGACATTTTTGACGCCTGTGGAGGCTGGATGCATGTCGGATGACGTGTCGATGTCGGCATGAAAGAGTACTGGTGTTATCTTAACGCTTCCGACATTCAATGCCTTGGGAAGCGGTGTCTATCACATTTTGTCTGTCGGTCTGAGTGAGTGACTGATCGACTGATCCCCCGATGGCTGTACTCAGCAATGACTATTATGACTCGCCAATTCAACACAGGCTAATGAAGGAAGGAGATTCTTTGGTAGTCCGATTTATATGGTGAATATACTCCTACATCGCTAGCAGTGCCATACTGATTATTTTCCAGGGGAACATAACAGTAGACTTGGTTCTCGCTACCAACTCGCTACAACCAGCGCAGTGGCCAGTGATCGGACAGCGACTTTAAGATGGTCTTACACGCTGTAAAACACCATCTTTATGACTTCTGGGTGGGTTCATGCGCGACGATAATGATAGGGTGCATTAAAGGAGGGTATCAGGTGCGTGCATCGTTTTCCACTGCGTCTAATTTCACTTAGTGCTGTGTTCTCAAGGTCTATTGCACTTCTCTAAACTATAGTTGCTGCACAAGACCTCCGCTTCCATCAGAGACGGACATTCTCCGAGAGCGGGAACTAGAAAAGTCCAAGAAGGTACCAGCGCATCCCGAGCCAGGATTACCATAGCCCTGCAAAACATCCACACCTGCTGCGTCTATTTTCTTCGTCGTTTGCCATATGATAGCTGGCGGAAGTATTCTCGCACAAAATTCCACCTCCGTCCTTGCATTAAAGTGGCTATTTTCCAGAGTAATCCGCGACGATAGTGCATCCAGTCACGTCCCCACATTATGTCCCACATATCCATCTCCGCTCGTTCGCTTCGAACCATCGCAAAACATAGTTTTTGTACGTTCATTGGATACTGGTTTGCGGCAATGCCGTCTTCCTGGTGTGCCATTAGCGGATCTAAGGCTTTCAGTGGGCAGCTGTGTGGCTCTTGGATGCCAGAATACGAAAGAAAGTGGTTGGTAAGCCTTGTTTATCATGTTCCGGCTTGACGCCAATGTTCTGAGGACATCACGCGTTAGAAAGCCGTCTTTGAAGGCCTTCATCGTGGACAGTTGAATGCGTTAGGATGACGGTGGGTACTCATTCCGTTCTTCAAATTCAATCCACTCATCTGCACCTAAGATATTCGAAAGGCCATTCTATGTGAATTCAACGATGTGCGGAATTTCACGTACGCTGGAACGTGGCTGACGGGAATTTGCCTCTCACCTCAGCGGTCCGCTCTGTTTTTGCTGAGATTGGGGAGACTCTTGATCTATATGCGAACGAAGATCGTGAGGGCTCCATTGGGCTGACCTGTTTCTCTCGATACAGTGGCTGGGCGTCACTTGTTGCAGTCGTTGGTAAGAAAATCCGAGAGTACAAGACGACCAAGGCAGTGGACTCGGCACATTTCGGCATCAAGTTCTCTATTCTAGCTAACGATACGCTGCAGTGTCCCCCAGATTTATCCAAGAGCAATGTTCACAAATCTTTGGCTTTTGTCGTCGTAACACTGATGTATTTCGTACCGCGGTCCAAAGTGTGTGTATCCAAACCTCGGGGTTCTCGTTCTCAGCCGTTGACTGACCTTCCTTCAGCGGGTGCTCTTCCTCCCGCTTTAACATATGCGATGGCTCCGTGCTATTCAGAGTCGGTGTAGGTGCTGAGCTGCTGACGCGCCGGTACACGTCTAATCGAAGATCTTAACTCTTATTGCTCCCGAACAAGCTCGAGCAGCTTCTGAGGGATGGATGGTGTTCAAACTCGGTTTGGCAAGTACAACGGAGGATTCTGTGCGGTTAACAACAGTTCGTTTCCACTATTCATGTTCAACGAAAAAAATCAATGTGTTTACAGGGGATCGGTTACTCTACGACAATTCTCTGATGATATTTCTTGGGCGCTAAACCCTTATCAGAGTTAAGCGCTGAGAGGTAAGTATTCCGGTAGTTCCAGGTCCCCGTGATGATACTCATCTGCTTATCACAGGTCCCAAGTAATTGATGCGTATGGTATTCGTATATTTGACTTCTTCCTGCGGCGATATCACACTAGGCTAATAGCGGATATACGCAGGTCTTCATCAATACAAATGGTGGGCGCCTGCTGGGATCTTGCTTAAACAGCAGTGACTAGCGAGGCTAAGGAAGCTCAGAGGGTGATCGATGATCATTGAAACTGAAGCTGAAGGAGGTATCGATCCACTTACCGCAAAAAAGCAACTTTGCGGGGTGGGAGGATCGATTGCAAGACGAAAATTTCAGATACGTTGTTCACGGATGGAACGAAACAGACAGCGTAGTGACAGTTTTCCATATCTTCAGTGTTTTGTTTTTTCCCGTCTTTTCGTCAAGCTGTTGTTGAACATACCATCTAGGGTGCAGGAACGGAGACGTCATTTTTACAGCACCGAGCATGTTTGTATGCTGGCAACACGAAGAGTAACCCTCAGATGCAGATTGACTCGGAGCCAGAACAGTGTCTCTGAGTTTCAAGTGATTCGGAATGGACTGACATACGATTGTCGCTTTCCGCGGAAGGACTGCTGAAGAAGCAAGACATTGCGGCTGTGTTTTGGCTCCGAACGTCTTCTCGGTGTTCGTGCATGCAGGGGCCTTCACTGAGAGGGCTCCGTCTGCAAACTTTCCTTCAGAATTCAGATCGAGTTCACTATGGATGGAAGCGCGCTGTATTTCTCCACACAAGTTGTGTTCGAGATTCTATGCTTCGGAATTTGGCTCGCCGGAGCCGAGGCCGAAACTAGCTTGTACGCTTCTTTTCACCATCACCATCGTCTCGCCTTTTCGAACCCTTTCCTCGTTGCCTCTGCTCGTCCTTCATAGCGCCTATGTTACATTTCAATTTCAGTGATCTCGAGTTGATGAATGACGAGTCAATTCTCAAACTCTGGGACTATGTTGGTCCCCGCCGCCCCGTTGTCTTCGAGGCAAGATGCAGTTTCAACATGGTAAGCACGTTTAGCTCTAACAATGCCCTCCGTATCCTCATCATTGTGATTTTGTAGCCTTTGTCAGCTGTAGTTCTCGCCATGATGTAGTGCGCCAGTACAGTGTACGACCCTGAGAGATTGAGCCACGACAGCGATGTATTACTACGATCATTTATTCGGTTCATCTCGTTTCCCTATGCCCCTGGATGTTTCAAAGAGATCACACAGTCTAATAGCTTCCACTGGTTGTCTCATCCTGTCCTCAGTCACCTCGTGGGATGAATTAAGCAACTCTCATCGAGGACGAGAATGAAGCAACGGCCCTCAAGCCACAATGATGGCCTTATCTAATTCAATTGAAAACGAACGAAGTCTGCGCTTGATATTGCACCCAGGGGTGACGTGCCAGAATGAAATCTGCACAGGTACGTCTATTCATTGTTTCTTGCTGATTGTTACTAACACTCTTGGAGGTTATTAGCACGCTCGTTTGGTTGCATGATGAATAGAAGTCTGTCTTCTAAGTACTCATCAGTCACTTCGCGACACGATCATATCAGATGAGCCCACCCAACACGATCGGCAGTCTGTAAGGCGAACAAAAGTGAAAAAACAATCTGGCAATGACCTCGACGCCCGTAGAGCTGTTTACTGTATGCCGTCTTCTTTCCCTCTTTCTGTTTCTCAACAACTGATTGCTTCTCATGGGAAGGTTCAAGGTATTACTATTCTCCCGATACCAGTAACGTCGGGTAGGTCGTGTACGTCGCTTTCGATAAGTCTTGGCCCTCGACTGACTGCTCTTCAATAGACCCTCTTCGTCCTGATCTCCACCAATACACACGCACTGTGCATACTCGAAGCACGCTGTGGGAGGTCTTGCTGATCGGCTGATACCTCAGTCGTGGTCGTATCTCATTGCCTTCGATCATGCTCGAGCAGCTTCTGAGATGAAAGGCGTTCGGAATCAGGTTTGACAAGTGGTATCGAGCTGTTCTCTGTTGTTATTTATGGTTCGTTTGCACCATTCGCGTTCAATGAAGGAAAGCAATGTATTCACCACGAGATCAACAGGCATGTCTAGCTTTACGACAATTCAAAGACCACGGGGATTTTCCCGTGGTATTTTACGACAACTTTTGGGCGCATAACGGTGATAATGGTTCAGAGCTGGGACATAATCCGTCAGTTCCAGGCGGCCGCGACTATACTCATCTTTGTAGCAATGCAATCTCTCGCAGAGAAGGACCTTGCGACGTGTTGGCCCCCAAAGTAGCGGGGACCCGAATCTCGGGATGCTGCGTGTGAGGAAAAAGGCCTGGAGGCCAGAATATATAATTGGACTGTATCGAGGAGGCAGACTACGCAGTCAAACGGGGCCAGCGTGAAGTCGAATCTCGTGCATGCACTGGAGAACAGTAATGAGAAGGTATGGTGGCGACGCAATCATTGGTGAGGACGCATGATAGAGAAAAGTCCTGGGGGCCTCCCTCAACGCAGATACGTACGGCACGGCAAGGGTCGCAAAAAGAGCAGACAGTATGTGAATTACGCCGTTGCCTGGCGAGCACAATCGACGGTGAGTCACAACGGTATTCCTTATTTCCATATTCACCATCCGGGTTTTCAAAGCTTCCTTGGGCATCCCCGTTGCCTCCCTGGATTCCGAGGTTACCGTAGTCGTCCTTTGGATGCATCTCTGGCAGTAGTCGGACGTGCAGCAAGGTCGCCACGCGTCAAGACAGTCCAGTGGCAGATTTGGCTGCATAGTCGGTCCAAGAGGTATCCACATTCTTAACACCAGCAGCCTCGGATACACCAGTACCCGGCAGGCTGATATATCAACCACTGCCGCATATCGTAAAGCATGATATATCAATCGCCTAGTTGTACCGTGAGTGTTTGATATATTGCCTGCAGTGGCTTACCAAAAGCATCGAAAAGGTGCTATTCACACTGACCAATCAATTCGGGTTTGTCCGCTGTCCACAAAGACTTTAGCTCATTGCTATCAGCAACATACTCGACTTTGCGTGTGAACTGTTGCGCATTCCATCCCGACGCATGGCCAAAACCAGATGCAAGATCTAATTCAAGATCTTTGTTCGTCTTCTTCGGTGGTAAGAAGCCGATGACTGTAAAAATCCGAGGACTTAGACCTTTGTGTTCCTGATATTTGATGAGGTCTATCTTTATCTTGTCGCCATCGGCTTGCATACATCTGAATTTAGCTTGGTCTCATGTCAAGGAAATGATCAAGCGACCCTTCCTTTGTCGCAGACTTTGTGGCGTTGCAATTCCTGCCAAGGTGCTGTGTTTACAATTGAATGGCCTCGAATCGGACACTCACGAAAATAATCCTGTGGAGACATGCCTTCCGATCGTAACATGACACAAACTGGTGATGGTGCGCCCATGAGGCCATTTCTAGCATCGGCAGATAGCCAGCGGGTAGCATGGGCCAATAATGGGCAAGGATAGGCTGTACGCGCGAGCTCATTGGAGCTGATATATCAAACAGTGACAGTACGTACAGTGCATTGATATACCCTTGCACGTGTTATCCAACCGCATTGGAGGTCGTAGGCCGACGTATTTTGAACTACATAAAACTGGTATGGGAATGTCCACGCTCCATCTTTCGCCCTCACGGTTGATGAAGGAATCAGCTCCAGACATGGTATCCGATTCGGAGCAGAATGCGCATAAAATCGTGCCTCAGAGTCTCAAGAGCAGATCCTTCACCTGAACGGTAATTCTGCAATGGATGGCGGGACCAGCTCGGAGGTGATATCTGCCCTGTTATCTAACTTCGATCTGGAGCCACCTTCGGAATCTTTGGGTGTGGGTTCTGAGAGTGTTTCGGTGGATGTGCAATCCCCTAGTGATTCTGAAGATACTTCGGGTGATTCAGACACATTGTCTTATGATTCTGATTCTTTGCTGCTGAAGGTAAATTGATCTGCAACTGCAACATGGCAACTTGATAATATGCTTCCAGAACATTGCGTTTCCTAAAGTCACGATTTCTGCCTTGACTGAGACCGGCCAAGTGGAATCATTCATAAAGGTTCCATTGCAATGGTCCTACACTGGTCAATGTCCTGTTATACCATCCTCCCTTGCTGACACTCCCTGCACTACCCTTGCCATTTAGGGATGCCCACTGTCCCCGTATATACGGCGGATATGGGTACTGTATATACGGGACCGTACCCATACCGTCAGGCCTTCAGACTCCTGGTGTACAGTATGGTTTATGGTACGGCTATGGCCCATAAAACCCGTAGCGTAATACGGCTTTATGGCCGTAAATACGGCATCTCATTTAGGCAACACTAGACATGGCTGTGTGCCATGTATTCATCTTTCTGACCGCCATATTCAGCCGTACAGACGTGGTTCCATCCTTCATGTCTCCAAATGACATCTATGGAGCCTGGCTGTTACTGTGTACGCTGACTAAATACAATTTCTGCTTTGTTTACAACCCAACTTTGTCCATAATCTGCTCAATTTTTTGATATATTCACATTAACAGATGCACTCTGTCCTCCATCGCTTTCCTCTTGTGCTCGGACTTCATACATCTGAGCCTTTGCCTACCTAAGTTCCTCCTGTTAATATCTGGATGCTGCTGTGACATCCCATGTTCCCAAGTCCCGACTGTGCAAACTAAAGCAGACATCGTTCTGCTTCAGTTCATCTTAAGCACGAGCATCCTAAAGTATACCTATACCATTTCCAGCCTCTGTCAGACCAGATATACTGTCTTGGTACGACGTGTATTCATCTGGGAGGTATTCAGAGGTTCACGAAGCTATTCATGTTGTCTTGAAAGGTGTTTAGTGCATAGCAGCCCTTTTCATGAGATTTCACACTGGTTTTACCCTGTTCAGATGAGGAAATTTCCAGCAGACACCTGTATTACCCGTAATACCATATTATGGCCGTAACATACACTGTACCGTACCATCCAGCACTCCTGGACAGCCCATTATGGTATGGGTACAGGTCACCTGTACCCGTCAAATGCCCATAAACTTTACGGCCATACCTGTATACAGGTACAGTGGGCATCCCTATTGCCATTCAGGGGGTATTAGATGGACTGAATGAGACTCTTAGAACATCATATACCCTTGACATGCCATCTCTCTGCTCTATTCTTGAAGACTGCATCAAGAAGAACTATGACTTTGGCACTGCATATGGTACACTGATGACTGGAGCAACAACCAAGACAAACTCTGCAGATGGGAAGAGAAGGACAAAAAGATGTGACAGAAAGTGCTAGTAGGTAACTGAATTGTTGACCCCAATTTGCCACCTGGACATATCTGGGACCTGTACAGCAATCAGGTGGTGCCATGGTGGACAGTCAATGTCCAACAGAAATGGGAATGGCCCAAGCCAATATCACATGCATGGGTTGATAAGACAGATCATGTGGATGTGTGGACATCCATCAATGGGAAGGAGTGGCCAGTGCCCATTTCAAAGGAGGCCAGTCTGAATCTCATCCGGATTGAGATGCTGAATTTGGGACTGCAATACATGTGGCTGGATGTTCTTTGTTTGAGACAGAAAAGGGGACTGAAGGAGGATCTGTGTGTGGAGGAGTGGAAACTGGATGTGCCTACAATTGGATATATGTATGATAATGCAAGGGTGGTGATCTACCTGAGTGGGCTTGGGCTGCCTTTGAGTCTGAAGGAGGGTGACTTGGACAGTGATCAGAGCTGGTTTAGATGTGCATGGACACTCCAGGAGGTGGGAAGCAGCAGGATCATTGCTGGGGATACACCTGATGGACCACTGCATGCAAAGCCAATAGATGAGGACAGAAACTATGAAACTGAGCTACTGACAAGGTTTCACAGATTTCACAAGCAGCTAAAGTCAGTGCAGGGTGTGGGAGATTTATTTTGTCCACTGGTGGACATGCAGAAGCGAGTTTCCACCAATCCTGTGGACAAAGTTGCAGGACTTGCATTCCCTCTGGTGCCTGCTATGATACCAGCATACCATGAGAGTGAGTCTCTTGAGGATGCATGGATGGCATTGGTGAATTCAATGTACACCAGGAGACATGCACAAATTTCTTGTTGTATCCTGGAGTAGGACTTGGTCACAAGAAATGGAGGCCAACATGGGAGCAGGTCATGACAAAACCTCTGCCAAAGCATGCCACCTGTTATAAGTATGTTCAGCGTGATGATGAGATAGATAAGGACTCAGTTGAAGGGTGTTGGATTGAAAAGGGGCATGTGTGTGGATTGGATGTGGAATCAACAGATAGAGGGGATCAATGTGGAGAGTTGGTTGTTGAAAGTGTGGATGGGATGCTGCACACATTCTCAATCTGTGCCACCCATCAGATCCCTATACCCAAAGATGCACACACATTACTTGGTGGTGATGCATACAAAGACAATGTCAGAATACCACAAAAATATTGGGCTGTTGGATGATGCCTGCCAGGATAGAGATTTGAGAAAGTGTCAGTAGTTGTAATGGATGATGAGAGGGATATAAAAAGGCTGGAAAGTCTGGGTATTGCTCCACAGTCTTGTAATATTCTTGTATAATTTGACTAGCTATAACTTCCAGTGATAGTTATCATGGTTTTAATTTCCTGATGGTGTTGAGAACCAGGTCTGGATATCAGTTGATTGAAAGGACCATTCTCATCTGCCATAGAGCTTTAAATGCTGAAATTGTATAAAAACTTGATAATAGCACTGACAAGCACAATAAATTGAATTCAGAATATTTCTGAGGACAGAGTTATGAAGATATGGAATGCTAAGGATGGAAATTCAGACTGAGAATAGTGTAGACTCATACTTGCAGCTTTATCCACTGTTGATTGGCAAGCACCAAAGCTCACAAGAATGATGATACACCATCTATGCATTCACACCTAGATTTTGTGATTTTGTAACAATACTACAGTGTTATACCTGCCAGTGAGACAACAGGCTTGGAATGGGCCAATTGAGCTGCAATGCTCTCGGACTTTTTTCAGATAGAATGTCTTGATTGAATACATCTTTCTCAGAATGTCTGATACTGTGAAGGCACCATAGTGTTCATCAGAATGCCTGAATATAGTAAAATAGCTGAAAATAAAATATTTTTAGACATTACCAGACTTGTGCATGCTTCCAGAGCCTTGAAACTTTTTTCATAACATGATATTACATATGTGAGTGAGATAGGATACAATCAGGTAGCTTAACAATGTTAACAAATGAAAAAATTGAGATAAAGTCAAAGAGCCAAGAAAGTGGTGCGCTACATTGTCACATCATGCTCCTTCCAAATTGGGCTGGCCAAAAATTGTTGAGGTTAGGGATTGAAATAAGCACAGTGTAAGAGTTGTATGCTCAACTGTAGTTGGGATGTGTAAAGTTAATGATTATTAGCTCAGAAAATTCTAGCTACTTATATACTACAAGTAATGTCTTTCTAGAGTCTTCTACTACTTTCCTACAGTGTCCATAAGTTTCCAAGCTCAGTCAGCAATGAGCTGAACTTGAGTACTCCAACCATCTCAAAGATTCCAGACTTTTCCAGATTGATGCTGTGTCTGGCATGATCAATCACTCTCAATCTCAATAAAAATTTATTGGCATATTCACATGTCAATATGTACTCTATGTTTCTTTAGCCTTGGCTTTTTCTACACTGTCTGGCCAAGCTTTATTACACTTCAATGGGGAGAAGAACACTCTCAGTTACCAAAAAACAACAAGATTTCAATGAAACTCAGGAGAAATGAATGGACAGAGCAGTGCACATGTACCATGAAGAACAGGAAAAAGGAGTAGAAGAAAAGAAAAAGAGACTTTGTAGTGTGTGCTTAGAGATGGAAGAGCTGTGCTGGAAGGAGGATAGGACAAGGATACACCTGGACAAGCAGATCATGGGAGTTAAAAGCCAGGCCAGATTCAATGCTGAGCAGTCCAAACTCATGACTGAAGAGGAAGAGGCACTGATTGACTATGCTCTGAAGATAGTGCATTAGAAATTCCCACTTGATCTTCAACACATTCAAGATATTGCCAATAAAATCTTGGATGCATGCCTGGGAGATGCTGCTGAACCTGTAGGAAAGAACTGGGCTCAGTGTTTCACTGAAAAGCACTCAGACCAACTGAAGCCATTCTGGACACATGGATTGGACCATTCATGTGCATGCACAGTCAATCTGATTATGATGGAGCATTTTTACAGATTGCTTGATGAGGTAATACAAGGAGAGAGAGAGAAGATGATGTTATTTTGATAGAGAACATCTACAGTGCTGATGAAACCAGAATTCAGGGAGGGCATAGGGGTAAAACATAAGGTATATGGACCTGCTGATCAGAGGGGCAAGAAGAATTCTGTGTGGTTACCTGCATGGTGTGTGACTGCATGGTTGACAAATCACAGGGGTAGTCAACCTCCTATCAAACATCACTTGACAGGCTCAGTTCTCTTTTGCCTTCACATTTGCTAGATTATTTTCTTCTACTATTGTTGTATGTGCTTAATAATTATTGTGAATCTGTGAAGGGCTACCTTTGCTATTTGTGTGAGATTTCTGACCTCAGTGTATCTTATTCTCTATGCCAGTTGTTTAATCTTTTCTTCATTTTGTGCAACTCATTTTTAGAATAGACAACCTTTGACTTGCACTTTTGATGACAACTATTAAGTCTATCTCTCTCCTGTTCTGCTTTGCTATGGGAATATGGAAACTGATTCATTTCAGGCACTTCATTTGTTACAGTTACAGTCTAACAGTGGTTACAAAAATATGCTATGAATTTCACCTGTCTTTTCTTATCCTCAACACCCCATAAGCTACTGTTTATCCTAGAAACCACAAAGTTTCATAGACCATGTGTATGATCCTTGTACATACTCTTTTCTGATAAAAAAAGAGCTAATTATGATATGTACCTCCCACTGCATGAAGAGTTTAATATTTTAGCTTAAAATATTGAATTCTATAACTATTTATTTTTCCCAACATCTAAGCTAAAATATTGAAAGATTATTTTGAATATTATTTCAATATTCTTATTTATTGAAAAAATATTAGAAATTTCCCAAATATCGCAAATATATTAAGAATATTATCTCAATATTTCAGAGCAACATATTGAAAAAATAAATAGTTATAGAATTCAATATCTTAGGTTAAAATATTGAATTCACCATGCAGTGTCCCAGAATAAATTCAAGCAATATTTATATTGAAGGCTTGATGAAAATCTGCATAGAAATCAAAATAAAGATCTAACAAATGCTGGAGGGCTTTTCCCCACAGAGTTTCATCACACACATGTTTCAGCTTTGGATGCAAGCAGTAAGACACTTTGTGACTCATCGCTGAACAGTAATAGATGTGCTTTCTAGGCAATGTACAATGTTATGTATCAAAACTGGTGAACAACTGGAAGATTCTTTGCAAAATCCCAAGGCAAGTGAAGTATCCAGGCAAGAAGTCAAAGCTTCATCAGCTCTCTCAGACATGATGGCTATTTCTGCTCAGCCAGTACAAGATGGTTCTTCAAAAACAAAGAGTGAAGAAGAATAAACATATCTTCAGTTCCATGCTAGCAATGCATCTGCTGCAACCAGTAATTCCTAGCTACCACTGATGTGCTCGATAATGGCGAGTGGCAAAAGGACTAGTGAAGGGCAATGAACACCAACAATTAAAGTGTCGCACAATTGCTGACCCGGGTACACCCGGACCCGTTTTAGGAGGACCCGCACTTTAAATCTTATATCTGTCACCCCCACCCCCACCCAGGTATGAGCCCACCCAGGTGCCACAGGTACGGGTGCAGGTTCTTACACAAGTACTATTATAAAATACATGTTATAAGTGTAAGCTACATTTTATTTGAATGACGATTTGTATTGAAGTCAACTACATGTACAAGAAATATATAGAGAGTACAGAATCCATACACCGCCGTTATTCCGGAGCGGGAGCAGATGGCTTACGACCTATTTGGTAGGAGTTACTAATTGCTGTCAGGTATGAAGGGGACTCGACTCACTTATATTTCCCTCACTTGCGACCTTGTGAAGGTGGAGGTAATATAGGCTCACTTGCAACCTGAGACAGGTGGAGAGTGAGGAGGACGTGGAGATGTTGGCATGGCAACGACTCACGAGTATCGTCCATCTCACTTGCGGCCTTGCTTGCGCGAAGGCAGAGAGGACTCATGTCTTGCTTTTGGCCTGAGCAGCAGAGACACATGAGTAAGGGAGCATGCGCTGGCACACAGGTACTCACTCAATGATTACCCTTGTGTAAACTATGTATAAACCTGACCAATCGTCTTGAGTTCATCAGATTGAGGGGTGAGCGTAGCCAAGAAATGGGCCTCCCCACACGGTGAAGAGGCCCTGGGGGAGAGCGCAGAATGTTAGATAAGAGTTGAGGGCTGACGAATACATTGACTGCGATGAGGTGTTGAGTGCAAGACCTAACACAATTGACCGACGATGCACGAGTTTGTCGAGGGACCAGGCACTACATGTTGGCTGCCTGGCTGTGCTGGAGATACAAATCATTTTTTTGCTACCCCCAGCGCATCTCAAGGGGGCATGAATGGTCGTATTATGAGGCGAGGCTCAAGGCTGAGGCGAAATCGAATGACTTTGGAAGAAATTGAGGGCCCAAACACAAGGAGCGAAGGAAGACTTACTTTACATCTCCTCTGCTCCCTCTGCCGCCGTCTCCCTGCTCACCATCTTCCCTCATCCTTGTTGGTGAGCCTCGCCCAATGTCCTCCGTGGTCCTCCTTCACATTCGCCTTCGAAGCTTCTCCGCCCCGCCTGTTGTTGTTGTTGTTGTTCTACTTGCCATCGCCATTGTGGTTGATTCTTGCTCGTTCTACTCCCTTCGCTGCAGATGGCTGTTGATATCGATTCCCCGGACGAATTCGAAATCTTGAAGGACTATGATAACTGTACATGGGACCAATTGGCACAGATGTTGGTGCAGGATGAAATTGGTCAGTCGAGTTGGGGATTGAGACACATTTGGGATAGCGATGGGGCATGGGCATGTGTCATCATTGTCTTCAATGGTAGAGGCATCATCGAGGTCATCATGGGGGAGGCACATCAGAAACTTTAATATAGAGATGATCAGGATCAAGTACAAATACAATGAAGAAGATTGCACCTTGTGTGGTGTATTTTGCACACAAAGACCAACCTTTTCCCAAGTAACCACTCAAACTCTGCATCTTCTCTTTCCCTGTCGACTCTAACTGGTCGTTGAGTTGGATGACTGTCGTAATGTCGACGCCGACAAATGGGTATGCCTCGCTGGATGAAGGGTCGGATGCTGAGAGGGTGTCAATGCAATTACAACAGACATCGGGGAGGACCTTCCAAACATACCACGCAACCATCTGCTACATGAGCGCAAAGTGTCTGATTATCAAGTCTCGCAGGATTACTCCAAAAAACCTAAAGATCTTGACATGATTTTACCTCCAGGAGTCAAACCTGGTGCATTCCATTGGTGTGGGGTAGTGCCTTGGCAGCAGTGTTTATTGATATGGGGTGCTGAGGTACTTGTGGGATGGCAGTGAGGATATGGGTGCTATGTTGTCATACAAAAGTAGCTGGTCCATGCACAGCCGGGAATTTCCTTGGTGATTGAGGCTCCGATCTAAACTGTCATCGTCACCTTCCCTGCATTCTGCCCCAGTCCTATTTCGACAGTAGCACAGGTGTTGCCTTTATTCTGTGTTTGCACCAATATTCTTTCTCTCTACCAATCTTGAACTCATTGGTGGCGATGGAATCTTGTAGGGCCCCATTCAGAGACCAAGTTTGCAAGCTGAGATGACCGATGATTGGTGTGTAACCCTGACCTTGATATCTCCTATGATTTACTGATCTGTCTTCTCTCGTATTTCTAGCAATCCTTCAAATGAGATGTGCTGACATGGAGGTCCAAGTACTTCCTTGGTGCTGACTTTGAGAGGGCCTTGTCAAAGGTGACATTGTAATTATCTGTACATCAAAATTCGTTCACCTGATGACATCCTTTCTAACCCTATACCAGGTTTACCTTGTTTTTGTGTACCTCAGAGAAAGAATGCTACATTGTTGTACATCTTTGTGCTGCGTTGCAAATTTTCCTTTTGTTCAAATCAATTGAAGATGCCCTTGTCGTGTACTTTGCTCGCTAAGTCCATAGTTCATTGTGCATTATCAATGAATGGTCCTGTATCCTAATTTGCTTTACATTCTGGTTCATTGTCGTACTCACTGCTGATCCTCTATATAATCTCCAACCAGCAGTGTCGAATACCTCTACTCTCTACCAATATGGCCATGTCTACCTCTTCATCCAACGCGACGAGCAAGCGAGCATGATCAAACGCAACCTCTGACACCGAAGTGGATCCCAACAATGCCAGCTTCTCGGAAACGTCATGCCATAAATGACAGCAGCACACAGGCAATAATGACAGTAATTCTGAAGATGTCCAAGATGCTGCAATTGAGGAGCCCTCTGGTGGCGATGTGCCTTCAATGCCGGAGGCATCTTCCCAGCCTGCGGTGATGAGCCTCCAGGCTCTGTACGCTCAGAATTTGCGGATTTTCCCTGCTAATTAATGTTGCTGTCCCTTCAACGGCCTTTCAGTAAACCAATAATTCCACACACGGCAATACCACTTTCACCCTACAGCAATCACTCCTTACGCGCTTTGTTATCCATCCCATCTCGCTACACATCATAATTGCCGTATTTCGTCACGGCAAGGCACCGTTGATCGACCATCCTCCTAATATGGAATCGTTGCATCACTTAGAAGCAACTAGTTGATGTGCCCATCGATCACTTAATGAAATGACGTGATTGACGCGAGTACCCTCCCAGCTACGATAATTGCAGCTAAGGCAACTACAGACTGTGTTTACTAAGTCTGTTACTTCACCAAGACCTCAAGAAAATGTTACCCCACGCATACTCCTCAGCACGACGACTATCGCCTAGAAATCCGCAGCTAAACAGCACTTGTTGATCCGCTTGTCGCTCAGCAAGACCATACGGCTTCAGTCCGAACACAGCAACATCGACGACTTGCTGTTACTTTCGAAGGCAAAAGGACCATATGTTCACTATGATTTTACTAAGCTATGGCCTTACAGCCTTACTAAGACGCTCATATTTACACTATTTATAAATTTGTACTTGTAGTATAAAAACTAGCTAGAAAAACGTAGCTAGTCAGTTCATCTCCAGTTGACCCCAGACTACGTCAATTATCATCACGCTCTAGTCTATCGCCAGTAAACCACGTCTATTCACCGTTCTATGGCAATATACCGTTTGCATCAGCATATTCTTGATCGCACGTCGACTCCTAAACTCACCAGAGTTATTCCACAGTTCTTAACTGTGAAGAGTCTTTCCACACTCACTCTTTGTGCTTAACACTATTGGTACATGCTCATATTGTGCCAATACGTGATCACCGCGCTGTACCTCATCCCCGTTATCTTTTATAGGCCGTCATCGTTTCACTTTCACACCATTGGAGTTTTTACAGTTTCACTTTCACCATCGTTATCATCGCCCACTTGGGTAGTCTCCGAGTAGACTTAGGATCAGTATTAGCAAGTTTTCGTATCACACCAGTATAGGACAGTCCCTTGAGCAGACTTGAAGGTTAGTTTGACATAGGATAGGACCGTTTCAGTACCAGACAAGTTTTGACATCGACTCAGCACCCTCACATCATATAGGACCAGTATCATCACCAGTTTTCATAGTTCCACGTTTTCCCTCGCCATTCCACTCTCAGCACCTTGTTCAACATTTTCTCTCGCCACACCCAGTCCCAACTCCGTTTTCCCATCGACTCATTCGTTCATAGACTATTGCTGACCGTTTAGTCTATCTCCCATCGTTCACCCCGCCCAGATTATCGTCGCACGATGTTTTCTAGTCTCGCAGCACGTTTTCTCATACGGATTCATGGTATTCACGTCATACCCATTTTCGTTCCCTCTCATTTCGAGAGATCCCTACCGGCTTGAAGCCATAGCATCTAGTACTCGACTACCAAGCAGTACTACTTCGCAGACTTAAAGTCACAGTGTATTCTTGCATATAGAGGAATTGTTCTACTGCACGGAGGTGCCCCGAACCACTCGCACACACGATCGCCTTGATTGCCATGCCACTACGTTAACTCGTCCAATCTCATTTTGAGTTGGTGTTGCTGTTGCCACAGAAGTCTAGGCTCATCAGCGGATGGTGGAGTGGTTCATTTAAACACTGAACAGTGTCGACAAAAATTCGTAAAGAAATTAGGTACACCTATCTTGATTCAGTGACACTCAGCTCTTTAACTGTTTTTGGCAGCCAAGCTGAAGGTCAAGTGGCATGCAATGGCCTACCAACATTTTGAAGCTGATATTGAAGTGATTTGGAACGAGAAGATGTCGCAATGGGCTCAAGAGTTCACTTGTTCTCGGTGAGTGGGTTTTGTTGACAGAACTATTCATCTCTTCAATTGATCCTCCCAGCACTGGCACTTGAGTTCACCATCTATTCTCTGACAACTGTACCTCCAACCTAAACAACCACATGAAAGCCTGCCAAAAACAGCAAGCCGCCGCTGAGAAAGCCACTGCTGCACAAAACGGTGAACCTCCACTTCAACAGTCTAGTCTGGTACCTTTTGTTCAAGGAAGCACTTACATGCATGGCGGGTTGCGATTCAAGCAAGTCTATTGGGCCGCTCGATGCCACAGACCTTACCAAATGTTCGAGGATCCCGAGTATCATGACATCCTCCATATGATGAATGCCAACATCAGGATACCATCCACTGATACTGTCTCATGAGATGTGAAGGAGGTCTATACCATGGTGAAGAAAGAAGTGAAGAAACTCCTTCAGGTATGTGGCTTGTTATTCTTGGAACACTCTCTATTTATGTCTTGCGTAGGCTGCCCATGGTAAGATCCACATAGCTCAGGACGGCTGGTCAGCTCCTCAAAAGTTGTCACTCCTGGGCCTTGTTGCAGTGTGGGTTCAGGATGGGAAGATGCAAGTTCTAACAATGGACATGATACAGTAAGCTATATATGTTGTGTATGTGTTGTCTTCACTCAACTTCATTCAGCCTTCGCGAGTCACATACCGGTGCCAACCTTGCTAGCATCTTTTACAAGTCCTTGCAGGACTTTGGCGTTGTTGACAAGCTCCTGTCTGTGCCTGGTGACAATGCTTCCAGTAACATGTCAATGCTCCAAAGCTTGAAGGCTCCAGGCAAACTGCCCCATGCGCACATTGCTGGTACCCAGACACAGGTTTGTTGTGCTGGCCACATTCTAGATCTTTGCAACAAGGTACATAGTTGTCCCATGCAAGCGAGCCTTCAGCGCAAATGTGCTGATGTCAATATCAAAGAACAAGGCATGATTCGTGCTGTAGTGACACAATGGCTTACTCAAGGCACTGTATTGCAACATGCCCTCGAACTTCATCCCACTCTAGACCTGCTCTGTGATGACTCCGATTGGACCCCAAATCGCAAGAAGGGGATAGCCAAATTCAAGCTCGATGATGATCAGTGGCTCTTTTTGGAGCAACTGGAACCCATGCTGATTGTACGTCCTTGCTTGCCTATCTTCAGACTGTTATTAATTATAAGACATATGCTCTTTCTTGCTTCTGAGCATATGTCGAAGTCAAAATTCCCATTGATTCATCAAGTCATCCCTCTCTTTGACTCGCTCATCAACAAATTTGAAGACTTCATCTCCAATGAGGATCTTTTTGCAGGTGTGCGAGCTGCTGCAATTCGTGGTCGGGCTATCATCTGCAAATACTATTCCAAAACAGATGACTCGATAATGTACAGGATGGCGATGAGTAAGTTTCAACTAGCTGCCGGATCATTTGCTAATGATATACTGGTGTTATTGTAGTGATGCACCCAGCATATAAGATGGAGTACTTTTGAGAGAAGGAGTGGGAGCCTGAATGGATAGACAAGTGTTACGATATTGTCCGGTCAGTCTGGAAGCAGCATTATAAACCGGCTGCTGCTGCCGTTGCCCTAAAGGAAAAGCAGGTATATACCTTGCTTTGTAATTGCAGCCTGATACTGATCCTTGGCATAGAAAAAGGGGACTTCTTTCGATGACGTCTTCCTGGAACTCTCGAAAAGAGGCCATCGTGACAATAACGGTGACCCTCTGGAGAAGTACCTGAGTACTCCACCCTTGGAGGACGTCAATGATCCCCTCCGCTATTGGATGAACCAACTTGACAAATCAGACAAATCAGGTAGTGTCATTCGGACTACACCTCAGGGAGCGTTGGATCAGATGGCATTAGACTTCTTGTCTGCACCCGGTGAGTAGTCTATATGATTCCTTTGATGTACATAGATCTGAATCCTGGTTTAGCTACTTCTACCAATGTAGAATGTCTCTTTTTGCATGGTGGCCTCAATGTTACAAAGTGTTGTCACAATCTCTCAGCTGAATCCACAATTGACCAGACAGTGCTGAACTCGTGGTTGGCTCACCCAGGTCTTGTACCACAAGATGACATTGCTGCCTATTTTAATGATAAGTCCAAGCGTCCGAATAATGGTGGTGGACCAAAAAGGCAGACAGTAGGTGCTTCATTGGACAGGGCATCTGGGATCGTTGTCATTGATGAGTAGATTATCATGGGTCTAATTCGTTCTGTCGCTTGCCAGTGTTATCTATGTATTCTTGTATCTACTTTTGACAAAACTGTCTCTTATTTTGCAGGTACTCTATGGGTGTATTCATGTATCTACTCATTCTTTGCTTAGTATTTGCCACTTGCCTGCCACCCGCATCCGCTAATCTGTGAAAACCTCTTGGCAAGAGGCGGTTACACCCATTCACGGGTTGCCATCTGGGTACACCTGTTTAGACAAGCAATTGTGCGACACTTTACCAACAATACTAAACCTAACACTAACTCTACAGTTATCACCAATGTATTGAATTCAGGTGTTTTGAGTATGATAGAAGAACTCTGCAGACTTCAATAATTAAGGAAAGTTCTTTAAAGACTTTTATTCGTCACTAGTGAGCTATACAAGTGTACTACTCGCACTAGCAGGGTTGGTAAGACACAATTTGGTGAATAGTGACTTGACTTGAGCTACTGTGCTTGCTCTAAACTAATGGCTCTCTTGGCCCTATACTGCTTCTTACAAGTGATAAACACTTGACTAGTCACACTCTGGACTGACTAGTGGCGCTCTTGGCCTAAGAATAATACTTTATACTTTGAGAACTTGCTTGAACTAACTTCAAAACATTTTTGGCCTTTGCAGGATATGAAAGATTGCTCTAAGACACTTCAATTCACTCAATGCTATGGGTAACATAGCGACTAGTTGCTGCTTCATCGAGGTTAAGCACAAAAAACCTTTAATTGGAGCACTAGATACTGACTAGTAGGTCACAATTGTGGGGATGGCTTGCCTGAGCCACACGTGAGCCTATTCTACTACTTAAATACTGACAATCAAGATACAATTAAGCTATAAATAACTGGCTAGAGGGGTATTATTGATAAGGATTTCTTCGCTAGTCATGAATAATGGTGAATAATCATACAATAGTTGATCTAGAAACAGTTGCTTGCTGACTAATGAGCCTAAGAGCTCTGCTAGCAGTGGTATCCCATGTCCTTGGTGCAGAAATCACTCCACTAGTGCCAAGGATAAACAACAAGCTGGGCGAGTGTGCCTGTAGCAGCTGTTGATCTTGATCGAAGGCGCAGCCCAGCTATACTAGTGCTGATCATAGTAGATTTATATCGCACTAGTCAGATCTGGGCAGCCTCACTTCATTGCCAAATTCATTTCTAAGTCCCACTAGAGACTGCTGCACTGCTAGTCAACCCATTGAAGAGACTCTGTGTACACAGGCTAGAAATGCAACAGCATTGAAGACACTGATCACACTCACACCCAACACTACACACACAAACCCTCAAAGTTCTAGGGGGGATATTATGTGATAGAAGCAGATTGAAGCAATACAACTAAACTCTCAGAATATATGATACACACATATAGCAATAGCGCTCATAGGGTATTTAGATCTCTCTAAGTCCAAAGGCTTTTAATAACAAGAGGGGCAACAGATGTCACCAGGCTTCAAGGCAAGGGTGTACCACAATACACAACACATTGCCACACACCCACAAAACCATCAATAAGTCATGCACAACACACACAGGTGACCACAACAACCTAAACACACCCTAAACATGACTCAAAGCTTGTGCTCTAAGCAGAAACCCTTCACAAAACCTTCCACTCAAGCCACAGGATTTGAACCTATGCACTCAAGCTTCCAAAACTGATCGTAGACCCACAGGGTTTGAACCTATGCCAATCCAGAGACACAATAACTAATAAATCCCTTCCACAAGCCAAAGGGTTTGAACCTCTGCTACCTGTAGCACTGCGTGTCACAAGAAAACCTCACAACTCAAGAGTGCATCCACAATGACACAAATCTCTTATTCTCAGGTTAGAGCACAAGTCAACCAATCCCTCAAACAGTACACAAGTCCCACACTAGCTTTCTATGCCTCATACACTATTCAAGTCACTCAAATGTTATCAATAAAAGGTCTATTCTCTTGCTCAAAGCTACGAACTAATCCCAAAGCTAGAGTGCTAAGCTGAGAGCCTTCACACTTCAACAAGGGGGGTCCAAAACTTGTACACTATTACTACTTTATGGTATTTATATACTATGTGCTCTACAAATTAATACCACCTTAAAGAGTAACTCTTGGCTTGCAGAACTTCCTTTCTTGCATCCCACACATATCACCATAATCATGCCATTGCTTGGCGCTTACTCAGAGCTCCAGCTTGGGGCCAGATCCTGGTCTCTCAGTTGCACAACATTGGTTAGCCATGCTATCCATGCATACTGACACTGCCTAGTATCTCCTCGGAGTTGTAGCCTACTGTGCAACTCATCTTTATGGTAATAATATCTTCTAGTGATTTCCATGATCTTCTAGGACCACTAGTTTCTAGTCTAGGCCTTGCACGCATCAGCCAAAGTCAGAGACATTGGTCTTACTTCAACTCTAAACATTCTGAGGTATAGAGTGCTAGCTCCTGGCATGGCAGTGCCTTGTGCTTGTGCATCATAGATTAAGGTTGTGTAAAGTATCAATTATCTCCTGAGCTTCTCTGGTTCTATTCTTAGCACGCATCTTCTGTACATTGTCAGTGTACTCAGTGTCAAGTGCTGGGTCTTTAAACTTAGTGTGGTCCTTATGGTATCACTCTACTGTTAAGCCATGCACTCCACCAAACATCATTCAAGGTACTTCATTGCTTGCACTTAGGACATTGTGCTCTAAGGTATATTTTATTGCCTCAGTATCTAGGTTTTATAAAATGTATATATTGATACATTTCACCTAATTACATGTGTGAACACTTTTCAAGCATGTCAATGTGAATACCAAGAAACTGTGATAGAAACTATAAAAATAGTCTCAAAAATGTGGGGATGGACTAGAAAATGTGTCAATGCTCTAGAAAACATGTCCTGGTGGTCTAGAAAACATGGCAATAGACTAGAAAATGTCGAAATAGCCTAGAAACCATGGCTAGAGGGTGTACCTAATAATGTGAGTTGAAACAAAGGCAATAAATGTGCAGAAACTGCATTGAAACTACTTGGAACTGGGAGAAAACATAGTAACTGTGGTGCTGAGTGGGGTGTGGTGGCAATAGATGCACAACAACTCTGAACAATGGTAATGATGAGGGTGATCCTATGGAGAACAATGCTGAAATGGGCCTACACCGAGGCAATACTAAACTGGGCAATGAAAACAATGGCGACATAGAAGGTGAAAGCAATGAAACAATCCTATGTGGTGAAGGTAAAGTGATGTTGCAGCATTTAAGAGACAAAAGCAATTTATTGATGCAAGATTTTGTGTATTAGTGCAATATACAAAGCCAACCAACAACGTTAAGAGTAAAGCAAGTGGAAATGGACAACTTGGAGTAATCATAGCTGATTCATAATGCCGTAGACTTGTCCACTAGGTAAGAACTACTCTAAAAATGCAGTTTCTAACTAGTTTTATACTACAAGTACAGTTTTATAAATAGAATATTCATTGGAGCCTTAGTAAGGCTGTAAGTCCTTGGCTTTGTAATAGCCATAGTAAACATATGGATTCTGTGGTTCTAAAGTAACAGCAACTCTCAATGTTGACATGTATAGACAAGAGCCTTGTGGTTTTATGGTGTGATGAGCAGATCATGAGGTGCTGTTTAGCTGTGGATTATTGAGCTGCAGTTGCCATGCTGAGGTGTATGCCTGCGTCAATGATAATTTGAGGTCTTGGCACTGTAACAGCTTTAGTAAATGCGGTCTGTAGTTGCTGTTGCTGTAATGATCGTAGCTTGAAGGGTACTCATGTCAATCACATCATTTCATTAAATGATAGATGGGCACATCAACTAGGTGCTTCTGAGTGATGTGGCAATTCCATTTTAGGATGGTTGTTGATCACAGGTGCCTTGCCTTGATGGGATATGGTAATTGTGATGTGTGGCAAGCTGGAAGGATAATGAAGCATTGAAGAAGTATAGATGTCATGGTTTTAGGATTGTATCTGTATGTGGGTGGCATATAATGCGAAAATCCATAATATTATTGAGTGTTGGCAGTATTATGGAGTATGTGGGGATTATAATGGTGTCGGTTTGAAGATATTGGGTGATGAATAGGTAAATCCATGAATTCTGAGCATACAGAGCCTGGAGGCTCATCATTGTTTCTCCCACACATTATCCAGGTCATCTCTATGATAGCACTTTTGGGAGATGGGATCTGTTTCATCAGTTATAGTGATATAAAAGAGGTGTGTCTGCTAAACATATTAAATGGAAAGAGACAGCCATATTTACATAATTGTAGGTGGATATTGGGCTCCATGGCAACTAGAAGTCTTCTACAGGAATCCTCCCAAGCATTGTCTTTCACAACAGAGTTTGGGATTCCAACTCTGATAACTGCTCAGCCCTGAGAAGTAAAACTGGCAGTTCCATGTTACCATGACCAATACTCATTTTCTTGACACAAATCCAGATAATGAATGCAGTCATTTGTGGTTTTTGTATGCTTGAGTTTTCCACAAAAGATTCTAGGCTAGGCTAACAATGAATATATGCAGGTTTTAATCAGCATAACACAGTGCTTAGTGAGCAATTCACTGGCATCCACTGGAGTTTTGCTTCATTGATAGCAAAATAGTCATTTAAGGATGTACTTATTGGACTCATTTGCCACAATGAGAATACTTTGCGAGCACATTCTGCAAGCTTTTTCAGCTGAATTTAGGACCCTTTCCCATGTATTCAGTGAACAGGACAGTGTGGTGAACATTTTCAGTGTTCACAAGGACCCAGCATAGTGGCATCTCCCTGTTGTCCTGTGACCACCAACATTCTGGACAATAATTCAAGACTGGCCTTCACACTGCATGGAGAATCCAATATCTTGGCTTAGAATATTGAATTCTATAACTATTTATATTTCAATATGTTGATCTGAAATATTGAGATATTATTTTGAATATTATTCTGATATTCTTGTTTATTGAAAGAATATTGGAAATTTCTCAAATATCACAAAATATATTGAAAATATTATTTCAATATTTCAGACCAATATATTGAAAAAATAAATAATTATAGAATTCAATATTTTAAGCCAAGATATTGGATTCTCCCTGCAGTGTCAAAGAATATGAAGGAAAATATGCAATTAAAAATATGAAGTAATTCTATATTATGCACTTAAGGTTTCATAAGTTATGAAGCACAAGTCTGAGGAACCTTTTAAAACATGTCTGTAAAGTATCCTCCTTGCAATGTCCTCCAGTAATTATTCTCCACTGCTATTTTAGCAGAGGCCTGCAGCCTGCTTGCTAGGCTCTGTGTTATGTTCATGCCAACCTACATATATTATATCCATTCAGATCCCAGCCAGGTATAGGGCTCAAACTTCAATTTCAGCTGATGCAAAATTTGTCGACAAAGTAAAGGACCTTGTCTACTTAGCAACTCCCATGAAAACCACTGTATTCTTGGATCAGGATTTCTTTGCCATTCTCTTGTTTAGAAAAATTATACCTTTATCATTACTACTTGTCCCTAACTTTCTTCATCTGCACTCTCATCTGTGATGTTGTTCCCAGAACTTGCCTTATTCCCAGAGGAGTCATCCTTTGCAGAACCAGCCTTTGGGTTTGGCTATCATCCAGTGACTCTGGGTCAATTCCTTCAACCTTCTCCCTCGCCAAACTTCCAAGTTGTATGCAAGATGCAGCTTTTTTAATTCTGAGACTATGACTTATCTTTAATTTAGTTAGGCCATGCTGGAGCTGGAACTGTGTGGCTTTGTGAGTATGTGGTATGCTGAAGTTCATCACTTTCTTGTATTGTCAATTCACAATATATGTAAGGCAAAGCAAGGCTCTCAGATGTATTTCAACCCTGTAAAGATACTAACCATGTTCTTTACTGGACTCATCTCATGTCAAAACTCCCATGAGCCAAAAATTCTCAGAGCACTTGAAAACTCCTACAACCATGCCAGATATCCATTTGTTCTGCATCTCCACCAAATCTTCAATACACGAAGTTGAGTTGGATTCAATATTTGCTGTGCTCCTGAAGTCCTAGGATGTTCAATACTCAGTCTCAGAGTCAGACAGATGAGGCCAGTGTTCTGTTCCAGGTGTGGAGCATACAATAAGGCAAACACTCCATAAGCTCAAGCTTCTCCATGATTGTGGCTACATCCATAATGGTAAGTTGCTTAACAAGTTCTCGTTCATGATTAAGAATGTGTTTTCCAGATATAAAGACAAATAATATCATTGTGGCCTTACCTGGGAGCCAGGATAGAGTACCTCTCACCAACAATATACAGACATACATGGAAAGAGATCCTGCCAAAACCTATAAACCTCTCATTTTTCCCGATATTATTGATGAAACTATAATCACTGTCAGGTCACAGTCACTCCCAGACATTGGCCTGCTACCTGACTTGAATAACTTGAATATTAAGCTAATTGTCTATGGAGAAGCTGGTTTTTTCATTCTTCTTCTTGTCATTTCATGACTTCTTACCACTCACTTAGCTGAAGCTACTGGGAAGTAGCTTATATCACTCTCGCAGCCATCTGTATTTAGCCCACTGGAGTCCATTCTGGGATTCTCATAGTCAATGCCATCCAATATATGGGCTGTGGGATGCATAGTGTGTAGATGTGCTTACAATATTTATCACATTTTCACTGCTCTCCAGGCTATGAAGCTGATCAGAGACTATCATTTGGTTCCACAGTTATCAGAGGATTTTGACAGAGAGATGGTGCACCATTCATGGATAGCATTCTGATTACATGCTGATATTTTCAATGGGAGCTTCTGAAGGTCAAAGATTGGGCCGCATCTAATATTGAAACAATGGTCGAGAGGGTGTCTAATGCTAAACATTTATACTTCAGCAGGTGGGACCAATTCCTTCAAACATGTCTTATCTGGGATCACCGGACATGCCCAAACACAGCACAATTATTAACACACCCTTGGCTGAGTTGAGTCAAGGTTTTCAAGATAGAAGTCCAGTAATTATCTTCCAGCCATCAGTGGTGACTATGCCCTATGTGCCCTGATGCTGGATATTTGTCTTAATCACCCAGGTTACTTATGGTTGTAAGCAGCTCATTCTTATCTCCTTGTTGAAGTGCTGCATCTCTGCCTAGAGCGAGATGAGCCTCCAAGGGTGAATTGCACATGTATGATGTGTACACATTTCAGTACCAACCACACCTACATAGTGAGATCAATGAGTGATCCCAAATCTCAAGGGATACAAATCACTGAGCATGATGTATTGAAATTTGACAGTGATCCTGAATAGCCAACTTTATCACACCATATAGCAACATCATTGGCCAATCTGAAATCTTCCAACTGGATATTCTAGATGAAGTTTGATAACAGATCTTGCTTTCCAGCAGAGGAGCATCCAATAACCCATCCCCAACAGCCTTGTTTTACCATCTGCTTCACAGCATGCTGGTAGCAGAGAAAGCATTGTCTTGCATTCATGGCAAAATTTTGATCCTGATGATCTACTGTATCTGTGTAAAGTTGTATGTGTGAGGGTGTGATGAGGACAATAGGATCATACACAAAATCAAGGATGTTCACATTACAACAAATGGCAGCATTTGCAACCATCTAATAAGACAGCCATGAATTGAGGTAGCTGGAAATGAATATGAAGTGATGTACCACACCCAGTCTTCCCAGTGTATTCACAGTACCTTCCACCATTCCTTGATGTCAATATCACTGCATACATGTCATGAGAAGATAGCTGCTCTGGGACGTTCCCAATAATCTCTTCCTCAACTTGGCAATCTTCTTAGGTAGCGGGAGATTGTTGAGGGCAACATTGACATGTTGTCTGCTAATCGAAGAGATACTACTTTCCCGATACCTTAACCATTTCCAGTAATGACTGCAACACCTTTAGCTAAGGACATGACAGAGAGAAAAGAGGGATAACAGACTAAAGTTAATGGAAAATCATTTGACTGAAACTGAATTCATGCCACTATTTGTTCAAAGACTGATTGATTGATAGGCATTGTTCTATGTTGACACAATGCTGCATATATCCAATGCTACCCTGACCTGGGGCTCTTACTAAAGAACCAGAGCATGCAAAGATCGTATATTGTCAGGAAGCATTGCATCCATTACTCCGAACCTACAAAAAGCAGATAAGAATGAGTTGCAGTGACATAGAGTGGGCCAAGAGAATTCTGCATTCAACCCCTGCATGCATGTGTTCAACTGCATTCATCTGCATTTGCATAAGTTCAACTTGCATGCACTTGTGCCCTGATCGATGTGTTCAGATGCATGGTCATCTGATAGCTAGTATCATTTCAATAATACATCTTAATTATGTTTTCTGTTCAAGGGGGTGCCAGAATGTTGGCCCAGAACACCAGGTAGGGAGGGAGAGTCAAATGCCAATCATAAAAAAATTTATATGACCCCTCAATTTTTCGATATTTTCCTGTACAGGTTGACATAAAATGGCCTGTGCATGTTTACTTTATTATGAAAATTCATCATTGTCTCAAGCAATTTAGCCTTAAAACAATGATAACCAACCATTTTTTTTTTTGTGGAATGTTTATTATAGCTTTGTACACCCTGCACAGCAGGAGCCTTCCAACTAGCAGAATGGCATGCCAAAGACATTGTACTCGGCCTGTTAGTAGATCAAGGTCTGTAACCTTGTGAGCATGATTGAAATTCTTTGGTATGTAGCAAATTTTGAAGAGTGAAGGTGCCGCATGATGGACTGGCCACATGAGGTAAATGTGTTTATGCACAGACTTCCACACTTTGTCAAGCAAGTCTCATGTGGGACTCCATCACATAGGCTCCAGCCTGATCCCATTTGGTACGAAGCCTTTATTGCCTATGTGATAATACCCACTAACACCCTATTTTCTCTTGTCCAGTCTTCAGGGAGGGAGCTTTCCTGCAGAAGCATGCCCTGCCACATCTTTAGAACAAGAGAGATTTTTATCGCCTTCTTTTAAAACTTCTTTCTGTCTGATAGTGTGCAGTCTAGTTGCATTCAACAGTTCATTGCATTTAACCACCTTTGTTCAACTTCATGTGGTGTGTAGTTTGACCTTTCATTTATAATTTGGTCATTTCAGATCTTCCAAACAAAGTGCGCTGGCTCTGATATCAATATCTGACAGAATCTTTTGGTGCCACATTTGGTTAAGCTTTTATGTGTGTTTAGTGGCTGGGTGCCACAGGACATTATAATTCCCTTTGTGATCACCAAGTCCAATCTGGTTTTCTGTTTCCATAGTCATTGAGCAAGGTTCCATACCTCATTCTGGCCAGGGGCATCACATTGGATGAGGATATGATCCATATTTTCTTCAGTGTTGCATATTTGACACTCAATTCTATCTTCACAGCCGCTAATGTGTTTCCAATGCTGTCCTACAGTGGACCCATCATGGAGTAACATCCACAAGAAGAAACGGGCTGATCTGTTAAAGTCTCTCCTTCTAATGGAGATCCACAGTTGTTCCTTTGTGATTTCTACCTGGCACCATTCCCCTGCTGCAGCTAGGGCTAAACCAACCAATATTACACTTAGCTGGGTTGGAGCTAGCCTGGAACTGATTTTTAGGCATATATTGTGATTTGTTGTCACATTACTTTAGACAGAATAATATCTGATTATTATAGAGGTCCTCATCAATGTATGAGCCCAATGATTGCAAAATGGCATTAAAGCATGAGGACAGCCTGATATTGCCAAATCTTCAGCTAATTCCGATTCCAGCAGCCCCAGCATACCCGATATGGTATAGATGATGTCATAAAAGTCATGTGACAGAGAGAGAGGGTCCAGCAAAAGCCCAAAATAATTTAATCAACCCTATGTCTTTATTAACTTTTTGGAACCTCCTTGTTTCTGTTGAAATTAAACTTACTTGTCTGGATTTCTTGGAGATATCTCCATGGCTTATTATGATTCAATAATGAGGTGGAATGGTCTGGAAAGGCTATAAATGCATGCATGTTAGTAAGTTTTAGTATCACAATAAATATAGTACTCTCTGATGTTGAAGTACTTATGCTGTTCTCGATTTTGAGTGAATCAGGCACCTCTAAAATTAATGCAAAGACTCATGCATCTTAAAAATAAGTCACACATGCATCCAAACATTGAATGCAAAGCATTCAGATAGTGCACGCATGCATTCCTTTTGAAAATGCATGCATCCGAGATTAAACACAGATGTGTGACAGTGTTGTGACAAATCTGTGTTTGGTGTGTTTGATGTGTTCAAGTCCAAGTTGAACTAGTTGACTTATGATCGCTTCAATTTATCCCCCCTGTTATTGCTTCTAGTCACTCATTCTAGACAAGTATTTTATTTTTATGATGTATTCTAGTCATGCATAGCCAGGTTGCCATCAAGTCATCGTTTGAGAGCCAGGATTTGGCTCAGTTTCTCATTGGTTTCTTCAACTTGTTCCTCAACAGAATGATAATGGTGCCATGGTTTTTACTGATGGTTATCATACCTCATGGCCACTAACACTCTCAAAACCTCCAAATACTCTTACATTTAAAATACCAGCTCGAACATTAATGGACTCAGCTGTACAGAGACTCTACTATGACAAAGAAAGTTAATTATGGCTGGTGTTGATGTCATACTTGGTATAAATCTAATAAGCAGTAAGTCTTACTTACACTGTAGCTAATAAAATAATTTAACAGGTGTTTGTAAGCCCAAACGCACAAGATGGCCAACAAACACATCCATGTCACGCTCACACAGATGTGACAAATGCATGCATGAAAATGCAAACACAAACACAGAATTCTATGTGCCCATATAGAGCTACCACTTACCTCTTAGTGTTTATTGCTTAACCATCATAGATGTTAGGTGATGAAAAATTGTCGTGAATGACAACAGAGCAGTCCCTCACCAAGCTGGACATCTCTATCAATCTTTATGTGAACACATTTCTGAATCGTTCAGCATGAATGTTGAGAATGAACCATTTGTGAGTGCAATTACCTAGGGAGAAATCCCCCATTGTACCTGCAAAACCTGATTCCAAATGCCTTGCATCTCTTGGAAGCATGCTCAACTGTGTTCGGGAGCAATAAGAAGAATGTTCGTAAACTGGTGTTTCATCCCATGAGAAAGATACCCCATCACCTATGCTGACTCTGAACACTGCGTCCGGAAGGAGCCATCCTAGCAGCCTGAGGAGGGTGAGCATCTATTGAAGGAAGGTCAGTTGATGGCTAAGAACACAAGGACCCCCAGGCTTGGATATGCATAGTACATATTGTAGACAATAGTACAAGTCATAGTTTTGCAGTGATGGAAATCGTATATTTGTGACTTGGATAAATCTGGAAGACATGGCAGCACAAGAATAAAGTCTAGTACACTGCATGATGGTCTTGATAATTGAGCTTAAAATATAGAATCTGAAAGATATTTATTTTAACTACATTTTGAGTCTGAAATATATTAGAGAAACTGTAAATATCTCTTCTGTATTTATGAAAATTGCTCTAAAACTTAAGAAAATCATGAATATTGAAAACATATTTTAACTATTTATCAGATATTGCAAGTTAACATATTGCTAAAAATAAATAACTTTCAATTTCAATATTTTCACCTTAGATATTGAAACCACCATGCAGTGGTAGCAATCATGATGTTATCATCATCAGAAGTTGATGCCGGAATGTGCTGAAGCTCAAAACAGGCTTCATCATGTCCACCACCCCTCGTCATGTCATACTCTGGGATTTTCTGATGGACGCCCGCACAGAGTGACATCCAGCCAAAGTCCCTACCTCTCGAAAACTCCTTTGATTGCTGGCTCAGATTGTGAGCTAAGTCTTATCATAGCACCATGGTGAGTATTTTATGCTTCTGATCACACTTTGCCTGCTTACCACATCTTTTCAAAGTCACAAAATGCGATGTCCAGTGGATTTCAAATCTCATCTTGGAAGGAATGTTGTCGAAAGGACTCCCGTGCATGCTCCCTTGATTGTGGTTATCTGACTTGATGCTTGGTGTATCCCCATTCAGAGTCACTCTTGCAAGGAGAAATGGGTGTGTGCTGATATGCCTGCCCAGTGTACACCTCTGAAAATCGCATATAAAGTTCACTGTAATTTAATTTAAGCAAGTGAAAGGTGCTGAGTGCCTATATGAATGCAAAGTGCTACACACTAAACACCACACAAACACTCAGTAATTGCGGTTCAAAGGGAGGTATGTTATACCTGGTTATGAAGCTTTGTACTGTAGGATACAAGTTCCGGGTGCAAATAATATGATTTGTATAAAGAATATATTGCGATGTCCACTCTAAGTTTGACGTGTTACTGAACACGAACTCAAACTGATACAGAATAACTGCCTGGTGCAGGTTCTGAACTTGTGCTGGCTGCCTGGTGCAGTTTCAATACTGATACGTTGCACCTGGTTGTGACTTAAAACACACTGACTGGTTCTGAACTGTTTCTCAGGTCTGACTTTCTGTTTCTAGCTTAATTCTGTTTGCTTGCTTGTCTGTTCTTGCACACATGATGTGACCAGGTCACAATCTTTCTATTCCAGGTGAGTCTACGACTTGAAGCTCTTAACCAATAAACCCGTACTATTCACCTGGTAGCGTTCCAGGGGGTCAGAAACCTGCTTCCCCACTAGATACATGACCTGTATTTATACTAGTCTACTGGTACACTATTACTAATCCCTTTTACTACTGACTAATATACTTGCTGACCCAGCCTGGTGAGGATAAACACTCTACCTGGCAGATATTATCTCATCCGTGGCTACTAGGTCGATCAATCACTTGTGAAATCTGGAGATCACATATTGGTGCCTGCCAGGAAGCCGAATCTGACTGTACTAGGTGGACTGGACTACCGGCTACCGGGTAGAATCCCCGTGCTTCGTTCTTGGTTTTTTCATGTCTTGCTCATGATTCCTAGGGAACCTTCTGGTTGCTAGTGGTACTTACTGCTGGTTTCTTACTTATCATAGGTAGATAAACTTGCTTGAATCAAAATACAGTGAACTTTATATGCGATTTTCAGAGGTGTACACCAGGCAGGCGTATCACAACTTTATCTAATTACATTAAGTAAGAAACCGGCAGTAAGGACCACCAGCAAGGAGGAGGTTCCCCAGGAACCATAAAGCAAGACATGTAAAACCCAAGAACAAAGCGCGGGGATTCTACCCGGTAGCTGATAGTCCAGGCTACCTGGTCCACCTGGTACAGCCAAGCTCGGCTTTCCGGCAGGCACCAATATGTGATCTACAGATTTCGCAAGAGATCGATTGACCTGGTAGCCGTGGATGAGATAATATTTGCCAGGTAGAGCATTTATCCTCACCCGGCTGGGTCAGCAAGCATATTAGTCAGTGGTAAAAAGGATTAGTAATAGTGTACCAGTAGACTAGTATAAATACAGGTCATGTATCTAGTAGGGGATCAGGTTTCTGACCCCCAGAACACTATCAGGCAAATAGTACGGGTTTATTGGTTAAGAGCTTCAAGTCATAGACTCACCTGGAATAGAAAGATTGTGACCTGGTCACATCATGTGTGCAAGAACAGACAAGCAAGCAAACAGAATTAAGCTAGAAACAGAAAGTCAGACCTGAGAAACAGTTCAGAACCAGTCAGTGTGTTTTAAGTCACAACCAGGTGCAACGTATCAGTATTGAAACTGCACCAGGCAGCCAGCACAAGTTCAGAACCTGCACCAGGCAGTTATTCTGTATCAGTTTGAGTTCGTGTTCAGTAACACGTCAAACTTAGAGTGGACATCGCAATATATTCTTTATACAAATCATATTATTTGCACCCGGAACTTGTATCCTACAGTACAAAGCTTCATAACCAGGTATAACATACCTCCCTTTGAACCGCAATTACTGAGTGTTTGTGTGGTGTTTAGTGTGTAGCACTTTGCATTCATATAGGCGCTCAGCACCTTTCAGTGCCAGTTTCACTTAATCTTAGAATGCGCCTGACCGGCGTTGACCTCTACATTCAGGATTCGGGTCGCTCGGCTACTTTCAGACGTCCCCAGCGACGACAAGGCGACAGCTATTCTTGCATCCACGTTCCGAGGCAACTTCTGTGAGTACCATGGCTCCATTGTGTTGCGGTTCCATTGCTTAAGAAATAGTAAGCCTTCAATCAGGCGCCGAAGATATGCCTGTCTATCTCGAAAGTCGGCTGCCCCTACAAGAATTGCCTGATATCTTCGCACATCGATTACAATGATCTAGCTCTCGAGAAAAGTGCATGATCCCGACATTCCTTCGCATGGTATTGCAAATGATCGAAGTCAATTTGAGATCATTCGTGCTTGAAGGAGGGACACCGTTGCCCGGCTGTGCGCTGATGGCAATGGTACGGCGCAAACTACGAAAAGATGTGTGAGTCCTGTTTCATTCTTCTTGCTTCTTGCTATAGAGTGTTGATCTCTTTCAGAAGTCCGGGCTTTGCAGATAGGCTATACAATCAAGATTGCTTCCCCTTGTCACGTCACACCACAAAAAGCAAGAAAAGGTTACCTACCTTTACATAGGATGACCTCGCATATATTGCAATATAAAGATGAGTCAAGTTCATACATGGATGTAAACGAGCCATAAGATTATTTTAGGATATTTCGTATTGTAACCCTCTCAGTCACATTTATAAGAAGACTATAACCGACATAAACACCAGTCCATGTTTATTTGGGTTTATAAAGGCTTCACAATTAGTTTACAGTGCAGCAAACCCTAAGTCCGGTTCTAAACCAACTTCGTTATCGTCATCATCGCAGATATCATCTAATTCTGCGTCGGCCTCTTCATCCAGCTCTTCATCCTCCTCATCTTCTTCAACCTCGCTGTCTGTCTCCCACTCGTCCTCGTTATCTGACCCGTCATTAATCTCAGCTTCCCCCTCGCTATCTGCCACTTCTGCCTCATCAACCAAGTCATCCTCTTCTGAGCTGTCCTCTTCCTCCTCTAAGTCTGTATCTTCCGACATCTCTATATCCCCTCCCATATCAAAGACATCTTCTGATAGATTGAACGCTCTACATACGTCCTCACGAAACATACGTGTCGCTTCCCAGGTGCTACGATGGCCCACACCAAGACCGCAATACCGAAAAACCATGTCGCGATCAGCCCACCTGTGAATATAAAATGAGCATAGATACATGTTAAAGCTAAACAGCTCCTCACATGTCAACCGAGTACCGCTCATAGTCTTGATCCTTGTCTTCAGGCCGACGTGCAATGGATGGTGGTAAAAAATCCGGTGTTTGACCAAGCTTGTAGACGGGAATTAGGTGAACTGCTCGAATAATGTCGTCCGGGTTAAGGAAACCAAAAGCACCAGGATCTGTACCATCAACAAATCCAACGTAATGAGGCCGCTTTGCAGTGAAGCCAGAACGATGACTGGCATCAAAACCAAACCAGCGGACCCATGCGAAGTCAATTCGGAACACCTTCCGATCCTCGAAATCTCCCTCAGGGTCATTGTAACGAACATCCGCATGAAATAGGCCTATAATCCGTGCATACCAATATGGATGTGTACTGTCTGTTTCTGACTCGTTTGCAAGTACAATGACATCAGAACGTGTCCGAGGGTTGATTGAATCCTGATCACGGCGAACATCGTAGGTAGTGTAATTGATTCGGAGGACTTTATGGCGAAAGATGCGATCATTGACAATGTGGAGATTGCTGAGTTGTTCTGATGTAATCTTGTCTTCTGGAGATATCTCATTCGCAAGAAGTCGTCGAAGGATGTGGTCTTTCAGCTTGGGGATAAAATCCTATTGCCAATCAGAAATCAAAGTGACAAAACAAATAGAATTCTCACAACGACAGCGAGATCGTCCTCATTTTCGGCAAGCCAGCGATGGAGATTCAAGGGGTAGTTTCTTGACAGTGACATCTGATAGTGATCCTCAGGTCGCCCTTCAGGCAGTGGGTCTTTCTCATTCGGGCCGATTTGAGGGGAATTCTGATTTGCCTTCGATCTAGTTTTCAGTTTTGAGGCTCGCTGGGCAAGGATCCGTCGTAGTCGTCGTTGTCGTCGTTCAAGCATGGCTATCTGCTTGACATGCCCTCGTTTATTTGTCCGGGCATAGAAAAGCTTGACATGGTGATGTTCCTGTTCACCCTAAATGCGCCGTCAGTGACAGCAATGTAAGAGGTGAAAGGACTCACAATCTGCGTGCTATATGAATCTGTTGTCCCAAATTTAGGGATGCAGAAGACGTAATCCCCAAGAGCATGGTTTTTATATGTGGAGAGATTAAAGGATTTAATAGACTTGAAGATACCTCCGTTTGACGGTGCTGCTGTCACCTTCACCGTGCGAATGAGTCGTCGAACCCGTGCTGCCGTTTCGCTTGGGAGCTCTTTAGTACAGAAGTTTGGGCAAACATTCTTCGAAAATGATCGAAGTTGCTGTCCAAGCAATGCTGTTGCACCACCTAGTACCTTGAGGCTTGAATCTGTATGCATCCGTGCCTTGGCAAAAGCATGCCATGTGGACCAAGCAAAGATCGTATCCATGACAATTTTGTTATCCTCCTTGTCTGGCAAGAGCCCATCGAAACATGGAAAAGAACACTAGCAAATTACATGTCAGTGGAATGCAATACAATAGAAGTATTGCTCTACACAAACCTGGAGTACATCTTCATAATCTCGTGCTGCAAACTTCTTCTGGCCTGATACATCATTACTGAACTTGCGAATGGTGGAACGCCCAAACGTTGGTACTAGCCGAAATCTATGAGCATCGATTATACAATCAGCACTGACACTTGCGGAAGATTATGAATGTAACCACGTACCGCTTATTTAACTTTTGAATAGCTCCCGGAATCTCATGACAGATGCGAATGAGATGCGTAAATATAGACTTCCACCCGCCACTCTCAGACTCGTGCATTAAGTCTGGCACAAACATCTGATAAAAATTGAACCCAAGAGGCAGGAGAGCCTCTGAGAACGCATTCTACAAGGAGACATTAGTAAGAAACAACCGAAACAAGCAAGGAAATGTAATCAAATCTTACTCGGTTTGGTGTAAGTGATGTCGGACCAATGACCCTTTCAACATGTTTTCCTGATACAGGATATCCGCGAGTGAAGATCCATTTACGAGCTAATTCAACATCATGCTGCCGTTGTTCTGAGTCGACCCTAGCATTACGTTGGCGGTTGGTAGCATCTCGCTTCATTCCCATATCAGATACTCTTTCCTTCACAACAAGGCAGCGTGGACATAGGCAACGGCCAAGGGACTTAATACTCGTGAGAAGGACTCTGCAGTTTGATAATCATGAGTACTGAAGGCGGCGAGGACAAACCCTGACGTACTTTTCAGGGTAATCTGCGGAATATGTGAAGAAACGTGGGTATACACGGCGAAGAATCCCATCAGCACATTCAATTACAATGCCATGCACATATGCGTGCATGAACTCAGGATCAAGGAGCAGCATCCATATCTTCTGCATGAGTTCGCGCTTCAGAAAAGTGAGCAACTCCTTCGACACTGGTGATCCAAAAGTTTCGATGTAAATATCTTGAATGTTGTCCGGTAACTAAATGGATTTTAGAACACCTACACATATAAGAGAAGGAAGAAAGACAAACCACAGGAAAATAAGTGAGATGATGGCTTTGAAAAAATGAAGGAATAGCCCGAACATACTTTGACATCAATCCAAATCCGACATAGGCAGGCCAAAGTGCTGCTGTCCCAAAATTCGCAAGGCATGTCGAATCTGAGTATATCATCATTGGTGCCACAACCGTCTCTAGAGAACAGCCAGGTTCTGGATTGATCTCATCTTCCATTTCCAGGAACGCATCTGATGTGTACGCCTCGCCATACACACGTTCTGTCTGCCCATCAGGTCGTTCCCACATCTGCTTGAAGCCCTTGAGGTGGAACCTGAGTGAAGATGCATCCTCAAAAGCAGAGCGAACAATGTCAAGGAGAGATCGGTGCCAAACATCCTGGATGTCGAGAGTAGGTGCTTCATCCTCTGATGCATGACGTACTCTGGTCTGGGGAAGATGGAGCTTGACATGGTCTTTGATCCATCCATCAGCAGCGAATGTTGGCAGTGAATCAGAGTCGAGTCGTTTTGCCTCCCGGTTAGCATCAAAGCTCTCCAAATCTGCAGCCGCAAAGTCAGGTGCAAGAATAACCTCATTAACCAGACGATTTAGATCATTGAGGGTCTTTGTAGTCGTAGAATAGAACCAGTGCATCAGCCGGCAGATGGTGGGATTGATGAATGGCACAAACCATGAAGTTGTTGAGTCCGAGGAGCCAATTGCTGGGTCATCCGCAACATGAGCACCATAAACACAGAGCGGTGAACGATGTTGGAGGCCATCAGGAGGAAGCGAAAAGGTAGGGGCATCACAAAGATTGGCTATAGTTGTTGTATCATCAGGATCGACTGATGGTAAAATCTTATACTCGCGATATAGGCCAAATTCGTTTGGTTCAGTGATGATTGGGGGATCAGGTGTTGAGGTATGCGAAGATTCTGGTGAGGAGGGCAATGATTCCTTTGATGGAGAGTGAGCTGGCGGTGGTGGTGGTCTGACTGCCGCATACTGTTGGAGGGGAGCAAGATAGCCACTTGCAGGCAGGAAATCTTGGAAGCGACGAGGGATCCTACGGTTTCGTTGGGACCGCTCAAGAATCTCAGGCTCAGATGGAGGTGCAGGTGAAGGTGGAGGGGGAGTTTCCATTATTGTATCAGTATAGAATACATCGGTATCTGGAGCCTAGAAATAGAACGAAATTAAATCAGAAAGACAAAGAAATGTAAGTGGAACCTACACTTGAAGGGCCAGCCTCTACAGGACCAGAAGAGTTCTGTTTATCAACCTTCCTTGCCCGGCTTAACTCCAAAGCTCGAAGACGCCTTCCACCACCAGTACTATTCTTCACCTTTTTACCCAGGCCTCCTACAGT
The DNA here is from genome assembly GCA_900157415.1 of Armillaria cepistipes. NCBI lineage: Eukaryota > Fungi > Basidiomycota > Agaricomycetes > Agaricales > Physalacriaceae > Armillaria > Armillaria cepistipes. Next base: position 1,753,823 of record FTRY01000009.1, read on the forward strand.
CCGAGACCGCAATGCATGGGTTTGACATCGAGCTTTATGGCCGCTGATAGCACGTGCACCCTTTGTAATTTCCTTTCCGCAGTCGCACTTGTAGGAGACCATGAAAATAATAGCAGCGATAAGTAAAATTCCGAGCTTGTAGAGCCGCATTCCCTAAAAAGAATATCAGATAAGCCTCTACTCAAATAACAATAATTTTGTTGTATAGGTATACCTATGGTTGAGTTAATGCACTGTCTTTGAGGGGAGAAAGAGTAACGATGCACGTTCCCCGCGGTGATGGTGGAGAGAGTGAACTTCCAAATTTGGCATCGTAATGTCCGTGATGTCACGCGAATGTGACAGACGCGTCGACACCTCTTTCTTTCTCCTACCACCATCCTCTGCTATGCCTCAATCTCGCGTCAAGCCTGCCAGCTCATCTCACACCAAGCCTGCCAGCTCATCTCGTATCAAGCCCACCAGCTCATCTTGTATCAAGCCTGCAAGCTCGTCTCGCATCAAGCCTGCTGTCCAACCTCCAGCAAAGAGTAAAACCGACACTGTGACGAAATCAAGAACCAAGGATTCCAATAATACTGTCGGCACAAAATCCAAGACAATTGTACCGTCTGCACCTCGCAATGTATTGTCTCGGAAGGACACAAACAAACCATCTACGAGACGATTCCCGACACCTGTGACATCTGACGACAAGCTTTTCGATACCGAGATGGAGCATGACTCTGAGGATGTGGAGGATGACGTTGAGGACTCGGAGGACGCAGAGGAAGAGGTAAAGCCAGGTAAAGAGGAGAGAGAGGATGGGTATGGTGATGACGAGGAAGATGGAGACGACAAGGACAAGGAGCATGAAGAGGAGGATGGCAATGACTCTAAGCGAAAGAAGAGATTTCGCCATGGATATTCACAAAGGTGAGTATATTCAACCGCATATATCTACAAATCTATACTCATTTTTGCTTCTCAGGCAGAACTTCGTACTCAGCGTAAGCCATACAGTCGGAAAACTGGTTCCCCGAGTTGTATCGCTCTTTACCCCAGTGGACGACATAATGTGGGCTGGTGTTAAGCATTCCAATAAGGCTATTGAGTGCATCGTCCACTTTCTTTCCCTCAATATATGCTAATCGATTCACAGGCTTGGAATTGAGAGTCACATGCACCCATACACCACGCCCAATGAGAAGTCTTTTGACATACTGGTAAAGTTCTTGGAGCGTGATGTTACCGTCGTCGAGGCCTTCGGCTGTTTCCCCAAGCGCCAAATTGGCCTGAAAGCCATGATTAAGGAGGTGAGTGTACCTTTCACGATATGCTATCCTTGTCATACTGATATTTGTCTTGCAGTTGCGCCTAGGCTTTAAAGAATCAAGAGGAAGTGACACGAACAAGGTTCGCACTGATATACTGACGCTCCTCCTCAACGACCCAATCAACGATACGATATCGCTTCCAAAGCCTGCGCACAAGACATCACAAGGGTTCAACCACGTTGACACTGGACGTCTTCTCTGTCCACAACCCTATCTAAAGCAGTTTAACGAGAAGTTATTATTCTATATCATGCTGGGGCGTTCACTGATCTGGATTATTTAGCGAGCGTTTTATCTTTGACCTGGCAAATGGCAAAGTCAAAGTGACCGCATCGGAGTGGCCGTCTTTCCTCTACAACCAGGATCTTTACGATCCAAAGGATGATGAGGCTGGTTTAATGAAGGGATACCTTCTTCTTCGTGTACGGGCATGTCTTACTCATGTTCCATAACTGATCATCTTTCTATAGGTTTACCTACACATCTTTTGCAGTAACGGTGACCCAACAAAGCAAGAAGGGCCAAAACGAGGTAGTATTGCGAAGATCAATGGTATACAATCAGTAACTGGACGCCAGATTGCCTATGCGGCATGCCAGGTGGATTTATCTTTGTGAATCTTGATTCTTTCTGACAGAATTATCAGGCTCGCTATGCTTTATCTTCAAAGGACGGTTGGACTGAACAAGATGGCGCATTTGATATGACAACTTTCTATGACAGCATTGTTGCTCTGTTTGAGAGTTACCCTGATGACGAATGGGCTCTTGACACGCTGGCCTGGTGGAATGAGTATGTTCCTTGTATCCTTGATTTGCTTCATTGACTTGTATTCTCTATAGGGAAATATTCGGTGACCCTAATGGGCGCACAGATACTGATAAAACCCAAGACGCTCATCCGCCTGAGAGTACTGTTGCAAAGATGGCCGCACGCCGTGAGGCACGGGCGAAAGCAAGGGCCGAAGCTGCCGCCAATGTTCTGGATGATGACGCCATAGGAACGGAGTAGGTGCTTGACGAGCCAATAAATTCTTGTAAGACCATGTCTGCTATGCAAATTTCCGCTACTAACTTGTCTTTCTTGAAGCTCACCGCCTCACCACGAATTAGACTGCTGCTTGTTACAATGCGGAATGGATTTTTATGGTTTCACTGTCTGTATTGTTATTGTGGATGTTCCTGTATGAAAAAGTGTCTCGTAACTGTAATTCTAATGTATATGCTTCGCTGTATTGCCCTCGAGTAAATTGGGAGTGACATGCGCCTGGTCTGATTGAAATGATGTGAACGTCATTTGTCGTAATGTCTTTACTGGTTCTTATAACTTCCTTCAACTCTTATTTTCGCATACTGTCACCGCCTTATTGTGACCATGGCTAGCAAGGTATATGGTCGTTGACAGGGTATATTTAGGGTTATATTCGTGCATGTATAGCCATATGATAAAATTAAGGTACGTCAGAGATCTTTATTATCAATGCTACCATCGACGTTGTTTATAAGAGTTTTTATTGTTTATCTAGCTTTACGACGAGCGACCTTGGTTTACCCTCATTTATAGATTGTGCGCATTTTCTGTGGTGCAGTCGCTGCGTTGCAAGGAAGGAGGAATCAGGTATGAGCAATCCCCTGATACAAAGATCTTGCTGAGAAACCTGCGCCTGAGTATGTTCATTTCTATACTTTTCTTCCCTCAGCTGACTTCTTTTTCGCAGACCCTCTTCTTTCACAGTCCGTCGTACATCACCGAGATGGGAGCTGTACGGAGTGGCGTTTAGCGGGGGTTTTACAGAGATTCTGTTCGATCGGTGAAGAAATTTCCACCGACAATGGGTTTTCTCTTCCTCTGTCTTCAATAACAAGTGATGTATCTGAATACCAATTGAAGAATTTAAATGACAGTGAATGTTGGTCATTGAAGGAGATATACAACCGCTCACTGCAAAGAACCTACTTTACGGGCACCTTTTGGGAAGATTGGAAGACGAATTCAGATCCGTTGTTCACAGATCCAACGATCCAGAGCGCAGTGAACGATTTTCCGTATCTTCAATGGTAAATCTTTTGCCGTCTTTCGTCAAGCTGTTGTTGAACGGACTATCTAGAACGTATCATCCTACGCGTGTGAGTGTGATCATTGATGAATCTTCCCTTCTATCACCGGCACGTCTTTTCTCCGAATACCACGCGTCAACCGGCACCCCATAGATGGATAACGCTGACCAGACGTATAGAACTCTGTCGGATGGTAAACATACTGGTTACCAGGTCAAGAAGCGCTTCAAGGATGGGTTGGAAGCTTTCCAGGATAAGTCGCAGGGCATTGTGCTCTCCATAAGTGGGTATATGCGCGCTTTCACCTACTGTATTCTTTAGGATGGCAGATCCTCCGGATGTATTGGGCCGGGAACGTCTTTCGAAGACGTTTTGACACGTTCTGGCATCCAAGTCTTCCGTTTAAGCCCGGAGGTCCGCGAGGAGAGACATTAGAAGACTCCGTCAGCCAACTTTGGTTTCGTCCTGGTTTGTCAGGTGTGTCTTTTTCATTCGTATACTTTTGGCTGCTCATAATTCAGCTTTAAGACATCCAGGACACCTTCTCAGGACGTGCATATGCACTACTATTACAGGTAGTTCCAATGTCTTCATTCCCCGAAAGGCGGTTTATAATATGGTCGTAGCACGCTCACTATGACTGATGTTGAACACATTCCGAAATACGTTCGAACTGATGCTAGGGCGCTGCTGGTAGGGACCGTCATGGCGACATGGCCCTCGAGTATACCCTGCAGTCATCGTTGCGTTGCCTGTTGCCTTGATGACTTTCTAGAACACGTGGGCAACACCGTCCCAAATAATCTTGACTGTGAAGAGATGCGCCAGACTTGACCTGCCGTACCGAACGTGCACCCAAAAAAGTCGTACTATCAAGGCCAATTTATGTGGCCTGTCTGCCATCTGTGAGTGTTTGTTTTGTCTCTGACAATCTTCGTGTTCCTTACGTGTCTTCCTAGAGCGTATCTGGGTGCTATTCTTGGCTCTCACGAATGCAGATCGTTACAGACATGGCGACCAAGAAGATAAAAAGACATCATCTTTAAGCATGAGCTCCTTTCGTTATTATCAAAGAGTATTTCTTATCTTCCCTACCAGTAACCGACAGAAACTTGTGAATTAGCCACCATATCACGTATCGACATTCTCGCAGCGCATGGCCTTGCGAATCAGATCCGGCGGTCTCTTACTGACCACAGTACGTCATTAACCAAAGCGCCAGATATACAATTTAGCATGGATTTATCTCAGTTTGGGCGAACATACAATGAGATCTTGTGAAGGACGTCTGCCTGGCTCGGGAATACTCTGTAAATTTTCAGACTCGGAGGAAAGTCGCAAATCTCTGGCTCTGAGCATGCCTTGCCCTCCTATTCTCACTTCTTCTACCTCCCTCTCATCCAAAGACCATCCACTTCCCGTCCGGTGAAACTATCACTCCAGGTCGTTCCTCTCGAAACCTTTGTTTTATCCTCTTGTGTAACCTAAACCGGCGTTGTCAGAAGAACGTGCCGGTGCCTATCAAGCTTGTCTTTTGCCTCAAGGCCGTATCACATACTATCGCTCCAAGAAGGTGAGCTCTTGGAGATTGTAACTATAGAGTGCGAACTTCCTGGAATCCAGCGATCGTGCATAAGAGGTCCTCAAATAATCATCGCCTGCAAGACTTGAACGACGACAGCAAGGATAACCAAATTGAATCCTCCGCAAGCACCCTAGCGGAGGTATGCACACGAGGGAGGGCATCAGTTCCTACATTTGCGCTTTACAGGCGAAGAGACTTTGTTTGTTTCCATTTCTTGCATCGATTCCTTCACATAATGATATGCCGTCATTGTATAAGGTAAAGCATAGCATCGCGGGGCACTACAGCTACTCGAAGACTACGTCAAGCGTATCGGCACTAATACCTTCCGGTCTAAATCCGGATGACTCTGTCATCCTGGAGTCGGTGCTCGATGGGGGCATATTCTTGAGCCACACGGACCCACCGTGCGAGTTGTTTTAACTCAGGTATGATAGTTCGGTCACTTCGTCTAGTACCCACTGATTGACTACGGTGAAAGATGATGCGGATGATTACGCTTGTGAGCACGGTCTCTGAGCGACATCCGTTGTGAGCATCGAGCGTAATAAATGTCGTGTTTCCGATTTCTCGTATTTTAATGCCAGGCCACGGGACCTTTCCCTTCTTCCCGCACCTCCGGATAGACTAATTCTTGAACCTCCTGCGGAAAAGGTGGACCTACTTACTTTCCTTTCTACCATTCATATCTCAGACTTCATAGTGTTCCGTCTTTGTCTTTATTTACAGGTCGCACTGGAGATGAACGCCGTTCAAAGTGTCTCTCCTCTGCTGAACTGGGTCACTATCTCTCTTCTCTCAGAGAGTAGATCGGATGAATCGGGTTCAATGTCAGCGTCATACGGGGCGACAGTACAGATGGAAGGATTGTGGGATCTAACAGACAGGGACTCCATATCGAAGCCAGCTAGTATACATTCCGGCGATGCATGCTGGAACTCAGTTAATCCGTAAATACGGTTTCAATCAGGACATCTTCTTCGTTCATCTAAGCTGATGCGCACCGTGTTTCTCCATCCATCGGATGCCAAATGTATCTTTCCGAGGAACTCGTTATATTGTTAAGATACATCAACTTCTGTCCTTCTCTCTTTGCTGACTCATTGGGCTACCTGTGTATTCACCGATTCTTTGATAAAAATCAAGTCAAGTTCTTGGGATCAATTAACAGTGTCTCAACACGTAGACCAGCCAGTTACAGTTTGTCGTTACATTCACCAGCCAAAGGAACCTCATAAATCAAGGAAAATGGAGTTGGACATCAGGTTCTTTCGTCAGCACAAAATAAGGATCCAGGAAAGTCATCTCTTTTGTCTTGTGACGATTCTTTAGCGGGTTTTTTACTTGGCCATATCAGTTTTGCTGAAGCTGGTGAACAATGCTACCTGCCGCGTTTCAATAGATAAGTTGCACTACGTGGATGCGAAATATACACATCCGAACTTACGAGATCAAGTGAATTGGCGCCAATGGACACCAATTGGCGATATTCAAATAACAATGGTGTCATGACTACACCAAAATTGGTGCTGTTCCAATAGCTGACTGATATCTCTGTGGCGAGCAAGTGACGACTAATAAAATTTCCTTCCTTCCTTCCTTCCATACATCCTCCAGTGTTTATTCTCCACTGCAGTTCAAGGAGTTATAACAGATGCCCACCGTTTGATTCCTAAGCGCTGTGGCACATTGATATGAACCTGTGTTCCGACGTTAGTATAGCCTAAGATCCTCACGTGAGAATTCGAACATACAAAGTCTGAAAATTGCCGATATGTATAACATCTATTACTCCGGACCTGGACGAAGATGATGAGTATCATCAAGTGTCGCATTGACTCTGACCTACTTCATACTTGTCTGACAATCCACAGCAAACAGACTCGTTCTGTGGGAGCCAAATACTACTTTACGTTTTTCGTGCCTCGCCAAGCAGGGAAATTCTAATGCTGTGATTTTCATACATTTTATCGTAGTCGTTCGTGTAGAAAGACGAGATTTATCCACATATGTAGCCCGAAAAAGCCTACTGGTATCATCCAGGTCATGATTACCTAGTTTCGAGAATCCAGTTGCGAGATCTGAGAGCGTGAGCGGGGACCATTGTCATTACTTTCTGTGAATACAGAGAGAATTCATACACGAAAACGCGTGCAGAACACGTAAACGGGCGCGACAGACATCAGGAAAAACGCTTTTGCTACGTATCCACCACTCAGGTATACATAGTCTATGTATGTCCAGTAGCGATCGTAGAGGGTGCGGAGCCATAGGTAGTGATACATAGCGTTCCATATGTATTGCTGAGGACTACGTAGATAGCGGTATCCTCAAGCGGGACCTACTGAGAACTACAATATTGGTCAGTATTTATGAAAAAATTTCATGTCTTCGCTGGTAACAGAAACAGATTATATTATAGTCGCGCGGCTTGTGCCATCAGCAGAAGACAAATGAATGAATCAGAACTGGAGGAGCTTGTTAGCAGACCACAGACATGAGCAGAGCACCAACAAACGAAGCCTAATGATAGCATTATCCATGCCCTGGGGACAGCTACAGTCTACGACATGCAGCGCACTGTGCGGCAGTGGCAGCGACTCGAGCAAATTCCCAAGTCCATTTGAAACTCTGATGAAGCACGTGCGCGATCAACAAGATCACGCCATCGGATTCCGAACAAATTCAACCATCCTTTCTTCCTTTCCCTCATCTAGGTCTTTTTCCCCGCATCCTTCTTACTTCTGTATTCCCTCTGCAATCCTGAAGTAACTAGCACATTTGTTCTCAGTTCCCCTGGCAATTTGGGCGCCGGTGTAGTGTGCAATATTCTGTTCTTTAAGCAATGTGAGTGCCGCTGCGTCCCTATACTCCATATCACTCAGCCTTGCCTTGCAGCAACCGAATAGGGTCTCCTCTTTAAACTTATTGATGTCGGTGAGTACCCAAGCACCCAATCTTTGACTCATCAATTACTGCTAGCTCTCGACATGCGCTTTCGGAGGACTCGTCGCATCAGCGTCTGAAAAATGGATCAGGATGTGCGTGTGCCCTAATCCCCTCCAACGCTAATCATATAATACTAGGGATGTGGAGCATGCTACATGGTACCGTTTGTGGATATGACAGGTGCGTTGGTAGGTACCAGAGCCTTGAACATTGCTTCATTCTCATCGTTTTCTAGGTTTCTCCTAGCAAACTTGGACCCCTGTGACTCGTGAGCTATCTATCTTTCTAACCGTCGATAGCCACTGACTTGCTCTTAGCAGCAGATAGCTCCCATCCGAGATCTAGTTGTGGTTCCAGCTGGGATGCATGCTGGCCATGGGGCATAGCAGCGCAGCAATAAGTCTAGTTACTGACCACTGCCTGGTATATGGTCTATTGCAGAAGACGCTATGTTACTTGTCATCATGTAATACCGACTACTTTCAATATATTCATTTTCCTTTTATCGCGGTCGGCCTAATTTATAAGGCAGAATATCATTGAATATGTTTTGATAGGTATGGATCCAGCACCGCTACTGTCGAGCTACCATAGCAATGCTGTAGCTTGAGTGCAGTGCTATCATCCGCTACTGGCTGCTACGTACCCTTGGTTATGCGCTACAGACCGCTACATATGGGGGACTGTGCTACGGCGCTACCAGTACTACATAGTGTACATATTGCGATGTAGCAAAGTAGGTTTTTCCTGATGGAGAACACAGTCGGAAAGTCATGGTGTGGTGGCGACGTGGCGTTGAAGGAAGGGGTTCGGGCCGAAGAGTGACTGGCGTGTCTTTACGACATCATTGCTCTTTGCATTCACACCCTCACACTTCCCAAATACTATGTGACGTCTATTGCATTTCGTCTGGCCTTATTACTGCTCCACCATCTATTGTACTCAGCTTCGACCCCTGTCCAAGTCACCGAGCTGCTAGGGACGGGCGTGTTTAGACAATGTAAAGAGACTTCCTTAGTCTAATTTTTACGGTAGATATGCTCAAACGCTCCTAGTAACTCTGACTCCTAGAAGTCCCATGCTGATTAATTCCTCAGGCACGTGTTAAACAGCCAGCGGACCGGCCAATGATTGGACAGCGACATTGAGATGCCATCACCCTCTGTAAAACGTTCTCGGTATAACTTCGGGGTCTGTTCATACGCGACGATAATGGTAGGGATCATTCAGGGAGGGTATCGGGTGCGTTCATCGTTATCCGCTGTGTCTATTTCCACTCAGCTCTGTGTTATCTAGGCGTCTTATAATGGTGCCAGCGCATCCCGATCTAGGAATACCTTAGGCCTGTAAAACATCCACACCGGCTACCCTTATTATCCTTGATCGGGACCGTTCTCCTTGCCGTTTGCCATACGATAGCTCGCGGAAGGATTCTCGCACAACATTCCACCACCCTCTCGGTCTTCGAAGCCTGCCATTGGTGGACCTGTGTGCGGCTACCGAAAAGACAGGTCCGCCCGCGTCCTATCGCCACATCAATATGGCTCTTTGGCTCAGTAACTCGCCATGATAATGTATCCATCCCCGTCGCCACAGCTACCAACATATCCGTCTTAGCTCGCTCTCATCGATCCCATCGCACAATATCCTCTTTTTATGCTCATCGGTCCCTGGTTTACGGAGACGCTGTCTTCCAAGTCTGCTGGTTGCGGATCCAAGGCTTGTTTGTGGGCAGCTGTGTGCCTCTTGGATGTCAGGATACCAAAGCAATAGATGGTAAGCCTTTTGTATTCCGTTCCACCTTGACGATAATGATCTACGCTCATCATACTTTAGAAAGCCGTCTTCGAAGACCTTCATTGCGGACAGTCAGGGCGTTGGATATACGTGGGATGACGGTGCGCCATTCGGTTCTGTAAATTCCATAATCTCATCTGGCCCTAAGATATTGGATCGACGACAACCATTCTTTGTGAATTCAGAGATGTGCAGAACGTAACTAGCGAGGTTGTTGTCTCTTCCTCAGACGACGACCCCTATATTGTTGCTGAGAGTGGCGATACTCATGATACGTACGCGAAAGAAGACAGCCAGAGCTCCGTCGGTCGGGCTGACCCGCTCCTTCGCTACACAATGACCGGATGTCACTTCTTGCGGACGTTAATGGGAAAACCTGGGAGTACGAGACGCACAAGGAGGTGGACGTAATCGACTCGGCACATTTCGGTATTAAGTTCTCTATTCTAGCCAACGATGTTCGCCAGATTTATCAAAGAGCGATAGTCAGAAGTGTTCGATTTCCATGGGCATAACACGGTATCTCATACCACGGTCCAAAGTATGCGTATCGAAACCTTGGGGTTTGCTCGGGGATCTTGTTCTTAGCCGTCGACTGACCTCCCTTTAACAGATGCTCTTCCTCTTTCTTTAACATACACACTGGCTCATTCCGCACGCACGGTTCAGAGCCGGCGCATGTCGTTGGGTATCTTCCTCATGGGCTGACGGTATGCGCGTCTAATTGAAGAACATTGCTCTTATTGCTCCCGAACATGTTCGAGCAAGCTTCTGAGAGATGGATAGCATGAAGTACTTCTCTCTAGGTTTATAATGGTCCCTTCCGAAGGAAAGCAACATATTCACATTGAGATCGATAGATATATCTTACTTTACAATGATTTCAATATTCAAGGACCACCATGGGGATTTCCCATGACGTTTTACGACTATTTTTTGGGCGCCAAAGTCTGATAATGTTGCGAGGTATTCCGGCAGTTGCGGGTCACCGTGATGATACTCATCTTCTTGGCACAGGTCCCGAGTAACGGATGCCGCCCTGTACAATATTCGTACGTTTGAACCGTTCCTGTGGTAATATTAAGCTATGCTAATGGTGGATATAAGCAGGTCTGCGTCAATGTAACACTTCGCCTAGCGGCGAAACTGGGGTTTGCTTGAACGGTAGCAAAGAATTGGAGGATGGATTGATCCGCTTGCTGCAACGACGTTACTGTGCGAGCAGGATTAGTGGACAAATCCAGGTCCAGGTCCGTTGTTCATGGATTCAGAAAACTTACAGAAGCATGGGTCATTTAATGGTACGTTGTTCATTATTGAATTTGCTCTAAAGGCTGCAGGAACGGACATTGTTTATCTAAGTAAAAGGTGTATTTTGAATGGCGTACTCAAACAAAGTGAGCAGGAAGACGGTTTACATTGTCAGCAAAGCGACGTTGGGACTAACCAAGAGATTTACAGTATTTGTTATATACGATGAAATCCCGGCGGGAACAAGCAAATAGGGACAAGAAATTAAACGACGACTGACTGTCGGTGCTACGAGAAGCCCGATATCTCACATGTGCTAGTGTACGTCAATGTGATTGATGCCTTTTGACGGCAGCGCTGGCAGTTCAGAAGGACGGACGATAGTGATTCATTCGCACCTCAAATTTCGAGACCTTGAGCTGAGAATGATATTACCGGTGTTTATCATATCCTTTATTCCGAGTCTATTCAAAGAAAATAAGACTCATTTACGAAGAGATAGAACTGCCGCCGTGACTCATAGCTTCAAGCCGTGATAGAAGTTAAGCGCCCGAAAATTGTCGTGGAAAAGTCTGCCGTAAAGGTGGACATATCTATCATGAATACACTGCTTTCGCCCGTCATGCATGAACAGCGAGAAAGACGTAAACGATTCCCATGGGAAGAAGCCTTCCATTGTACCGGCCAAACCAGATTGCGAAGGCCTTCCCTCTCTCGGAAGCTGCTCCAGCATGTTTGGGAAGGAATAATATTCCTCGATTAGACGCGTGCCGGGGCATCAGTCCACGAGGAAGATAACCCGGAAGCTACGCCGCCTCTGAACGCTCGAGAGTGCATGGGGAAGGAGCGATCATATATTTTTGAGCAGACGTCTGTTGAAGGAAGATCAGTCAAGTCTCGACGGTTTAGAACAAGGAACTTCCTCGAAGATTTCATCTGCGTACTTTGGACTGATACCAGATATAGTTTATGAGGATCGAAACCGAATATTTATGAAAATAGCTCTTGAATAGATCTGTAGGACATCGTTGGCGAGAATTGAGTCCCTCAGTCATGATGTCATCGACATCAGAACTTGTCGCCGGAATGTGCCGAAGCTCAAAAGCCGCCTCATCACGTCCACCACCCTCGGTCCAACCACGCCTTCGATTGCAGGCCTCAAACTGCAGGCTCAGCCTCATCAGAACACATTCTCTTGGCCCACAAGAGTACCCAGTGGTGCATATTTTATGTTCCTGATCGTGCTTTGTCTGCTTACCGCGTCTTTGCAAAGTCACAAAATGCGACGTTTGGCGTATTTCAAATGACCTCTTCGAAGGAGCCTCGTCGAAAGGACCATGATTGGAACTTTCTGAATCGGGCCGATGGTGTATCTTTCAGCCAGAAGCACTCTACTAAGGAGAACTAGGTTCGTGCACCCTCCACTTAATCATTCGACACACCTGAGTTCGGCGTTGTCTGATCAGGATTCGAGTCGCATGCGCACTTTCAGACATTCCCAGGAATGACGAGGCAACAGCTGTGTCCCTGTTTGTAAGCCACTTTTGTGAGTGTCTTAGCCCTGTTATGTTGCGGCGCTATCACTTATGAAATAGCTAGCATTCAAGCAGGCGCCAAAGACATGGCTGTCTATCCCGAAAGTCGGCTGCTCCTACTAATATCTGTGTGTATTAGGATGATCTCGCTCTTGAGAATTCGGTATTTCTTTCGCACAGTATACAAATGAGCAAAATCAGTCTCAGATGATATGCGCGCGTAGGAGGGGAAACTTTGCCTAGCTGTGCAATTATCAATGTCATGGTACGGAGCAAGCTACAAAGAGATCTGTGAGTCCTCCTTCATTCTTCTTTGTTTAAAGTGTTGATTAATAATTCGTCAATATCTTACAGACGCCCTTTCGTGGGAGACAGGTTTTACAGATCAAGATTGTCTTTTCCCCGCTGCGGTGGGTCGCCACGCTACAACGAGGGAGGTACTAGGAACCTCTAGATACCAAGATCTTGACGAGGAACGTCTGCTTGTAAGTTCATCTCGATACTTTCCTCCCTCAACTGACTTCGTATTTGCGGACCCTACTCTTCCATAGATTATTGTACATCGCTGTGGCTTCTGTGCGATGAGAGCTTCTAAGAGTGGTGCTCACGCTTGTCTTCTTTCCAAGGGTCCCGAGTAACGGACATCCTGTCATATCGCCTATTATGGTCTTCGTACGTTCGAGTCCCTCTGCATGCCTCCAGACTAACCTTGGAATGAAGGTTTATACCAACGCAACGTGATAGCTGTGGGCGCCTGCTGGAATTTTGCTCAAACAGCAGTGACCAGTGAAGCTAATGAAGCTTGGAGGATGATAGATTTGATGATCATTGAAGCTGAAGCTGAAGGAGGTATCGATCCGCTTGCCGCAAAGAAGCGACTTCGCGGGCACGCTTCCGGAGGATCGATTGGAAGACGAAAATTTCAGACCCGTTGTTCACGGGTCGAACGAAACGGACAGCGCAGTGGCAATTTTCCATATTTTGAATGGTTCGATTTTTCCCGCCTTTTCGTCAAGCTGTTGTTGAACATACCATCTAGGGTGCAGGAACGGAGACGTCATTTTTACAGCACCGAGTGTATTCGTATGTTGGCAACGCGAAGAGTAACCCCCAGATGCAGATTGACTCGGAGGAAGAACAGTGTTTCTGAGTTTCAGGTGATCCAGAATAGACTGACATACGATTGTCGCTTTCCAAGGAAGGACTGCTGAAGAAGCAAGACATTGCGGCTATGTTTTGGCTCCGAGCGTCTTTCCGGTGTTCGTGCATGCAGGGGCCTTCACTGAGAGGGCACCGTCTCCAAGCTTCTTTCAGAACTGGGATCGGGTTCGCTATGGGTGGAATCGCGTTGTATTTCCCCACACAAGTTGTGTTTGAGATTCTATTCTCCGGAATTTGGCTCGCCGGAGTCGAGGCCGCGAAACTAGCCTGCACGCTTCTTTTCACCATCACCATCGCCTCGCCTTTTCGAACCCTTTCCTCGTTGCCTCTTCTCATCCTTCATAGCACTTATCAGGTTCTTTGATCTCGAGTTAACGAATGCCGAGTCAATTCTCAAACTATGGGACTATGTTGGTCCCCGCCGCCCCGTTGTCTTTTAGGCTAGATCCAGTTTAAACATAGTAAACACGTTTAGCTCTGACAATGCCCTCCGGATCCTCATCATTGCGATTTTGTAGCCTTCGTCAGCTGTAGTTCTCTCCGTGGTGTAGTACGCCAGTACGGTGTACGACCCTGACAAAAACGAGAGATTAAGCCACGACAGCGATGTATTACTGCGATCATTTATTTGGTTCATCTCGTTTCCCTAGGCCCCTGGACGTTTCAAAGAGATCATACGGTGCGTTTCTTCCGTAGGGTCTGCTAGCCTCCACTGGTTGTCTCATCCTGTCCTCAGTCACCTCGTGAATGAATTAAGTAATTCTCACTGAGGACGAGGATGAAGCAACGGCCTTCAAGCCACAATGACGGCTTTATCCAATTCAGTTGAAAATGAACGGAGTCTGCTCTTGATATTGCACCCAGGGTGACGTACCAGGTCCAGAATGAAATCTGCACAGGTACGTCTATTCACTGTTTCTTGCTGGTTGTTTCTAACACTCTCGGAGGTTATTAGCACGATCGTTTGGTTGCATGATGAATACAAGTCTGTCTCCAAAGTATTCATCGGTCACTTCGTGACACGATCATATCAGATGAGCCTACCCGACACGATCGGCAGTTTGTAAGGCGAACAAAAGTGAAAAAAACAATCTGGCAATGACCTCGACGCTCGTAGAGCTGTTTATCTGTATGCCATCTTCTTTCCCTCTGTTTCTTTCTCAAGAACTGATTGCTTCTCATGGGAAGGTTCAAGGTATTACTATTCTCCCGATATCAGTAACCTCGGGTATGTCGTGTACGTCGCTTTCGACAAGTCTTGGCCCTCGGCTGACTGCTCTTCAAGAGACCCTCTTCGTCATGATCTCCGCCAATATACACGCACTGTGCATACTCGAAGCACGGTGTGGGAAGATTTGGTGATTGGCTGATACCTCAGTCGTGGTCGTAGCTCATTGCCTTCGATCATGGTCGAGCGGCTTCTGTGAGATGGAAGGCGTTCGGAATCAGGTCTGACAAGTGGTATGGAGCTGTTCTCTGCGGTTATTTCTGGTTCGCTCGCACCATTCGCGATTAACGAAGGAAAGCAATGTATTCACAACGAGATCGACAGATATGTCTAGCTTTACGACAATTCAAAGACCACGGGGATTTTCCCGTGGTATTTTACGATAAATTTTGGGCGCATAACTGTGATAATGGTTCAGAGCTGGGAGGTAATCCGTCAGTTCCAGGCGACCGCGACTATACCCATCTTTGTAGCAATGCGATCTCCCGCTGAGAAGGACCCTGCGATGTTTTGGCCCCCAAGGGTAGCGGGGATCCGAGTCTCGGGATGCTGCGTGTGAGGAAAAACGCCTGGAGACCGGAACATATAATTGGGGTGCATCGAGGAGGCAGACGACGCGGTAAAACGGGGACAGTGTAAAGTCGAATCTTGTGCATGCAGTGGAGAACAGTGATGAGAAGATATGGTGGCGACGCGATCATCGGTGAGGAGGCGTGATAGAGAAAAGTCCTGGGGGTCTCAACGCAGAAACGTACGGCACGACAAGGGTCGCCAAAAGAGCAGACGGTATGTGAATTACGCTGTTGCCTGGCGAGTGCAATCGACGGTGAGTCATAAGTTACAACGGTGCTCCTCATTTCCATATTCACCATCCGGATTTTCAAGGTTTCCTTGTGCATCCGCGCTGCATCCCTGGATTCTGAGATTACCGTTGTCGTCCTTTGGATATATCTCTGGCGGTGCGTGTTCGTAGTCGGACTTGCAGCAAAGTCGACACCGCGTCAAGTCGATCCAGCGGCGGATTTGGCTGCATAGTCGGTCCAAGAGGTATCCACACTCTGAACACCAGCAGTCTTGGATATGCGATTATCTGTTCCCGAGGTCGTTAGGACGCTAGAGGAAGGGAACGTACGTCAGGGAGCCCCGTCTGTGCTCCCCGAGTCGAAATGAGTAGCTTTCGATGCCCTCTAATCTCCATCGGTGACATTGACGCGTCATCCGACATGCATCCAGGCTCCACAGGCTTCGAAAATGTCGTCTTCAGCAGTTCCTGGATTGGGGATGTTTGATGAATGTTCGGCTAGGGACGCGGGAATCGTTGGGGTGGTCGCGCTGTTGGATGTATGTCGATAATTGCCACCGATGTCACGAGAGAAGAGCTCGAAGCGAAAGGAGCACGGTAGGGGATCACTAGCAGGGGAAGAAAAAGGCGTCGATGACGTTGGCAGCAACATCTGTTTAGTTACCGGCCGGTTATTCGTCGGTCCGGTAAGTAGCGGACCGCGGACCGATGCTGACGTGGCCTTGACGCAAGGCGCCATCTTCCCAAATTCCTCCCACCATCGTGGTGCTCGTGATAATGTCCACTCGTTTCCTCGCTGTACTTCAATCTTCTGCCTCAAGATGGCTCGTTATCGCACTCTGAGGACTAATCCCCCCCTCGAAAATGTGTGCTAGAACGTCGGAATGATTTCGTTTCGGATTGTGGAGTGGATAAGTCGGTTTTGAAGGTGGACGATTCGGAGAGATGGGTGGATGACACTCATGGATGAGAGGTGCGTGGAGCTACAGCTTCCCTCGGCTTTGTTGTACTGATTTCAGTTCTGCAGGGCGCGTCATTGGAGCTCCTTGTACCGTTGTCAGTAGGCACATAGGCACATAGACTGAGGCATAAGTCCTTAACGTTTGCGTGGAATAGACGTCGTTCGAAAATCCCGATACACTCTATTTGGAGCCTAATTTTCGAAATTGGTATTAAAACCAAGCAATGTGTAGGTGTTGATACATTCGGCCTACGTTCCATCATTCTTCTATCTGCACCCATGTATCAGCCTTCAAGCACTCTAGAAGGCTCGGCACCTTGAGCTCTTCGTGGACAACGCCAACAGGGCAACAATGTCCTGGACGTGACCGATGCCATGTACGATCTTGGGCAAAGAGGTTTGAGTCGATAACGAGCCCGTATTCATTTCGATGAAGGGTATCCGAACGTCGTCGCGATTGAGCAACAAGATGAAATAAATGCGATCTCCGCGTGTGTGCCATATGTCTCCAGCGCGTTGTTTACATGCCTCGCATTGGCCTTCGAGATTTGTACTTCGCACCTTCCTGCCTCGCGACAAACACCTCTTCCTTCCGCACTCCCTTGAACGTGTGTCTGTGCAGACTTGGAAATGCCAAATAGTGCGTAGAGTTGTTCACTGTCTCTTTGAGGACTCACGAGAGCGATGTTAGAACCGTTGGAGGTCGTAGGCCGATCTCTTTTGAACTACATCAAACTGATATGGAAACGTCTACGCTCCATCTTTTCGACCTCACGGTCGATGAAAGATCCATCTCCAGACATGGTATCCGATTTGGAGCAGAATGCGCATATAATCGCGCCCTCAGAGTCTCAAGAGGAGATACTTCACCCGAACGGTAATTCTGCAATGGATGGCGGGACCAGCTCAGAGGCGATACATGCCTCGTTATCTAACTTTGATCCGGAACCGCCTTCGGAATCTTTGGGTGTGGGTTCTGAGAGTGTTTCGGCGGATGTGCAATCATCTAGTGTTTCTGAAGATAATTCGGGCGATTCTGACACGGTGTCTCATGAGTTTGATCCTCATCGTTGGCCGCCGAAGGTAAATCTATCTGGATGTACAACTGGCAACTTGATAATATGCTTCCAGGACATCGCATTTCCTGAAGTCACGATTTCTGGCTTGACTGAGACCGGCAAAGTGGAATCGTCCATAAAGGTTCCTTTGCAACGGTCCTACACCGGTCGATATCCCATTATCCCATCCTCCCTCGCTGACACTCCCTGCAATACCCTCGGCGTTCAGGGGGTCTTAGATGGACTGAACACTACACTTAGAATGTCATATACCCTCGACACCCCATCTCTCCGCTCCATTCTCGAAGACTGCATTGAGAAGGAGTACGACTTTGGCACTGCGTATGGTCATCTTCGCCGGCTGTGGTATACTTGTGACTGTGGAAACATCCAAGATCAACTCCGCAGACAAGAAGAGAAGGACAGGGAGATGCGATGGAAAGCACTGGAAGGTAACCGGATTATCAACCCGGAGTTGCGACCTCGACGTGTCTGGGACCTGTATAGCAACCGGGTGGTGCCATGGTGGACTGTCATTGATGGTGACAATGAACTATGGGAATGGCTCCAGCCAATATCACATGCATGGGTGGATGAGAAGGATCGCATGAATGTGTGGATACCTATCAATGGGAAGGAGTGGCCCGTGCCCATCCCGAAGGATACCAGTCTTGACCTCATCCGTATTGAGATGATGAATCTGGGACAGGAGTACACGTGGCTGGATGTGCTCTGTTTGAGACAGAAAGGGGAGCTGAATGAGGATCTGCGCATTGAGGAGTGGAAGTTGGATGTGCCCACAATTGGGTGGGTGTATATGGGTGTAAGGGTGGTAATCTACCTGAGTGGGCTAGGACTGCCCTTGAGTGTGAAGGTGGGTGACTTGGACAGTGATCGGTGTTGGTTTAGATGCACATGGACACTCCAGGAGGTGGGTAAGATGAGGATCATTGCCGGAGATATGCCTAATGGACCGATGCATGTGGAGCCAGTAGACAAGGATGGAAACTATGAGACTGAGCTGCTGACAAAGTTTCACAGATTTCACAAGCAGCTAGCATTGGAGTGGAATTTGCGGGATATATTTGGTCCACTGGCAGACATGCGTAAGCGAGTTTCGACCAATCCCATGGACAAAGTTGCTGGACTTGCATTCCCTCTGATGCCAGCAACAATACTGGCATACCAGGAGAGCGAGTCTCTTGAGGATGCATGGATAGCACTGGTGAATGCAATGTTCTCTAGGATGCGGGTGGACTTCCTCTTGTTGTATCCTGGAGTAGGACTTGGTCACAAGAAATGGAGGCTGACATGGGAGCAGGTCATGACAGAGCCTCTGCCAGTGTGGTACTACTGTATGGGGAATGTCAGGTATAATGACAAGGCAGATGAAGACTACTTTGAAGGGCTTTGCATTGAAAAGGGGCATGCATATGGATTGGGTGTGGAATTGGCAGAAGGGGGGGATCAATGTGGAGAGCTGGTTGTTGAGGGTGCAGACGGGATGCCACACACATTCTCAATCCATGCTACCCATCAAATCCCTATACCTGAAGACATGTACACATTACTTGGTAGTATTGCAAAAAAACACAAGGATAGAATATGGCGACAACATTGGGCTGTTGGAGGACGACTGCCAGGCAAGAGATTTCAGAAAGTTTCTGTGGTTGTGATGGATGATGAGGAAGATATAGACAGACTGAAAGATCTGGGTATCACCAAATGGTCTCACAATATTCTTCTTTAATTTTAATACTCATTACTTTCAGTGAGAGATATTACAGTTTTAGTATCCTGACTGTGTTGAAAACCAGCTCTGGATATCACTTGATCAGAAGGACCATTCTCACTGCTGTAGAGTCTGAAATTTTTGAAATTGGTTTGAAATCTGATGATAGCACTGATGAACCAATAGATCACATTCAGAACACTTCTGAGGACAGTTCTGAAGGTATGGAATGTTGAGAATGGAAATTCAGGCTGAGAATCTCCTTGACTCAATTGACAGTTTTGTACATGGTCAATTGGCAAGTGACAAAGCTCTGACCAGTTTAGGAAGAAGAGTGGTGACATCTTCACTGTTTAGCATAGGTGCAATCTGATCCCAATCAAGACAGGTATGCCACATCAGCTGGGGTATGATAGAGACGAGATGATTACAATTTGCAGTGTTATTCAAGCTAGACCAGGAAGAGCTTATGTGAATCAATTGTTGATTGATTAGTTAGTTCACATTCTAAGTCTTGTGCAATGTTACACCCTGCTGCACATACCAAAAATGCACACAGGTTGTGCTGCCCATTGATGTCTACCAGTATAAGTGAAAAAACAGGAATAGGAAGAGTCTGTGTGAACATTGTCTGTGGCATGGCTACACCAATGCCTTAAGTGTGTAGCAGATGGAGTGGGAGAGAAGGACATATGGGTTCATGGCATGTTTGTCACTTATGTTGATAAATGTCAATCATTGCCAGTGCATGAGGGCATCAACTACATGTTACCATCACTGACAAGGTAGGGATTCATGTGATTTGTATGAGCAAATAAATAACAGTGATCCCGCCAGCCTCAGCAATGCTGGATACAGGTGAAAATATACTGAGATGGTGCAATGACATTTTCAAACTCCATGACACAGCATAATAAAATCTCCTGTTCCTGTGACAACTAACATTCTGGACAGTAATTCAAGACTGGCTTTGAAAGCAGACAAAGGAAAACATATGATTCAGGATATGAAGTGAGCACTGTGCTCTCCAGTTTCAAAAGTCACATAGAATGAATGAAAAGTTCTTTGTGAAGCATTGCAATGGCCTCTAATAATTGTTTTTCGCTGCTATTCCGGAAGATGCATGCTAGGCTCCATGTTATTTTAATGCAAACTGTGCCCATCTATTGTTAACCTAGCATAGTATAGTACTCAAACAGGTCTGCAGATCATAGTCCCCGATTCTTTCTGAACAGTGAGGAGAAGGGAGGGCTTTGTCAACCCAAGTAGAGTGTATGCAGGGGCTATTTGGCATCTGATTGTGTTTGCATGCAACACCTTTTGCAGTCAACATCTGATCCCTCTTTTTCCCAATATCTGACATCTGCTTACTATTCAATGTTTTTCCCATTGGCAACTCTGTTTCAGCTATGGGCTATTTGACATCTGATCCTTTGCAGTCAATGTCCAATCCCTCTTCTTCCTGATGTCTGACATCGTGGGTCTGAATTGAAGGATTTTCCCATTGGAAAGTCTGTTTCAGCCGTCTTATTTGTGTTGATATAAAGGTGGGCATGAGTGACCTGCTTATCAAGTTTCATGGAGAACTGTTATGTTTTGACACTGGCAATGTATCTGTCAATAATCAGGTTGTTGAGCTGCTGGTTCATCGTGTTTGCTACTACTTCAAACATAATTGGAACTGCTAATGATCGTATTCAGATCTGCTTTATTTGAACTTTATGCTCAGTATGCCATCTGTGTTTGTGCTGGGTGCACTGTGTTATAGCACTTGGTGCATCGTGTGTTATGTGCTCAGAAACCTTGTCAGTGGACTCATCTCTCAGTTGAGGCTGATTTACTGGACTACGACATGGAATTTGAACCCGCTGTAATATCCTCACTTCCACACCAACATGCTTAAGTTGTCCTGTGGTGTATGTCTATGGTTGGAGCACTGTTTCAGTTGTTATGCAAATTGGGTGCATGCTCGAGTGGTGTATATCAAAGGATCTTTCATTATTGAAGATCCTGTTTTAGATGCTTGTGTGGTTCTTACTGTGAGTGCTGTTGAATGCCAGACTCGAGAATGGAAAGCTCAGAACTGATGCAGCAACAGGTCCCCATAAGGTCTCAGAATCCAGAGCTCAATGAAACAGCGGTGATACACCATCTACGCGTTCACACCTAGATTTTGTGATTTTATAATAATACTATTGCATATCTATCTTACATTAGTGATACTTAAAGGACTATAGCTGAGGCTTCGAGCTGATAGTTAGACTAGTATGTGACTAGTAGAGCCAGGACTTAGATGTGATACCACTAGTGGGTTAAATCTACCAGCCGGCCATACTAGTGACTTGAATGCTAACAGGGCTAAGTGAATACGGCCACTAGTGGACAAGTAATGCGACTAGCGCACCAAACAAGAAGCAGAGGACACAAATCTCGTGACGTTCGGTCACTAGCGAGTCGATCTGGGCATAAATGCCTAAGTCAGGTTAACTAGTCATGCGGCAATCTTGAAACAGGACTTAGAAATGAATTAGCAACAGATTAACCTTGCGGTAGATCCGACGAGTGCGATACAGATCCATTGTGATCGGTACTAGTATAGCCGGGCTGCACCTTCGATCACAATTGACAGCTGTGACAGGCACATTCGCCGGCCTAGCCATTTATCCTTGACACTAGTGGAGCGTTTCTGCACCAAGAATACAGAATACAACCATTAGTGGAGCTCCTAGGCTCACTAGTCAGCAAGCGACCATTTCTAGACCGACTATTGTGTGATTATTCACCATTATTCGTGACTAGCCAAGAAATCCTTATCAATAATACCCCTCTAGTCAGTTATTTATATCTCGATCCTACTTTGTTTGTCAGTATATAAGTAGTAGAATAGGTGCATGTGTGGTTCAGGCAAGCCATCCCCCGCAATTGTGACCTACTAGTCAGTACCTAGTGCCCCAATTAAAGGCTTTTGTGCTTAACCTCGACAAAGCGGTGACTAGTCGCTAAGTTACCCATAACATAGAGTGAATTGAAGTGTCTTAGAGCAATCTTCTGTGCCCTGCAAAGGCCAAGAGTGTTTCGAAGTTAGTTCAAGCAAGTTCTCGGAGTTTAAAGTATTATTCTTAGGCCAAGAGCGCCACTAGTCAGCCCAGAGTGCGACTAGTCAAGTGTCCATCACTTGTAGGAAGCAGTATAGGGCCAAGAGAGCCACTAGTTCGAAGCAGTCCCAGTCAGAGCAAGCGCAGTAGCTCAAGTCAAGTCACTATTCACCCAATCGTGTCTTACCCACCCCGCTAGTGTGAGTAGTACGCTTGTATAGCTCACTAGTAATGAATAAAAAGTCTTTAAACAACTTTCCTTGATTATTGAAGTCTGCAGAGTGCTTCTATCGTACTCGAAACGCCCGAATTCAATACATTGGTGATAAGTGTAGAGTTAGTGTTAGGTTTAGTGTTGTTGGTGTTCATTGCCATTCACTAGTCCTTTTGCCACTCGCCGTTACCGAGCACATCAGCGGGCAACTCAACGAAGCCGGTAGCCATCTGAGCAAACCTGCATTCCAGATGTGTGCCCCTCCTTGTCCTATGCAGCATGATCCTTAAACTGGGACAGTGTTTCCAGCAATGGCCATCTGTCCTCATTATGTAAATCAAGAGAGTTGGTGCAGCAAAGGAAAGGAGCATACCACTGGCAAGCATCACTTAGTATGCATACACACATGGGGCCATATGACATACTCCACTGGTGATTGTCATGGCTTCTCTTCATCACTGAAGTGCTGATGATTCAATGAAGGATCCTGAGGTGAAATCGGCAGTTGACTTGGTACAGCACAGTAGGACCACATGAAAAAGGAATTCCCTGGCAATGATACCCTGCTGTGAGCTGTAAAAAGCAATGATATAGTCACTATTGGGGTGCTTTAGTTTAACAAAACAGGGACTGATTGTAGTTAGAGAAAGTGTTCTGCCCTCCCCTAAAAGTCAATCCGAAGGATCAGCGAAACGGAGGGCCCAACGAATGTTTGTCATTAAGACAAGATCCTCTATGATCCATCATATTCACAGTATCAAGATTGCTAGAATCCATAGGCCATGACAAAGTCTATGAGGTTTGACAATGTCTAGACAGTGGAATTTACATGAGTCTGCCCAGAAGATACCAGGCAGGGTGACTCGGTTGATGGCTTGATAGTGATGGACAGAGACTAAATCCAGGAAGTAGTCATGAGAGATGTGTGCCGCTGTAGACTTGATATCTGACTACAAGGACAAGGGCATGGGTTGATCGTGGCGTGGTCGGAGAAGTTTCACCCTGCACCGTACAGCCATAGTACAGGTCAGTGCAATCCTGCTTGGTTGTAACTTACATGAGAAGAATTAGAAGATGGATATGAAGATGTTTGAGCCATCCATTGCAGTATGTTGATTCCGCAGAAGGCATCCTTTTGAAAGGCTGTTATCAACACAGTTGTGGCTGACTTTCTGATTTTCTGTGTTTTGCTGCCTATATTACGCTTGAGGACGATTTGGTCTTGCACATGAGGGTTGACCAAGTACTACAGGCTGTTCGTGGATGTCGGCGTGATGTTATCTTCAACCTTTTCCTCTCTCGGTACAGTGAAATCTTGATTCCTACAATTATTCACCCTCAGCATGGTAATCGTTACCATTGTTCAACTCTGAAAGTGACCACTGAATTTTTCAGGGATGTTGAGTTAGTGCTTGAACCACAACTATTTGGATCATGCCTCCGATGCATTGCATACCCCAGATCACAGAAGTTTGTCCAGTTGTTTCACTATTCAAGGCAAAGATGTTTATTATCTGCACTGAGGATTGATCGAGGCCCTTAATTGTTTGACGCCGGATTGGTGGGCTGAACTTGTCGAAATGCCACCCCAAATTGTGGGTGAAATCTTGAACTGCTACAAAGCGAACATTGATCTAGAATTTGATCTAGGTCTTGGTGATGTGAACTACGAGTTCAGTAGAGACTTCTGTGCACCTGTTCTTGCTCTGATGATGATTCGCAAATGTGTAGGACAATGACATTCATCAGTGCATGAAAATTGCTGCTCAAGTGTCCGACCACTTCAGCAATGTTTGCAGGGATTGACCGCAGACTGTGTCTTTCGATACAAAGTTAAATAGCTGTAGGAGGTTCTGGGAAGGCATGAAATAGACTAGGTGCCAGACTTGTTCTGTGCATTCTCAGCACTCGCAACTTAGGTTGTGGACAGCCTTTAGTGAGTCGTTCTTACTGGGAGGAGACCTCAAGAACTTAACTG
Source organism: Armillaria cepistipes (assembly GCA_900157415.1). Taxonomy (NCBI): domain Eukaryota; kingdom Fungi; phylum Basidiomycota; class Agaricomycetes; order Agaricales; family Physalacriaceae; genus Armillaria; species Armillaria cepistipes. The sequence goes on from FTRY01000009.1 coordinate 1,778,542, forward strand.
ATAGGCTGAATTTTGACTTGTTGCAAATCAGGGATGGAGATGTTGGCATGGTTCCTTCGGTTCTTTGTTCATACATTTTGGATCCAAATGGATGGGTGGACGGATTTTTGACTGTGTGTACTCAATATGAGGCAAGGCTTGAATCTAGCTTGAATCTGGTTCACTTCCAAAGTATGCATTAAGGAACTGTCTGTTTCGGGGTACTCTTCCTGAGGAGTTTCGAGACTTGACTTGGGTGGAGGAATTGTGTATCGGTGTACTATTCAGGTGAGCAGACTCTACAGGAGTTCAAACCTGATCAGCCTCGAGGTTTTCATAGAAATGTTCAGACATTCTTATTGTAAAAACATTGTTGGTTGTTGGAATTGGTTCTTGAGTCATGCCAAGCACTGGTAGGTTACATAAGGAAAAAGGAAAGAATCAGGGACCAGCATGGAACTGCCACTACAGGGATCATGATTTCAGTAATGAGGTGTACCATTTGCCCTTGGGTATTCATTTAGTACAAAACCGATGTGCATATAAAATCAAGACACATACCATTCACATGACATGACTCAGAAGCGAGGCAGGACACAAGTCCTGTGGCATCCTCAGGTTGCCCAATGGAGTTCAGTGCTGGGTGCATGACATTCCTTGCTAGTTGTCAGTCAGGCTATCCATGCATGGATAGAATCATAGTGTTGTAATCAGCTCATTTGTATCTCCTTGTTGGAGTATTACAATGTCTGCCTAGAGTGAAATGAGCCGTGAAGGGTTTAGCATATTTGTCGTTTGTCTCAGACACACACATTTCAGTATCAACCACGCTTATACATCAGAATCAATGAGTGATCCAAACTCGCCACAAATCTCAAGAGACTCAAATCACCTAGCACATATGCATAGATGGTGATCCCATACTTCCTAGATCAAGATCCTTCTTCGAGAAGCCATCAAAAATGAGTTAGAAGACAGTAATGAACACCATACCAGCTCCCTGGTAAGTAGTACCCAAACAGCTGACTTTGTCGCAGCATATGATGACATTCTCAAGAAACCTCAAAGTGTCTCTCTTGATGTTCTAGATGAAGTTCGATAACATACCTTGCTTTCCAGCATAGGAGCAATATTCAATGATCTGCCCTCATGTCCTTGTTCAACCATCTGCTTTGTGGCATACTGGTAGCAGATAAAACATTGTTGTGTATTAATGGTGAAACATTGATCTACCGTATTTGTGTAAAGGTGTAGGTGTGAGGGAGCGGTGAGGATATTGTTAAACAGGATTGTACACACAAGCATTTATGTACACATTACAATGGATGGCAATATTTGCAATCATCTAATCAGACGGCTGTGAGGAGAGGTAGTTGGAAATCAATATGAAGAGATGTACCATCCAGTCCACCCAGCGTATTCACACTACCTTCCACCATACCTTTGATGTCAGCATCACTGGATACATCTCCAGGGAAAATAGCTGCTCTGCAACCTTTCCTTATAATCTCTTCCTAGACTTCAATCTTCTCAGGCAGTGGGAGATCGTTCACGGCAACATCAAATGTGTCGTTTGTTAATCGAACAGTGATTGCTCTCCCGGTACCTTGTGCAGGTCCAGTAACAACTGCAACACCTTTGGCTGAGAACATGACAGAGAGAAAAGAGGGATAAAATGCCGAGGTGAACAGAAGATCTTTTAACTGAAGCTGAATTCATACCATGGCTCACTTGAAGATTGATTGCTGGGCAGTGCGTTATGTTGACGCAAGCCTGTGTATATACAGCACCAGCCTGGCCTGGGATCCTTACTAGAGAACTTGACCATGGGGAGATCATGTATTGGCTACATGTATCATAGCCATTACTCCGAACCAACAAAAATAAGATAAGAATGTGTCACAGCAACATGGAATTACCGGAATACTTCTCAGTGTTCACACGTGTAATTTCGCGAAATGTATCAATACATACATTTTATAAAAGCTAGATACCGAGGAAATGAGATATACCTTAGAGTGCAATGTCCTAAGTGCAGGCAATGCAATACCTTGAGTGATGTTTGGTGGAGCACATGGCTTAACTGTAGAGTGATACCATAAGGGTCATGCTAAGTCTAAAGCCCCAGCACTTGACACTGAATACACTGACAATGCACAGAAGACACATGCTAAGAATAGAACCAGTGGAGCTCAGGAGATAATTGATACTTTGCGCAACCTTGATCTATGATGCACAAAGCACTGCCATGCTGGGAGCTAGCGCTCTAGACCTCAGAGTGTTTAGAATTGCAGTAAGACCAATGTCTCTGACTTCGGCCAATGTGCGCAAGGCCTAGACTAGAAACTAGTGGTCCTAGAAAACCATGGAAATCACTAGAAGATATTATTACTATAAAGACGAGTTGTGCGCTAGGCTACAACTCTGAGGAGATGCTAGGCGACGTCAGTACATGTGGATAGTGCAGCTAACCAATGTCGCGCAGCTAAGAGACCAGGATCTGGCCCCAAGCTGGAGCTCTGAGTAAGCGCCAAGCAATGGCATGATTATGGCAACATGTGTGGCACCCCAGAAAGGAAGCTCCGCAAGCCAAGAGTTACTATTTACAGTTGTATTAATTGATAGAGTGCAGTGTATATAAATACTGTAGTATAGTAATAGTGTAAAAGTTTTGGACCCCCCTTGTTGGAGCATGCAAGCCCTCAGCTTAGCGCTCTAGCTTCAGGATTAGTTTGTAGCTTCGAGCGAGAGAATATACCTTTTATTGATAACATTTGAGTGACTTGAGTAGCGCACAAGGCATAGAAAGCTAGCATGGGACTTGTGTATGGTTTGAGTGATTGGTTGACTTGCACTCCACCCTGAGAATAAGAGATATTGTGTCATTGCGGATGCACTCTTGAGTTTTGAGGGTTTCTTGTGATGTGTGGTGCTACAGGTGGCAGAGGTTCAAACCCTTTGGTCTGATTAGTGTTCATGCAGAGGCCTTCTTTAACGCATGGCGCTACAGGTGGCATAGGTTCAAACCCTGTGGTCTGATTAGTGCATGCTTGAGGGTTCTTATTTCTGCAAGCGGCAGAGGTTCAAACCCTTTGGCTTGTCGGACAGGGTTTATTTGGTTATTGTGTCTCTGGATTGCATAGGTTCAAACCCTGTGGGTCTACAATCAGTTTGGAAGCTTGAGCGCATGGGTTCAAATCCTGTGGCTTGAGTGGATGTGTTTTGAAGGGTTTCTGCTTAGAGTGCAAGCTTTAAGTCATGTTTAGGGTGTGTTTAAGTTCTTTGTGGTCACCTGTGTGTGTCGTGCGAGGCTTATTGAGGGTTTTGTTGGTGTGTGGTGACGTGTTGTGTATTGTAGTACATTTTGCCTTGAGGCCTGGCAAGATCTGTCACCCCTCTTGTTATAAAAGCCTTTGGACTTAGAGAGATCTAGATACCCTATGAGCACTATTGCTATATATGTATATCGTATATTCTGAGAGTTTAGTTGTATTGCTTCAACCTGCTTCTACCACATAATATCCCCCCAAGAACTTTGAGGGTTTGTGTGTGTAGTGTTGGGTGTGGGTGTGATCAGTGTCTTCGATGCTGTTGCATTTCTAGCCTGCATGCACAGAGTCTCTTCAGCATTTAACCGTCATAAAAGTTAGGTGACAAAAAATCGTCATGAATGACAATGGAGAAGCCTGCCCCAAAGCTGAACATCTTTATCAATCTTCACATGAATACATTGCTTTCATTCATTCACCATGAATGCTGAGAACGAACCATTTGGATTGATGATTCCATGGGGAGAAGCCCACCATTGTACCCACCAAACATCATTCCAAACATGTTCCATCTCTCAGATGCTGCTACAGCATGTTTGGGAGCAATAAAGAGTAACATTCTTCGATTAGACGAGTATCCGTGCATCAGTCCATTAGTAAAGTTCTCTATGACCTACACCAACTCTGAACAGTGTGTTCAGAGGGAGCCATCATCGTATTTGTTGGAGCAGGAGGAAGAGCATTTGTTGAAGGAAGGCCGGGTCAGTCAACGGCTGAGAACAAGAATGTTGAACCCTGAGGCCTAGGTTTGGTACATGCATGTACTTTGGACCGTGGTAACAGATACCGTGTTATGGCGATGATATTGAATACTTATGAACATTGCTTTTGGCTAAATCAGAGGGACATCACAGTACGTCGCTGGGGAGAACAAAGTCTGGCAGTCATGATGTCATCATCATCAGAACTTCATGCTGGAATGTGCCGAAGCTCAAAACAGACTTCCACCCTTACTACTTCATCGCCTCCTACTCCCAGATTTTCTCATCCACACCCGCAAGCACTGACATGGACATCCACTTTGATTGCTGGTTGTGAACTGTGGGCTAAACCTTATTGTAGGACCGCGGTGAGCATTTTATACTTCTGGTCGTGCTTTATCTGCTTACCACGTCTTTATAAAGTCACCGAATTCGACATCTGGCAGATTTCAATTCGTGTCTTAGAAGGAATCTTGTCGAAAGGATTCCCGTGCATGGTCCCTTGATTGCGGCCATCTGAGTTGGTGCCTAGTGTATCTTCAGCCAGAATCACTCTTGCAAGGAGAACAAGGTGCGTTTCTCCCATTTAACCATTGGACGTGCTTGAGGGCCATCGTTATCCGTCCTCTATGTTCAGGATTCGGGTCGCTTGAGCATGATTGGAGGTCCCCGGCCATGACAAGCAACAGACATTATTGCATCCATGTTCCTAAGCCACTTCTGTGAATGCCATGACTCAGTTAATTGCAGTACCACCACTCAAGAAATAGCAAGGAATCAGGTGAACCCAGAAGGTAAGTGTGTGTGGTCATTAGTATTGATGTATCAAGATGGGTTCTCATAGATATATGTGGGTCTACCTTGTCGCTTGAGAATAATCTGTCTGCATATGTTTGTGGTACCAGCGAAACAGCATCCAATGCCACATCTCTTTGATAGAAAATCTCAAGCCTCAGGCCTCATGATGTGAAGGCCAGTGCCTAATGTGCCTAATATTCGTCGCAGCTGTGATTTATACCTCACCAAGGGATTACTTCAGCATAATTGCACTGTTATCTTCATGAGCGGGTCGTGGAGAGATATAGGCTCTTTTGTTTGACTTGACACTGGTCCTCTGTCAATAGCGCCTATAAACCCGATGCTGAGGATTGATTGAGTTATTTGTGAAGCTTGTGAGGCATGCCAAAGCTTACGGACCATCTATGGCACTGATAGAAGTGCCATTGACAAACGAGTGAGGGGAAATGGCATTTCAGTGTTGGAGCGTGTCTCTATGTTCAGCAGAGAGAATGCCAGATATGGTGATGGTCGCGGTGTAAGAGGACAGACAAGGGAACTGTATGCTGCGCCAATAGATGGTGTGACTATAACAACAATATACGTACAAAAGAATTGATACCAAGATTTGCTTGAAGGTTGATTACTAGGTGTCGTGTTATGTCGACGCAAATTTGCGTGTATCCAGTGCTAGCCTTGCCTGTGATCCTTACTAGAGAACTCGAGCGTAAGATCACATATTGCCAACATGTACCATAGAAATTACTCAGAGCTTATACAAAGACGAGAAGAATCAGCCACGGCGACTTGGAGGCAACATAGACCCACCGGAATACCTCTCAGTATTAAGCCATCATAAAAGTTAGGCACATGAACAACAACAGAGACGTCCGCTGTAGAGCTAGACATATCAATTGTGAGTATCCTCCGAGCATGAATAGTGAGAACAGAATATTTGAGATGTGACTCCCTCCAGAGAAATCCTTCATTGCATTTGCTGAACCCCATCCTGAAGGCCTTTGATCTGAGAAGCTTGCTCGACCACATGTTCAAGAGCAATAAGAGTAATGTTCTTCCATTAGACGTGTACCGGAGCATGAGCCTATGGGGAAGATGCCCTACCACCTACAGTGACTCTGAACAGCAGGTGCAGAGGGTGCAATCGTATATATTAGTTAGAGCAGGATGAAAAGCATCTGCTGAAGGGAGGTCAGTGGATGGCTGAGAATAAGAAGCCTGAGGATGGGACATGCACCATGGTACAAGGTATAGTATTTATGGCAATGGAATGAGACCATTTGGGAATATAGCTCTTGAATAAATCTGGAAGACATGGTTGGGACATTGTGGCGGGAAAGGGTCTAGCAGGCATGATGTCATCGCCATCAGAACTTGATGTCAAAATCTGCCGAAGCTCAAAACCGGCTCCGTCACATCCACCACCCTCACTCCCGGACTTTCTCATCAACGCCAAGTGACATCCAGCCGAGTCCCTACCTGTCCCTGTCTCGAACGCGCCTTTGATTGCTGGCCATGGACTGTAGGCTAAGTTTCATCAGAGTTCCTCAGTGAGTATTTTATGCTTCCAGTCGTGCTTTATCTGCTTACCACGTCTTTTCAAAGTCACCGAATTCGGCATCTGGCAGATCTCAAATCACATCTTGGAAGGAACCTTGTCTAAAGGACTCTCACTGCTGTGACGGATTAGTATTTTGGAGGGGTCAAATACTTTGGCGGATTTTGATCCAGTTTTGGCTTGCAAATCAAGCGCGGCAAATCCAGCATCAAACCCAGCAAGATTTTTACATGTATTTACTGTCAGTTTTACCTTCGGATCTAGATCTGAAATACTTGTACAAAAATGTACTGTTTTCGCATATGTATTTTGGCTTGCAGATTTGGGGCTGAAAACCTGCTGTTAGGATTTGAGCCTGAAATCCCCAAGGCTAAATCCTCTTTCAAAGGTGAAAAGGATTTCTCATGGTATTTTGGGAACAAAGCCTGCATTTGAAATCCAATCAAAATATGGAAGCAAATACAAAGGGATTTGGATCAGGATTTGGCAACCAAATCCCTTTGTATTTGCATCAGGGTTTTGATTTGATTTGGGATGAGCGCTTTGTTCCCAAAATACCACAGGAAATCCCTCAGGTCTTTGGGAAGGGATTTCCCCTTCAGGATTTGATACCCAAATCCCAATGGCCGGTTTTCAACCCCAAATACGCAACCCAAAACACATATGCAAAATAATACATTTTTGTACAAGTATTTCGGACCTAAATCCGAAGGTAAAACTGACAGTAAATACATGTAAAAATGTCGCTGGGTTTGATGCCGGATTTGCCACGCTTGATTTGCGAGCCAAAACCGGATCAAAATCCGCCAAAGTATTTGACCTCTCCAAAATACTAATCAATCGCAGCAGTGTCTCATGCATGGTCCCTTCATTGTCACCATCTGACTTGGCACTTTGTGTATCCCTGACCAGAATCACTCTCGCAAGGAGAACCAGGTGCGTGCCCTCCACTTACTCTTAGAACATGCCTGACTGGCATTGTCAGACCTCTATGTTCAGGATTCAGGTCACATGCCTACTTTTGGATGTCTGCGGCAACAACAAGGCAACAACTATTATTGCACCCATGTTCCCAAGCCATTTCTGTGAGTGCCGCTGCTCCATTGCGTTGCGGTGCCCTCGCTTAATAAATAGCAAGCATTCAAGTAGGCGCCAAAGATATGCCTCTCTATCTTGAAAGAGAAACCGTTGTTCGGTTGTACACTGTCTTGAAATGGAGCAAGCTGCATGTGGTCTGTGAGTCTTGCCTCATTCTTCAAGATTCTTGTTGTAAAGTGTTGATTCGTTAATCCTTACAGATATCTGGGCACAGGAGACAAGTTTTACAATCAAGATCATGGTTTCTCCACTGCAATGGGTCATGACGCTATGAGGTGTGAAGTAATCTCTGAATGCAACAATGATCTTGATGCGTAACTTCTGCTCGAGTACGTTCCTTTCGATACTTTTGTCCCTCCACTGACTTTGTTTCGCGGGCCCTCTTCTTTCATAGCTCGTTGTACATCACAGTGGCTTCTCAGAGATGGGAACTATTCAGAGCAGTGTTTGCACCCGTCTTCTTTCTACAGGTCCCGAATAACGGACATCCTGTTATATCACCTATTATTAGTCTTCATATGTTTGAGCCCTTCTCTATGCCTGCAGACTGATGTTGGAATGCAGGTTCATACCGATGGAACACGAGGGCCAGGGGCGTCTGTTCCTGCTTAAACGGCGGTGAAGGATGATCAATATCGCTGAAGGAGTTCTGTATCCGCTTTCCGCAAGGAACCACTTTCTGGGAGAGTCGAAGGTTGAATGTCAGATCCATTGTTCACAGATCGAGCGAACCAGAGAGCACCATATCTTGAATGGTACATTTTTTTCCGTCTTTTCTTTTCAAGCGGTTATTGAACATTGCATCTAGAACATCGAAGGCCGCAGGAATGGAGACCGGATTTTTACAGCAACGAGTGTATTTGTACATTGTTCGCACCATGTACTCTTGTGCGTGTGGTCATTGATATGGATGTATGGCAAAGAGCAGCCAGCAGAAGAAGATTGATGTCTGGCCGAGAATTGTATTTCCATTTAGATTAGTATGTTTGGCAAAAATGGCCATGGGAAAGGAGTATTCAACGAGGCTAATCAGACAAACTGAGATATCCACTGCGAATTCAAGAAAGAGTAGTCGGTGCTTCCCGGACTGGACCAGCATGATTTTAAATTACAACTGTTCAATCTTCCTTCTAAGTTCTTCCCTTCCATCACTGACACATCCATTCTCTAAATATGATGTGTCCACAGGAACTCCAGGGACAGATAAACTGACAAGACGTTGATGAGCCTAGACTTCTGTGGCAATGGCAACACCAACTCAAAATGAGATTGAACAAGTTAACGTAGTAGCACGGCAATCAAGGTGATCATGTGTGCGAGTGGTTCGAGGCACCTCTGTGCAGTAGAACAATTCCTCTGTACACAAGAATACACTGCGACTTTAAGTCTGCGAAGTAGTACTGCTTGGTAGTCGAGTACTAGATGCTAAGGCTATAAGCCAGTAGGGTTCTCTCGGGATGAGAGGGAACGGAAGCAGGTATGACGTGTATACCACGGATCTGTATGCGAAAATGCGAGATGAGACTAGAAAACGTCGGGCAACGATAATCTGGGCGGGGTGAATGATGGGAGATAGACTAAACAGTCAACAATAGTCTATGAGTGAATGAGTCAATGGGAAAACGGAGTGGGGACTGTGTGTGGCGAGAGAAAACATGGAACTACGAAAGCTGGCAATAATACTGGTCCTATACGATGCGATGGTGCTGAGTCGATGTCAAAACTTGTCTGGTACTGAAACGATCCTATCCTATGTCAAACTAACCTTCAAGTCCACTCGAGGGACGGTCCTATACTGATGCGATACAAAAACTTGCTGATACTGATCCTAAGTCTACTCGGAGACCACCCAAGTGGGCGACGATAACAATGGTGAAAGTGAAACTGTAAAAACTCCAATGGTGTGAAAGTGAAGCGATGACGGCCTTGTAAAAGATAACGGGGACGAGGTATGGCGCAGCGATCACATAGTGGCACAATATGAGCGTGTACCAATAGTGTTAAGCACAAAGAGCGGGTGTGGAAGGACTCTTCACAGTTAAGAACCATGGAATAACTCTGGTGAGTTTAAGAGTTGACGTGCAATCAAGATTATGCTGGGGTAAACAGTATATTGCCATAGAACGGTGAATAGACGTAGTTTACTGGCAATAATTGACGTGGTGCACTGAGGTAGACTGCGATAGACTGGTCATAAACTGCCTAGCTACATTTTTCTAGCTAGTTTTTATACTACAAGTACGAATTTATAAATAGTGTAAATATGAGCATCTTAGTAAGGCTGTAAGACCGTAGCTTAGTAAAATCGTAGTGAACATATGGTCCTTTTGCCTTTGGAAGTAACAGCAAGTTGTCGACGTTGCCGTGTATGGATGTGAGCCATATGGTTTTGCTGAGTGATGAATGGATCATTAGGTGCTGTTTAGCTGCGGATTTCTAGGCAATAGTCGTCGTGCTGAGGAGTACACGTGTGGTAATGTTTTCTTGAGGCCTTGGCAAAGTAACAGCCTTAGTAAACATGGTCTGTAGTTGCCATAGCTGAGAGGGTACTCGTGTCAATCACGTCATTTCATTAAGTGATTGATGGGCACGTCAACTAGTTGCTTCTGAGTGATGCGACGATTCCATATTAGGATGATGGTCGATCCACGGTGCCTTGCCGTGATGAAATATGGCAATTATGATGTGTAGCAAGATGGGATGGATAACAAAGTGCATAAGGAGTGATTGCCGTAGGGTGAAAGTGGTATTGCCATGTGTGGATTTATTGGTTTACTGAAAGGCTGTTGAAGGGACGGCAATGTTAATTAGCAGGGAAAATCCGCGAATTCTGAGCATACAGAGCCTGGAGGCTCATCAATGTGTGAAACTCTTTCGGATGGCAAACGTACCGCTCACTGGAAGATACTCAACAGACAATTGCCAGATCAGTAAACACCTGAGGGAGGCGTTGGAAGCATTCTGTAAGGGAGCCTACATCTACACTGATGAGCCTAAGACTTCTGTGGCAATGGCAACACCAAGTCGGAACGAGATTGGATAATTAACGTAGTGGCATGGCAATCAAGGCGATCGTGTGTGCGAGTGGTTCGGGGCACCTCCGTGCAGTAGAACAATTCCTCTATACGCAAGAATACACTGCAACTTTAAGTCTGCGAAGTAGTACTGCTTGGTAGTTGAGTACTAAATGCTATGGCTTCAAGCCGGTAGGGATCTCTCGAAGTGAGAGGGAACGAAAACAGGTATGACATGAATACCACGAATTCGTATGAGAAAACGTGCTGCGAGACTAGAAAACGTCGCTGGACAGTAATCTGGGTGGGGAGAACGATGGAAGATAGACTAAATGGTCAGTAATAGTCTGTGGTTGAGCGAAGCGATGAGAAAACGGCGTGGGGACTGCCAGTGGCGAAATAAACGTGGAACGAGGTACTGAGGGTGGGCTGGTGAGAGAAAACGTGGAACTACGAAAACTGGTGGCGATACTGGTCCTATATGATGCGAGGGTGCTGAGTCGATGTCAAAACTTGTCTGGTACTGAACGATCCTATCCTATGTCAAACTACCCTTCAAGTCCACTCGAGGGACTGATACTATATGAAAACTGGCTGAAACTGATCCTAAGTCTGCTCTGAGACTACCCAAGTGGGCGACGATAATGATGGCGAAAGTGAAACTGTAAAAACTCCAATGGTGCGAAAGGAAAATGATGATGGCCTATAAAAGATAACGGGGACGAGGTATGGCGCGGCGATCACGTACTAGCACAGTATGAGCATGCACCAATAGTGTTAAGAGCGAAGAGAGCGTAACGAAGGACTCTTCACAGTTAAAAACCATGGAATAACTCTGGTGAGCTCAAGAGTCGACGTGTGATCGAGAATATGCTGGTGCAAACGGTATATTGCCATAGAACGGTGAATAAATGTTGTTTACTGGCAATAGACTAGAGCATGATGATAATTGATGTAGTCTGGGGTCAACTGGAGATGAACTGCCCTTGAACTACGTTTTCTAGCTAGTTTTTATACTACAAGTACAAATTTATAAATAGAGTAAATACACGAGACTTAGTAAGGCTGTAAGGCCTTGGCTTTGTAAAAATCGTAGGAAACATATGGTCCTTGGTCTTCTAAAGTAACAGCAACTCGTTGACGTTGCCGCATATGGATGCGAACTGTATGGTTTTGCTTGAGTGATGCACGGATCGTTAGGTGCTGTTTAGCTGCGGATTACTGAGCGATAGTTGTCGTACTGAGGAATACGCGTGGGGTAATGTTTTCTTGAAGCCTTGGCAAAGTAACAGCCTTAGTAAACACGGTCTGTAGTTGCCGTAGCTGGGAGGGTACTCACGTCGATCATGTCATTTTCATTAAGTGATCAATGAGCACGTCAACTCGGTGCTTCTGAGTGATGCGTCAATTCTGTATTGGGGTGATTGTCGATCGAAGGTGCCTTGCCGTGATGAGGTACGGCAATTATAATGCGTGGCAAGATGGGATGGATATCAAAGCGCGTAAGGAGTAGTTGCTGTAGGATGAAAGTAGTATCAGTGTGTGTGCAATCATTGGTTTGCTGAAAGTCCATTGAGGGGACAGTAGCGTTAATTAGCAGGCAAAATCCGCGAATTCTGAGCATACAGAGTCTGGAGGCTCATCAACGCGCATCTATGACTTGTATCCGTTTGGCATCGGCTTCACCAATGCCCCATTATATACGTTAGCACAGCATTATGGTCTTTAGTCTTTTATCTTGTAACACATACCGTAGCTGGTCAATATATATTGGTCAAAGCTATGTTGTGCCCATCAAGACTAAGACACCTTACACTTTTTTTTTTAGCTTTCCAGCTATTTTCACTAGCTACATATTCTCCCTCCCCATGGAAATTTTGTTTTCCACCACTAGACTAAAATTTTGGGGATTTCACTTCCCTACACTTTCATATGCTCAACCATTAATATGTCGCCAACAATTGTTAACGAACGAAGAGAGGGCGAGGGAGAATGCCAGAATCTGACCACGGGGGATGCCTCGAGGCCGAAGAAGAAGGGAAGGAAGACAGCCCTAACCTTCGAATTGCAACCAGCTGCAGATCATGAACGACTCTGGGATGGCAGAGTGGTTGAGGACAACAACGATCCTCAGAATGAGATCGACGGATCATTCTCAGTCGAGGACCCCCGACAAGAAACTGAAACATACAACCTGGATGCTCTCCTAGGACATAAGGACCCAGTGACCAACCCCGGTCTACCTGGCAAAGTTCCCATGCAGACGAGCATGTCGGGACAAGTGAATAAGCCGATACCAGGTGCACCAGTAAGCTCAGACACACTGTCAGATGAGGGATATGTCCCCATACTAGGGTTCAAGCCGCACCCAGCGTTTGGGAGCCTCAACAACCTGTCTTCAACCCAAAAACAGCAACCGAGCATGAGGAGCAATTGGAGGCAGCCCACTGAGACCACAGAGGTCAGCGAGCACCCAACACTGCCAGTAGTGGACGCAGCACCTGTCAAGCAGACCACGGTAGAGGACGATGATATGGACACGGCCAGTGATGCATCGGGAGACAGCCAGGAGTCTGGCACCGCAGAGCGAGAGTTCATAACTCAATTCTTGGACAGTGGTGCCAATGTCAAACATGTCATGAGAGCAGCACTAGAGAATCTGCCACATACACAGCTGCGGTTGTTCTCTGATATGGCCTATGCCCAGACGGTGAGGGTGTTCCATAGATTAGGATTTGCAAATGTCAGTAAAGACACCCATGAATATGTTTAGCAGTATAATGCGGAGATCACTACACTACTGTTAGGACGGGACTTCCATGTCGCAGAAATGGAAAGTGCTGAAGTCACCACTGAGTTATCCTTCTCAGTACAACAATTGATAATTGAACGACCTATCATGAAAGGGAAGGGAGCGACTACCAAATGCCCCATGGACGAGGGTATTCTCGCACAAAAACAAAGAAAACCTAAAAAGCCCAAAACAGAGAAACCAACTGAGGATGTACCCATGACACGAGGTACTGAGGCTGCTCCTGGAGATCCATCACCATCATCAGAAGTGAAGCAGGAGGGATCCCCCATGACCAACATGGACCTCAATGATTTCAAGAATATGATAGCTTTACAATGGATCAGGCTCAGTCAGATGCGTGAGGGTATTGCACCTACTGTGCCTGACCAAGGTATCATATTTGATGAGAAAGGGAGCACATGGTTCCAGCCACAGGTATCAAGTGATAGAAACCACAGCCATGAAAAAAGCCCAGAGGTACCACCACCCCCTCCCCCCAACCACAATTCAGACGATGACGGGGAAGGAGATGACAACCATGACAAGGATGACAAGAGTCGGAGAGGGGGTAATGGCGGGAACAAGGGTCGTTGCCCAACTGACAGAGAGGAATCTATATCAGGAGTTGATCTGTTTGTACCGACAACACCCATGAGGGAATTGTCATCTGTGGCACCAAGAAGGTCAATGGAAATGAAAGTTATCTTTACAGAACGCAAATTCCAACAGATTGTGGAGTTCATCAGGTCAAACCTGGGTACAAAGATATTGATACCAGAAGGATTGAAGCCTCCTTGGGTTGACTCCAAGTCAATGACCAAGTACGACGGGAAGGCATCATGAGAGACGTTCTGGGAATGGCTTCAAAGTGTGGTGTTTGCATATAGAGCTGCACACCTTGGTGGCCCAGAACACGACGAAGAACAGGTGCTTATATTGGACACTATGCTTGCAGGAACAGTGAAGTCCTGGTTCCAGTGTCGCATTAGCAGACTAGGGGAACACTGCCCCTCATTCATCGACATAACACTCGAACTGTATAAACAGTTCATACATGATTCTGCCTTACAGGATGCTAGAGCAGTGTTCAAGGCAGCAACCTGGGAGGACACCGACATGACTGTTCAAGGGTGGAGTGAGCTGCTGCGACAACTCATAGACGATATGGACATACCGCCTGATGAATACTTTATGAAAGAGAAATTCATGATGGGTCTCCCAGGATACCTGAGATCAAGGGTCTTTGGAGACAAGATGTCCATAGAGTACAATAGTATCGAAGAACTACTCCAATCTGCATTGGATGCGGAGTATGCCATTCAATCAGAACGAAGATTTGGCAAGTCAGCCAGGACGTCAAAGAAGACAGAGGAGGCAATGCAGGGTGCACACCCAGTCACAAAGGAATATCAGCAGCGGTTAGTGATGCGAAGAGCTATATTTCAGTGAGGGGAACAACAGACATCTGGCCAAGCTAATGGCAGACAGCCATATCGTGACGCAGAACGAAAGGACTACCCAGCTAGGGATACTGACCGGAAAGTGGTGAATGCCAAACCCACGGGAGTGAGGGTGAACGTGGTGAGGAAGACAGATCCTGCCCATAATAAGGCAAACCCAGGTGATAGCCGGAAACCTAAGGTTATCATCTGCTTCCGATGTGGACAAGAAGGACACATAGCTGCTGATATGTGGTGCCCTGAAGCTGGGAAGAAACCCTCATATGCACAGATGTGTGCTGCCCATAGCATCATCCTTGATGCAATGGCAGACTCTTTAGGTGCTGAGGACCATCCCAAGGATGGGGATGACATTATGGGAAATGAACCGTTTGACATGGTGGAAATGGAATTTTATGACCAAGAAGATGAGTCTGACAAGGGCAATGCTACTGAAGAGGAGCAATTCAACCAGATATCTGTGGAGACACCTATACCAGCAGACGATGGCAAGACTACTGAAGATGAGATAGTCTATGGGAACCCCATGGAAGAAAATGGGGAATCCATTAAAGTCATACCATTATTTGAGTTTGGGGGCCCAATACCAGACATTGTCGTGACATCCTCCTATGCATTACGAGTTGCATGCTCCGAGATGGATCAACCAAATGAGGCACATATATATGCCATGACTGAGGTGGGAGATGTGGTGTGGCAACAAGGCCAGGTTAACCTGCATGTCGCGAAGGAACCTGCCACTCGGCCCACACAAAGTGATAAGTGATGCCTAGTGATACTTCTATGAGTGAACGATCTGGATGCAGTGACCCTATGGGATAGTGGGAGCACATCCACTGCGATGTCCTCTGCATTCGCTGATATCTCAAAAGCACTGGTCGCACAACTAGTGAATCCTGTTGTTTTGCAGCTTGGCACTGTAGGGAGTCGGGTGAAAATTAACTTTGGATCCACTTCCAATATAGCTGCGGATGGGTATACTGGTCCTGAATACTTTGATGTGGTGAATATTGACAAATACAATATCATCATGGGGATGCCATTCATGCACCGGAATAAGGTGATCTTAGACTTTGATAAGAAGTGCATCGTGATCAATGGAAAAACAATCCCGGGAAAGGTGATCGATGGAGATGAGGCAGATAAGATCACAAGACGCTACCAGATGAAACACCCAGAGGAGGCGTGCAAGTGACTACACGGTAGTGTAACCATAGAGGACGTCGAGGACACCGACGATATGCCAATGACAGGGAACCCAATAAATGAGGATAACCTGGCTCCACAAATTGGAGCAGACAGGGAGAACAAGCCAAGGAATAGGACAGATAAGGATAACACAATACCAACAGCCCAGGGAGTAGACATAGAGGGTTATTGCCAACCTACATCTTCGAAGGTTTTGGTCAAAGACATGGTTACTAGTGCTGAGGATGATGTGCATGACCATGAATGCCATACAAGCCTGGAAGTCAAAATGATCAAGTCGCTGGAGGATAAGACAAGATTCTGGAATAGGCCAGTGGCCCCACCATCAATGGAATGGGTGGGTGATGCACACATGCCATTGGAATGGAACATGTTGATTAGTGATCTCTGGGGACTGGAGTCAGCATCAGATAGCACAGGAATATACCGCTGCCCTGACACAGGTCTTCTGAATACATCCCCTGTTGAATCAGTGGGACCATATGAATTTACTCGATCACGGTGTCATGCCCGTGGCGTGGCTACCCATGTAAATTCGCAATTTGGCATGTTTAAGCATTAGCTTATAGGCTACACTTAGGGAGCTTGCTAAGCAGACATGTGGATACCTATTCTAAGCGAGGTTACTGAAGCGATGTTGCAGTATGTCAACGGAAACGACAGAGCTAACCAAGGACTTGGTCATAGCACTGTACCTGAAGGGCAGGCTTGACAGAAAGGCCAATTAGTGAGCTCACTCCTTCCAATAAGCTTGACCTGCGCACGCATCAGTAGGATGAACTTAGAGGTGAATCGCGACATAACAATGATAACCATGTGCTCGCTTAATGAAAGAAGCATGGTGCCTGAAAATCCGGAGATAACCTCGTGCAAGGACAGAAATGGAGAGCTATCACAAGGCAGGCCTAAGATAAGGGTTTTGGCCGAGAGATTAGCTCTTTTGATAGCAACCCGAAAGACCCGATGGCTAATATGCCTAAGAAAAGAGGTGTCCACCAGAGAGGAGCTCTGGAAGAGAGATGCCGTGGGCTTAATCGCCAGCTACCAAGGTCCTAGGCCCACAGAGGTGACTTTGACATGCACCATCATTGCAACACCTTGATGAGACCAATCAGAGGCAGTCTGACTCATCTGCCAAGGAATACCACAGCTGTGGTGGACTGACATCGAAAACCATAGAAATGCATCAAAATATCTATACCCTTTTCTGTACTCATGGACTGTTTGTAATCATCTTTCGCTCATAGTATATAAGTAGTCCAGTTAGGCAGTATACAATTCAAGTTACTATTTGCCCTCTTCTCTGCTAAGGCACAGTGCGAACGGCTTAAGTTGCATTGAAAAAGGACTAGCTCGGAATCTGTGGGTCTCCTGCCTTGCGTAGTGAGCCTACTAGTTGCTAGCCTTGGAAATTGTGACAGACAAGTGCCGAGAGACTGTATTTTGGCAAGAGAGTCATTAGTTGGCTTCCGGGGTCGTTGGTTATAGCGAGCTCGCAGAGAAATAGAATCAGAGAAACATTTTGAATAATAAACTTCGGTTTACTTGAGATAAATAAGAGATCCAGAGGCAGTGAAGCTGTGCCAGCCTTGAGAGTTGACTGGATATCATCTGAGAGAAAGCTCTGTTCCATTTCTGGTGTAGTGTAAGAAAGAATTGAGGGTTTTGTGCGGGAATTGGCCTAATCAGGCTACTCTGTGACAGCTGCACTAGGTGTAGTAGGTGCACGCCGGCTGAAAGAACTCTGGTGGTACCTTGTTACTTGGTGAGCTTGCAGGGTGCAATACCTGTTTGTTTGAGGGTTTATTGAGTTTTGTTTGAGAGTGCCGAGGGCCTCATTTGTGACGAGTCAGGATTCAGGTTTAGTGGACTAGAGAAAGGCAAAGGTGTGCACAGTTGGACCTAGTGGCACTTTGTACTAGTGAGCTCACTGAACGGGCTTTTGTCATGACAAGTCGGGACTCAGGTTTAGCGAGCTAAGAAGAAGGTGAAGTCATGTGCAGTTGGACCTAGCGGCGATTCATACTTAGTGAGCTCACTGTGCAGAGTGTGTCAGTTTCGCAGATCTGTGTATCCGTTTGTAGAAAATTATAAAAGTCTTTGCCTTGAGGGTTGCATGGTACTCCGTGCTCTCTTGTAAAAAGCTTCAGAGGAGAAATAAAGAGAACTTGAGATATTGCTGGTTACTTCACATTGCATCGGGCCATTGAGAGAGAGCTCTTGAGATTTGTTGAGATACTGTCGGTGTGCAAGTAGAATTAAATTCCTTGCTCCCCTCCACACTTATAGAGATTTGTGTGTGTATGTTAGTGGGATTGAGTGTAGGTTTGGTGTGTGTTCATGCTAGGCCTCTCTTAGTTTCACCAGTGCACACCGCAAAGCTCTTCAACAGTATCCTGATACAGACAGATGAACATTCTTACTGCAGATCATGAGGATCAGTACAATTGATGGCACCGACGAGGCCATGGATTGTCTGGTACAGATGAGGGAACGTAATGAACGCTGGAACACTTGCCCAGTGTTGAAGCCAGTGCCGGGAATGCCGCTGATGAGCCTAGACTTCCGTGGCAACAGCAACACCAACTCAGAATGAGATTGGGTGAATTAATGTAGTAGCACGGCAATCAAGGTGATCGTGTGTGTGAGTGGTTCGAGGCACCTCCGTGCAGTAAATCAATTCCTCTGTACGCAAGAATACACTGCGACTTTAAGTCTGCGAAGTAGTACTGCTTGGCAGTTGAGTACTAGATGCTAAGGCTATAAGCCGGTAGGGTTCTCTCGAAATGAGAGGGAACGGAAGCAGGTATGACATGAATACCACAGATCTGTATATGAAAACGCGAGACGAGACTAGAAAACATCGTGCGACAATAGTCTGGGCAGGGTGAATGATGGGAGATAGACTAAACGGTTGACAATAGTCTACAAGTGGACGAGTCGAGGGGAAAATGGAGTGGGGACTGTGAATGGCGAGAGAAAACATTGTATGAGGTGCTGAGAGTGGAATTGCAAGGGAAAACGTGAGACTATGAAAACCGGCAATGATACCGGTCCTATACGATGCAAGGGTGCTGAGTCGATGTCAAAACTTGTCTGGTACTGAAACGATCCTATCCTATGTCAAACTAACCTTCAAGTCCACTCGAGGGACTGATACTATGTGAAAACTGGCTGAAACTGATTCTAAGTCTGCTCTGAGACTACCCAAGTGGGCAACGATAATGATGGTGAAAGGGAAACTGTAAAAACTCCAATGGTGTGAAAGGGAAATGATGATGGCCTATAAAAGATAACGGAGGCGAGGTATGGCATGGCAATCACGTATTGGCACAGTATGAGCGTGCACCAATAGTGTTAAGAGTGAAGAGCGAGTGTGGAAGGACTCTACACAGTTAAGAACCGTGGAATAACTCTGGTGAGTTTAAGAGTTGACGTGCAATCAAGATTATGCTGGGGTAAACAGTATATTGCCATAGAACGGTGAATAGACGTAGTTTACTGGCAATAATTGACGTGGTGCACTGAGGTAGACTGCGATAGACTGGTCATAAACTGCCTAGCTACATTTTTCTAGCTAGTTTTTATACTACAAGTACGAATTTATAAATAGTGTAAATATGAGCATCTTAGTAAGGCTGTAAGACCGTAGCTTAGTAAAATCGTAGTGAACATATGGTCCTTTTGCCTTTGGAAGTAACAGCAAGTTGTCGACGTTGCCATGTATGGATGTGAGCCGTATGGTTTTGCTGAGTGATGAACGGATCATTAGGTGCTGTTTAGCTGCGGATTTCTAGGCGATAGTTGTCGTGCTGAGGAGTACACATGGGGTAACGTTTTCTTGAGGCCTTGGCAAAGTAACAGCCTTAGTAAACATGGTCTGTAGTTGCCGTAGCTGCAATTATCATAGCTGGGAGGGTACTCTAGTCAATCACATCATTTCATTAAGTGATCGATGGGCACGTCAACTAGTTGCTTCTGAGTGATGCAACGATTCCGTATTAGGATGATGGTTGATCAACGGTGCCTTGCCATGATGAAGTATGGTAATTATGATGTGTGGC
Organism: Armillaria cepistipes; assembly: GCA_900157415.1. Lineage (NCBI taxonomy): Eukaryota > Fungi > Basidiomycota > Agaricomycetes > Agaricales > Physalacriaceae > Armillaria > Armillaria cepistipes. The sequence continues at coordinate 1,798,543 of FTRY01000009.1, forward strand.
AAGATGGGATGGATAACAAAGCACGTGAGGAGTGGTTGCCATAGGATAAAAGTGGTATCAATGTGTGTGCAATCATTGGTTTGCTGAAAGGCCATTGAAGGGATAGTAGCATTAATTAGCAGGGAAAATCCGCAAATTCTGAGCATACAGAGCCTGGAGGCTCATCACCGCCTAGGAAACGGCCAGGCAAGGAACGAGCTTTGTACACTGAGACCGATATACCGGAACTCCACCAACAATGGTATGAGCAGTATGAAGATCTGCTACAGGGAGTACCGGAAGAGATGCTACCATTTAGGGAGGTTAACCATGAGATCCCATTGATCGACCGATCCCAATGATATCGGTACCATTTACCAAGGTGTCCAAATGCATTGAAGGCAGAATTCAATGAGAAAGTTGAGAAGTATACATGGGCAGGATGGTGGAAACTAGCATCAGCTAGCCAAGCTGCACCAATGCTATGCCTGCCAAAGAAGGACAGGCACTTGTGAACAGTCGTTGATTGCAGGCAGCGTAATGAGAACACTGTTAAGGATGTAACACCTATGCCAGATCAGGAGAACATACGTGAAGATGTAGCAAAGGCAAGATTTCGCTCTAAGATAGACTTATTGGATGCATATGAGCAAGTTCGAATTGTTCCTGACGATATCCCAAAGACGGTGTTTGCCACGATATGGGGTACATACACCAGTGCAGTCATGCAGCAGGGTGATTGTAACATGCCGGCTACCTTTCAACACCTTATGACATCTATTTTTCAGGATGTCATTGGGGTCTTCATGCATGTGTATATTGATGACATCTTCATATTCTTGGATAGCATTGAGGAGCATGAAGCGCACCTTTGTATTATATTCGACAGGCTCCATGAACAAACACTCTACCTGAAATGGGCAAAGTGTGAGCTATATGCAAAACAGATTGATTGCCTGGGATACATCATTGACGATGAGGGCTTACATGCAGATTCAGATAAGCTTACCAGGATATTGGAGTGGCATACCCCTTGAACGTATCTGGATATTCAATGCTTCATGGGGCTTGTCCAATACTTATCATCATTCTTGCCCGATATAACAGCATACATGGGCCCATTATTGGCAATGACACAGAATGGTAATGTGTTCAACTGGCGTCCCATCCACCAGCGGTGCTTTGACATGATCAAGGCGACATGTCACAAGACACTGATACTGCATCCTATTGACCCAAGGAAGGCTGAACCCATATGGGTCGTATGTGATGCATCAAAGTCTGGAATAGGCACAATGTATGGCCAAGGTGAGTCATGGCAAACATGCTGCCCTGCAGGATTCATGTCTAAAAAGTTCATGGCCACGCAGCACAACTATCGTGTGCACAAATTGGAGATGCTAGGGATCCTCGAGGCCCTGTTAAAATGGGAAGATAAACTCATTGGGTACAGGATACATGTTATCATGGACCATAAGG